>BSBM01000438.1:5342500-6542500 GCA_027924585.1 Larix kaempferi
AATACTTCTTCCTTGGAAAACCATTTCCAAGGCCCTAAGACATATAGATACTAAGTTCAAAACCATATAATGGCACTTCCATCCTCAATTACAATACAATGATACCTCAAGAGGCCATGTCTAGTTGGTGGAGGTAACCTTCCCTAGATGGATACAAGATTCCTTTAAGGCTCGAGTCTTAGGTATCCTCCCTTGACCATGTCCAATGCCCTAAGTCCCCAAGACATGGATACATCTAGCGCAATGGATACCCTTGTGGAATAGAGGGGGGGGGGATTGGGTGGATAGGAAGGGAAGAGGGGTGGGGTTATAGATAGGGGGGGGGGGGGTGGTTAGGGACAGATAGATAAAAAAATTAAGGTGTAAAACAACAATGCGTGAGTGCATAGAAGCACGCGCATGCGCGCTTCTGTGTGTGCAGGCGTGTCTAAATTCAAATTGTTTTTGGCGCCCTTTCAGGATTGGAATTAGCTTCGAATTGCACCTTGAGGCTCAGTCTGATTTATGGTAGAACACATCAAATGCTATAACTTTATGTTTTTCACAACTAGTTCTGCATATGCTCCACGAGTGCATTGCAAATGAAATTGCACACACTTGTCGAGCTCTGTTTGCAGATTCTAAATATATAATTTTTGAATAGATCTATTGTTGTTTTCTATTTTTAATTGATTTTTAACTGCACTCATGTCAAATTTGTAAAAAACATAGGTCGTTTATTTGGCTTATAACTTTTGATTGGCTTACCTATTTCGAAAACGGAAAAGAACCCGCACAAGAGCACGAAAATACCTACAACCTATAAAAAAAAGTATTTTGATTATTTTTAGACCATGATATGGTGGCTCAACACTTTACCATGTCGTTTTAGGGCTTCACCGACTTCGGTAATTTAAAAAATATATAAAATTGACTTTTAAAATTTTGGAAAAATAGCCCTGCACAAGATTCTTCTGTTGCTTACGCCTCTACATATTTTTTTTCTTGTAAATTGAAAGTTTACATAGCAAACAAGTGGCTCAACAAAAACATGTGCATTATGTTTGAGAAAAAAAATAACATACCAATCTTCGAATAATGAAATTTTGGGGTGGTTATACCACTATTCCCTAAATAAAAGTTATATATTCCGGAAGGTCATATGTTTTTCTACATTTCATCTTTTTACACCTAATCCGAAAAAGTTTTGTAGGTACCTCTAATAATTCATTTTAATGATAATATTTCCGTTTTTCCAGAATGTCATTGCAACTAACGTGTCATAATTGGGTATCATTACCTTGCACCAGCCCTTTACCATAATGTCTTCATGCTTTGTTCGCAATAAATTTTAACATTTGAGTTAATGACATGCTTATAGTTCTTATGAATGGCTTGGGTTCCATATTATATTGCGAGGCCCTACGATACCCTAGGTGTTTAAAAACCTTTCTATTTAGTGTGAGGGTAAACAATAGTTTTCCTTATTTGTTTTATAGGTTGGTTGATTTTTCCTTTCACTTGACAATTGACTTATTTATTGTAGATAAGTCCATCTACACTATGATGCTAAACATTATGTTAAGAAACAAGGTAGTTGAAGTGATTTTACCATAATTTCTTCATGCCCTTTTCACAATAATTTTGACTTTTTGGCTTATGACATGTTTTTGTTTATTATGAATGGATTGGGTCCCTTTTCTACATAGTTTGAGTGGAGATTTTCACCTTTTACCCACCTAACTCTCATAGAGCTATGGTAACCTTGAAAGTATTAATTACCCAAACAAAAATTTGACATGAAATTTTTAATCCTTTTTGCAGCTTGAAATAGTTTTTAATACATGAGTAAGACAACGGACCAACATTTTGACTATTTTCAAACTCCCTCTCCCTCTTGACTCTATCCATCCATCCTCCGACAAACTTAACAAAACCAACCCAACCATATCTCCATTATTTGTTATTGTTTAGAGCATGTCTCAAATCCCTCCTAAGTGGCAACTCTCTGACAACACGTCCTACCTTCATTATCTTTGTCATATGAATTGATGAGTCTATGTGGAGGTTGTTCGACAATGAGATTGCATGAATAGAGTGGACATTCCATGGTTCGAGTGAGATCACACTTCCTTTGTACCCTAAAAGGTCTCCTCATTCTTGAAATAGGCACCCATTTCTCCTATTGATTCAACCTATTGGTTTCTTTGGGTGGATTTATCTCATAGTTGTAGAGGATGTCCCTTCCCCCTACTCTTTCAACCTTCTCATTGTGCCTCCTCTGGTGAATGCTTGTTACTTTGATTGAGCCATGGTTGTCAAATAGTTGAAGTGTTGATAATTGAGGTTGTGGGGTTCATGCTTTGGTTATATGTGAGAGGGGATAATTGAAACTCACTTGGTCCCTCACACAAAGTTGAGGGACCTTTTAAGTGCAACTGAAGATTTAAACAAAATGCTTCTAATTTGAAAAAATAATTGGTTATATGTGAGAGGGGATAATTGAAACTCACTTGGTCCCTCACACAAAGTTGAGGGACCTTTTAAGTGCAACTGAAGATTTAAACAAAATGCTTCTAATTTGAAAAAATAAAAAGCGTGCATGTTTCTTAACATTAGCAATGGAGTGTCCCGAGCTTGACAAGTCAAATGACATGCAGGCTAGGAGAAAGAAACACGCACATGATTTATAAATACATATGTGATATGGTGAACAAAAATGCATGCGCGTTTTTGAGAACATGTTATAAACCCAAAAAACAGGCCGGTGACCGTCCATTTCTACCACAACCACGCGTTTGCATGCTCCAACCAACAACAAAAGGAGAACACACATGCAATTAGAGCTTCCAGAGGTATCCACCAGTCAATTATATTGTAGTTGAGGTAATTCTACTAACCTCCTCTATCAAATTTTTCTAAAAAAGATGAAAAAATAACCAATTAATCACTTACAACACAGTTTTAGAATTGTAAACAAGGGATAAATGAGGAGAAATGAGGGAAAATCAAATTAATCATAAGTTTAGATCACCAATTAATCACAAGTTTGGATCTCCAAATCCAATTTCATTAATTGCATTGAGATTATATGCCCCAAAACATTGAAACAAACCCTTTGGTCTTAAAATATTCAACTCAAATAATCACAAAAGAATTGTGCAAAGTGCCTAAGAGGCTAAATAATTGATTTTGTGCAAATAGTTGTGTTGCCAAAATCAAAGTCTTCTCACACATATTACATCGTTGTTATATACAATTTGATTCAAACAGTTGAATAAGTTGAATTTTGTACACACAAAATGGATTTTTATTCATGAAAAAGGCCTCCAAGTCCAATGCATATGTGGAGAAATATATATTGAAATTGTCAATTTAACGTGAAACTCATCTGCCAAAGTTCTTGTGACCAAGGATGCATATGTTATGCTCAACTAAGGTTGGACATTAAGCTTGTGTGGATGGCTTCAACCCCACTGTCATTGGTTTCGTCAGTTAATGCGACATCCCCCCCCCCCAAACCACCTATCACACTATTAAAATCTATCCATAGATATTGAGATGATGCTTCAAAATTTGGAGTTAATAGACCATCACACCTAGGACATGCCACTCTAAGGATTCTTAGTTTTAGATGCCAAAGGAACCCTTATTGTGAGAATCTAACTTGGGAAACTAATAGAAAACTCACACTAATTTAATGCTTAACCACAACTCAACCAATAATAATTTGGTCATTAGCCATAACAATTAGTGTCCAATCTTAAGGATGACACAAGGGTGGCCTTTGATCCACTTATGTGTGCACAAGGAGTGCAAAAAAAGCTTCGCGCATTCAATCACTACCTCTAGTTACCCCATGGCAACCTCAACGATTGATCAGACACCTTCATGGGAATTCTACCTTGGTCAAAAGTAAAAAAATCATCACTCCTCACTAATGAATCCAACCTCTTTGTATGCCTTTTTCCTACTTGTTTATTAGTTTCCCAACTCTATTTAAATTCTCACATTTTTATGTTTATAACCATGAATTGAATTGGTCTTTCATTATCACCTATGTGAAGTATGATACCCATAAACAAGGATGAAAACACATCAAATTTCACGACTTAAGTCAATAGATATATTCCAAAATACAACTATGTATAAGTTAAGCAAATGGAAGATGTTATCTCACCCTTGGTCTAAAATGGAAAAATTTTAATACATGTCTGACATAAATTTAACATGGAAAAATGTTATGTTGATCCTCTAGTGTAATTGTTCAATTTTAAATATTCATGTCTTTATTTGTTACACTAGTTTTAATTTTTTCATTTTTAAGAGATGCCATCATGCCATGTATATCTTTCTAATGATTTTTTTTTATTTTTTTATTGCAATGGCAAGCATGGACCCAAATGTCGAGATACTAAGAGATATTTCCAGACTTAGAGAGATTTGGGCTGTGTGGAGGGGTGGAGACCAGCTCCATCGCTCGCTTGAACAAACTCTAGATGAAATTATAGAGGCCAATATCCAATCCAATGGTGCTCTATATGAAATTGCATCATGCAAAGAAAGGAAAAGGAAACAATATGTCGACGGATAGGATTATAATTCCATAAAAAATCTAAAGATCACAAAGGAGCACATTTTTGCATTGTTTAGAGATCCCCGGATGGGTGAAATCCCAAGCAAAAATAGAGCTCACATTTCTATTGAGTGGTGCGCATATCCACCATTCCAACATAATTGGATGGATCAACAGTACATGGTTTTTGAAGTGCCAACCCGCAACAACAGGGAACTTCCTTTATATTTCCTTTGAAAGATGTATGCTTAGTTCGTGTTGGGAAAAAACTTAAACTATTTCGATATCTTGTATTTCTAGGGCATTGGTTTGGGGATTTCTCAAATCCATCCCAATGCAAGGCATCAAGATGCTAATCGTCCAATCCCTCCACCTCATAGGAAGTTACACATGCCATATGTATTTCCTATAAATCAGATGACTCCATAAAGTACACAAGAGGCATTTTTGAGTCTAGCATAGGTGATTTTTCCACCATAGCACCATTATTGAGTGTATGGAATAGGAAAGACCATCTCCCTTTGGTGGGGTACAACCATCGCCTCCCGATGGTGCAGGACCATCTAGTAGTGGGGGTAGATTAACACATCATGAGACCACCACTGAGGCTCACGAGTGCACATCGTGTGGCCATTCCTTCTATGGTCGTGTGCCAACATATGCTACCCTTACTAGTATTTTTAGTTAGATAAGTATATGGTTAACAATAATCTTGTCCAAACTATTTTTTCCTTACTATACACATATATATATTGCTAATATTTATAATTTTTAAACTTGCAAATGCTAGCACATGGGAAAGGATTTCACATTAGTGATTCCCCCCTTAGTGGAGAGACTGATGTTCCAATATCTACAGGGGGATTTCATGTGCCAGGTGTTGTCGTATCTTCGGCGACAACAAAAAACACATAGGTAACTAATTCAACATGTTAGTTTGTTAATACATGTTAGTTCATTAATGTTAGATGGTCTAATATTTACGATTTTTAAACTTGGAGCTACTAGATCCTCAATAGGGAAAAACATAACTTCTAGTGATCCCCCATATGTGACCCTTACTGGGTTTTTGAGTGGGGTAAGTATATGCTTAATAATAATCATGTTCAAACTATTTTTTCCTTACTATACACATGTATAGATTGCTAATACTTATTTTTTTAAAACTTGTAGAATCTAGATGCCTCTGTAGAGGGGCAAGGATTTGGAACTAGTGATGCCCCCCCTGGTGGTGAGACATTTCACATAGAGGTAACAATTCCAACATGTCATTTTGTTAATACATGTTAGTTCATTAATTCATGCATGCCTAACTATGTCAATACTTGGTGACTGTAGGCATCAACCGAAATCCCAGTGCCATTGCTTTCATTTTCCTCTACTCATAGGCTAGTCATATACAGGTGTTGTATATGTTGTTCCATTAGATGTTCTAGGCTGAAATTAGGACATGCCAGGGAACGATGAGGTTCAATTATTAACGATTTAGAGCTTAATCTTGGTAATCTGATTGATTTTGGTTTTCTTTAAAAATATTTATATGTATAACAATATAAGACTAAATTTGGTATGAGGATTTATTGCAGAGGAATTTAATGGTGCATATTCATCATTTAAAGTGAAAATGATGGTGTTGAGCATATGGAACACACTAGAATCATATAAGGTGCCTCTTGGACAAATATTACACGTTCAAGGTGATAGAAGACCGCATGTTTAGCTTATGAAGAAATCAAGAGTCAAACAAAAGGAAAATCAATCTCGATATTTTTGCAGAATAACTGGCAACATTGACATTCACATGTTCAACAGTAAATGAAACTTTCAATTACTCTAAATCACATGAACATATAAATACAAAACCAAGGCGATGAAAATGAAATCTCAAATTCAATGTCACTACTCAACATAAATTCATATCTCTGATACAAATATAATGCAAAGTTGTTGCTCAAAATATTTTATTACTCTCAAGAAACTCTACACATATACATATTAAATATGTAATTAACAATAGGGATACAATTACAGAGAAGAAAAACATTTTTTGAAACACATTAAAATTTTAATCTATGGATTAATTGCTATATAAAAAAATAATACAAAACTAGAGTCAATAGTTACTTCAGAGGCCCTCTCAAAAGTATGCCAACATTATGTTTGAGCTCGAATATTCCTTATAGAGGAGAGGAAAAGTAACCATTTTCTATTTGATCTAATTTCCTTGCCAATTTTCCTCACTCCTGTCACTGTCATTTTGTTGATACTTTGGCAGTTAGACTTTTCTAGCTGCTCCTTTTTTCCTTTATTTCTTCATGGCCAAACCCATTTTAGTGGTATTTGGATGAGGTGAATGACCACTCCCTTGTAGTCTTGTCTGCACGACTGGGAGCCCTGCTGGTTGGCCATCAGTCTGCCCTAACATCTGTTGCATCGACTTAAAGTTGCATGCCCTAACAATTCAACTATCCCATTGGTGGCATGAAATCCTAGTGAATGGGATGCACAAATGTCTACCCATTCTGCACACTTGTATGCATTATTGGCTGCCATGCTAGCTATACAGAAGGATCCCCTTGTGGTGGAAGAACAAACTTATGATACTTGAAAACTTGGTGCCAATATTTTTCGATAGGATATGGTTGGGATTTTAGAGAATCTAGAGCTATCTTAACAATTGTTATTTTTTCATAAGATACAAGGGGTAATTTTCTTAGCAAAATTTCCAGGTTTATCCATATTTCAAATTTAGCAATTAATTCCTCGACTACAACATCCCCTCCTAATGGACCATATAGCTCATCAAATTCTCTTTTCATTTTTCTTTTGAATCAGGAGCTCCTGATACTCCTCCTTCTTATATATATATCTCCATGACCATCCTATAAATGGGGTAGACCCTTGACTATAACCTCTTTGAATAAACCCTTAAAAAATGAAACTTTTGAAGTCAAATCCTTTATTCTGTTTTGGGTTCTATTCCATAGAGTTTGCTTGATTAACATTTGACTGGCCAATTTAATCAAATAAGTTCTATTGGAAATATGTAGCTCACCCAACTATCTCTTATTCTGGCTGTTCAGATAGTTGATAATTTCTAATGAAATCTTAGGTTTGTCTTCAAGCTCCTTTTCTATCCTTTTTGTTTCTTGAATAGCTGCACCAGCCAGTTCTTATTCATCTTGTATTAATTCACAATGGTCCTATTTGTTGAGAATCTCCTGTGCTATTTTTTCCCATAGCACTCTTTTGGATACTTTTAGGAGACCTTCCCCTTGCAGATCTATTACTAGTTCGGAGAATTATTTCTTCAAAACATCCCTCTCCCTATCCAAATCCTCAATAAGATCATCCTTTTCACTTATTTACTCCTCGAGAACTCTTATTTTTCTATTTCTCTCATCAGTTTGCTTAGGTTGAACATATTCCTCCATGGCTTCAACTATATGTTATGCCGAGGTCTGCAAATCTTGCTCTTTTGGATCTTACTGTGTTTCCCCTATGGGTTGAATGGTCTCTTGGGCTAATAGAGATATTTCTTGGGGAACTGATTGAGTAGAAATGGATGTTTGTTTTAATTTCATAGCAGAAATTTGTAACTCTAGGTCATCCACTTTCTTCCTATACTCTTCCATTTGTGACCTATACTGCTTCATGTTGTCATAAATCATGTCCTTCTCTTCCTGCAACTTCAATAATTCTAGAGTTTGCATATGCTTTGCATCATGGATTTTTAGCCTCTTCCTTAGATGATAAATCTCATTATCTTTTTGTTGCAAGAGGGATTGGGCATGTGAGGTCTCAACTGGATTTACCCCTAGGGCCACTATCTTACTTTCCATATCCTTTATAGTCACCTATTTGGATTTAACCATTGTTTTCACTGCTTTCAATAGCTTACCATATTTTTGCAAGGCCATTCTTAGCTTCTTTTCATTAATTGAGGAGTGCAACACATCATTGCACAACATATCGCTTTCTTTCTTATAGAAATCAACCCTATCAATGGGGATGAACTGCCCAAAATGCACATTGTACTCATTTGCATTACAATACTATTGGGACTTTTGACTCTAGAATGGAAATTTTGAGCGTGTATGTTTTATGATCTTCCACAGTGAGTAATATTTTTGTTCCCGAATCCATTTTACTTCTGAATTCTTTGATTGTGGCCATACTTTGTTGTCTTATACCTATATACTTAGTATGCAGGTTTGGATGTAATTGAACTGGGCTTGTAGGAGATGAGCCTTGTTACATTAGGGGTGTAGAAAGCACCAATTAAGGTTAGTGCTTGGTAGTGATAGGTGGAAGATCTTTGCTTTCCAGGGGCTTCTCTAATAGTTCTTCCACTTCACTTGTCAGATCCTTAGTTTGATTCGGTTTATAAATGGCTGTTACTACAAGGAAAATATCCTCTAACAGAGGTTTTTGTGGATGCGCCTCTAAAAAGATCCCAAATATCCGTTTATAGAGGAGGTCACTAGCAGAGGAGAGCAAGTAGAGGTTTTAGCAGATGTTTTTTTACCGGTGCATTTGCATAGCTAAAATGCATCGATATGTATAATCCTAGGGTGCAACGGTGCATATAATCCTAGGAAACACCAATGCGGACATAAATAATGTGGCACCGCAATGGAAGACACCAGTGAAAATTTTAACCCCTCTAAATTTATATGTATAATAAATGGGCGAGTCCCCATGATATATAGGAAAATATGAAGGCTATTTTATCAATGTTATATTATGCATATATAATTTTTCAGCGAATCTTTCATTGAATTATATAATCTTGTAAAATCTTGACAAATATTTTACTAAATTATAAAAACTTGTAAAAACTTGGCGAATCTTTCACTAAATTATAAAACCTTGTAAAGTCTTGGCAAATCTTTGACTAAATTAGAAAATCTTGTAAAGTCTTGGTGAATTTTTTGATAAATTATAAAACCATATATAGTAATAGGAAAATATATACAAAAAATACTAAATAGGAGATAAATCTTAATAAACCATCACATAACAAGCCCTCTTTTGATGGTAACGGTTTGGTACCTCACTCTAACTATCGCAGTACATAGAAATTCACCCTACTCTAGGAATATTCTTGGAAAACAACAATGCAATTTTTTGTCACCACGAAAAAATAGAATCAATGTTAATATGAGGGCCCACCAACACCTCAATCCTCATTTATCTCTCCATGCTATTACAAGGGCCCACCAACACCTCATTTATGCACACACCTTACCAATCATTTTAAGAAAGCAATACCAATGCATATATGTACATTTTTTGAATGAATCACAAGTGTGGGAGAATCTTACCAAGAAACTAACAACTTGACTTATGTATCTTAGCTCATCCCAAGATGTCCCTACATACAAAATTTAGGAAGATTTAGTCAAATAACACACAATATCATTAATTCTAGCATAGCATCATATACACCTTTCTACTTGGCAGCCAAAAAACCAGAGTTAAGCATTTCATACCTTATGTGATGCTTCACATATCCATTTTCCCATCTCTGTACGTCCATATTTAATGTATTCCCCATTAGAAAAAGAGAAACATTCATGCCAAACAATAGGATAACCAACCATAAAATAAAATTTCAACCCTACAAAAGTCCTTTGAGAACCATAAAATTCAATAAACAAAACAAGAAACATGTCAAAATACCCGACAATGCCCAAAACAAAAGAAACAACAAAGACAATGGAATTCTAGGTTGCTCCACCCATGGCCTTTCCCAGAAAAGAGAACACAAACACAAGTAGAAACAAAATGGAAGTGGTTATAAGAAACGCCATGGCTCCCTGCACACCCAAATACATGACTATGAATGAAGTCCCAATCCCTAGCCATGATGCCCCAAACACCCACAAAAATGTTATTACCGCATCACCAATCACGAGCTTCAAAATCCCCATGTTTCTTGGGGAAACTTTGGATCTGAGACGAATGGATTCATAACTCTCCTATATGTAAATGGGTCACTATAATACCTGATAGTAAATATCAACTGCCCTTCTCATGTTGACATTAAGTAACTTGCAAAATGAGATTCAACCCATAAAATCTAGACGAATGTAACTCCAACTTCGATTTCCATGATCGATAGAACGAGAAAGAGCCCCTGCCAGATGTCGTTTCTGGAAATCAGGGGAAAATGGAAGATGCCTAATGATTTTCGTGGGAGAACATAGGTTTAAATCGATTTTTAAAGCGGAGAAATTGTTTTATCTTGCCTCCCCTTTTTAAATTCAATGGGGCTAACCTTCTACTCATTAAAAATAAATAAATAAAATGTGGGATAATCATGCCTAACAAGTGTTTAATAAAACAATATCCCATTACAAATTTAAAAATACTAAATTTAGCCCATGGGATAAGATTAGCCCTTCGAATTTCCATGGCAGACACCAATAGGCGAAAAAAAACTAAATTTTTTCAGCTGGTGCGTTTAAATGCACAACACACCGATTATTATACAAAAACGCATTGGAGCAGTATACATTCAGAAGAACCAGTTTAGGGTTTAAAAAATTCAAAATTAAAAACCACTGATTATATTAATTTTTAGTTTTAATTTTTATCTTTGGTGCGGTTGTGCTACAAAACAACACCGGTGCAGTTTAGTATCTAACGCACTGTAGTAAGGTTAAATAAAAAAATTACCGGAATAAAAAACCTATGAATTTATTTTTTATTTTTAATTCCCATTTTTGGTGCGATTGTTGTAGCTAAACACACCAGTGCTTTATAGATTTGGGAGCATTGCTTTAGGGTTAAAAAAGCCGAAATTAAAAACCATGGATTATATTAATTGTTATCTGCGGTGCAGTTGTTCAACAAAACAACACTGGCGTATTTGGAATTGCGCACCGCAATAAGGTTAAATACAAAATTTACCGAAATAAAAAAACCTATCACACTCACTTTTTATTTTTAATTTCCATTTCTAGTGCGGTTGTTGTAGATAAACGCAGCGACGTTGTATCGCTTTAGGAGCACTGCTCTAGGGTTAAAAAAATTGGAAATTTAAAACCATGGATTATATTAATTTTTTTATTTTAAATTTTTATTTGTAATGTGTTTTGGCCACCAAACAACATCGGTGCATTTGGAAATTGAGCGTACCAATGCAGAGTTAAATAAAAACAATTATCGAATTGAAAAAAACCATTTTTACCATCTCTACAGTGCTTTTGAACCCTCTGAGCTTTGATTCTGTACCTTCCCTTCTTAGACACCCTTCCATCCATGCTTCATGTGGTTGCATCGCTAGATTCCATTGCTTGTTGAGTGGATTTTGAATTTTACGAAACCATGGGAAAAACTTGAATTTTGGTGTACATCGCTACCATTCCTCCTTAATGTGCAAGGAACCAGGTAAAGTATTTGTGACCTTCTAATTTAAAATTTTAATGGATTAAAATTTGAAATTGAGATTTATTTTCCCTTTCGTTTTTAAAAAATGAAAAAACTTGCGTAGTACCTTTAAGCCGTTCGACTCACACCGCATTTCTCCGCACCCTATAACTTACAGGGTGCACCACATACATTTTACCTTTTTTATTTGTACTGCACCGCACACATTGTACCTCTTTATTGTGCATAACGCACCTCTAAACCAAATTAAAAAAACACACAATATTAACTGGTGCGCATTGCAGACACCTAGATGCATTAGGTGGTCCCCCTTTTTTTTCGACAATTTTTTTTTGCTCTCGATCGATGTTGTGTAGTGTTTGGTGGGAGGGAAAAATTCCCTTTTGCTTTAGATATTTTTTGAGAGGATTCCGACCACAAGATTATCATTTGAACACCTCCCTCCTAGGCCATTGATCGAGGCACAAATGCGCATGTGTAGACAAATGATGCCCAAGAGCGGCCAATCCGATTTACCATCTAGGATCATAGCAGAGGTTTTGGAGATTCTAGCCAGTGAGGAGGACCATGAATTGGACCTCATTCCATATATGTATGTAGGATTGGACTAGAATCATGTCCCAACATCTTTATCACCCAAGTTGAGCTACTAGATGAGAGAGGTAATATTAACATTATGTTTAAATTAATCTAGCTTCATTTTATTGCCTTATTTAATGGAAATGAAAAATCTTATAACATTTTATTTAAATTATTTTATTAAATAGTTTAAGGAAATTATCTAATTATATTTTTTGTGCAATATATATTTTGCAGATATTGGTACATTCGATGGGGAGGTGCCTCCTCCCGTTCATCCTTATGTGGATATGTAGGACACTAAGGTTCCTGCAATATTTATACTTGACCTACGATCTAGGCCAGATGAGAGGTTTAGACAAGATGCGGTGAATAGGTTGTCACATTGTTCGAACGACGAGGAGTCCAACCTATACGAGCCTTGCATATCATGTGAGATCACCCTGATCTCGTAGAGTTATGGAGTATGATTCCTCGTGTTTTGATATTGTTGATGCATTTTGTAGTAGGTGCATCCATGATTTTATATGCTTGGAGGCCAGAGGATTAGTCCATGCCATCTGATGAGGATGGCGAATCTCATCCTCATCCACCACCTCCTCCTCCTGCTCACCATGACGTGGGAGAGTTGTCATCTCATGCTCCACCTCCTCCTACTTCTCCTCACCATGATCATGAATGACCACTATTTACTCCTCCGCACCCAGTCGACCCACCACCATCTCTGATCCATCTAGTCATCCTACCAGTCACTCCACCATATCCTATTCCATAACCTCAACTCTAGATAAGATTGTTACAGTCGGTGAAATTTGTCTTAATGGAGATATCTATTATGTTCTCTAGTCTACTTTGTTTCCTGACATGAGAGGTGTTGATGCCTCTGCTGGTGGGGGTGTCGATGGCTCTGGATCTATTGGAAGAGGTATCGATGCCTCTGGTTCTGAAGGTGGATGAGATATATTAAAGAAATCATTGGAATGGATATGTATATTTGGCATGTATGATGATTTATACACACACACACACACACACACACACCCCACATTTTTCATGTTGATGTCGATGTCGATGTCGATGTTCATGTTGATGTTTATTTATATGTTGATGGTGATGTGCATGTTAGGTCATGATATATATGTTTTCTAGGTGTGCTTGTTATATGTGTATGCTAGATGGTGTTAGTTAAATGTGTGCATGATGGTTATGTTAGATAATCTAGCTTGTGTTTTGTTAGTTGTTATTATTAGATTTGTGTTTTAGATGATGTTTAAATTTGTTAAATGTATATGTTATATGATGGTAGATAATGTTTACATGTGTATTTTAAGTGATGTTTGATGTGTATGCTAGATTATGTTAGCTATTTTTTTATGTTTTTGTAAGATGGTGCTTATGTTTGATAGGTGATGATAGATGTGTATTCCATTAGATGATGTTTGTCATACGTGTGATGGTTATGTTAGATGATGTTTATGTTTAGTAGGTGATCATGATGATGATGATGGTACGTTACATGATGTTAGGTGATTGTGGTGGTGGCTATTGATTTGATGATCACATTGTAATGTTTTTTTTATTGTTATGTATATATATGCACTTATTTTTTATGAACTCAATGGGATGCCAAATTATTTTCTGATATTTACCTTCATGTGTATGATGTATTTTTTTATGTCGATGACTGTGATTCATGCGTGTGATGCAATTTTATTTATTTATTTATGTATTTATGTTGAAGTCTTTCATATTAGCTATAATTATAATTACAAATTGTGCACAACCACAATTATAATTGCAAGTTACAATCTCAACTATAATTACAATTTACAATCATTATTACAATTTCACAGTTGCAAATTATAATAACAAATACAATTACAATAAGACATTACTAATTATATTTACAAGGTACAAATTACAAATTGGACAATTACAACTAGAAATTTACAATAAAAAATTGCAATTGTAGTTACAATCAGAACTTGAAAATTACAATTACAAATTTTCAATTACATTTACAAATTATAATTTTTTTTACAAAATTGCAAAATTACAAAATTTCAAGCATTTTAATCATCTTATAAATTAATTATGGGGCGATCAACTATAAAATATTTAATTGATCAATGAACGATTATAAGTCTTTTCTGAGATGCCATGCATTATATGTGCAAGCCTTATATTTTCTTGATACTAATATCTATAATGTGCTATACAAATAAGTTGCAAATAATTATTGAATTGAAGTTGTAGTTACTCTGGCTAAAAATCATAATTGCATCTATATAACATAACTGTAAACTCAATGATATGAACATGGTAAACAATGATAAAACATTATTATAATCATTTTAATAGGATATGCTACCTCCATAAAACATATTTCAAAAATTATTTTTAGTGAGAAGATGCTACCTCCATAAAACATATTTTAAAAATGATTTTTAATAGCATAGGGTTTTGTCTATTTCCACAAATAAAGTCTTCTACAACTACCATTATTGTAAGATTTAGTAACAACATTAAGGCTCTATTACAAATGGAAAACCAACAAGCCAACTACTGACTCGATGCACTAAGGATGAAAATGATAATTAATAATAAATAATAAACCATTATATGATTATAATGTTTCCTCTAATCAAACCTTACAATTATTTAATTAATGATTAATTAGACAACATAATGATTGAAGTTCAATTTGAAATTAATAATTAATTATCCCATCCACATAAACCATATGTAACCTAGAGGATGGGAGCAATCTCTCTCTCTCTCTCTCTTACACACACACACACACACACACACAAACTAGAAAAGAGACGATAAATATGTTCAAGGACAATCAATGAAGTCATGATTATAAATCCACTGCCCATTAAAAATTGTTTTACATACAACAAAGTGTGTCTCTCTAGAAAGAGTCATGTTAAATAACCAAAATTCATTTAATATTACTTGGATTTAAGTGCCATTTTTTTTCCAACAACTATTATCATTATTTTTTTAAGTAGCAACAATTTATATAGATAAATAAACTTAGTCATGGTTTAACCCATACAATCGTAGTACAATGGACCCAAGCAAAAAGATATTCTAAAATCAAGCTTGCTCCCCATCCCCAAATATGATAGGATTGGGTGAAGTGTTTTTTATTTCATATAGAAATTTGTCTTTATACTCGTGAGCAAGGTAGATCTTTACAAACTAATTATATAGAAACACACATAAACATTACATTGAGAACACTATTTTGATTACCATGATGTCAATCCTTCCCCTTCATAGGTTTGGTCATCATGTACTTATTAACTTATAATTATTTTTAAATTTCTTATTTGTTTTCCGAATCAATTCCTTGGGATTTTTCTAGAACAAAGTGCATGGAAGATAGATAGGGGTACATATTTTTCCCCTATTGAATTATCCTCACTAGTTCCAATAGCTTCATATTTTAATTTTTCCTTCACATCCAGTTGGGATCCTTCATTTTTGAAGGGTCTATCATGTCCCTAGGTTGCTCCCCCTCTAAAATTATGTTCCCTCAAAAGTGGAGGGGATCAATTTTTCAATGTATAATGATACATCGTTTTCTAGTTTTACAACGAGGCGCTTTATTTAAAATTCAGGTGAACAATCTCCACTACAACCTCAAATTCCACCAAGTATGCTAATGGATGTTCCACCTTTTATTGAGTGACCTAACAAAATTTTGGCGTTCCTTATTAATTTAAAATTTTCATTTAGGAAAAATCACTACTATGTCTTCAAAGCAAGATGTATACTAGAAACAAATGTTCTCATAACCTAGGTTTTTACACATAGTCAATGGCTTCTAACAACATGTCCTATGGTAGTCCTCCAAATGGTTAATTTATACACATATCCTCATATAGGTAGTAATATGTATTTTTCACCAACATTAAGAATAAGTAAAACTTAGTGTACTTAAAAGATACTCGTTTTTGTAATCCACCAACATTAAGAATAAGTAAACCTTAGTGTACTTCAAAGATTCATTTTTGAAAGAAATTACATAATACTAGAAAACCTTTCAATCAAAAAGTGATGGAAAGGAAATTATTAAACATGGCCAATACAATGGAAGGAAATTGTTGCATCCTTGAAATATTTCTTATATCTAATAGCTTCTTCCACTTCTAGAACTATGGGGCCCAATATGTTCAATAGAGAGATGCAAACCTAGGAGGAAGGAAAGCATCCTGACTTGAAGAAACCATTTTCCCTTTAACACAATTCTTATTTTGACGCTTTAACGACATTCAAACCATGGTTAGTGTAACAAAAAATGCACAATACCTACATTTCTAGACAATACACACTTCAATTTCAAGGGGGTCTTAACCTATTCTCTTTATCAAAGTATCAACTGAAATACAAAGTCTTTTATTTAAACAATTTAGTTCTCTAACAAACTTAGTTCCAATTGTCTGTGTTCTTTAACTATTAATTGAATTGTCCCCATTCTTTGAAATTCTCGTACATTTTATTTCACGTGCCATCAAAGGACTCTTGGATGTTCTGAAGGGACTAGTTTCAACTATCATTATTTCTAATGGCCGACATAGGTGGTTGAGTCAAATATGTGATTAAAGGCCACTAGGGACACAAATCATGATTGAATAATATCACTAGCAAATATAGGGTATGAATTATTATTCAACACTAAATTAATATTTCAAGTTTATTTTGATATCATGGTTCTTTGATTGTGCAAACTTTCATTTGCATATTATTGTTCATTCCCAAAATGTTGATATGGGTAGTGAATTTTAATATTATTATTCATGTCCAAACTATTAATATGGAAGTGGTTCATTTTTATTAGTTGTTGGAGTTCTAGGGTGGGTGACATGCACCATGAGTAGGGATCCTCCTACTATCTTCTTAACCAACTCTCTATACTTCTAGAGATTTGAAGGTAGGTCCCAACATCGTGTTTTTCGAGTAATGAGATCAAAGAGAGGCACCCATAACATCAACAACAAAATGACAAATCCCCTAAACAACCTTCAATATCTCTAAGGAAGAGAAGGCTCCAAGCCATAGAAAGGAAATGATGGGTGGAACTATGTGGCATATCCCCTATTTGGAGTGATTTTAGAGAATCATGATACCATGCCTAAATATTGTTTGACATGAAGAATTACTTTACAATATTTTTTTTCTATTTTTAACACTTTATTATCGTTAATATTGTGTGCCTCCTAGAGACACTACGACAAACTTAACTTTAGCAATAAATGTATTCAGTTTTATGTTGAAATATCAAAGTTTAACTCAAAGTATTTCCTCATAGTTTCTAAAGTATATTTATGAAATAAAAAATATCTTGTGCGTGACATGTGTGTGTTCAACCACTATGATGAAATATCAAATTACCACAAAAATCCATCCAGCTGGAAAGGAGTACGAATCAAGAGAAATTCCGTATCTTAGAAATGACGTCTGTTATTAAATATTGTGGTCGTTATGAATTATTTTATCAGCGTTGGGAGTCAAAATAATGCCCAATTTATTTTAAACAAAATTGTGAGTATTTTGATCACAGAAGATCGAGGAGCTATGGAGAACCTCACAAAATCGAATTAATTTGCAATTACAGTGGAAAAATTTGAAAAAAGAGATAAATTTACACACAATGTATGCTCAAATCTTTGATTAACTGACTGTCTAACATGTGAAAATGTTAGTAACAGGTTTTTATTACATCCATGAGAAAATCGAGAGCATTAGGTGGCTCAAGCTGAGTGTACAAGTCATCAATGCCAAATTGGCCTCAATCCCCCCTAGGTGGGTCCAACTCAATCCCAATCACCCCAAACAGCTACGAATTCTGGTGTGGAGGTGGCTGAAGCATGCTGAGTCATTAATTAGCTCAAGGCAGGCGTGGGTGAGCAAATAGAGGAGGTTTGGGGGCCCAAGGGAGCATTAAATGCTCCAAATCTAGCCAAAAGTGGGCAAAAATCCACCCTAGCGCCCTTGGTCAACTAAATTCCCCAAAACAAGGAGAGAGGGCGCACCAGCAATAAATGAGGGCGCACTTGTGGACAAAACTGGAGGCTGGGTGAACTGGTTTGCTCAGAAGTGGGTGTGAACACTCTCAAAGTGGGTTTTTGACCAACTATAGTCACTTAATCCAAAACATGGTTTAATTAAGCACATGGATAATTAAAATTTATGGATTATGGTACTAAGTGTGGTTACTGTTCTAACACCCCCCCTTAACCATAACTTTGTACATCTCATGAAAGATAAGTGGGAGGCCTTGGCAACAAAGGCTCAAGTCACCTCAATACAACAGAAATTTTATTTGTCCATATGAACCGAGGAAAAGAAGTAAAACCTCATGGGATAAAAAATTCCCTCAAAAATGGACATGGGGCTGAACCTGCAATTAAATTGCAGCAATCACCATCCATCACTCACTCCAAGCAAAGATCTCAAGTAAGTGAAGGTCTTCTCTGTAAAGCACTTGGTGAAAATATCAGCAGTTTGCTCGGTGGATGGGCAATACTGCAGTGAAATCACCCTGTCATGCACCAAGCCCCGAATGTAATGCATGTGGATCTCAATGTGCTTTGTTCTTTGCCTCTGTACTGGATCAGTAGATATCTTGATGGCACTTTGATTATCCACCCAAATATTGGTTGGAGAATCAATAGCAACACCAAACTCCCGAAGAATGCCTTGCAACCAAACACACTGTGTGGCTGCGTTCACTGCTGCCCTGTACTCGGCCTCTGCTGATGAAAGAGAAATTGTATGCTGTTTCTTACTTGACCAGCAAATAGGACCTTCAGCAAACATAAACACAAAACCTGAAGTGGACTTTCTATCGATGGGATCTCCCGCCCAATCGGAATCAGAAAATCCAGCTAGTTGAAGTGAAGAACCAGCTGCATAGTGTACCCCGAAGCTCTTAGTTCCTTGGACATAATGAAGGATTCTTTTGGCTGCCTTCCAATGGATCTCATGTGGCTGCTGCATATACCTTGCTACAGCACTTACAGCATAAGACAAATCAGGTCTTGTATGTGTAAGGTACAACAAACTTCCAACTAGCTGCCTATAGAGTGTGCAATCCACCACCGGAGAGTCTTCAAATTCACCTAGTTTTATGCCTGAAAGGAATGGGCACTTGGCTGCCTTACATTCAGCCATTTTGAACTTGAATAACAGGTCTGAAGCATACTTAGATTGACTCAGCAAAATACCTCTCTCAGATTGCTCAATTTCCAAACCCAAAAATTGCCTTAGCAATCCTAGGTCGCTCATGGCAAATTCACTGTGCAAGGAAGCTTTAATTGAGCCAATTTGTTTGGTGCAGCTCCCTGTAATTAAGAGATCATCAACATACAGTACAATGACCTGCAAATTATCATCACAATGCTGCAAATAAACATTTGGATCAGACTTGCATCGACAGAAACCAATTGAGAGCAAAAAAGCATCCATTTTGGCATACCAAGCCCTGGGGGCTTGCTTGAGTCCATAGAGTGACTTCTTCAACCTGCATACAAGTGTGGGATCCTCTTGGAATCCTTCAGGCTGCTGCATATATATCTCTTCCTGTAGCTCACCATGCAAGAATGCACTTTTGACATCCATGTGGTGAACTTCCCAACCTTTACTAGCTGCCATGGCTAGAGCTAGTCTAATTGAGTCCATCTTTGCAACCGGTGCAAAGGTCTCTGTATAATCCACACCATGGATTTGTGAGTAGCCCTTAGCCACTAACCTAGCCTTATATTTCAGATCAGAACCATCAGCAACAGGTTTGGTTCGAAAAATCCACTTACATTGCACTAGTTTCCTCTTGGGAGGAAGAGGCACCAAATCCCATGTTTTGTTCTCTTGCAGAGATTGGAATTCTTCTTGCATTGCTGCCCTCCACCTTGGATCATGATGAGCTTCCTGATATGATGTTGGATCAGATCCAATCATCATATAACAGTGATCAGCAAGCTCACTCTCATTTGCAAAGGAAGCATTGATTGTTTGGGATCTAGTCTTCCTAGGCTCTTGGGGATTGCCTGCCAATTCACCTGCAGCTTCTATGATTTTTTCAGCCCACTTGGGCCTTGATGGTGACTCATGTACAGCAATGTCATCTTCAGCTATGTCATCTTCAGAAATATCAGAAAAATCAGAGGAAGAATCATCACTAATCTCATTGAGGTGTGGAGGAGAGGAGCTTTCCCCCGGTGCAAGCTCAAAATCTGGAATTGGTTCTTCTTCGAATTGCACACTTCTCTCAATGAAAGTTTTAAGTGTGGATGTGTCAAAGAGCTTATAGCCCTTTGTGTCCTCACCATAACCAACCATGATACATTCCCTGCTCTGTGGCTCCAAAGCCTTCCTCTTTTCTGATGGAATTCGAGCCCATGCTCTAGACCCAAAAATCCTGAAATTTGACACATTTGGTTTTTGGCCAAACCATGCCTCATAGGGGGTTTTTCCTTTGACTGATTTGTGAAAGGCTCTGTTCTGAATGTGAGCAGCACAATTGATGGCTTCAGCCCATAGCTTAGGGCTTAGATCCCTAGCTTCAATCATGCAAGTAGCCATCTCCTTGAGAGATCTATTCTTCCTCTCTGCCACACCATTTTGCTGAGGTGTGTAGGGGATTGAATGTTGCATTTGGATGCCACATTCCTCACAAAGGTGCTGAATGTTGTTATTCACATATTCCTTTCCATTATCAGTCCTAAGGATCTTTATCTTATGACCACTATGGTTCTCCACTAGGGCTTTCCAAATCTTCAGTTTCTCAAACACTTCTGACTTCAATTTAAGGAAGTAAACCCAGCAGAATCGAGAGTAGTCATCTATGAATGTAAGTACATACCTTGATCCACCATATGATGGAGTGGGAAGAGGACCAATGAGGTCTGAATGTACCAATCCAAGTGGTTGAGTGGCTCTCCTTGCCATTCCCTTCTCATAGCTGCGCTCAGGATGCTTTCCAACTACACACCCAATGCATGCACCATTCGATGATCTGATTTCTGGAAGCCCTTCCACCATCTCGTCCCTGTGCAATTGCTGGAGATATTTGTAGTTCATGTGGCCAAATCTTTCATGCCACAACTTGGAGGTCTCGTTGGCATGAGAGACAAGAGCATGGTCACTAGAATTTGGAATGAAATTTGAGAATTTGTACATTCTCTCATCATGATCTGCATACCCTACTGCCACAACTTGATTTGAGGAAATTTCTGAGATTTCTACCAAATCTGGAGTGAATGTCACTCTCTTGGCTTCTCCTGTATGAGTCATTTGATAGACTGATAGCAAATTTGCAGCCAATGAAGGTACATAGAGCACATCACTGAAATAGCCATGCTCCATGTCAATCCTTCCAATCCCCTTGGTTTGGAGTTCTGAATCATCTCCCATTCGAACTGTTGGGCCACCATTCGAATGCAAAGAGGAGAAGAGCTCTCTGGATGAAACCATATGTCTGGAAGCTCCTGAATCAATGATGAAGGAAGAGGGATTCGAAGTACCTGCTACCAAAGCATGACACTTCTCCTTATTGTCGGGGTTTGAGGTGCTCTCTTTCTTCCTTGCGCCCTCAGGGACTGGGATGTTGTTCTTCTCCAGCAGCTGCGCCATTGAGTCAATGGTTTTCTTCATACATGAGCTCTCTGGATGCCATCCCCTATGACAATAGGTGCATTTGGTCTTTTCCTTCCCCTTCTTGTCCTTCTCCTTTGACAGATTCGAACCCCCATCTGCAGACTTGGTCTTGTCAAACTTCCTCTTCTCTTGCTGCTTCGAATTCTTGGCTTTCTGCTTTCCTTTGCTTGCATTTGTAACACCCATTGCCAATGCTTGGTCCTTTGATTTTATGGTGCCCATCTGAACTAGTTTGTCCTGCTCCTGAGTGAGACACTCCATGAAGGTAGCTAGTGATGGCATTTTCCAATTTCGAAGGGTCATTTTGGCTGAGTGAAATGTGCTAACAAATACTGAAAACTCTGGGCCTAGCTTCGAAAGGATGGACAGAATCAGTTGTTCCTCCTTCTTAACAATTCCACATTGTTGCAGTTGAAGCACCAGTGACTTGAATTTCGTGAAGAACTCCTGGATGGTTTCAAAATGCGCTGGGCTCAAGCTAATGAGCTCGTTTTCAAGCTGGTGGCCTCTCAGTTCATCAGTTTTCCCAAAGAGTGATTCTAGCTTCACCCATACTTCATTGGGAGTTGTCAAACTGTCTGTATGAAACAAGAGTTCCCTTGAAATGCTCAGGCATAGCAATCCATAAGCTTCATCAAGTCGATTGTAGTACTTTGCTTTCTCCACAGCAGAATTTGGCTCCACTTCTGTGCCCATGGTCACTCTATAGAGACCCTTAGATCTCAGCTTGATGACCATCTCAGCCTTCCAATCGAAAAAATTGAAGGGTGTGAGCAACATTTGGTTTGCTTCCATGACTGCTGCGTTAATGGTGAGAAAACTACTGAAACACCTGCAAAAAACACTCAATTTTTATCTGGAAATCCTCTCTAGAATGCAGTTCAACGCTCAATGTTGGCCTGCAACTCACTAACTCCACGATGGATCTGATACCATGTGAGTATTTTGATCACAGAAGATCGAGGAGCTATGGAGAACCTCACAAAATTGAATTAATTTGCAATTACAGTGGAAAAATTTGAAAAAAGAGATAAATTTACACACAATGTATGCTCAAATCTTTGATTAACTGACTGTCTAACATGTGAAAATGTTAGTAACAGGTTTTTATTACATCCATGAGAAAATCGAGAGCATTAGGTGGCTCAAGCTGAGTGTACAAGTCATCAATGCCAAATTGGCCTCAATCCCCCCTAGGTGGGTCCAACTCAATCCCAATCACCCCAAACAGCTACGAATTCTGGTGTGGAGGTGGCTGAAGCATGCTGAGTCATTAATTAGCTCAAGGCAGGCGTGGGTGAGCAAATAGAGGAGGTTTGGGGGCCCAAGGGAGCATTAAATGCTCCAAATCTAGCCAAAAGTGGGCAAAAATCCACCCTAGCGCCCTTGGTCAACTAAATTCCCCAAAACAAGGAGAGAGGGCGCACCAGCAATAAATGAGGGCGCACTTGTGGACAAAACTGGAGGCTGGGTGAACTGGTTTGCTCAGAAGTGGGTGTGAACACTCTCAAAGTGGGTTTTTGACCAACTATAGTCACTTAATCCAAAACATGGTTTAATTAAGCACATGGATAATTAAAATTTATGGATTATGGTACTAAGTGTGGTTACTGTTCTAACAAAAATAGCAGTCATGGCCCATGGTTCCGCTTGACGCTCATTATCTTTCCTACTTCTCTTGAGAGTGAATCATGATATCAAAGTTTGGGATTTATAAATATGGAATAATATCTACTTTGACCTTCCTAAATAAGGAATAAAATATTACAATAGCATTGTTTTAATTACAATGGTGTGCCATAATAAAATCAACCACGCCAGTGCATCCTGTGTAAATAAATGCACCAATTCTGCTAAACCACATCCACACTATTTTGGAACATTTGAAAAATGACCTACAAAATAAAATATCCGCTATATTTGACAATAGATAGTTATCTATGCATTTTTCAATATTGTCGACATAGGTGCACTTAGTATATAAAGGTGCACAAGTGTAGCCATAATTTTTTATGCACCACAGTATGATGTTTTTCAATTTTTATTATATGCCAATACAGTGCATCATGGAAACATAGCGTTCCAGGGAATTCATATCTTTCTAGCGCACTGTTATTATGGAAATTTAAAAAAAAATATGCACGGTACATTTCATGTTGTGATGCACCAATGATTCTCTGTAAAGAGCACACCAATGTCTAGAAAATTGAAAATAAAAAGTCAAATGAATTATCTTCCCATAAACTAAAAAAGAAGTAGGAATTTCAATTTCAAAAACATTCTATAAGGTATTAAAAAACAACTAATCAGGGTATTTTTTAAGGATTATAAAAGTATATTTAAGTATAGTATTCTATGCGATTATTTTGGATTGAGAAAAACATATATATAGGTTGGTAGGCGAATATTAAATATGAAATATACATTCTACTACTAAAACTTGTAAATTTTGGCAAATATTATGATAAAAAAACATATTTTATGTAAATATAGGCAATGTTAGAGACTAAAAATGACAAAATAGTGAATTTATTTTTTTGAAAAAAATCCCCAAATGTAGCCAATTGTCGAAATTTCGCCCCTAAAAATTTCCCTGCAACTAATCACTATTTCATTATTTTTTCAAAATTTTGAGGAGAGAGGTTTGGAACAGAGAGTTATTGAGGAGGATTTTGGATCAACTAGATTATTCTGAAGATCGAAATTTGTAAGGTATGTTGAATCAAACAAAACCCTGCATAGTAGAAATTTCAAGTTTGTAAATTATTACTATTGATCAGAATGCATGGTTTATTTATTTTCTTATTTAGATTTTCTTG
Source organism: Larix kaempferi (assembly GCA_027924585.1). Lineage (NCBI taxonomy): Eukaryota > Viridiplantae > Streptophyta > Pinopsida > Pinales > Pinaceae > Larix > Larix kaempferi. The sequence goes on from BSBM01000438.1 coordinate 5,367,521, forward strand.
TTGTTTCCTTTTGTTTTACGTGGCTAAAAAGTTTAAATTATGGTTTAAATCCCTCTATTGTTTCACAATTGTGATTTTTATTTTTAGGTATTTTATATTTAATGGGTTTGTAGTTTTATATATAAGTCGGTGGGTGTGATGGTACCACTTCTTGGGTCAAATCCGAAACCCAGTTGGCCTTGTCATTTTTTTCAATTACAAAAAACACTTATGCATTTTTTAGTGTTTTTGAGTTGTTTAAATGCACCATAGTGTTTATAGTAATAACAGGTAATGTTAGGCTTGTTTTTATTTTTTTATTTTTTAGAAAAATGCTTTTGCAGTGGTCGGTGCATTCAACTTGTGCTAACACATGATGTGTTAATTGTGAAAGCGCACTGTTTTGATTCCCGATGATTTATAATAAATAAGTTGCACCAATAAATGAATATATGACTATTTTATTTTTGTTTTGGTTAATGGTGTTTTCAAGTATGGCGCACCAGTGTGGTTTTGTATGACAAGCACCGATGCATTTCATATACTTAAACGCACTGAAATGGTAGAATCTTTTTATTTTTATTTTGAAGATATGTAATTTTTTTGTATAATATACTTAATAGTTTCTCTATTTAATGGTCCAAGTGGTTTATTCATAGAAAATGCATGATAAGTGTTCAATGAACAACAATTCTAGTCAACCTGATGGGAATACATCCAAAGTCGTGAAGAAGGAAAGATCTTTGTAATTTATGTATCAAATTAATATATTTGCATTATTTGTAAATTTAACTAATATGTATTAGTTAATGTATGACATGGAGAGCCAAAAAATGAGGCAGCTCAATAATATTATTTGCAATCTAAGTACAGAAGAGTGTAAAACCTTGATGGAAAATTTGCAGAGGGATGAATCAAGTGAATAAAAAAGAAATCAATATTAATTTTTTCTTGAATTTTGAGTAATACTGTAGTTAAGAATATTCAGTAATATGTTTCAAACCATCTAATTCACATATGTTGAATCTTATGTAGGGGTTGACAATGGAAATGAACATAATTGCATTGCAGGACGGGCCATCTCAACAACAACGTGCTTCAATTGTATTGAATCATTGAATTTTTCTATTATGTACATTTAATTAATTAATTTAGCATTAAATATTAATTTTGAATTGTTTTATTGTATAAAAGTAAACAAAATGGAACCCATTCAGCACATAAGACATGACGACAACGAAAAAAGGGGTTGATAGAAAAGTTTGTGAGTAGTTGTGATTTCCTTATAATAGCTTAAGATTTCATATTGGTTGTGATACACACTCACACACACACCGAGCATCCTTGGATTTATTTGAACATGTGTTAACATACAAAGAAGATCCATTAGAAGAATTTATTGATATTGGGTTAAGTAAAGGTTGTGAGTATATGTTGGAGTATCAAAAATTAATTGTGGAATTTGTAAATATCTATGTTGTTTTACTTCTCTCGTTTGATAATTAATAGAACAACAAAAATCATATATATTAAATATATGATTTGTTACGAGGTATAAAACTTGCAGGAAACAAAATATGGAGTGCATCCAATAGAGTATTTGTTGAAACAAGGCATGATATGTGGTTTTGAAGGAATGTGTATCATTCATGACTAAATTATTTCTATGGTACGTCACTTTTCAATTTAGATTCATTTGTATTATCTATTTTAATTTTCATTATTCCCAACAATGTAGATACACTCTTCACACTTTATTTTTATGTTTGTAAATGGAAGCTAAAGAAGAGGAAAACAATCAAGGCAATCAATAAAACATTCAATCAAATAACACAAATCACACAAGTGGCTTGAGCACTGACAGTAGTTCCAACGAAGAATGATGATGATCTAGATTTATGTGAGAACGAAATGAAAGAGCATATAAATATTCACATACACAAAGACATGAAAAGAAACACAATGATACAATAAAATCAGATTCTATTAAATGAATGAAATAGAAAAAACTGTAAAATAAAAGAAGCTAGAATGGTGGTAGTTATATCCCTGAGAAGAGATGTGGCGGCTACAATCATTCCTGACAAGATGAATACAAAATGAGGCCGAAAGGGCCTATTTATCATAAACATGAGGGAAAGAACCCTAAACATCCAAAAACCTAACCCTAGGAGATGAACCGTCATAAAGTTTGTGTCCCCAAATTAGTTAGTTGAACAATCAACTTCCCGGGGTCATAGCTTTTGCTTACAATATCCATTTGGGGCGTTCAGTAGACCATCATAAATATCTATCCAAGGAGTACAAAAGTGAAATAGACCCACACAAGAGCCTATCCCTATCATGCGGGTTGCTGCGAACCCAAAAAATATATCAGTTAGGGCCTCAAAACGGCCCCAGAAGTTCAGGACCTCAAAATGGCCCCGGAAGTTCAGGACCCAAAAAACTATAGAAAATTACTAGAAAATTGTTACAATGGAAAACAGTTGTGAGACATTGGAATAGGTGGGTGGCCACCTATATCCATTTGGATCAGATGATCCATATATTTTGGATGTTAATGGAAGCTATTGTATAGTTTGAAATTATTGTCTGTGGAAATCGAACATTTTGTATAATGTACTGGACACAGTGTCCCAATTGAAAGGCAATGGGTTGCAATGCAACAATTACATGCATGTTGACATTTTGATTATGTGGAATTTATGTTATACCATTTTGTATGACAAAGGGAATCTTATAAATGTATAATAAAATTAATTTTTTTATTCTATTTCATTCTCCAATGTCGTGAAATGTTACATTGATAATTAAATATATGAATGATTAAATATTACAATAGATGCAAAAATTTATGATATAACAAATTAATCCAAACATTATATCTAAACACAATAGTAAAAATTCAAATGAATACTACTATAAAAAAATATTTCAATTTCTGATGAATAATGGAATCAAATAAGATAAAAATAAAATATATATAGTCTATTGCGGTGTTAGCAGTCACTATTCACCAAACAAAAAATAATCATTGATGCATTTGATATTATTAATGGAGCTGGTGCTTTTTGGAAAATGTAGCACCGATGCGTTTGAGAGAATGTCGTACCAGTGCGCTTAAAAGATCATAGTCTTGGTGCAATAGAATACTCATTGCATTCCTTCGTGATTTTTTTATTATAATGCCCTAGTACACTACTTTATATTAACTGCATTGTTAATTTTAAAAATCTAGCGACAATCATCGTCCCAATCAACTTTACCGATGCATTTTCCTCCAATTATCACACTGGTTCTTTTTAATAGTTCATAAGCATCGATGCTTTTTAATAGTTCGTAGGGACCGATGTGAAATTTAATGTAAAGCATCGATTCTTGTACATTGTTATAAGGTATCGATAATTTTTAATAGTTCATAAGCACTTGTGCTAAAGTTAATATAAAGGACCGATACATATATTGTTATAAAGCACCGGTTCTAGTTTAAATTTTGGTGATCACCAATGCTATATGTATTTTCAATCACTGATGCACAAATTTGTATGTGCATCAGTGCATGTATTAGTTTCAAATTCCATGATGCATTTTTCCCGTGTTAGCACCGGTGCGTTTTCTTCAATAAAGTGCACCGAAAATAAAACCTCCGCAAAATCCTCTAACCACTGAGTTTTTTTGGTTATGATACATTTTCGTAAAATCCTCCACTAAAACATCCAATACCATTTTCAGAGGTTGTAGGAGAGATTTTTTTTAGAATTTTGATTGTAACACTAAAAACCTCCTCTATATCCTCCACTACAGGGCCTTTTCCTTGTAGTGTGTTCTCCCTCTTTTTCAATGTCAAATTTGGATTTCTTGCTTGGTGGTTGCACCTCAGTTCTATCTACCTCCATGTCCGTACTAGCTTCTTCAGTAGTTCTATTAGCTCTTATTTGTGATTCAGTGGGGTTCTGCTCTGTATCATTCCCAAGAATAACTTGAACCCGTTCCCAAGTAAATATGTTTGCCACTTTATCCTAGTCGGAACGAGGCATAGATTTGTATGATGGATTTTTTTTTCAATTATTTTTTAGAAATTATCTCATGAGGATCATATGGCCACTTTTTCATATTTTCCAAATTTAGTTGATTCAAAAGATTTTCTATGTAAGATAGGGAATTTCCAGTCTTTACCAAGAAAGGTCCTATATCTTTAGGCAACCTGAAGGTAATGGGATGCTTATATTTCACAAAGTGAACTTAATTAAAGATAATTTTTTGTTTGATATACTCTAGGGAGAACACTCTTGAAGTTAGAAAGGTGAGTAGATTGTAAGGATCCTCTTCAAAATCATATACCCTTAAGATAGTGTAATATTTATACAAGAACCAATCTCCAATTCTGGTATCAAGGCTAAGCTATAGAAGCTCCTGATACTCAAGGAAAACTCTGAGAGGAGATACATCATGCAACATTGAATATGTTATTGTCATGATCATGTTTCTAAATTCTTTAAAATTTTGATTCCTTGGTTTTCTTAGGATCATATTTGTCCATGTATAGATGGGTATTTGTTTTCCTTCTTGGTCCCTGACTTTCATATCTAGACCTTTAAAATGCTCAAAATTTTAATACAGAAACATATAAAATAACATTTATGGATATATAATTCTCTTCAAAGTAAGATATTCTACTAGATGGTTGTAGATTTTCTCATCCGAGTGATGGAAAATGTCAAATCTAGGAGGCATCACCCCTATTGATGGAGTCTATATGGATAAGAATCCTAGGAGGATATGATAGATTCATCTACAAGATCGTCATCACCATATCCCAATATGATATAGATAAGGGCTATGGATTCTTTTGATCTATTTGAGAAATCAACAATTGCATAAGGAGGTGGACCAGTTGGGATAGGGGTACCTTCTTTCAGATGCTGGGCTAGGAGACTAATTCTTTCCATAGTTTTAAAGGATTGATAGGATGAGGGTAGAGCTTCTTCATCCAAAAATTGCAAAGTTAGTAAGTCTGGGAAGCATAGTACTTTAGCTAGGGAATTTGTGGACACAATGCACAGGGTCCTGGTTTGGCCAAGGGATAGAATCACTCGTTTATCATAGGATATAATAGAACATCAATGGATGAACTCTGGGAAATTATCTGCTGGGGGATTGACTGCATGGGTTATGCATGTTTACCATAGGTGAAAAGGGTCATGCTGAGTGGTGAAGTTAGATTGGGATTCCAGGATGATGTTGTGGAGGTTTGATGTGGTCACAGTTTTGTCGAAGACATCAACCTCATAGTCATATAAGTTCTAGTTTCCCAAGATCATGGTTTTTTTGGGTTTATCCTTTGACGAGGAAACCATGGTTAAAATTACTGATTATGTGAAGGTAAAATGACGTAGGTAAAAGAAAGGAAAATTAATCGGAGGGTAAAAGTATGCTAGTAGTTGGCTTCATGTACTAGGAAATGATGTTGACTTGTATTCAAGCTCCACGTAGGTGGCATTCTCTTTTCCTTATCACCAAGGGATAATGAATAGTAATCTGAGTATTTCCCTTTTAACGGTCTAGCCAATTTGAGTTTTTACACTTCGCATGTAATTATTTGACTATTTTAAGGTGACTTCATATGATCTCGTCGGGCCTAGATGACACATGTAATTTATTGAGTGTTATACATGTGTTCCATCTCATGTTCCATTTCATCTGTGGAGGCCCCCTTTCATGCTCGTATAACTGTAGTAAAAAAAACACCTTTTGGTAAACCATAGTGGTAACAAATTGAGCTTCAAGTGGTTTTAAAAATGGTTTCGTATACGTTACCAATCAAAACCTTCCATGTGTCCTAGCTATTTCAGGACAATGACTCCTCAGGGAATTCTTATCTTCCTCACATCTTCACGATGCGCTATTGCTTCTTGCCATCGATCTGTTGACCCCTTTCACGATATGCTCACTCGTGCTCAAGCCCCCTTCTTATTTTGACCACTTGGTCTCACCCTCAATCATGCGCTCCTCTCTACTTTGATGCCTAGTCGCTATTTCCTTTTATCCCCTAGTATTTAGCTTTTGATTCTTGCGCTCATCCCCAATCCTTATTTCCCTATATTTTGAGCCCTCGAGCACTTATGCCAATCATCCTTAAATCCTTTTACATGGATTTTGACATTTATTTATCCCTTTTGGGTTTGGGAATTTTTGACTATTAACAATATCTATATTAGATGTTCCTCTCTTGGAAAGAGCACGAGTGTCCACGACCATGGATATATTGATTCCATGGTAATGTATATCCCTTGATTATAGTTTTTTATTAACTTTCAATTCATTGCACAACTTGTTTTTCTTAGTGTTTATTTTGCATGTTTATAGCACCCCGCGAGAGAGTTTTCCATGCCATACCTCATAGGGGTCATTGATGCAACATTTAATGCTGCATCTGTGATGGAAAAAGGTCACATGGAGGTAACTATTTCAACATTTGTACATAGTTTATTCATGCATGTCTAACTATTTCAGAATTTGTTGACTATAGCCATTAGAAGCAGTAGTTCTAGACACCTCCAGTTCAATCGTGGATGCGACCAAGCTCAATGTTCATCAAACAAATTTGTATTCCACACAAGGATCCCAATATCCTTTCCTAGATTCTGTTTTTGTGGTGAGATGTTCATTAATGACCAATTATTTTATTCAATTTTCATGCACATGTTGATAATTGTTGAATTAATTGAGATATGATATTTTATTTGCAGAGCACAAACGTATAAGAGAGGGATTCAATGAGGAGGAGGAAACCATAGGCATTAATAACTTGAATGGATTTGGTGAGTGTTTGTTTCAAATAATTTTGACGTAAACAATTTTTTTAAGTTTGTTAGTGCTAATGTATTAGTGCATTTAACTAATAAAAAAATTGATCTTTGATTTGCAGACTTCAGAGAGCAAAGTGATCCTAGACGTAGGCATGATAGGTCAAATTCGGGAAAAACAAGAGGAAGATTGAGTTTTGATGTGTACTCTAGGATACATGTAATTTGGGATACATGTACATTGTTGTACTTTGGGATACATGTACATTGATAGGCCATTTAAGGGCTGATTACTTTTTCATAAGTTATATTATAAACAATCAATTATCAATGCACGATACAATTTATTTCATATTTTCTCTTGAGTTTCCACTTGTTCTTGTGTCAAGCTATTTCTTACCCAAATTGATAAATTATTTTACTCAAATATAGAATTAAATATTAAGTCACTCATTGCAAATTATCTTTTAAGCACAACTTTTACATTTTTTGTGTTGAACAAGCCTACATGCCACCATTGTGTTGATTTAAGTGGGTTATCTCTCTCTTATGAATGCACTATCTTAATGGAACAAACTAATTTCTCTCAAAGTATGCAACATGGGTACTCGTTGGATGCATAATTTAATTATGCATCCAACAAGTCCTCCCGCTTGAAATTTGAGTAAACCTACAAGGAGATAAGTTGAAAATACGATCCAAAAAAGTAGTTTTTATTTTTTCCCTCCAATTTTTTTACATGCACCTTGTTTGAATTTTAAAGCATTTTGATTGGCTAATATGTGATGACAAGAAATTGTACTTTAAGATTAAAAGGCCCATTTTTCATCCAAATTTCCTCTAATAAGTTAACAATGATCTCAAGAGTCTCTCTCTCAATGTTAAACATACCTTGATCAACATCCCAATAACTTATTAGAGTTTGGAGTAATTTTGTTTGTGCCCTCATATTTGAAATTCTAAAAAAATTCAACAATCCGCACCAGGGCAAGGAAGTTAGTGTTAATGGGTCACCTAATGCATCTCTATCTAGTTGTCCGTGCTCCCTTTCATGCCATATAAGAGCCATTCATGCCATATAAGAGCCATTCATGCCAAAATTTGAAGTTGTGGGTCAAAACGTTGAGTTTTAAAACTTTCATTGTGTAAAACGGTGGTAATAAGCTATACAGTCATGTTAAACACATCGATAAAGTGTTGTACAGTAGCATTGTTTGGGTGAAAACTCTACCCGATACCTCATTTCCAGTGTGTACACTGTGAGGGTGGTAAAATCAAGTTAAAAAATTAAAATTTTGACCTAAAACAACTAATTAAACCATCAAAATGAACGAGTTGGGATGGGGGATCTATATGGAACAAGAAGAATTTGATTTGGTGTCTTGAATTGCTCACAATCGATGATCAAATCTCTAGGGATTTTTTGCTCTCCATAATGGTAAAATCACAAATGAATTATTTTTTACACCTATTTTACTATTTGATGTCATTTTTTTTTACTTTTACCCACTTTTATATAGTTTGAACATTTATTTTATGTCATAACTAACACTAATGCTCCTTTGGTTAGTCTTTGGTCCTTTTAAGTAGGTGAACATAGAATCTAGGTGTCTTTTTATCCACAAGTGGTCCTTTTTACAAGTTTTTTTTTCTCTAAACTGGCATTCAGGTTAGGTCACTATCATCGTGCATTTTGCATTAGACCTTGTCATTTTTTCTCCTCAGAACCACTTTTATGGGAATATGACATTAGCCCTCTTTTTTTTAAAGAAAAGTTGTTAATTCTTCCGTACTAGAGCCCACCCCACATGGGATACCCTATTTAGTATCCTTATTGCTATTTTTGGTGCCCATGCTATGATTTTCAAAGGCTTGTCAGCCTTGGTAGTTTTGTCATTACCTTGAGAAGAAACCACATGTATTTCTCTCTCATCTTTCTGTCCACCCCGTATAAAGCTCACTCAACTTTACTTTTTTAGACTCATTAAATTTTCATAGTAAAGGTTGTTAGAAAAATATGATCGTAGAGCAATAACAATAAAAAAGATTCAAATATAAATTACATAAACATAATACAAGAGAGACACCAATATAACGTGGTCCACCCAATATGGGATATGTCCACACATAATTTCCAGTCTTTATTATTATACCATCCAAAAAAATGAAGGGATACAATCTGCAGCATATCCACTGCAACTTCCTCTTCACTCTGTCTAAGTCTCTCTTACACAATCACAGATATATTTACAATGTTACAATACATTACACAATCGTATTACAATGTCTTCCTTTTAAAGGGGAATTACCATGCAAAAATACTACGCTACCCAATACCATGGGCCCCCACACCCCCCACTGGGATGAGTGTACATTCCACCTGTACAGCATATAAAACTAGGGTACAAACACAACTAAAACAACAACATCTCTGAATCAGGAATATCAGGAACCACAACCAATAGTCTCCCACTTGGAGACTTATCACAACAAATCCACCGCTGCTGCACTTGCTGGACTATGCTCTAAACCTTGGACCTGACAAATTTCTCATTTTCACCTTCATGCTTGAAGGCCAACTGAAACTAAGCAGGAACTCATTTTATCTCTGGTTACTACCTTTGTCAATATGTCAGCAGTATTTTGTCTAGTGTGTATCTTTTTAAGCTTCAATAGTTCATCTTCTAGAACAGACCGTATGAAATTGTACTTGAGCTATATATGTTTAGTATTAGAATGGAATTCTGAGTTCTTTGCAATATGAATGGAACTTTGGTCGTCACTATACAACCTTCTATTCTCCTACTTCTTACCCAATTCCTCCATGAGCCTCTGTAGCCGAATCATCTCTTTACTAATCTCTGTAGCAACAACATACTCTGCTTCCATTGTTGAAAGTGCAACAACCTTTTGCAGTTTCAAAATCCAACTTATTGTTGTTCCACCTACAGTAAAAACATACCATGTGTTGCTTCTCCTGCCATCTCTATCACCTGCCATATCTGCATCAACATATCCCTATCGAACAATGTATGAAACTCCAAAACCTCTCAAATACCCGAGAATACATTGTACTGCATTCCAATCTTCTTTACCTAGATTGTTCATATACTTGCTCACAACGCCCACTGCATGTGCAATATCTGGTCTTGTGCACGCCATGGAATACATCAAGCTGCCAACTGCTGATGAATAGGGAACCCTAGACATGTAATCTATCTCTTCATGTGTCTTGGGACACATATCATTACTTAGTTTGAAATGGATGGACCAAGGTGTACTAACTGGTTTTGCATTATGCATTCTAAACCTCTCCAACACCTCTTGTATGTACTCACCCTAAGACAATGTCAATTTGCGATTTTTATTGTCTCTTGTTATTCTCATACCAAGGATTTTATTTGCAGCACCCAAATCCTTCTTGTAAAATGAATTAGCCAACTTCTTTTTTAGCACATTTATATCTTGCATGTTAGACCCTACAACAAGCATGCCATCCACATACAATAACAAGATAATATAACTTCCATTATCTAGCCTCTTGAAATAAACAAAATGGATAGAATGACATCTACTCTAACCTTGTTCTGTCATAAACCTATCAAATTTCAAATACCACTGCCTTGGAGATTGCTTCAAGCCATACAAGCTCTTCTTCAACCTGCATACCAAATTATCCTTCCCTTTGACCTCATACCACTGTGGCTGCTGCATATAAATCTCTTCCTCTAAATCCCCATGGAGAAAGGTTGTTTTCACATCTAACTGTTCAATATTCAAATCTTCTACCACCACTAGACTTAAAATAGTTCTAATTGAATTCATTTTAACAACAAGAGAAAACATTTAATCAAAATATATCCCTTTCTTTTGTCCAACCCCTTTACAACAAGTATGGCTTTGTACCGTTTCTTTCCTCCATCTTCTTCCTTCAACCTGTAAACTCATTTATTCTACAATTCTCTTTTACCAGGAGGAAATTGAACCAAATCCCAATTCTAGTTTCTTACCAATGAGTCCATCTCCTCATTCATGAATTGCTCCCACTTATTTCTAGTTTCCACATACATTTCTTCTTCATAACATTCTGGTTCACCAGAATCAGTCATCAATAAATAATAAATTAAATGAGAGTATCGTTCAGGGGTAAACTTAACCTCTTAGATATTCTAACACTTGCAGGAGTTTGAGGCACCTGCTGCTGTTCTTGATTTTTTGGCACCTCTGGAACTTCATTTTCTTTGATTTCATCAAGCACTTTGTACTCTATGTTTTCCTTTTCCTATTTATTTCCCTACAACTGATCTTTATACATTAACTTTTCATTGAATACCACATCTCTACTCCTAATTATTTTGTTATTTTCATAATCGCATAAGCGGTAACCAAAATCATCAACGCTATATCCAATAAAGGTGCACTTCTTGGATTTAGCCTCAAGCTGTCCTATTTTATTTATCAGTATGGACAAATGCTTCACAACCAAAAGTTCTTAGAAATGATTAATTTACCTTTTTACTTGTCCATGCATCCTCTGGAATACCACCATCCAAATCGCTTGAAGTCCCTCTGTTTATTAAGTAAACAAGAATATCTACAACATTTGGCCAAAACTGTAAGGGAAACCTTGCATGCAATCTCATACACCTTGTACGCTCCATGATTGTTTTATTCATCCTTTCTGACACACCATTTTCTTGTGGTGTTCCTGGGACTGTCTTCTCTCTACGAATCCCATGGTATGAAAAGTAACTATCAAAATCTGTGCCGCAGTATTCACTTCCATTATCAGATCTGAGACACTTCAACCTTTTTCCTGTCTCATTCTCCACCAAATATTTCCATTTCTTAAAAGTAGCAAACACATCAGATTTCTATATAATGCAATAAACCCAAGTTTTTCTAGTTGCATCATCAATAAAAGTAACATAATAACGAGATCCACCAAGATATTGTACTTGATATGGTCCCCATACATATGTATGCACAAGCTCTAACTTTTCACTCTTCTTCTATTTTCCAACCCTAATAAATATGACTCTCTTATGTTTTCCATAAACAAAGTTCTCAAAAAATTCTAAACTTACCTTCTTTAGATCTGGCAGCAACTTCCTTGAGTGGAGAATATGTATCCCCTTCTCACTCATGTGACCAAGCCTATGATGCCACAATGTTGTATATGTTTCTATGGAAGATAAAGAGATAGAATAGTCGGTATTATGAGGACATGAATACAACGTACTTAACCTGTCTCCTTTTGCTATCACCATTGATCATTTAGTGATCTTCCACTACGTTTCTCAAACGTAGATAAACAACCACCATCTCCCAACTGCCCTGTTGAGATAAGAGTCTTTTCATAGCAATAATAAGCCTTACATCTTTCAACATCCATTCACCATTATTTAACTTTATCCATACCTTACCCATTCCAACAATTTTACATGGTTCATCATCACCCAATAAAACATGTCCAAAATCATCTTGAACATAATCATAAAGAAATTTATTATAGGGTGTAACATGACATGAATCCCCTGAATCTACTACCTAGTAATCACTAGTATTATCTAATGAAAGAATCAAATCACCTTGTAACACATCACCTGCTACATTTTCTTCCTGAGTAGTCTCATGCTATCCATGCCTTTCTTCTTTAGAGATCTGCAGTCTTCCTTCAGATATCATTTCTTTCCACAATTCCAACACTCTATCTTTCCCAGTCTAAACTTGGATCCGCCCTTCCTGCATTTGTTGCAATTACATGGGATCTTTAATCTCTCCCTTTTTCTTCCCCTGCTCTCCATGGTTAATGCATTACCTGATGTCTCACTTATGCTTTTCCTTTTCATTTCCTCGCTAAGAATAACACCAAAAACATCATCAAATTTCAAAGTGTTTGAACTAGAGACAGAGTTACTTACATCCATGACCAAGCCATTCCAGCTTTCTAGCAATGAGCACAAGGTTAGAAGAGCCCTAACCTCATCATTAAAGTTCACTTTTACAGAACTTAGTTGATCTGTAATTGTATTAAATTATTTTAAATGTTCAACACCATATCCACCTTCTGACATATTTATATTAAATAAATGCTTCATTAGAAATACCTTGTTGGAGGCTGAGGGTTTTCCATACAACTTACCCAATGTGCTCATCAAACCCTCCATTGTATTTTATTTTGAGACATTGAAAGCCACCAACGAAGCCAGACACAACTGTATTGTTCCCAGCGCTTTTATGACAAGAACCTCCCATTCTTTGTCCTTCATAGTTGCCGACTGTTTTTCTTTTCCTCCCAACGGTAGAAATAGATCCTTCTGATAGAGATAGTCCTCCATTTGCATCTTCCATAACTGGTAGTTTTGGCCATTAAATTTATTGACCTTAAACTTTCATTCTTCCGCCATTGCTCCCACTCGAACTAGGAACCTTTCTTTCCTGCAAGTTTATATGCTGAATAGACCTTTGGCTCTGATACCAATTGTGTTGAAATATTGTAACTTCGAAGAATATTCTATTGTATTTTATTATTGTAATTTATTCGGAGATGTTTTATTCCTTCGTCGGGATGTTATTATTGTATTTGGTCATCATAGAGTCATGAGGTAAAACCTCCCTTGTAAGTCAGGTCGATAGAACCCTCCAAAAAGTAATCTTATATTGTTTTGAGTCTTCCTAGGTAAGTTTCCTAGTTAAGTTTGTTGGGGTCGACCTAGTTAGTGAAAAAGTCAAGTGGAAGATAAAGTATAAATAAGAGTGGTGTGCTCCTCATTTGGACACACACACACTCACTTGTATAATTCGCATAGGAGAGCGAGAGAGAGATATATGAAAGGAGAAGGAGCACTTGTTTGGGGTTTTGTCTTTGTACTTTTGATCATCTATATTGAGGAAGTTTTGTTGGGTTTTCTTCCCCTAGAGGGTTTCCGAGGATAAATCTGTGTCTATCTAGTGATTGTGTTTCTTTCAGTGATCATGTATATTCTATTGTTGTGAAATTGAATTGAATACCAATGTTATCTATCTTAGCATATTGAATATTAACATAGTTTCAAATCTAGCCTGAATAGGACAACTTTCACAAGGTGAAACTCTCTCTTCTCCCTTCGACAAGAAATTAGGGTTTCTGTCAAAGTTGGAATTTTGGAAATATGATTGCATAGAAAGTTGCACCTCCCTAGGGCGCATATATTGAGCCCTAGATCGAAATGTTTGAGTGGTTAGATCTCTGGAAAATTCAAACCCTAGTTTGACTTTGGACCAGAAAACTGCAGATCAAAATTTCGCAAGTCAATTTTGAGAGGTGAAAATTTGGAATCTCTAGAAACCAAGTGTACCAATAAATTCACCTCATTCAAGTGCATCTCTTGGTAAGTTCAGTTTTGTATTTTGAGAAATTTCATTTTTTGGTAACCTCCTGGATAAGATGGCCCCAAGCACTAAGCTTGAGGATAAGCTAGAAGGTATAGAGAATTTACGAGCATGGAAATATAGGATTGACCTCATTCTTGACGAGAATGATCTTTCCAAATACATCAAGGAAGAAGGTGCAGAAACTGAAGAGGATGAAGCTAAGGAGAAGCACATGAAGGACCTGATTAGGGAAAAGAGGATCATTGTTGATTCTATCAAAGACCACTTGATTCCTCAAGTGTCATCCAAGAAGAAACCGAAGGAGATGTATGATTCCCTACCCATAATGTATGAAGGAAGGAACATCAATAGGAATATGAATTTGAGAACTCAATTGAAGAGTACCAAGATGTGCCAAGGAGAATCCATCCAAGACTACTTCAGAAGGGTCTCCCAGTTCAAGGAGAAACTAGAAGCCATTGGCGACTCCCTTGATGAAGATGACCTAGTTATGACTGCTCTCAATGGTCTCACTATACCCTGGGATTCATTCATACAGACTATGTTTTCCAGAAAGGAAAGCATGAAATTCGACATTGTATGGGAAGATTGCATCCAAGAGGAGGATAGAGGAGCCAACAAAGAATCTCTACTTAAAGAAGATGATCAAGCCTCAAGCTCTAGTTATGACTGCTCTTAATGGTATCACTATATGTAATGTCCCAAATTTGGCATTGGGTCACAATGGCCTAATCACATTGTCCCTATTCAGTAGAGTTTGTCAAATTGATGCTAAAGTTCAAATAATTGCCAAGGAGGAAAATTACTAGTTTCCTAGGTTTGGGGGTGGAAGCTTTGGGATTTGGAATAATGGGGATAATAAATGATTTTTAGACATTAGAAGGGTTCAAGTATTTAATAAATAAGAGTGAATAAATAAATTCAAGAGAAATCCTAGGTGACAAATGGTTTTGGAGACATATGAAGGATGTGGGACCCACATTAGCTTGATTTTTCATAATACATGGTATCTCTCTTTTGCAAATTCGAATTAATGGGAATGTGAACACTCTTGGGTGAGTTGGTAAGTCATAAAAGATGTCATTGAGCATCTTAGGTCGAATTGGGAAGGATTGTTAACCTCCATGGAAGATAAAGAGTCAAAGTGGAAGTTTGTGGACACTTGGGCTAGATTCCCTAGCTCCTATGACACCAATGATGGAGCATCTATGACAACTATGACAAATTGCAGACCTGACCTCTGACATCTGACCACTATGACATGTCAGCCCCAAAAATAGGCTCAAAGAAGGCGAATTTGGGAGTTGGAGAAGCCAAAGAGACTCAAAATTGAATTTGGGAGAAGATGGAAGGTTGGAACTAGGAGACAAGTGGCAAATGTGAAATATTTCCTAAATGGAAATCTATTGAATCTATTGAGAGGATTTCGACCCTTAGAAGGCTAATGTTGGTTATAAAATGTAGAAATGAAGTATGAAAATGGCTTTTGATCATTTTTAGAATTTGCAATTGCATTTGTGAAGAGGGAGAGCTAGTGGATGACTAGTTTCTTGCCTTAGCCAATTTCAAGGGTGAAAGATTCCCATCCAAGTTGGTAATTGGAAAGGCCATTCAGACCTTTCATTTGGAGCTTTAATGGAGTCTTTATTTGTAGGTGTAAGCTACAGGGTAGCTCATGGTTTCTTCTATTGCAGCTCACTCCTTCAACCATTTCCAGTTTTGATGGCATATTCTTGATCCTTGAGGGAGGGCGTTTTTGGTGAGCTATTGTACTCTTTGGGGAAGCTTTTAATGCCCCATTTCTTTTGGAATATGAATTAAATACTCTTTTATTCATCTCCAAAAATTTTCAGGTCGAAATTCCAAGTAGAAATGTATAAATCTCATTTTTAATGGAAGAACAATGCCATTTCCCCACTACCTTGTTGTGAGCCAATGTATTGATGATGATTTCGAATGAATGGATGATTATATGATATATTTGTGATAAATATACTGCCATGGATGTCTTATAAAAGTTTCATGTACTGTACTTGAGCATTTGAAGCATTTTTACTCAGTTTAGTTGTATTGGGAGGTGAAATAGTGCCATTCCCCCAAGGGTCGAATTGGGGATTTTTGCAGTTGAATGGGAGAGGGTGAGAACAGTTGTAATAATCCATTAATGGTGCATATGAGACTTTAATAAAATACTTAACACATTACATACCTCTATTCATAAATTTGAGTGGGTTTGGAGGCATTTGGGAAGCCATTTTCAGTACTTACCCCAGGGGGATTTGAACCCCAAATTACTAGTAAAATTGCATAATTGGTCCAGAATATTAAGAGAGTTTGCAGAGGTATTTTGGTGGACATATGTCATCCATAAACATCATATTCAAGTTCTAATATCATTCATACACCTTCCTTGAATATTTGAAGGCATTTGGAGTCAATTTGAGACCTAGAGACCAATACTAGTCAAAGGAAAATCACTAGTAAAGTTACCTACATTGATCAGAATTGAAAGAGGATTTGCAGAAGTATTTTAAAGGTCCAAAGGAATCCCTGAAACAAATATTTATGTTCTAATATCATTCATATACCTTCTCATAATATTTGGGATCATTTGGGGCAAATTTGGGACCTAGAGATCAAAACTAGTCAAAGGTCGAACTAGGGAAAAAAGTGGAAAATTGCAATTTTAATAAAATTCCTAATAAGGGACATTACAGTGGTATCAGAGCATGGTCCTTGCACCTGTGTATTAGGTACATACATTCAAGAATAATTGGCAGCCATGTCTTACTATTATGATGAATCCTATGAGTACAATTCTTATGAGGAATATGTAGATGCTTATGAGCAATATGAAGCAGAATGTGAATGGTATGAGGAAGAGGTGCCATCATGCAACACTTCTTACAATTTCAAGAGAAATGAAGATTATTCTTATGACTTTAAATCGGATGAATATGATTGTGTCACACCAACCAAGGATAATTCTATGAGTGAGTTCCAAAGATGGAGAGCAAAATATAAAACCTTGCCCCAACAATATAAAAAATATCAAGAATATCAAGCTTTTAGCAAAAATACACAAAATGCCATGTCTTTTGAGTACTATGCTGAACATGTTTTTGAAAATAGGCCCAAAAATGAAGATGTGGATTTAGTGAAGAAAGGTTTATGCCCTTCTTGTAAAAACCCTTGGAGCGAGTATCATATATGTGTGCATGAAATGATGTCCTCCTTGAGGAGAGATTTTGAGATTTATTCAAGAAGAGATTCCAAATATATTGATCCTAAGGAAAACAAGGGGCAAAATGCATCAGCTTTCTTTAAGGATAAAAATAAAGAGACATCACAAGAGCATGAAGAAGATTCTATTGAAAATATGGAAGATCATTTCGAGACACCTTCTAGCTTAGACATGAACCAAAGAACATCTACTAATAGATGTTTAAACTATGAAGGAGTACCTACTGATGGGTGCTCACACCTCTATGTTGGTGACATAGAGATCACTTTTGAAAGTGTTTCTACAAGTACAAGTTTCATTAAGCATGATAATGAAGACCTTGTAGCAATTGAAGAAGAACCAAGATCAACTTCCCCATCACCACTTGAGCTTCATGAAGTTGGTCCAAGCAAAATTGAAGAAGATGAGGAGGTTCATTTGCAAGAGCCTCATTTTCTTGAAGGGTCCTTAAAGATGAATGAAAATAAGATCCAAGAGTCCCTCAGCATTCTCCATGACACTTAAGCATTGGTGTCAAATTCTTGTTGGAGAGCTACTTCATTGGAGGAAACATCCTTCCTTGAAGACATGGAGAAGATTCAAAGAGCAATGTGCCACATCAAAGGTAATTTCATGTCTTTGCTTTTTGATAGAAACCATTTGTTTGAGCTTAATAAATTGTTACATGATGCATACTTGAAGAATAATGAGGATATTCATAAGCTCACAATTCAAAATGAGCAACTTCTTGAAAAGTTGCAAGATACTTGTTTTTCCTCCTATGTTTCAGATTGTCAAATGGTAGATTGTTTGGAGGATTCTCATGACATGGTGGATCATGAGAAATGTGGGAATTTGAATGTGCTTAATGTGTTTGAAGATGAACTTGAAGAGATCCAAACACTTGATGTGGTGGAAGAGGAACTTGAATTGTCTCTTGATGAAGCTTATGCAATTTTTAAAGAAGAGCATGATTCCTCTACATTGGAACCAATCTATGACAAAGGTTTCCCACTTTTGAAGGAGCTGCATGATACTACCCACATGGATCCTTCCCATGATGAAACTCCTGAACTTTTTGATCATTTGGGTGAGTTAGTACATTCTCCTACATCCTACAATTCCATGTTTTGCAGTATTAGTCTCAAATGAAGTATGGGTAAAAGGGTTCTTTTTGATGGTGCCACATGAGGAGTATGGAACTCCTAGATTTAACTTTTATGATGACATGGTTGGATCACATTCTTATTCACATTTGCAGCAGCATAATTTGTCACTTTATGATGATTCACATCTACATGGATGCACCTATGATATGGATTTGAGTCACTTGAAGACTCATGGTTTTTCTTGCTCAACACTGGGTTCATTTGATGTTAGAGGAACTTCATCCAACACTTGGGTGAATAGATTTATGATGGGAGAACATTTTTGTTGGAAGCCACATACTTTGTTACATCTTTATGATTCTCACATTCATGGATGTATGGGTGAGACTTCTTTGAGTCATTTGAAGTCTCCTTGTTTTTTCTGCTCATTATTTGGTTCAGATTTTAGTGGAGATTCTTCATTCACTTCTTGGATGAAAGAATACATGGTTGAATATTTTGATGCATATCACATCCTTTTGGAGCAGCATTATAGGACATGGGATCCTCGCCTATGTCATCGGAGCAGATTTGATTGGTCACTTGAAGCTTGTATGCACTTGGAAAATCGTGGTCTACTTGCTTGGAGGTACAAGCACTTTCATGATTCTTTGATGAAGCACCTCCTTGATGTACATTTTCATTATGTATTTATGTACTTTGATGATATATATTTTGTACTCATGATGTTTGGAAGAATGCATACAAGAAAATGGGATCCAGGAATCATCTTATTTGATGGTATGGGTTGGAGAGCACTCTTCATTGTTGGGGTGCAATACAAGCAATGGGACCCTGGAATAATTTTTGTCTCATTGGTTTCATTTTTTGGGGGGAAGCAAGTAGTATGGGAGATGGATTCCCCACTTAATAAAGTGATTTTAATCAGAGTAGTGCAGCAGCAAGCATGGTGGTTCCTCTCTAAAATATTCATGGAAACTGAAAGACTCAAGGTTGGGCAATTCAATGGCAACTTCAAAGACTTATACAGAAAGCGGGTTCTTCAACACCCATGTTTAAAATTGCTTGAGGACAAGCAATATTGGGAAGGAAGGATTTGTAATGTCCCAAATTTGGCATTGGGTCACAATGACCTAATCACATTGTCCCTATTCAGTAGAGTTTGTCAAATTGATGCTAAAGTTCAAATAATTGCCAAGGAGAAAAATTACTAGTTTCCTAGGTTTGGGGTGGAAGCTTTGGGATTTGGAATAATGGGGATAATAAATGATGTTTAGACATTAGAAGGGTTCAAGTATTTAATAAATAAGAGTGAATAAATAAATTCAAGAGAAATCCTAGGTGACAAATGGTTTTGGAGACATATGGAGGATGTGGGACCCACACTAGCTTGATTTTTCATAATACATGGTATCTCTCTTTTGCAAATTCGAATTAATGGGAATGTGAACACTCTTGGGTGAGTTGGTAAGTCATAAAAGATTTCATTGAGCATCTTAGGTCGAATTGGGAAGGATTGGTAACCTCCATGGAAGATAAAGAGTCAAAGTGGAAGTTTGTGGACACTTGGGCTAGATTCTCTAGCTCCTATGACACCAATGATGGAGCATCTATGACAACTATAACAAATTGCAGACCTGACCTCTGACATCTGACCACTATGACATGTCAGCCCCAAAAATAGGCTCAAAGAAGGCGAATTTGGGAGTTGGAGAAGCCAAAGAGACTCAAAATTGAATTTGGGAGAAGATGGAAGGTTGGAACTAGGAGACAAGTGGCAAATGTGGAATATTTCCTAAATGGAAATCTATTGAATCTATTGAGAGGATTTCGACCCTTAGAAGGATAATGTTGGTTATAAAATGTAGAAATGAAGTATGAGAATGGATTTTGATCATTTTTAGAATTTGCAATTGCATTTGTGAAGAGGGAGAGCTAGTGGATGACTAGTTTCTTGCCTTAGCCAATTTCGAGGGTGAAAGATTCCCATCCAAGTTGGTAATTGGAAAGGCCATTTAGACCTTTCATTTGGAGATTTAATGGAGTCTTTATTTGTAGGTGTAAGCTACAGGGCAGCTCATGGTTTCTTCTATTGCAGCTCACTCCTTCAACCATTTCCAGTTTTGATGGCATATTCTTGATCCTTGAGGGAGGGCGTTTTTGGTGAGCTATTGTACTCTTTGGGGAAGCTTTTAATGCCCCATTTCTTTTGGAATATGAATTAAATACTCTGTTCTTCATCTCCAAAAATTTTCAGGTCGAAATTCCAAGTAGAAATGTATAAATCTCATTTTTAATGGAAGAACAATGCCATTTCCCCACTACCTTGTTGTGAGCCAGTGTATTGATGATGATTTCGAATGAATGGATGATTCTATGATATATTTGTGATCAATATACTGCCATGGATGTCTTCTAAAAGTTTCATGTACTGTACTTGAGCATTTGAAGCATTTTTACTCAGTTTAGTTGTATTGGGAGGTGAAATAGTGCCATTCCCCCAAGGGTCGAATTGGGGATTTTTGCAGTTGAATGGGAGAGGGTGAGAACAGTTGTAATAATCCATTAATGGTTAATATGAGACTTTAATCAAATACTTAACACATTACATACCTCTGTTCATAAATTTGAGTGGGTTTGGAGGCATTTGGGAAGCCATTTTCAGTACTTACCCCAGAGGGATTTGAACCCCAAATTACTAGTAAAATTGCATAATTGGTCCAGAATATTAAGAGAGTTTGAAGAGGTATTTTGGTGGACATATGTCATTAAGAGAGTTTGAAGAGGTATTTTGGTGGACATATGTCATCCATAAACATCATATTCAAGTTCTAATATAATTCATACACCTTCCTTGAATATTTGAAGGCATTTGGAGTCAATTTGAGACCTAGAGACCAATACTAGTCAAAGGAAAATCACTAGTAAAGTTACCTACATTGATCAGAATTGAAAGAGGATTTGCAAAAGTATTTTAAAGGTCCAAAGGCATCCCTGAAACACATATTTATGTTCTAATATCATTCATATACCTTCTCATAAGATTTGGGATCATTTGGGGCAAATTTGGGACCTAGAGATCAAAACTAGTCAAAGGTCGAACTAGGGAAAAAAGTGGAAAATT
This sequence comes from Larix kaempferi, assembly GCA_027924585.1. NCBI lineage: Eukaryota > Viridiplantae > Streptophyta > Pinopsida > Pinales > Pinaceae > Larix > Larix kaempferi. Next base: position 5,389,139 of record BSBM01000438.1, read on the forward strand.
GCAATTTTAATAAAATTCCTAATAAGGGACATTACACTATATCTTGGGATTCATTAATCCAAACTATGTGTGCCAGAAAGGAAAGCATGAAATTAAACATTGAATGGGAAGATTGCATCCAAGAGGAGGCTAGAGTAGCCAATAGAGAAGCTCTACTTAAAGAAGATGATCAAGCCCTAGCCACCCATACCAAGAGAGGAAGAAGTCAATCTAACTTCAAGAAGGAAAGCCACATGGAGTCTCAACCTCCCAAGAAGTTCCAAAGGACAAGAGGAAACAATCCAAGAAGAAACTACTTCAACTTTCAATGCTTCAATTGTGACAAGCTAGGACACATTTCCAGAAATTGTCCATTGAAGAAAGAAGAATACAAGAAGAGGAACAACAAAAAATACATCATGCACACCTAGATGAAGATGAATATGAAGAGGAAGAGGAAGAAGGACCTCAAAGAAAACAAGAAAATGAAGAAGATGCAGAAGAGTATGTATTATTCTCTGCACTCTCTATGTCTGTGACACCTGGAGAAGATACATGGCTTATTTATAGTGGTGCTTCAAAGCACATGACAGGACAAAAGAAAACTCTGAAAAAACTTGAAGAGAAGAACTCTCCCCCGAAGGTATCATTACGAGATGACTATCAATATCCTATCAAAGGAATTGGTTAAGCAAGCTACAATCTTGATTCTGGAACCCCCATGAAGATGGAAGAAGTATTATATGTACCAAGTTTGAAGAAGAACTTAATTTCTATCTCAGCATTAGATAAGAAAGGATATAGGGTTGCATTCATAGATGGAAAAGTACTTATGTGGCCCAAAGGAAAATTAATTGAAGATGCAGTTTCCATTGGTGAAGAATAAGGAGGCTTATATAAACTCAAGGGACATTCATAAACAACCCTTGTTCATGAGACCACTAGTCCAAGTGAATTATGGCATAGGAGGTTTGCTCACATCAACTACAAAGAACTACCCCATGTGAGAAAATTAGTGACGGGATTACCATATTTGAAGATCGATCATGAAGGAATTTGCAAAGGATGTGCAAAAGGAAAGAATATCAAGAATCCATTTCCAAAGAGTGAGACAAAGACTAAAGGTACGTTGGAATTAATCCATTCAAATGTATGTGGTACAATGCCCTCCACATCTTTGAGCGGTTATGAATATTATGTTACATTTATTGATGAATATTCAAGAAAGACATGGATATATTTCTTGAAAGCAAAGGATGAAGTATTTGGAAAATTCAAGGAATTCAAAGCCTTGATAGAGAATCATTCAGAAAGAAGAATCAAGACACTCAGAACAGATAATGGTGGAGAATATACTTCAAAATATTTTGAATCCTTTTGTAAAGAAGCTAGAATCAAAAGGTAAATAACTACTCCCTACAATCCTCAACAGAATGGTGTTGCGAAAAGAAAAAATAGGACCATTATGGAAGCAGTGAAGACAATGATACATGATCAAGATCTTCCAATGCATATATCGGATGAAGCAACAAGGACGACAGTCTATGTACATAATATATTATCCCATAGTGCCCTTGGATTCAAGACTCCAGAAGAAATGTTCAGAGGAAGGAATCCTGAAGTGAGCCACCTCAATATATTTAGATTCCCAGTATATGTTCACATACCAAAAGAAAAGAGAAACAAGTTGGACCCTTCGAGAAAGAAGGGAATATTTTTTGGATACTGTGAAGTCTCCAAAGCCTCCAAAATATACATTCCAAGATTCCATCACATGGAGATGAGTAGATGTGTAACATTTGAGGAAGAAGCATCTCTCAAGTTATCCAGAAAGTGTCGGCATGAAGAAGTATATGAAGAAGATGTACCTCCCAGAAATGTAGAAGCTGCACCCTCCCCCGAAGATGAAACGCCAGAAGACTATGATATGCTAGAACCTCAAGAACTTCCCACTATGAATATGTCACGAAAGAGAAATCCTGCTTGGGAAAGAGAAATTATACAAGAAGCAGAGAAGTATGGAGCTCCAGAAGGCTCCAAAAGAGTAAGCAAGAAGCCAAAGCCATTTTCCAGTTATGTGGCTTTGATGTGTGATCTTGTAGATCAAGAACCTACCAATTATGAAAAAGCTATACAGAAGAAAGAATGGGTAGAAGCAATGACGGAAGAATACCAATCAATAATGAAGAATGATGTTTGGGATATAGTTCCCAAACCAGAAGGTAAAAGTGTGGTATCTTCCAAGTGGATCTACAAGATAAAGCATGCAGCTGATGGAAGTATTGAGAAATAAAAGGCAAGGTTTGTGGCTAGAGGATTCTCTCAGAAAGAGGGAATTGATTATGAAGAGACATTTGCGCGAGTAGAAAGGTACACTTCCATTAGAACCATCATGACACTTGCATCCATGATGAAGTGGAGTTTACACCAGATGGATGTGAAGACAACTTTCCTGAATGGTGTGATTGAGGAAGAAGTGTACATAGAACAACCACAGGGATTTGAAGTTGAAGACAAATAGACTCACGTATGCAAGTTGAAGAAGGTTCTGTATGGATTGAAGCAAGCTCCTAGAGCATGGTACAGAAGGATAGATATATTTTTGACGATCTTGGGATTTACCAAAATTAAAATTGACCTAAACCTTTACTTTAAGGTTATGGATGATGAACCTGTCAAATTATTACTATATGTGGATGATTTATTTCTGAGAGGAAATGAGAAACGGATTGTAGAGTGCAAGAAGAAGCTCGTTGAAGAATTTGAGATGAAATACCTTGGATTGATGCATTATTTTCTAGGTATGGAAGTATGGCAGAGCCCAGAAGGAATCTTACTCAACCAGGGAAAGTATGTTGTGGAAATCCTAAAAATATTTGATAGGTTGGAATGTAAAACCATGGCCACACCCATGGATACCAACCTGAAGTTGTTAGCTGATGAATTGTCAGATTTAGTGGATGTGACTCAGTACAGACAGATTATTGGATCATTGATGTATATGACGAATACTAGGCCAGATATATGCTTTGTTGTGAACACCCTGAGTCAGTATCTAGTTGATCCTAGATGTGTTCACCTGGTAGTTGCAAAGCATGTGACGAGGTACCTGAAAGGTACGATAAACTTTGGTCTATATTATGTTGGAGATCATGACTACAAATTGTATGGTTATACAGATGCAGATTGGGATGGAAGTGTCTCAGAAAGGAAGAGCACCTTAGGTGGATGTTATTGTCTGGGATCCTCCATGATCTCATGGTTTAGCCGGAAGCAGTCCAGTGTTTCTCTCAGCATAGCTGAAGCACAGTATATAGCAGCTTGTTTTGCTAGTTGTGAATCCATGTGGCTTCGAAAATTGATATCAGGTTTGTTTGACCTAGATTTGGATACCACGGAGATTCTATGTGACAACCAGAGTTGTATAAAGATGACAGAGAACCCAGTGTTCAATGACAAGTCAAAGCACATAGAAATACAGTATTTTTACATATGGGATATGGTACAAAAGGGAGCTATAAAGCTCCAGTATGTGAGCATTGATGAGCAAGTTGCTGATGTAATGAATAAGCCTCTATCTCGAGTGAAGTTTTAGTACTTCCATGACAAGCTTGGTGTGGTTCGAAAGGACCTTCCTCAAAAGGGGGAGCAGTGATGATGATGTTGCAGTAGGATTGTATCATCCTTGGAAATTAGTCCTAAAGTGATCCACAAAATTTTGTCTCCGTGATGTGGTTGGGATTGTATCATCCCTGGACATTAGTCCTAAAGTGATCCATAGACTTTTGTCTCCATGATGTTGTTGGGATTGTATCATCCCTATAAATTAGTCCTAAAGTGATCCACAGACTTTTGTCTCCGTGATGTGGTTGGGATTGTATCATCCCTGGACATTAGTCCTGAAGTGATCCACAAACTTTTGTCTCTGTGATGTGGTTGGGATTGTATCATCCCTGGACATTAGTCCTAAATTGATCCACAGAATTTTGTCTCTATGATGTGGTTGGGATTGTATCACCCCTGGACATTAGTCCTAAAGTGATCCTCAGACTTTTGTCTTAGTGATGTGGTTAGGATTTCATCATCCTTGGACTTATGTCCTAAAGTGAGAGGGATTGATCATCCCGTAATTGGATCATGTGTGTTGAAGGTTATGTTGATGCAAATGATGTTGTTTCTTATCGAGAGATCAAGTGTTGCTGTAGATGATCGAGTGACCGAGTGCTGCAAAAGATGAAGTTCAAAGATGAAGACTTAGTGCTGTAGAAGATGATTCTCCAGTACTGGAGATGTTGAAGATGTTCCGGTAATTGTTCCAGTTGCTGATGTTGTTGAAGAAAACTTTCGATGATTTATAGATGTATCACCTTGATGTTGTTGATGATTCTCTCTCTCCTTTCTCCTACAGTTGATGTTGTTGTTGTCAATAGAATACTCTCCTCATAGTAAGGGGGAGTGTTGAAATATTGTAACTTCGAAGAATATTCTATTGTATTTTATTATTGTAATTTATTCGGAGATGTTTTATTCCTCCATCGAGATGTTATTATTGTATTTGGTCATCATAGATTCATGAGGTAAAACCTCCCTTATAACTCGGGTCGATAGAACCCTCCAGAAAGTAATATTATATTGTTTTGAGTCTTCCTAGGTAATTCGACCTAGTTAAGTTTGTTGGGGTCGACCTAGTTAGTGAAAAATTCAAGTGGAAGATAAAGTATAAATAGGAGTGATGTGCTCCACATTTGGACACACACACTCACTTGTGTAATTTGCATAGGAGAGAGAGAGAGATATCTGCAAGGAGAAGGAGCACCTGTTTTGGGTTTTGTCTTTGTACTTTTGATCATCTATATTGTGGAAGTTTTGGTGGGTTTTCTTCCCCTAGAGGATTTACCAGGATAAATCCGTGTCTTTCTTGTGATTGTGTTTCTTCCAGTGATCCTGTATATGCTATTGTTGTGAAATTGAACTGAATACTGATTTTATCTATCTTAGCACATTGAATCTTAACAAATTGCTAAAAAAATAGGATCACAAAGAAATAACAATAAACAAGATGCAAATATAAATCACATAAACACAATACAAGAGAGACACCAATATAACATGGTTCACCTAAGATGGGTTACTTCCACACAAAAATTGCCAGTCCTTATTATTACACCATCCAGCAAAATGTAGGGATACAACCTGCAACACATCCACAACAACTTCCTCTTCACTCTCGCTCAGTCTCTCTTACACAATCACAGAGATATTTACAATGCTACAATACATTACACAACCGTATTACAATGTCTTCCTTTTTAAGGGGAATTCCCATGGGAAAATACTATATTACCCAATACCATGGGCCCCCACACCCCCCGCTGAGATGAGTGTACAATCCAGTTGCACAGCATATAAAACTATGGTACAAACACGACTAAAACAACATCTCTGAATCAGGAAGGTCAGGCTCCACAACCAACAAAGGTATATGGATTTTTCTTTATGTTTTCTAGATTCCTTAAACTTGAAAACACCATCGAGCATCCACTGACCCACGCTTGAAAAAAATCCACGGGACTGTATATGGAATTTTCTTTAATTTTTTCAGACTCCTTAAATGTAAAAAAACCAATGAGCACTAACTAAATCGAGCTCAACAAAAGTCTACAGGACGGTATATGTAGTTTTATTTAAGTTTTTCAAACTCCTTAAAAGTGAAAATACCAACAAGAATTAACTGATCAGGGCTCGATAAAAATCCACAGATTGGTAGTAGATCGAGCATCCTTCTATCTTTGCTTCAAGCTCATTAAAAAGGGAATATGGTTTCGAGTTTATTTTTTCAGACTCGTTAAACTACTACAACAAAAATCTTATCGAGCATACTTCTATCTCTTTTTCAAGCTTGTTAAAAAAAGAAGAAGGTACTAAAAAGATAAAAGGGAAGGGAAATATATCAAATGTCTCTTGATATAACAACAGTAAGTAAAATGTGTCCTTGAACAAATCACTCGGGTTTTGAGTCTATCAACAATTGGGTTGTAGTATTTTTCCTTAGGATTTGAACCTTGATTATAAATTCAATACTCCTTTGGTTGGTTACTATTCCAACCATATGGAGAATCTGTCAATTTATCCTACATTGCGAATTTATATTGTTGGGATCTTTGTGTCCAAAGTTGTCGAAGTGAGCATTGTGTCATGCTCACTATTCAAGGATATAACCTATGTCGTTCATTCTCCAGTTTCCCTAACTTCATGTGTCATCCATTCCCTGGTGTCAGTATGTTTCATCATGTACTCAGTGGTTTGTTCTACAAAGCTTTGTCCCAGTCTCGTTCCAAATCAAATATGTCATTGTTCTCTCCTTGTGTTGTATGATGGGGGATTCCTTAATGCCTCCCTTCCAACAAGTCTCTTCCCATCAAATTCAACTCATCTTGCTCTGGGAATGAGGTCTAGATTTATGGTAGTACCTTTGGGCTTGCAGTCATTAGTGGAAGGTTCCCTCGCTATTGGGTAGTCGAAATACATCAATGTCTCCTACTTGGTAGGTTCTTTAGGTGTTCGACTCCAAGAACATCTATTCACACCTGTCAGAATGTACTAGGTACCTTGGGTCCCATTATCATTATTGATGGGTTTCCTTGAGTTTGTATACATCAATGGTTGATAATCAAATACTTTCCTCCATGTTTGTATTTAGATCATTTATTCACATGAGTAGGACTTGTACTGTCACGTCCCCTCCTGTCATCCCGACCCACAGAGGAAACATGAATGCAATGTGGGGGTGTCTAATTCTTCCCCACATCCATATGATGGAATTCACAATTAAAAATAAATGTATAATTAAAATATACACAACGTAATTAAACATAATAACACACACGCAGAAGGGAATGCATCAGCCTATTTCTCCTAGGAAGAATAATGAAACAATCATACAATAATCAATCCCATTCTCATGCTATGCATAAGATTCACGCCAACTAACTTAAGATAATCATTTCATTCAATTAACATGAATAATTAAACATTCATAACATAACACAAAATGATCATAATTTAACCACATGGAACACTTATCTTTATGACGAGTTGTCCAAACAACTAGCTATGTGAGAGCAACGTTCCACCCAACCATAGGTCCCTGTCCAACCTATATTATTTCAGCTGAGAGACCACCGTCGAGCTGGGATGTGTATCAACTAAGGAGGAACTAAACAATATCACCCACAACCATGGTTTCACACAAACAATCATGCTAAGCCAACACACAGTTAGGTTTATCAAGCATTTCCAACCTCTGTGCTATCTTCTTCTCTATCATCCTCGCTGATGCAGGAGCATAAGGTTCAAACAAATACTACTAGAAGATATTGAAGAAAATCAAAGAAAATATTTATAAGCAATAGGGTTGGGTCTATTTGCTGTCAATTGAATTCATGATAAGCTAGAATTAAATAAAAGGACATCGAATCCTCTTTTGATTGTAATAGCCTATAAATAGATTTAGTTGAGGTAGCTTAGGAAAATATCTCGTAGGATGGTTGAAAGGATATGACAGATCCAATCCTTATATTGTGGAACTGATCTAATTGATATTGTATATACGTAAATGTCTAAGTATGTAATAGGGGAACTCTTATTTTGAGAAGTTGGGAAGGTTTAGGAGATTAATCCGTAGAGAGGAATCTAAAGGAGTTCAGTTTGTAATTTCAATATCTGAAATTGAATACAAAAGGATTTCGGATATATTCATAGCTCTAAAGGATTCATAACTGTATATGCTGTGATTTGGACCTGGAAGGTTTGACATAGATTCTTTCCAATATATCTTCTATGGTAAATAAGTCTGTGTAATCAATTGAAATTTGTCACAGTTTATTATCTTTCGAATCCACTGATTAAGGGAGATAATCAATTATTCAAAGAATTTCAATTCTTAATCAAGTTGATCAATGTAATGATCAACTTCAGTGAGAGTCATGTAGTGGGTTTCTGATTTTCACTTGACAGAGCTTTCCAAAGTTTAGTGAAGCTGGAAGCTAACTAGACGCAATGGAAACAGAGTAGAACCATGAATCTATGATGACAATTATGAGGGCAACCTTAAAGACGCAGTCGTATATCTGAGAGTCACGAATCGTAGGTCAGGTTGTTACAATTTCAGGGCAGAGTTAACTACATACCTTGACCTGGACACGGCAGCTAGCCAGAAGCCATTTACACAAGAATGCAACAACAGGAAGAGTCATGATTTTATGTGACGGGTAAGTACTCCTGAGTTTTCATTTTCTTTCAATGTAGATATTGAAACTCCTTCAAGCTGAATGAATGTCAAATGAAACTGAGACTGATTTAAATCCTGAACTTAGGAAGATAATAGAAGGATTTGAAAGGTTGAAGTTAGCCATTGATACCCTGCCGCCTAAGTCGGCGCCTATCTCCCCACCATTTGTGGTATCAGAGCATAAAATTGTCACTAATCAGAATCTCAGAACTAGGAGAAAGGGATATAACATGGCTTTTAGAATGTGTGGAGGTCGTGGTGGTCACAGAGGAAGACCCATAGCCAATGCCCAAGTACTATAAGTCATGAAGAGAGTAACAGCAAGGTTAGAAGCCATAGAGTTAAGAACTCAAGGGAACAATCCAGAGTGAGATGTTAGTGAACCTGAGATTGAATCCCCAGGTGAGGAAGAAGTTGTTAGATTGACTCCTGAGATGAGATTCTTGAAAAATGTGTTTGGATCTTCTTTAAAACCGAGGCTTGAAGTTCCTGTTTATAAAGGGAATCTTAATCCAAAAGAATTAATTGACTGGATTGATGAGATGGAAAAGTTCTTTGACTTGAATAAATGGCATAAGAGAGAAAGGTCAAATTTGTTGTCACAAAGTTGAAGGGACATGCAACACTTTGGTGGGATGGAGTGTAGACAGAGAGGAGAAGGTTGGGTAAACAACCAATTAGAAATTGGACTAGATTGATAGCGAAATTGAGAGAGAAATTTCTACCAAGTGACTATCAACTTTCATTGTACAGACAATTGCAGAATCTCATACAGAGATTGCTTACAATCAAAGAGTACACAGAGGAGTTCTATAAGGTCAGCATTAGGGCTGGACAGATTCAAGACACCCAAGAGAAGGTGGCTAAATATATAAATGGTCTTAGGATGGAGATTCAGGATGAATTGAGTATGATGTCTCCAAGGACAGTTGAAGAAGCTTATCAGATGGCACTGAAAGCTGAAGGAAAACTTATAAGGAAGCAATCTGCCAAAGGTAGGGGGACTTTCAAGGGAAAGGAAGGTCAAGGTGGTAGAGGAGGATCTACTGCACCTAAAAATGGAGCTAGTAGCAGCTCTAAAGAACAGGCACCTACACATGGTGATGCTAGAGGCAGAGTAGGTTGGTCTAGAGGACAAGGAGGCCGAGGCAGAGGGAGAGAAATTCGATGCTTCAAATGTAACAAAGTAGGACATAAATCTTATGAATGTCCAGAAAATGGTGGTACTAATCAGAGAAATGTTGTTGTTGCTCCAGCTGAAGGAGAAGAACATCAGATTCCAGAAGCAGAAAACATACTAGATTTAGGAGAATTACTATTGATGAACAAAGTTTTACTGAAACCAGAGAAGGAAGCTATTGAGCCATCTCAGAGAAAGAATTTGTTCAAAACAATATGTAAAGTTCAAGGGAAAGGTTGCCAGCTGGTCATAGACAGTGGTAGCACGGATAATCTGGTATCCACTGAGGTAGTGGAGAAATTAAAGTTGAAAAGGATAAGACATCCTACGCCTTATAAAGTGTCTTGGTTTCAAAAGGGACACCAATTGCTTGTTAGTGAGCAATGTGAGTTGGAGATGCAGTTGGGACAATACACAGATAAAGTTATGTGTGATGTGATGCCTATGGATGTGTGTCATATATTGTTAGGTAGGCATTGGCAATATGACAAAGGAGCCATACATGATGGTAAGAGAAACACATACAGGTTTCACAAAGATGGAATTAATCATACATTGGTTCCAATGAAAGATGAAGGAACCTCAACAAATCATGATCCAAAAAAATTATTGTTGAGTGGAAAACAGTATCTGCAGCAAATTGAAGAAGGAACATTGAACTTTGCGGTAATTCGCAAACCAAAGGTAATTCTTACAAACACAATGATTTCTGATTTGCCTTTAGAAATTCACGACATGCTGAATGATTATAGAGATATCATTGTAGATACTTTGCTTGATGACTTACCTCCAGTTAGAAGCATTAGCCATCATATAGACTTTATTCCAGGAGCAAATTTACCAAACAAGGCAGCCTACAGGATGACTCCTACAAAAAATGAAGAGATCAGAAAGCAGGTGCAAGAATTGGTAGACAAGGGTTTAGTTAGAGAAAGTTTAAGTCCTTGTGCAGTACCAACAGTCTTGAGTCCAAAGAAGGATGGCGAGTGGAGAATGTGTACTGACTCAAGAGCTATAAACAAGATAGCAATCAGGTAGAGGTTTCCTTTTCCAAGAATTGAAGATTTGATGGATTGTTTAAGTGGAGCCAAGTATTTCACTAAGTTAGATTTGAAAAGTGGCTACCATCAAATAAGAATTAGGGAAGGAGACGAATGGAAGACTACTTTCAAAACAAATGATGGGCTATATGAGTGGTTGGTAATGCCCTTTGGCTTATCAAATGCTCCCAGTACTTTCATGAGACTGATGAATGAAGTACTGAAAGATTTTTTAGGAAATTTTGTAATAGTATATCTAGATGATATATTAATTTACAGTCAGTCCAAAGAAGAACACATAAGGCATTTGAAATATGTCTTACAGAAGTTGCATCAGGAGAAATTGCTAGTGAATATGAAGAAGTGTACTTTAATGAAGAAGGAGTTAGTATACTTAGGGTTTGTTGTCTCTAATGAAGGATTAAAAATGGATCCAGAGAAGGTTAAGGCAATTACAGAATGGCCTACCCCAAGGAATGTGTTTGAGGTAAGGAGTTTTCATGGTCTTGCTAGTTTTTATAGGAAGTTTATAAGAAACTTTAGCAAGATAAATGCTCCTATTATTGATACTATTAAGAAGGACAGACATCCTTTTAGGTGGACTGTTGAAGCTGAAATAAATTTCCAACTGTTGAAGAAAAAGTTCACAGAAAAATCAGTTTTGGTTTTACCTGATTTTAACAAACCATTTTAGGTAAAGTGCAATGCAAGTGGAGAAGCTATAGGTGTTGTATTAAGCCAAGATGAGAGGCCTGTGGTATACTTTAGTGAGAAATTGAATGACACTAAAAGGAAGTATTCCTCTTATGATAAGGAATTTTATGCAATTGTACAAGCATTGAAGAAATGGAGACACTATTTGATGACTAAAGAGTTTGTACTCTACTCAGATAATCATGCATTACAGTTTATAATGCAACAGCCAAAGCTTAATCAGAAACATGCTAAGTGGGTAGAATATCTTCAAAGCTTTGATTTTGTATTGAAGCATATTAGTGGCCAATCTAACAAAGTAGCAGATGCTTTGAGTAGAAAAATCTGTTGATACAAGAAAGTCAAATTCAAGTCTTAGGCTTTGATTTTCTTAAAGAGTTATATGAAGATGATGCCGATTTTAAAGAGGCCTTTACAGCATGTCAAAACCCTGTTTTGATGGACAGTAGCAAGTGGTTGGAATATTCCCTGCAAGAAGGATTCTTATTCAAGAAGCACCAACTGTGTATACCAAGTTGTTCCATGAGAGACAATCTGATCAAGAAGAAGCACAGTGGAGGACTTGCTGGACATTTTGGGGCAGACAAAACTTTTGAACAATTGACTAATTTCTATTTCTATCCAAGGATGAGGTCTGAAGTAGAGAAGTATGTAAAGAATTGTAAAATTTGTCAGTGTGCAAAGGGGAAGAGTCAAAACACAGGACTGTACAAACCATTGCCTATTCCAAACATACCTTGGGATATGATAAGTATGGATTTTGTTTTGGGTTTGCCAAAAACTCAAAAGGGCAATGATTCAATATTTGTAGTAGTTGACAGATTTTCAAAGATGGCCCATTTCATTCCTTGTTTTAAAACTAGTGATGCCACACATGTTGCTAACTTGTTTTTTAAGGAGATTGTACGCTTGCATGGACTACCCAAGAGTGTTGTTTCAGATAGAGACACCAGATTTCTTGGACATTTCTAGAGAACACTGTGGAAGAAGCTTGGTACCAAACTTAGTTTCAATTCTACATATCACCCACAGACAGATGGGAAAACTGAAGTTGTCAACAAAATTTTAGGTAATCTTCTGAGGAGCCTTGTAGGAGAACACCCTAAGCAATGGGATCATGTATTGGCACAAGCAGAGTTTGTCTACAATGATTCTCCTAAACGAAGTACAAGTCAGAGTCCATTCCATATCATTTATGGAATGCATCCCAGAGGAGTATGTGAGTTAAGGGAATTGGGAGAAGCAGAATTCATAAGTGCAAAGGGAGAAGACTTTGCCACAGAGATACAAATGGTTCATGAACAGGTGAAACAAAACTTACAAGACAACAATATCAAATACAAGAACAAGGCAGCTTTGAAGAAGAGGGAAGTTAATTTTGAAGTTGGAGATTTCGTGTTAGCACACTTAAGGAGAGAAAGGTTTCCAAAGAGGGAGTACAATAAGCTGAAACTTAAAAAGATAGGACCTTGCAAGATACTAAGAAAGTTCTCTGCAAATGCCTATGAGATTGAACTACCCCCTTATGTTGGAATATCTCCAATATTCAATGTTGCTGATTTATACAAGTATCAAGGACAAGGTACAGATGCTGAAATGACGGATTCTGAAAACCAAGAAGTTGACTGGGTAAAACAGTTACCTACCAAAGAGACATTGCAGCCAGAAGAAATATTAGACAGGAAAGTGTACAAGAAAACCAGAGGTCAAGAGTATTATCAGTATTTGGTTAAGTGGGAAGACCATCCAATTGAAGATGCCACTTGGATGACTGAAGCAATGTTACAAAAAATGAACAGTTCAGTGAAGGAACTCATGGACAGGAGTCCATGAATATTTTGACCCAGGGAGCCTGATGCAGGAGCATAAGGTTCAAACAAAGACTACTAGAAGATATTGAAGAAAATCAAAGAAAATATTTATAAGCAATAGGGTTGGGTCTATTTGCTATCAATTGAATTTCATGATAAGCTAGAATTAAATAAAAGGACATCGAATCCTCTTTTGATTGTAATAGCCTATAAATAGATTTAGTTGAGGTAGCTTAGGAAAATATCTCGTAGGATGGTTGAAAGGATATGACAGATCCAATCCTTGTATTATGGAAGATCTACTAGATATTGTATATAAGTAAATGTCTAAGTATGTAATAGGGGAACTCTTCTTTTGAGAAGTTGGGAAGGTTTAGGAGATTAATCCGTAGAGAGTAATCTAAAGGAGTTCAGTTTGTAATTTCAATATCTGAAATTGAATACAAAAGGATTCCGGATATATTCATAGCTCTAAAGGATTCATAACTGTATATGCTATGATTTGGACCTGAAAGGTTTGACATAGATTATTTTCAATATATCTTCTATGGTAAATAAGTCTGTGTAATCAATTGAATCCAGTGATTAAGGGAGATAATCAATTATTCAAAGAATTTTGATTCTTAATCCAGTTGATCAATGTAATGATCAACTTCGGTGAGAGTCCTGTAGTGGGTTTCTGATTTTCGTTTGACAGATCTTACCAAAGTTTAGTGAAGCTGGAAGCTAACTAGACGCAGTGGAAATAGAGTAGAACCACGAATCTATGATGATAGTTTTGAGGGCGACCTTAAAGACGCAATCGCAGATCTGAGAGTCACGAATCGTAGGTCAGGTGGTTTCAATTTCAAGGAAGAGTTGACTATAGACCTTGACATGGACACGGAAGCTAGCCAGAAGACATTTACACAAGAATGCAGCAACAGGAAAAGTCACGATTTTATGTGATGGGTAAGTACTCCCGAGTTTTCATTTTCTTTCAATGTAGATATTGAAACTCCTTCAAGCTGAATGAATGTCAAATGAAACTAAGATTGATTTAAATCCAAAACTTAGGAAGATAATAGAAGGATTTGAAAGGTTGAAGTTAGTCGTCGATACCCTGCAGCCTAAGTCTGTGCTTGTCTCCCCACCACTTGGATTTTCTCAATTCTGGCACCAAATAACTTTGTCCCGTAATTGGATTTTCGAGCTATAAAATTGGGGTTTTCCTATGGATTTCTAGGCATCTAACACTCTCAAATTTGCCCCAAGGTTCAGGTCGATGGATTCCCCATTGGATTTCACTGTCCACACAAGTTTCTGGGCATTTTGGGCACTTCAAAACGTGGCTTTCCTCAAAGTTGCGATTTCTGGTTTTTCTCACTATTGGGCATGTGTAATGGATGAAAACTAAAGCCTATATGTTCAACAATGGAATGGGAATGAGGAAGAATGAATTCCCATTAGGTAGAGTGAATTGTGGGTCAAGGAAAATAGAGCCCATACCTACCATACGAATTTCTGGGCTACCCATGCTCCATTGAAGCCATGGACTGATTTCTTCAACTACTTCCTTACAACAGAATTAAATGTCAGCAAGGAAAGTCAAATGGGTTCTCAATACGACATTTGGAAACATATGGTTCAACCCCACAATCCCCCTCACCACTCCTAGTGGATACACATGGCCCCCTCTTATTAGTTGCTTCCATAGCCAGTTTTTGGTATTTTATTGCATGATGTTTATTTACATCATTTTACAATGTTCCATGGCTTAATAGCACATGGGTAACATAATATCTAATACTTTCCTTTTTAAATAAAAACCGAGCATCCACTAACAGGGCCTTGGCCTTGAGCTCCATGCTAGGAAAATATACATCACATGTATACAATATTTACATTAAAAGCTAATATATTCTAAGGGTCAAAATGGGGTATTACATGTACCTTTAGAAAGTTTGTTGGAAGACCTTGGGCCAATAGTAGCATCCTCATATTTTGATATTTCCTGAGTTGTGCAAGACTATACCACACCTCATATAATGCTGGTACCATTGGGAGAACCATTACTTAGATATTATATTGTTCTCCTAATGATTGATGAGAAATAGATCCACTTTGTTCATTCATGGCTATGATCTCCAATTTGACATAGATCCACCTTGTATCTTTTGTGGCTATGATCAATTGTTGGGCATGGATCCACTTTGTTAATCACTCATGGCCATTACCCATTTATATATCACATGGATCCACTTGTATTTCTTGTGGCCATGATAGTTACATCAGTTGTATGTTGGATCTCCATTGTATCTTTCTCGTAGTCATCTTGAACATTGGATATATCTATCCTAGGGATACGATTGTCTGACACCTTTTTCTCTTTCATGTATTTCGTTGAGACTAAGATTCTTGGACCCTCTAGTTTCATCGAATCCACATCCCAATAGTTTGAATTTATAATGTATTTCATCCATCATGTTTCCTTTTGACCTCATACATGAGGGTGCATCTGTTATATCCCAAATTGGCACTTCTTTATCTGTGATGTCAGTTTCATGACACTTCAAATGTCAATTATCACTCACACAAAAGAACACTATGGATGGAAGATCCTTGTTTTGGTATTTGATGTTATGGCCTTAGTCATTCAATGATTCTCTAGCAATTATAAGATTTGTAACTAATTTTGAGATAAAAACACTCCTAATGATCTGTCAACCTGCTATTTAAACCCCACTTGCCTTCACTTTGCTAGTGTTTTTCACCAAAGTGTTGAAAACACTTGATCCCTTTGGTTTGCAAGGGTGTTAAACGCCTGTTTACTTCATGTTTCTAGTGTTTTTCCCTAAAAATTCCAAAAAATAAATAAAATTTCGATTTTGGGGTAGTTGGGGTGGTTTAGATAACTACCCCCTCAGTTACAACTACTTTCTACCTCAGACTAACTGATGGCTCCCAACATTAGGTAATAAAAGGATTTTGAATCCTTTTTTAATCAGTCATTTCTGTCCAAAAAGGAGATATTATGGCATCAAGTTGATAAACATGAGCGCATCCTAGCTAGGATTATAGAAGATTTCAGTTTGTATATTTTTGATGATGTAATATTTCTTTTTCTAGCTTAAATGCACATATAACATTGATATGGTTGGATGTTAGCAAAACCTTTTTGACACGGGTCTTGAACTAAAAGAATTAGACAAATTTTGCTCAGAAGAATAGATGGTAGGAATAATTTACTTTCAGTTCGTTGGTAAAGCTCGAGGTAAAGCGAAAGAACTCCAAGACCAAAGAATTTTTGTAGGAACCAATGCACAGGATGAGCAAAGTCTAATAGAAGAACTGCAGTTACTAAGCACCGGTATCAGTATTCAACAATCTTTGAATATGTATCTGATTGAGGCCTAGTCCCCTGAGACTAGGTTGAGCTCAGTAAAATGCCACTATACGCGTTGTCTTCCATAGCGCGCCTCGTGCAACTATAGATTAGTCGCTATCAATTTATTTTCATAGTTTTTTAGAAAATAAGTATTTAAGCAATATAGCCTGGCTTACAGAGAAGGCACATTTTTCTATGTATGAACGCAATTATCTCCATAGTTTTTGGGAAGCATACATTTTGAGACTTGTTATGTTAAAACAACTATTTTTAAAGTAAATGAAGGATTCCACTTTACCATATTATTGAGTGAATTTGATTTCCTATATCACCTTGGATAAGGGCCCATCTATGCATAGGTGATTGTAGGGGCATGTGTGTTAAATTAGATTTCATTACTTTTATGTGAATGAGATAGATCATAATAGAACAGAGTAGAGTTACTGCAATTTGTAGACAATTTACAGTATGTTGACAGTGTAGCTTTAATAAATTATTTTTTATTCAGTTTGAATGCTTCTTTACTATTTTTGCAATTCCCAATTCATGATTTATTTTTGACATGGGATCTTGTTATATGAACTTGGTTAAGCATTGTCATTTGGAGTTTGTTTTATTACTTGCTTAGAATTCAGTGTAATCATATACCTAGACTTGGTGTGCAAATGGTAAAGTAGATAAGGAGTTTTCCTGAAAAGGTTTTTCCTAAAAGCTCGGTGGGGAATGTTCTGAAACTAGTCCATGAACCATTGACAAAGTAGTAGATTCCTAGCTAGGTTATGAGATCCATGTCTCTTGCAAATCCTATATCATAAATTATGATTTCCTTTTCTTTTTATCAATATTCCTTCTTTTCCTTATTTAGAATACTACTAGGCATCATTAGAAGTTTCTTTCTAGGTTGCACATATTGTGCAGGACCCTTAGAATTTTGCATGAATCCTTGGGTTTATGATTAAAGGCAAGGTTTAGATACAACACCGTGACAACACCCTTGCTAGTGTCTTGTCCCAACAGGATACAGTATTGTTGTTGATTGTTTGAGCTCGTCACTAACCATCTCCACTTACTATAAAATCAAGGGAGATAATCCATGATGGGGACCCCTTTTCCCAACTAAGGTTATGCTGGAGGAATGATCACATATCCATCCCTTTTTTTCCTTATTGTTGCTTGGGTTTTCACCCAAGCTTGTGCAAATGAGCACCTACTAACTTCGTAGTAGCAATTTCAATAAAACAGTAAAAAATAATGTAAAAAGTAAAAAACTAATCTAACATGTGGGTGATTCCACGAAGGTGGTTCACCATTTTTCGCGGATGGAAGCTAAAAAAATTGTTTTTCGAACCCTCGATCGAGGTATTTTTAAGCCCTCGATAGAGGTTTTAAAAGCTCGATCGAGGGTTTTAAAAGCTCGATCGGGGATTTTAAAAGCTCGATCGAGGGTTTTAAAAGCTCGATCGAGGGTTTTAAAATACCTCGATCGAGGGTTTTAAAACCCTTGATCGAGCTTTTGAAAATACCTCGATCGAGGGTTTTAAAACCCTCGATCGAGCTTTTGAAAAGCTCGCGAAAGCTCGATCTAGATTTTGAAAAACATACAAAGATTCATTTTAGGCCCTCGATCGAGGGTTTTAAAATACCTCAATCGAGGTATTGTTAAACCCTCGATCGAGGTGTTGTTAAACCCTCGATCGAAGTATTTAGCTCGATCGAGGGCTTAAAAAACAGGTCGAGAGCCATTTTCACTGCAGAATGAAAGTTTTGTCTGCCTTCCATAGAGTTAAACCATGTCATTAAATGCCCATTAATGAGCGGACTTGATACCATTGGATTCATCAACGAATCCTCTATCCAGATATATAAAATTTACGAATTTTTATCTTCATATGTCTGTTGTTTTTAAATTTCTACTCAAACTTGCCCTAAAAAACCATGTCGACAACTTTGATTGAGCTCAGAGATAAATCCACAACATTCAAAATACACATCCAAAAAATTTGAAAAAATACACAAGCCCCAGATAAACGCGTCCTCTTTAAAAGGGTATTTTTAGTTTTGAAAATTATGTAAAAAATCAAAAGATTTCGTGCACGCACACACATGTGTGCAAAATGCAACTTAAATATTCATTGGTAAGTTTCAAAAAATAATAATAAATATAATTTTTCGAGAAAAATTAAAAGAAAAATATGTAAGCCCCAGTGCACTCTGTCTAGATCATGTTCACATATTTCATTTTTTAAAATTATTACTTTAACATTAATTTATTGTGCACGCACACAAATTGCTTGTTAATTGCTCTTCAAATTTTTAAGTACACACGTTTCATTAAATGAAAATTCGACACGATATATGGCATTGGTATATTTTGAAGAAAAAAAATCATTGGAAAGCCAACATAATTATCTACATTTCGTTTTTCAACCGCATGTCAAAATTCATGTGGCAAGTATGAGTTTCGAGGCTTCAATTTAATACATGGGTAAAATTTCTGTTTTTCACCGTCATATTTGGCCAAAAAGAGTTACCCATCTTCATGGAATCACCCAGGCTCCGTAAGCATCTTAATTTCAAACTTATATCATCTGTAGGTTGGTGTATAATGTCTGTGATATCTCACTGGGTGGGTTGATGTACTATGTTTGTATATTTGAAAAAAGAACATAATTTTTTGTTTCTTTCCATGTAAAGTAGGGATTTGCTGCATTAACAACTCCCCTTGTTTTTTTTAAGACTTCTAGAATTCAATGTGACTGGAAATCATTAATGTTTGAAAATGTAAAATGAGTGATAAAAGGAATATAACGAATCTATAAAAAAAATGGTGTTTTATTCAATTTTGAAACGGACTTGCTAAAATGTTGTTGAGAATATATCGACATCACCATTGTTGGCTGCCACTAGGGTTCACATTCGAAGTGCCACTATGAATCTTACAAGATCCTGCCATTATTTCTTGGTCGAATGAAAGACTTGAGATTATTGTGTCTTAAGGTTATTTGCATTGCATTAAGTAAGTATGATTCAATTGATTATGGTACAAATTTATGGAATATGTTTTTAACAGCGATAAAACAATCACTTGATAACTTTATCCAAGAAAGTGAGAGCAGTGAAACACGTAGCTCATTGTTTACTTGTTTTCTTGAAATGAGCAACCATTTAAAATTTGCTTTGACATTTCTCAAGAGAGAGAAATCACTTGTCCCCAACATCATGTCAATCCTATCTATTTCATAAGCCATGGTTTTAGCAATTTTGAGTTTCATTAAGAATCTTCTAAATTTGGAGCATGGAAATCATGAAGGTCAAGATAATATTTTGTTGCATGCAATTTTTTTTAACGCAACTTGATATACTCTTCACAAGCAAGTAGAGTTCACTTCATCTTCATTGGGAGAATAAGTGGCAAAACATAACAGGACCTGGGAAGTCTAAGCTAATTTCTTTCTAAATTGTTGGGCAAATATGCAATACATGCAAAAGTAGCGAATCAATTTGTTGATTGCATGTTACCATTCCTTGATAAATAACAAGTTAGAAAGAATAATCATTTCATCAAATTACTCTCTCTTTTGGGTGATAGAAGTGCTATGAAAAAGCTAATTGTGTTTAGTTCATTGCTAACTTTGTCTACATTTAATATTCAAGTGCCTATTTGTGATACACTGGAAGGGATTTTTAAAGTTGACCCTTCATTGGCCTTCCCTACAAAAATGTGTAGCTCATTTGTGATGGTACTCAAGGTAGAAGGCCAAGTCTACACCATGGAAAAAATTTAGTCCATGCACTTTGGGGGGGTCTTTTTCTCAAAACACCAATCCGATTTTAGTTTCCCCTTTTCAACCATTCCATCCTCAGCCAACAGCCTATCGATGTGTTATTGCACCTTTTTGGGGCAATTGCTAGTTCTATTTATTCTTAGCTCTCATTTCAGGTTGCATAAACAATTTATTTTTTCCCCAAAATGTGGTCGAATTTGGTCAACCATCTCCTTTGTAGTATGGTTTCGTAGTATTCAGTTGTGTGCATTCTTAATCTATATTTCCATAGTTACACGGGTACCGCTCCCGGGATTTTGGCAACCCGTACTCGGCGTTTCCCTGCTCCTGGGAGCTTGGGAGTTGGTACGAAATGTCCCCTTTTTGTTGGGAGCTTCTCTGGGAGCTTGGGAGCTTTTTGGGAACTTGCTTTAGCCACTCCCTTTTTGGGGGGAGCTTCTACAAGCTCCCAACCATGTGGAGCCTAAAATCATAAGAAAAGTGTCGAAAATCAATTGAATGATTGTTGTTTATTGTTCCAAGAAATCATCAATAATAAAAATTCCAATTGAATCTATCAATAACACCATTTTTAAAAATTTCAAGGATATATAAATTAAGAGGGCTCACACCTCTTAAATGTTTAGATCCATTCACACTCAAAATATAAGCTGCCAGTGTACTTAAGTGAATAAACATGGATCTTTCTACAATACTAAGATATTGAACAACTTTAATTCGTGTCTCAAATGTTTATAGCTAGCTTACTTATTCATATTGATTGATATAGCAATTTAGGATCATAAACCACATCAAACTCAAAATACTGAAGACTTTGAAAGTTTGTTACTTGAACTTGAAACAATCAAGCCTTCATTCACATGAGAAGTAAGTAGTAGTTACCATCAAAAAAATGCAAAGGCACCCAAATACTAAGCACTCTTAGGAGCAATAATAGAGATAGAGTTGAAACAAGGAATTAGAAAAGATTGAATCTTATGATTTATGAAGTTATTTGTGCTTCGTACACACACCCGGCTAAGAAGTAAGTTTTATTATCAGTCATATAATCTTGATTTTTTTTTCAAACAAAAGAATCTATGATTCCTCTGTATTAGCTACCAGGTTCTTATATTTGATTTCTAAGTTATTATTTAACATCAAATGATGCAAAACATGAAATTGCTTTCCATAAATGATCACTTTTTCTTGAAGGAACGTACCTACCTTGCGAATGAGACTGACTCAATAGTTACTTGCATAAAAGTTTCATGAAAACATGTTCCCATATGAATGAGAGCCAATAATTATGAACCCATATGACTAAGAGCCAATAATTATTGACCTAAAAGTTTCATGAAACAATAGGCCGACTATAATTTAATTATTTACAAAATCTTTTTCATGATAACAAATTGAAGGCAATGCCCATGTGGAAACAACATACATGGTAAACATAAATGTCTCCTTTATATACTTACACTTGTATATCATAATACCTAACAAGGGCAAGGACTTCAAAGACACTTGTACCAGGTGATTTCTTTTACAATTTTCAGTCACGATGCCTTCAATTGTAATATGGTGACTATTACAAGGAGTCGAGGACTAATGATTTGTGTATAAGTATGTGTTTTTTAGTTATTAATACAAAATTACATTCCAAGTTTTCAATGACCTATAGGTTCAGTGCAAATTGATTTGAATGAACAATGTCTGCTTTTATATGGTTCTATCTTATACAATGTTTGCTTTTATATGGTTCTATCTTATACAATGTTGCTATTTAAAAGTATATATCAATACAACTTAAAAACACTAAATTGTGCTTTGATTTATTCTAAATTTTATGTAAAAACTTAGAAAGCATAAGAGTGAATAAATATTTAGGATTAATTTGATATTTCAATAATAAATAAATAATATATTTTTAAAAGATACATAAATGGGTTAATAGAAGAATATAGTTGAATCTCGAAAAAATCAACAATTCAAATGAAGATTCATTTCTCGGAAGGAAAGTGAGGTTATGATAATTAAATGTAATTTAATAGGGAATCTAAATTATTTTATTTCATGAAATATATTTATATATTTAATAATAAGAATGAAGTTATTTTATAGATATTGTTATGTATGTGTATAGAAGGAAAGTGAAATTGTCACAATTAAAACTTATTAGAAGATAAGTTTTTCATTGCGTCTATTATATTAATGAAAATAAATAGATTTTTATGTGCATGATTAGATACCCTGAATTAAATACACTTTTATAAGTTTTTTTTCTTAATCGATTACAGGCTTGAATTGAATACACTTTTATAAGTTTGTAGCATTTTTTCTTAAAAGGATTATTTTAGGTTCCAAAAAAAGCAGGAGAAACTTTAAAAGGGTTATTTTAGGTTCGTGGTGAATTTTGTGGAACTAGCTTCTCCAATCACTCGGATGTTGGGAAATAATACACATATCAAGTCGACCACGAAGGCTAAACTGCTTTCTTCTACACGATCTTAAGTAACCCTGATTACTCTGGAATTTTGATTATTTCCATTTGCATTCGAGCATGTTGTCGCCTTGATTTTGCTAAAAAAAAAATGTTGCTTTGATGGTATTCCACTAAGGGGAACTATATTGAATTTGCTACATTTTTTCTTTAACTCTAAATATAATACAACATGACTGCAAATTTGACGCAATGGATTAAAATATATTTGTGTGTGCAGTTCAAGTATCACATGTTTCCCTCTCATAAATTTTTTATAATTGGTATGACAGTTGCTTGGAAATAAAGGCAACCCTGTACCATTTTTTTTCAAAGATGGCAACCATATACCATGCAATGAGACATTGGATTAAAATATATTTATCTGGAGGGTGTGCAGTTAATTTTAGAAGCATTCATACTATACTGGACAAAACCCTAGGACTGCATAATGAGCTCGCTCGCAGACATACCAGAAAACATGCGATCTGCTCTGCATGCAATGTTGAACATTGAGCAGAAGACAGTGGCGACGTTGGAAAAATTCTACTGGAATATCGACTCGATTTCATCCATTAAGATATGAGGATCCAATATTGTACTAAACTCGTCAAATAATTACACCTAAATTATTCTTCCATTAGATTGGATTTACGAATGATATCATCTAAAAAATAGTTGGATTTTGATGATGTAATGTTAGCCATTATTTCACGCATATCACACTATGATCAAAGTGCCATGTGTAGTCGAATTGACATCTGTTAATTCCTTGGAATGTTAACAAACAAGTGGTGATTCAGCAATTCGAGGTGTTTGCTTGGAAACAAACCAGGTTTGATTTAAAATTCGAGTTGTTTGATTGGCAACAAAGGCAGGGCATCAAGTTAGTACATTATTCCTAGATTTCTAGACTAGGTGACTCTATGTATACGAGCAATAAATTGTGTTCTCTGCAATAATTTCAGGACCCTGTGAAATCTTATGTATATATTTATATAAGATATAATCGTGAAGCCTTTGGATTCAAAGTTAGATCGCAAAATATATCCAAAGAACCGTGCATCAGTGACTTAGAGCTTTCTATAAATTCATCAGAGCTCTCTCTCTGATCTCGTATCTAGCCAGAGCTCGAGATTGGTATGTGTGAAGCATGATCGAGTGGCAAAGCAGCTATTAATATCTAATTGTCTTGATTATTAATCTTTGGTATGTGCGAAGCAATCCTACTTGGTTAGGGTTTACATGATATTAATAGAATTGTCTTGATTACTAATCAAACTTTTTGAACCTCTTTAAAGTTAGCTTTTTTTAAATCATTATTAAAAGTAGAAACCCTAAGCAGTCTATTAATATTTCTTAGTACTAACTTTTTAGATTTCTGATCTTGTTCGATTGCTTAGGCCAATCTTTCATGCAGTCTCTGACAAGTACGTACTTACAGAAACAATCAATAACTACCCTCATGTATGTTGATGAGAAATACGGTAACAAATACCAGGACAACAACACCTTACACAATTTGTCATACACAATTTGTCAACTATAACTCCCGAGGTAAGGCCTAAATGCTAGAGGAGGATTCTAGCAATTGCACACGACGGGAGGGGAGGGGAGATTATGTAACAATAACAAAATAAAATGAACTGCTACCTGATATATATATGGATTTCTCGCTGATGTTGGGACTTCAACGCTAGCTAGGGCACCTTTGTTTCATATGTCCTTGTCTTCAACCGTTCAACCTATATATCAAACGGTCAACTTGAACTTGCGAGAAAGCATGGGACAATGGTTTGTTTCAAGATGTTTGCACAGTAACCAAGAAATGTTAACTGATGCAAACAATATCTGAGTTATTAAGATCACATGTGTTTAACTATTAGATTTAGATTTTCGGGACTTATTTTGGTAACATATTAACATTTTTAATAATGATTTAAAAAACTTTAAAGAGGTTCAAAAAGTTTGATTAATAATCAAGACAATTCTATTAATATCATGTAAACCCTAACCAAGTAGGATTGCTTCGCACATACCAAGACAATTTGATTAATATCACTGCACTGGTATGGGAAGCTATGTTGACATCGTTGTGGCGCCTAGAACCATAAATATGAAAACACACAGAAGAGGATACTTCAGGAACACGCTCTCGGCGGACAAACGGCTATGTACTGGAGGAGAGTGAACGTGGCAGTTTCGTATTGGGTTGAACGTGTCCTATTTTTATTTGATCGAGGGACGATAAACTGAAAACTATGCCCAAAAACACACCCTCAGAAAAAGAACGCCTTCAACATAACCAACAGAACTTCAATAGCACAGGAGGCACTTGTAAGAATTTTATATGCCAGAAAAGATGAAACGCATGGCAGTTCCTTATTTGCGGGAAGGACAACGAAGGTTGTACAATGTTTTTCAAACTCCCCTTCAGAATAAACGTCTATTGACGTAATAAAATCATCATTTCGAATATACAACCACCATATTTATAACAATACCAAAACTGTTATTGCCATGCCATACACTAGTTTTTGTTATACCCTATATGTCCACAACCGTACCTAAAATTACTCACGCATACTACATAAAGAACTATAAATTGCAATTTGTGGCGATATATTAAACTTACAATAAGGAGGCAAGCATATACCATATTTTTTTGTGAAACCTAGATTAAGAATGCACATAAATTACTACTACATAACCATACTGCAAAGGAGATGGTTGACCAAATTCGACCACATTTTGGGAAAAAATAAATTGTTTATGCAACCTTAAATGAGAGTTAAGAATAAATAGAATAAAATCATCATTTTGAATATACAACCACCACATTTATAACAATAACAAAACTGTTATTGCCATGCCATGCACTAGTTTTTGTTACAATCTAGGTTTCCACAACTGTACCTAAAATTACTCACACATACTACATAACAGAACTATAAATTGCAATTTCTAGCAATATATTAAACTTACAATAAAGAGTCAAGCATATACCAGATTGTTTTGTGAAACCTAGATTAAGAATGTGCATAACTGATTACTACGAAACCATATTGCAAAGGATGTGGTTGACCAAATTCAACCACATTTTGGGAAAAAATACACTGCTTATGCAGCGTGAAATGAGATCTAAGAATAAATATAATAAAATCATCATTTTGAATATACAACCACCACATTTATAACAATACCAAAATTGTTATTGCCATGCCAAGCACTAGTTTTTGCACTCACTCTTTTTTCAAATGAATAACAAGAAAAGGGAATGATAATCGATTCAAAGACAGGGCATCAATCAAATTCAATACAATGTGGTACAAACATATAAGTGAGGCGAGCCACAAGTGAGAAAGAGTTCAATAATTACCAGCATAGATCCATCTTAAATCTAGATCTATCAAGCAATTTCTTGAAGTGTAACTTTTTTTTATCCCTCACAAAATTTTATCTCTCTCGGTGCTTGATCGATCTAGATTTAAGATGGAACTATGCTAGTTATGACATCAATCACCTACATAGTAAACAAAAATCATTTTTTTCAGGTTTCCCACTAGGAAAATGGGCAGATTGGCTTACACACAGAGCCAAATAATAAAATGAAGCACAACAGAATAGGCGTGAACGCTCAATGTATTTCTCATTAATCAAATGTATCTATAAATACAAAGAGAAATGTCCCTTGGGTTTCATATTCCCAAGTGGACTCTTGGACCCCCGGGTGACTCTTGGTCTCCCTTAGGATTAGACTCCAACAAATCCCCCCTTAATCCGAAGGGTGTATATGAGTCCAAGAAAAAGAAGAGAATTGAATAAGTGGTAGTGGAAATCTACCACCAGCTGAATGTTTCCATCTGGAACATCCTTTACTAACAAGGTTAGCTAGAATCTTGCACATGCTTCTGCTAAATACAATGGATTTCTGAAGGGATGGTTTTTAGGTTGACCATCAACCGAAATGGGCTAGCAGAAGGCTGAAATATTCTACTATGTGTGTGGTTTAATGATGACCACAAACTCTCGAACTTGGCGATAGAAATCGCTCAAAAGTTCTCTGGAACTTGGCTCGAAGGCTGAGAGGTTCTGTCGGGAATGGTTGGGATGGGCTGACACCAAACCAACTGGAGAGTTGAAAACATGAAGTGAACGGCTACAACTTGCTGAACATTTCCATCTTGACAATTGTTTTCCAAGTTAGCTAGAAGCTTGCACATGCTTTTGCTAAATGAAGGTGCTCTCGATACCGGTGGTTTAAGGATGACCACCAACTTTGGAGCTCAGTCAAACATAGCTCTTCATAGGCTCGCTTGTTCCGGCTCGCTTGCACTCGCTCGCTTGTTACTGACGGTCTTCATTCCCCCCTGTCAGAAACAATTTGAGGAGAGGAGAGTCTCATGATGTCACAACTAGACACAAAACACATGATTAATCTATGTCATGGTTCTCTTTTTTCTGAGTGTCTATATCACTGAATCTGGCCTCTGAAACTGGATGTGGATCATGCTTGTTTGATCTCACTTACTTGTAGAGGGCCATGGCTGCTTCTTGTTAGATGGAGGCTTCGAAACTTGACACCTAACATCATGTTCTCCCTATCAGGTACAAAGTGAGGAGAGGAAGATGTCTCAACTGTAAGATGTGTCAATACTCGTGAATGAACTCTTCGGTATGACTTATAAATCTTCTTGGCTGTTGAAATGTCACTTCCTTGTCATATCCAAGGTCGGTTATGTGCTTGTTATGGTTGATCTCTTCCCAAGGTTTGATGATGGGCTTGGAAGGAGCAAGCAGAACCTTTGCATGCATTTCTTCATCTTCATTTTATTTTGCTTTTGATGGCATGCCACTGATTTTCTCATGTCCTTCTGAAGTGGCATCAATCTGTTTAGGATGCTGAATAGAATCATGAAGGAGATTATTCTGAACCTGAATAGATTCAGAATGTCTTTCTTCTTGTTGAAGCTGTAACTCAAGTTGTAGGAAATCAAGAGTGTCGTGTGAATCTTTTACACAATCTCTAATGTGAGTGAGAGTGCTCTTGTGGATCATGATAGTGTTTTCGACAGAGGATAATAGTAGAGTGTTCGGTAACTCTACAAGGCCACTTAATCTCGCCATTGAAAACTCACTCAAATACAAAAGGGATTCTTGCAATTCCACCCTTTTACAAATAAGATTCAACAACTGAAGTACTAGACTCAAGAAGATGAAAGGGTGTCAGATACAACCGAAGATGAAAGGGTGTCAGATACAACCGAAAATGCAGCTCAGAAGACAATTTCAAGTACAAAAAGGAGTGTTTGTAAGTTACAATTCTGAAAAAATCATTGGTTTACCTTAGTTGATGATGCATTGTGGTGATTTCTAAAACACATAGGCCTTTGTACACAAACCTGCTACCAGTTTCTATAGTCTTCAAATTTTACAAACCGGTCTACTGCAATGTGTTGTAGCACTCTATGCAAAGGTCTCGGTCTTGGGCTCCAAGTCACAACTTCTCAGTACAAGTCGCGGGTCTTCAAACAATGTAGCAACTTCAAATAGGTCTTGGGAATGCTTTATAATATCTTCACTCTCAATATCAAGTGTTTCACAGTGGCAAGGTAAACGAACTCCAACATGCACCAAGCATCAAACGAAATACTTCTCCACAATGAAGAGAAAACTAAATACTTTGAGTGATCAACGATACACAAGTATTGCACCAGTCAAGTGAAGATGAAAACATGAATGTAGAGAAGATGAAAACATGAATGTAGAGGTCGTTCAACAGTTCACCAACCTGTTGAGAGAGGTTTGTAGCTCCACAAAGTGACTCCAATCAAGCTCTAAATCTGTTATAATACTCGGAATGTTGTAGAAATCGATAGGTGTTGCAGGAACTCAATTGGGTGCACATGAATTGTTGAGGTGTGGCGTGAATCTCCAATTCAATACATAGCAGTCAACTTCAATATGCAACTTTACTTTCTCAGCTCTAGAGGTGGTACGCACAGCTCAGGAGGCACACCACAAGAACTCCACTCGGAATGGAAGACTCCAAAAGGCAGTCATGGTATCAATGTTCACATGATCCAGTCTTTAAGCACTCATAGTTTTTAATCAATAATTTATAGCTCCATGAGGATAACACTGTAACCACACTCGCCGGAAGAGAGCTCCTCACAGTCTTCACCGTATCTCTACCGGTCTTCACGCAATCTCCAAAGAATATATCCACGCAGGTGTATCCACGCTCAGTCTCTCAAGAGAAAATACTCCACAGGAAGAGAGAGAGTTTGCTGAGATTATTTAGTGTATCTTCAAGCAAATGGTGTGCACCAATGAACAATCACTCTGAATCATTAGAATCTGCAAGGATTACCACATTTTTGTACATGTCAATGGCGCAGTCCAAACCTCGCAGCTAGGCACAGGTCAATGGCGCAGTCCAAACCTCGCAGTCTTCCACAACATCAGCATGGCTTCATACAGCTCCATCCATCTCCAGAATGGCCTCACGCACTTCAAAATAGCCTCACGTAGCTTATAAGGCTCAACGCCGAGGTTGTATTTAGGTATTGGTATTACAATGCTTCTCACGCATTCAAAACTTCACCATTCAAAACCGCAACTCTAGATGCAGCTGTCTCCAAATAATTATTCAATTCCAAAGCAATTGCAATAGAGAATGGGTCTCACGCAGGTAACCGATCAGTACATCACGCAGCTAGCGGAAACCCTAGCATATTATGGGTGAGCATAGGTCTCAATATATGCACACCAGAGGAGAAGACGTACTCGAAAGAGTCTTCAACGCAGGCATTCACCATTGGTTTCTTCATGAGGCTGGACGATGCAGTTGTCATCCAATGCAGAGTCTGGAGGAGACATCACGACCAATGACATTGATTTCATTGTTCTCTACACTTCACGCAGCTCTTCAAAACTTGAGTCTCCATTCTCGCAGCTCTATCAGAATAGAGAATTTACGCAGAGAATATCGTCCAGAGAATAAGTGCACGAGATGTCAATGCCACGACTGAGAATAAGCAGCACCGGAAAGGAGAATAATTGCAAGTCTAAGCACAGGCCACAGAATCAAGGACAGCTCTGATACCACTGTTAGGTTGCCCACTCGGCAAATGGGAAGATTGGCTTACACACAGAGCTAAATAATAAAATAAAGCACAACAAATAGGTGTGAATGCTCAATGTATTTCTCATTAATCAAATGTATCCAAGTGGACTCTTGGACTCCTCAATAACTCTTGGTCTCCCTTAGAATTAGACTCCAACAATTTTCAATTATATGCTCAATAGGAGATATACACATTTAAGATCTCCAAATGCAATAGATATCTAATACTTACCTCCTTTGGAAAGAGAGAATCAATGCTCTCTATTGTACTCTATTTTCTCTAGTCATCTGCATGTTCCTATGCATCTCACAAATAAATAAAAGCATAAGAGTGCCTTTAAACTTATGGCAAAACTCCAGTGCCCTAAATAACCTAAATAATTCCTCCTTATTTCAATCCACTGTGGCGATTGAATTTTAGTTAGGGAAACTATTTGTTTCATGGGTTCAGACCCTAGTGTAAGTGCAGGTGCATTCTCTAGATCCTTAAAAGGAATAAAACATCTAAATAGAAATAAAGTTGAGTTTCAAAATGTGAAAAGAGCATATCATTCTAACCAATCCATCTCTTGAGAAATTGTGCCCTAACGTTTTAAGTAACAAAAAATAATTAAAAGATTAGGTAGAAATACTTGATAGAATTATATATCCATATGTCACAATTGAGATTTCATTAAACATCAAATACTTATCAAATAATCTATGTGTATATGTAAGATATTTATAGTAAAAAATAGTTGGTAAATAGTAATATTGGTGTTTTCTTTCTATCCCAAATAAATAATTTCATCGGTTGAAACTCGTAATGAGTTTCCTTGTTGTAATTTGTTTGGCAATGGAAATCACCACAAGATCAATTGTTAAATCCTTTGGTCTTGCATGGAGAAGTGCAAATTTTGAATCTTTATCCCAGTGAGTATTGTACCATGTTAATTCATACTTGGAATTCACGGCTTCCCACATATCAAATGAAAGGGAACTTATTAAATAAAAACTCGTGATATATTTGGAAAAATGCTAGAGATGCTACATTCAATGAGAAGAAATGAAGGCAAGTTTGATCACCTCTTTCCCTTGAGATCCTACGAAAAATATAAGAGCAAAACAAAATTCAAAGTAAGTCCATGGGGTTTTGGTTCAATGGCTAAGCATGGGTGGTGATAATTTACCAATAATGTTCAAATCACATAGATACATGACTTCTCAATGGTATGGGTCTTCCTTAAATGTTGTAAGGAGGCCACACTTCATTGTAATAATACCAGATTGAGGAAGAGCGTGCTTGCTAAGAAAGGTAAATTAAATGATGATCGAGAAAAAGAAAGCAACCAAATGAGGGAAAGAAGAAGCTTACCAGGAGTATATGTAGATGTAGAGTAGTGAGGCATAGCTACTAGAAAAAATAATGGCGTAACCACAAAGATGGCAAGAAAACTTGCCACGATATTCGATGATAAAACCCAACTTCCCCTCCTTTGTTTCTACTACATTGGGACTTTCTGTAATACCCTCAATTTTGAATTGGAATGTATTTACCCAAAATTATGTAAATGATGTACATGTGCTAGTATGGATTCCTTGTGTGGAGCTCGAGGCCAAGGCCCAACTAGTGACTGCTAGGTGTTAGATTTTGAGCATTAATTCAATATGATCTAGGATCTTATCTGAGAGAATAACAAGCCAACATATCAATCATAAGAGACAAGCACAAGACACAATAGAAAGAGCAATGATACAAAACCCAAGTACAAGAGATAGTATCCTTAGCAGCTTCTCCTCCTCCACTAGTGCGCATCACTCAAGTGAGAGATAGATGAGTAAGTGAATGATCAAATAGAGTGACACCCTCACTCTATTTATACACAACTTGACTTGCCTAATAACCTAACAGGGGCCGACTTCTCTAGGAGAGTCTAATAACCCATGGTAACCCAACTCAGGGCCGACCCCACACCTAGTGGTCTAATAACCCCTCTTGTATGAGTTATGACACTTGCAACACTTGTAAATACAAATGACGACACTTCCGTACAGAGGAATAATAACCTCTCTGTAGGGATACAATATACATATATGAAATACATTCCGAAGTTACATATACATCAACACTAGGCATGTATGATGTATATATTTTTATTTGGACCATATGATTGGCTTATCATGCCAATTCGAAATGTATGTAAATATTATGTTGGAAATTAATAAAATGCTCCAAGATGGTTGTGTAAAGAACACTAGAGGGGATAATATTCCACCAGAGGGGAAGAGGAAGGGGGGCTATGGGGAACTAAATCATATGCTTCCATGTGTCAACCTTAGAACTCATCCAAAATCTGCCATGTGCCTTAAATGAGCCAATTACCTTCGTTTGACTATTAAACCCAATCATTGAATGCATATGTGAGGTTCGTGGGAAAAGTCACTTCATGTAGTTATTGAAGCATGGGGGTTGTGGCAGTTATGTCAGCTGTCAACAGTCCTATTTCTTCTATGGTCATAAGGTATGTCAGTTGTCTTTTCATCCTTACCTAATATCCTTGGATTCAACACTCTTTTGATCATTCTCATTCTCTCATGCATGTTTTTTTTACACTACTGAGAGTTTCATCGTTGTTCATGACCATTACTAGACTATGTATAACCCAAAAATTCAAGTTGGAAGACAGAGATGTGTTTTTGGAAGGGAAAATAGATGGTTGTAGATGAGCATGGAGGTTGGGCAATCTAGGAACCTTTTCCCATTGATTTCTGCTACTTTTGGATGCTTGAGAAGCCATGGATTAATGTTGCATGAGGTTATCCAATAGAATACAACAGGTTGGACTCTTAATGCACACACTAGTAAGCAATGTAAGGGTTAGATTTCCTGAGGAAATTGTGGATCAGTGAAGGGAAATGTCTTCCTTGTGTTGTGTGGGGCAGTTGGAAGGAGTGCCATGGTTGTGATGGCTGAGTGAGACCCCCGTAGAGCTCTAGTTGAGCTTTTTGGCTAAGCATAGTGAGCAAAATGGGTTGTGGGATGAGAGATAGAAGCATGTAGGTGTTTCCTTCACCCTAGTGGCCTCATAGCCCAACTTGGGGGTGGACTCTCAGCAAAAGAGTATATGTTGGACAGAGTGCCTATGGCTGGGTGGAAAATCGCTCTTACACATCCAGTTGCTTCGATCTTCTTTGCTTAAAGATAAGTATTATTTTGTATCTGATGTGCAATGATTTTTAATGTATATGCATGTGATATTTATGCATGTAAATCGCATGTTGTATGTGTGGATTGAGTTTATTCCGTTGTGTGTTTTTATTTACATGTTTGCACATGCATTTAATTGTATAAATTCGTAATTATGGTTATGGGGTGAAATTTAGAGGCACCGCTTTAGGCGTAATGTCCCCTCCTGGTGGCCAGGTTGAGGGATGGGGACGTTACAAAGTGGTATGAGAGATTTTGGTTATAACACCGGAGTTGTATGGGCCATGGATGCACAGTTACAAGCAACAATATGAGGTTGCAAACAAAATATTCATGTTAATGTCGAATTTCATTAAGTGACAGATAAGGGCCAAAGTCAATTTCGTAATAAGCCCTTATTCCCAAAGTAAAATTTCATGTAATCCCAAGACTTTAAAATTTTGGGAAAATGTAAATGGGCCCCAACCATGCCACATGGATGGGTGACATGGAAGATCCACGTGAGCCATATGTATGATGTGGACTTGCCACATCAGACTCGCACGCAAAAGGAATCCCAGGATGAAGTGTCAAGGCTGATGAAGATCCAACCGTTGACACACCGTTGAATGATAAGGAAGATCAATGGTTGTGGTTGATAGTGCATCAATAATATGCTTGGAGATTAATAGGGGGTGGGCGAATATCTGACAGTTCGATGGAAGGGCAGATCGATAGTCACAGCTCACAATGCCTTGGGAACATGTGCGGAAGTTAATAATGGGCGGAAAGATATCTGACCGTTATATCTTATGGGAGATCAACGGCCCAGAATCACCGCGCGTTGATAAATTGACTGATGGCTAATTTGAGGTGAGGGACGCGTTGTACCCAAAACTGCTTGGGGCACGTGTCACCTTTTGATTGATCGCGCCTCCCCAAGAATTGTTTGCCAAAACCATCTCGTGGGGGGGCGCTACCACTTATGGTAAAAGGGAAACTACCGGTGCTCGAGGTCAAGTGTATGGTGGTGTGGCGGCCTAGTGGTGGGAAGAACGTGACATGGTCGTGTTATAAGGTGACAGGTAGGCATGTCCGACACCTCGACAAGGACGTGTCAGGCCACATAAGAACCCATATTGTTCTTTTTTAATCAACAAAGTCGGATTTGGATTTGGACTGTGTCCATTGGAGCAGCAGAATTTTGGGCAGATTATGAACTATGAGGGGATACTATAGAACAGTAGAATTTTTCTAAGTCTGGAAGAAGTGGAAAAATACAAAGCAGTCAATTCCAGAAGTTTATAGCAGGTGAATGGAGCATCTGATGAGGAAACTAAAAGTTGCTGAAGAATCCTAGTCCTATGTATTATCTATTATCTAATCCAATAAAGAAGTTTTTCTATTTATACATAGATAATCTTCTACAGGTGTCTGAAGTTGGCCTCTAGGGTTAAATGCACCTACATGGAAAGTGCATAATTTGGGCCAAATTGACAATTTTGAAGGACTGTAACTTTGTCCTCATGATTCAGAATTGATCATATTTATAGTCATTGGAAAGCTTGTCCAATGGATCTAACAATTTTACAGAGTTGAATTCTGAATTGGTGATACAGATGCTTCTATAATTTGATTAGAAAAGTGTATGTAAGCATAATTGAAAACAACTATCAATATGGGTAATTTCCAGAATACATGAAAATTGATTTTTGATTTCCTAATAACTTAATAAATCTAACAAATGTGTTTATATCAACACTTTTGCAGATTCAGAACCATATCAGTGATTGTTAAAGGGTCGGCATTGAGTATAGTGCAATTGAGAAACCTCTGATCTTGGTTGGGCCAAGAAGGTCATCATCCTGGATGATGCACATGATCGTTATGAAGTTGAGGCAGATGCAATGGGAGAAAATATACATGCTGAGAATGAAGAGATGGAATCCAATGGTAGGAGAAACCAAGTGACTCCCCCAAACATTGCAGAGACCATGAGGAGTCTAAGGGTGGAGCTACAAAGTTATAGAGCAGACACTGAGAGGCTACTTAGATCTCAAGAAGAGCATAATTAGGTGAATACAGCTATGCTCCAAAGTCTTACAGACATTCAAAGGAAGATTAGATCTGGACATCATTCTGAAAATCAAGAGAAGCATGGGAGTAGCTCAAAAAGTCATTCTCACAAGAGGTCCCATAGTTCAAGGAAAGTTTCTAGAGGCAGGTCATGTACTCCAGAAATATATTCTAGTGAGTCATTTGACTCTAAGGATTCCACTAAAGGATTGCTCTTCATCTCATGGGAAGAAGAGGAAGAGGTATTCCAAGATTAACTCACATGAAGAATTTAGGAAGGCCAAACCTCCTAAATTTGATGGAGAGATAAAAATATGGTCAAGAAGCTAAGGCTTGGCTTCTTGGGATGAGGAAGTATTTCCAAGTCCAATACTACTCTGGAAATATGAAACCAAGAGTGGATATCTTCAATTTGAATGGGAGAGCATATATATGGTGGGATCACCTTAGGTAGTGAAGAGATTAATGAAAGGAAGATTGTTTGGAAGCAATTCAAGAAACATTTCAAGCAAAAGTACCTCTCTGATAGGTACTATGATGGAAAAATTAAAGAATTCCATGAGTTGAAATTGGGCCAAATGATTATGGAGGAATATGTAAATAAATTTTTGGATCTATTGAGATATGTCGAGTATATCAAGGATGATAAAGTCCAAATTTAGCGTTTTCTAAGTGGGTTTCCTCAGTCCTATAAATATAGGATTGAGTTTGATGAGCCTCAAACTCTAGAGGAGACCATAAGAAAGGCTAAGTATTGATATGATCAAGCCAAAAGCAATCCAGATTTCCATAAGGCATGGAAGGACAAGAAGAATGAGAATTTTGAGCAAAGGAGGAAGGGGTTCAAACCTCCTCATTTTAGAAATTATTCAAGGCATCCACCACAAGTTGTGACAAATCCAAATAAGATGATGGGAGATAAGCCAAGAGAGACAAGAGAGCCACTTCAATGTTGGGGATGTGGAGAGGACCATTTGCTTAGAAATTTTCCACATCGGAATGGGAGTGCAAAGCAAGTTCACAACATTCAAGAGGCTGAAACTGTGGGTCAAGTGGTAAGGACTATCCATAGGATTTATGCAGCACTAGAGGACCGCCAAGCAAATCATCAATAAAATGTGGTTTAGGTTGAAGGTAAGATTGCTAAGCAATCTATTTCTATTTTGATTGACCCTGGATCTACTCAGTTATATCAGTCCTAAAATTGTTGAGATTTGTGATTTTAAGAAAACCAA
The DNA here is from genome assembly GCA_027924585.1 of Larix kaempferi. Taxonomy (NCBI): domain Eukaryota; kingdom Viridiplantae; phylum Streptophyta; class Pinopsida; order Pinales; family Pinaceae; genus Larix; species Larix kaempferi. Next base: position 5,425,372 of record BSBM01000438.1, read on the forward strand.
GCATAATAAATCATGGTCGGTTCAACTAGACACAGAAACTAAGAGAAAAGTTAGTGAAATGATGGATAAATGTCCATTAGACATGGGTGGACTGTCCACTTGTGCATATCTAAATATTTTACCACTTGGTTCATATGACATTCTCATTGGAATGGACTGGTTGGAAGCACACTGAGTTAAAATTGACTGCTACAAAAAGATTTTTGAGTGCATTGATGATGAAGGAGACCCTAGGGTTGTGAAAGAAATTCCAAAGAAAATTTATGTTAGGCATATTTCAGCCATGCAGCCGAAGAAGTTTTGTAGGAAAGGTTGTCAATTGTATGCACCCCATATATTAGACAAATCAAAAAATGAAATTCCAAAATTGGAGAACTATCATGTGCTACAAGAATTCAAGGATGTGTTTCCTGATGAAGTGTCGAGACTACCTCCCAAGAGGGACATTGATTTCACAATTGATCTTGTGTCAGGATTTGTACCAGTGTCTAAGACACCTTACAGAATGAGCACACTAGAATTATTAGAGTTGAAAATGCAATTGCAAGAATTATTGGAAAAGAAGTACATAAGGCTAAGTGTGTCTCCATGGGGAGCACTAGTACTATTTGTGAAGAAGAAAGATGGTACACTCAAACTATGTATTGATTACAGGAAGCTGAATAAAGTGTCAATGGAAAACAAGTACCCATTTCCTCGAATTGATGATCTTTTTTATCAAATGAGAGAGGCAAAGGTATTTTCCAAGATTGACTTGAGGCCTAGCTACCATCAAGTAAGGATCGAGGAAGAATACATTCACAAGATAGCCTTCAGAAAAAGGTATGGACACTATGAATTTGTAGTGCTTCCATTTGGTCTCACTAATGCACCAGCTACCTTCATGTGTCTCATGAATAGCATTTTCCAGAAATATTTGGACAAGTTTGTTCTTGTGTTTTTAGATGACATTCTTATTTGCTCTAAGAATGAAGAGGAGCATCAAGAACATTTGAGAATGGCTTTGCAATCGTTAAGGGAGCATAAGTTGTATGCAAAGCTAAGCAAATGTAACTTTTACAAAAATAAAATTCATTATTTGGGTCACATTATTTCAAAAGAAGGAATATCAGTGGATCCAGAAAAGATTGAAGCCATTATGAATTGGCCAACTCCAAAGAATGTCACATATGTGAGATCTTGTATGGGTCTTGTTGGTTACTATAGAAGATTCATTGAAGGATTCTCCAAGGTTACACACCCAATCACTTCTTTGCAAAAGAAGGGAATGAAATTTGAATGGATCCAAAAATGTGAAGAAAACTTCCAGCTGTTGAAGAAGCTTCTCACAAGTGCTCCAATTCTGAAAATTACAGACCCAAAAAAAGAATTTGTTGTGTGTACAAATGCATGTAAACAGGGACTTGGAGGAGTTCTTATGCAAGAAAATCATGTGGTGTGTTATGAGTCTAGAAAATTGAAGGAGCATGAAAAGAATTGTGCCACACATGATCTGGAACTTGCAGCCATAGTGCACGCTTTAAAAATATGGAGACATTATCTAATGGGCAGAAAATTCGAGTTGAGGACAGACCATTGTGATCTAAAATATTTATTTGAGCAACCAACATTAAATGTCAGGTAAGCTAGATGGGTGGAATTTTTATGTGAGTTTGATTTTGAGATCAAACACATAAAAGGAAAATAAAATTAAGTGGTTGATGCACTGAGTAGAAAGGTGCATGAAATGCATGTGGAAGCCATTACAACTTGCCAATCATATTTAAGACAACAAATTGTTAATTCTCTTGCTGAAGATGAATTGTATGTGCAAATAAAGGAAAAATTACAACAACAGAATTTTGAAAAGAGGTATGAAGGGTATCATTTGGAAGAGGATGGACTTCTTATTTATAAAAATAGAATTTATATTCCAAATGTGGCTGACTTGAGGAGAATTGTTATGGATGAAATCCATAAAATGCCATATTTTTCTCACCCATGATATCATAAAACAATTGCTACAGCCAAGAAACAATATTTTTGGCCTGGGATGAAGAAAGATATTGTTGAGTATATTTCAAGATGTATGAAATGTCAGCAAGTGAAAACTGAGCATCAACACCCAGCAGATTTGTTGCATCCTTTTCCAATTCCAAAATGGAAATGGGAAATAATTTCCATGGATTTTATTACAGGATTGCCAATGACTCTGAGACAACATGATTCTATCATGGCTGTGGTGGATAAATTGTCAAAATCAGCACACTTTATGTCAGTTAAATCCACATATAAAACAGGTGCCATTGCAAATATTTTTATGAAGGAAATTTTCAGATTGCATGGATTGTGTAAGGCAATAATTTCATACAGAGATACCAAATTTACTTCAGTTTTTTGGAAAATTCATTTTACAAACTTGGAAACACAGCTGAATTTTAGCATTGCCTACCATCCACAAACAGATGGACAAACTAAAAGAGTAAATCGGATTCTTGAAGGTATGCGCTGCATGTATGTGATGGACAAACCATCCAAGTGGGAAGATTATCTACACTTGGTAGAGTTTGCATATAATAATGGGAATCAAGCTTCGTTGGGAATGAGTACATTTGAATTTTTCTATGGCAGAAAGTGCAGGACACCAGTGACATGGAATAATCCAGTGAACAGAATTGTAATTGGGTTATAATTGCTTAAGGAAATGGAACAAGAGGTTGCAAAAATTAGGCAAAATTTAAAGGCATCCCAAGATAGGTTGAAAAGTTATGCATATAAGAATAGAATTCATAGAGAATTCAGTGTTGGGGATCATGTTTACCTTAGAGTGAGGCCAAGGAAGAGTTCCTTGATGCTTGGAATTTGTGCCAAGTTGTCACCAAGATATTGTGGGCCATTTGAAGTGCTTGAAAGAATAGGTCCACTTGCATATAGAATTGCATTGCCTGCTAACACTAGAGTTCATAATGTTTTTCATGTTTCTTTGCTTAAGAAATATGCACATGATCATAACCATGTGATTGATTGGGATGTGATTCAAGTGGAACCCGAGGGAGAGTTCCAAACCAAGCCACTATGCATCATATACAGGAAGGTAACATTGCTCTGGAACCGATCCATCAGACAAGTAAAGGTGCAATGGAAGCACTTCAGTCCTAATGAGGCTACAGTTGGAGGATGCCATGAAAGAGGCATACCCATTTTTGTTCTGATTTTGAGCAAACTCAGAGGATGGTGTCATTCCAAGGGGGAGGGGATTGTAATACCCCCAATTTTTATTTGGAGTGTATTTACTCAAAATTATGTAAATGGCGTACATATGCAAGTATGGATTCCTAGTGTGGAGCTCAATGCCAAGGCCCAACTAGTGAATGGTTATGCATGTATGATGTATATATTTTTATTTGGACCGTATGATTGGCTTATCACGCAAATTTGAAATGTATGTAAATATTATGTTGGAAATTAATAAAATGGTCCAAGATGGTTGTGTAAAGAGCACTAGAAGGGATAATATTCCACCAGAGGGGAAGAGAAAGGGGGCCTATGGGGAACTAAATCATATGTTGCCATGTGTCAACCTTAGAACTCATCCAAAATATGTCATGTGCCTTAAATGAGCCAATTACCTTCTTTTGACTATTAAACCCAATCATTGAATGCATATGTGAGGTTAGTGGGAAAAGTCACTTCATGTAGTTATTGAAGCATGGGGGTTGTGACAGTTATGTCAGTTGTTAGCAGTCCTATTTATTCTATGGTCAGAATCTATGTTAGTTTTCTTTTCATCCTTACCTCATATCCTTGGAGTCAACACTCTTTGATCATTCTCATTCTCTCATGCATGTTTTTTTACACTATGTAGAGTTTCATTGTTGTTCATGACCATTACCAAATTGTGTATAACCCAGAAATTCGAATTGAAAGACAGAGCTATGTTTTTGAAAGGGGAAATAGATGGTTGTAGATGATAATGGAGGTTGGTTAAAACACATATTTCATTAAAATTGGAATTAAACAATGGATCTAGAATTCCAAAATAACCAAAAAAATCAATTCTAGCATTGTTCTTGTAATAAAATCTTTCCAATTTTAATGAAATATTTGTTTTAAGCTAGGAACCTTTACCCATTGAGTTTTGTTACTTTTGGATGCTTGAGAAGCCATGGATTAATGTTGCAGGAGGTTCTCTAACAGCATACAACAGGTTGGACTCTTATTGCGCACACTAGTAAGCATTATAAGGGTTGTATTTCCTGAGAGAACTATGGATCAGTGAAGGGAAATGTCTTCCTTGTGTTGTGTAGGGTAGTTGGAATGAGTTTCATGGCTGTGATGGTTGAGTGAGACCCCTGTAGAGCTCTAGTTGAGTTTTTTGGCTAAGCATAGTGAGCAAAATGGGTTGTGGGCTGAGAGATCGAAGCATGTAGGTGTTTCCTTCATCCTGGTGGCCTCATCTCCCAGCTTGGGGGCGGTCTCTCAGCAAAAAGAGTATATGTTGGACAGAGTGCCTATGGCTGGGTGGAAAATCACTCTTACACAACCAGATGCTTGGATCTTCTTTGCTTAAAGATAAGTATTCTTTTGTATCTGATGTGCAATGATTTTTAATTTATATGCATGTGATATTTATACCTGTAAATTGCATGTTGTGTGTGTGGATTGAGTTTATTCTGCTGTGTGTTTTTATTTACATGTCTGCACATGCATTTAGCTATATAAATTTGTAATTGTGGTTATGGGGCGAAATTTAGAGGCCATGATTTAGTGTAATGTCCCCTCCCGGTGGTTGGGTTGAGGGATGGGGACGTTACACTTTCATCAACAACTTTGAATAGTGATCCAAGGTCACTGTGTATCCTTCCCTTACTACTGTTGTTATGATTTTAGTGGACAACTGTCATTTTTCTGAGCATGGAATTATGTCAAATAGTTCGTAATCTATTGAGGTTTATCCCCTTTTTGTTGTAGCTAAGTGTTATTGTGGATGGGGTTTGCATTCACATGTTTTGGATTTCACATACCAATGTATAACAACACAAATATTTATTTCATATAAAATAGAAATACAATATGAGCAGTTCACTACATAGGCATTAACTCAAAATCAATACTTAGAAATATGGGTTGCTTACATACCCGAGAATGTAGAAATGAAGCAGATCTTACTTGTGGAAACTCCATCAACGGAGATAACCTCTTCTAGTGTTCAAAAATAGATTTATTATATCACTATGGTGTCAATCTTCAGTGCCCTCCACAGAGATGAAACACCCAGTTACCAAGTCATCAATCCACCAGTGAACTCTCCCTTCGTGCAACAGTTTGTAACAGTCGTAAAAGTGGATGAGTTCTTGATGTGTATTTGGTATTTCCATGTCCCACGACTTCCTATAGGTGTATGTAACACTCTCGGCCTTTCCCCCTTCAATATAGCTCCTCTTCCTTTTGGTTTTGGATGAATGGCATGTCTCTACAAATGGATGGATGCACACATATCAATAGTAAATATGCAACCCACGTCTCTCCCACTTGGATTCTCTAACAGACTGTTTCCTTCAGAACCTATCCACACCCTCCATTTGGATGTACCCTCTTCACAAGGGATAATGGTGGATAAAATGTGCCCTCTCTTATTGCAACAAAGATTAATACCCAGTAATATATATTCCAATGTTCTCCCACAAGTGTGTCGTCCTCATCAAACATTTGAAACCCAACTCAAATTGCACCAAATAACAGAAGCTATGAAATGAACTATCCTCTACGTTGGAAATGAACTCTCTTCACCAAATGAAAGAAAACCAGGGCTTTTAGGAGACTTAATGTTTAGACACAGGCTTAATTTCTTTGGCAAGGTATACCAAATGTTGAAAAATCGCACGAGTTTTGATTAATAAAATTTTGTGGGGTGTCTCTCCATCAAAAGTTAAATAGTCAGTAGTGATGGTTGCGTGATGACATAACCATGCATCCTATCTCTATCAAATAATAATGCTACTATGTAAGGATTTTGTTCACATCCCAGATAAACTCTATCGATGTCTTATCCCTTATAGCTTTAGAACTAGGGGTTGTAAAACTTACGCCACAAATTTTTATAAGCATAACATCAACCATGGCTTGCCAATTACTAGGGATCTAAAAATAATAATTTTAGCATATATCAACTATAATACTATATACTAACTATATATTATTAAACTATATACTATATATTAACACACACACACATGCATATCAAGGCTTCAAGTACTGACTGGTCTAGCTATTGCACCGAGAGTATTGAGGTGTGCACTAAGAGTACCGAGGTGTTTTACAATCATGTAGATAGAGCAAGCTAAAAATCGTGGATCATTCTTCCATTTCCGGTAATTTATTTGACAAAATCCGACAATGGATATATATAATTGCAATTTTGATAATAAAATTTACAAATTGTAAAACTTCATTACAATTTCCATAATAAAATTTACGAAACTGTAAAACAATTTCATAAATGTTAACGCTGCAGATGGATTCAGATAATGTTGCAAATGGATCCCCCACACAGCGGGTGCTTACATCATCGGCAAACAAGGGGGAATGAGTGATGAGTGTGTGACCTTCCAAGCCCGTCCATGCAAAGCAATGCGTAGCGTTCGAGATGGGGATACCATTAAACCTCAATGGCTCATTATCAATCCAGAACCCGCTGCGAGGTATGATTTCTGGGACGGTGAAGGATCTCAAGGTCTACTTTCTATAATCCCTATTGTGCGAGCCTTCATGGCCACCCTGGATAGCCCTTATGATGATTTCATAAGGATAACCAAAAACATGCAAGGCTCCCAACAGTTATATCATTGATGCATGTTACTTCTTGTCAAGGAAATCAGGGAGGGATTATTTGTCATTGAAGAGGAGCAAACTGGGGATTCACTGATGTATTGGACCACTCTAAGGACACTTGAAATGCTATGTGGGGCTCTCCTTCTCGGGGTGGGTGGGATGTTTTGAACGAAATCAATTAACATGAATATTGTCAAGGGCCCCAAGCAAACGCACATATCACGGGCTCTCAGGGAATTGGGAAAGGTGCAAGGTTTCTTTAAGCGGGAGATATCGCCTGCGAAAATATCCAAAATGGATCACCTAGAGAGGAGGTTGCAGTGGGGAGCTAGGATTTTGGAAGCGATTCAGCTCGATCAGAGCTTCGGGGGGTTAGCGGAGGACTTAGGGTCCACCTGCACGCAAGAAAATCACCACACCAAAACTATGATTATTTTTTGGACAGTTAAGTCCCTTCTGAGCATGGTGGTGGAGGACTGCATTCAGGGACTTTTGAACGATGGCTCGAGCGGGACCTCCCTATCTAGTCGGATTGCAGTTTTGGAGGACAGGCTTTGAGTGTTGGAAAGGGACCAACAAATGTATATGGCTCGACTTAATGCGAAATTGGATGCCCTCGCTTGTGCACTGACGGGGAATACTTTCAGTCGACCCCATCCCAGCAAGTAGGCCAACACTCAACTTGTGTTTCGATGTTTCCCAGAGACTATTTAGCAAGCTGCCAAGCCAGAAATTTCAGGTGTTGGTCCTTCACATGTTTTAATTTCTTATGATGATTAAATGTTGTCTGAGTATAGAGAGGTCACAGAAATCATGGTGTTGTGTAGCAGACATTTTCATTTTTAAAAACATAATTTTTGTGGTCACAACCCCCGGCCTGTGGGGGATCCAAACTCAAACACTTTTAGGTTGAAAATATTTAGGCTTGGGTTGTTAACAAGATGGAATTCTTTTAGCCAACAAGAGGGTATTTTGCTTAGCAGTTTTTGGTCTTGAACTTCCATCATGATGGGGACATCACTGGCATGGCTCTGACATAAATATTTGTGGTTTTTGAATTAATAGGATTTTACGAACTTTACAACAACATAAAACATTGCAGATGGATTCAAAGACCCATTTACCCCTTTTAAGGGTGTCTCTGAACCCATCTACAATGTTAAAATTTATGAAATTGTGATTTTCTTTTACAATTTCATAAATTTTAATGCTTTGTGTGTGGTCAATTCACTAGTAGAAAAAATGTGATATGTGACTAAAAAAAATATTAAAAATTGTAGATAAATGACTAACTTTAGTCACGTGACTATTAGTAGTTAATTGCCAGTCATTTAACTCGCAACTAAATACATGACTAAACAAATTTAGTCATTTATGGGTGGTTGTGATTGGTCAGTTTAGTAGTATATTTAATCATTGTTTTAGTCATTAATTGATGTTAATTGGTCATCTATTTAGTGATTGATTGTTGTTAATTGGTCATTTATTTAGTCATTGATTGCGGTTAACTTGTCATTTAGTTAGTCATTAAGTGCAGTACCTGGTCAATTATTTAGTCATTGATTGTTGTTAACTAGTCATTGATTGATGTTTATTGGTCATTTAATTAGTCATCGATTTTTGTAGATAGTGCATGGAGGAATCAAACCACCAACCTCCTACCTTTAAGGCAAGTGTACCTTCAAGGCAAGTGTACCAATTCCTGGCAATAAATTGGCCATCTCAACCACCTAAACAATGACCATCATAATTATCAAGTGCATAAGATGTTCAAGTAGTTAAAAGACCACTTTTGTAAACGGGACCTTGCCACATTGATAATTAGTGTTAGGATGCATGTTAGGAAAATCGCTTATTGGCATGTCCAATTCACATATGGGCATGAGAATCACATAAGGATATAGCTACACCATGAAATCAGTGCATGCCATGATTTCTACTAACTAGGCAATTTGTTTGAAATCACTTAAAATAAGCATATCAACACTTTAACAAATCATTCAATTCTTGTCCATGACAAATAAGTGTTGAGCATAGAATATGAAATACCAATTTTCCATAGACATTTGATTAGTCCACTTGTACAGAACTGCCATGCCCATCTCTAACATATATCTAAAGGAATGTGCCTTAAAGTTTTAATGCTAATCAGTTGAGAAATATTCAAGTACAAGCTTGTTTCTTCTTACCATTGGGGACATTTTTCAAACAAAGCAGGTGTTTATACACATCCATAGGACCATAATACCCATACAATAATGCATTTGTATGACTGTGGAAAAGCGCCAAGATAATACCCACCATGAGAGGCCTAAGAACTTTTGTAAGCTACTCCCATTTACCAGCCAAAAGATTAATGTTAAGTTCTAACAAATGATAGTGTAAACTCATGCCTAACAAGTGCTACATATCAAACATTTGAAAAATATAACAATTATTAAACACAATAATAAGATGAAAGTTATAGAAAGGAAGAACCCAAGTTTACCTAGACACAAATCGATTCTTCATGCACTGCTTGAAACCTTTGAAATCTCTAGACTAAATCAGGAAATCGCTCTACCACAATTGATGTAGCAAGGTAAATGAGAGGACATATGGGATATAAAAATCTGTTTGCAAAGCACACATGATTTTTTTTTTTAAATTGTAAGCTCGGAGCTAGCTCCTGGTCAACCTACACAAAAAATGCAACTTTTTCTCTCTATTTTTGGTTTGTCGAGATTGCATGAAGGATAGGGTAAAGAGCATACATAAAAAATAAAATGTGTTCCGGTATGTTTCTAATTTGTCAAGTTCACACACAGTGCACATCAAAGAGACTAAGCAAATAAAAAAGGGATTAAACCAGGAATATAAACAAAAAAATTGAACTAAAATATTAAACAATATGAGAAAGATTTAAGAAAAAAAATGTAATGAAAATAGTATACCTCTAGATCCGATAAAATGGTTGCATCTTGGGCAGTTGAAAACCTTTTCGGGTGAAATTAAAAGTGCTTCGAACCAAAAGCAGTTCTATGGATGCAATGGAACAACTTTTTTAGCCCAAAAAATGCACATAAATAGCATAGTTTAGAAATCCTTTGATGTATACAATGATAGGGGTTCGTGATCTTAATCAACAATGGGAGTGGGTCTCCAAGCACTTTGATACCATGTTCGACAAAACAAAGTATTTCCACACAATTCAAACACCTTAAGAAACTGCTCACACAAATAGAGCAAAGATTGGCACACCAATGTATCATGTGGTTAAAACCCTCATAAAGGGAAATGATCCACGACCCTAGCCAACAAGGCCACTTAAGACAATATATTAATGTAAAAGGAAATTATTTTACATATAAGTTTCTCACAATCAAACATCAGTAAATGACCCTCCATGCTCTTTAAATATAGATCATTAACCAATCAGGTGCTAAGCCATGGATCAATATAGCCATTACTACCAAGGAGGAGAAGAATCATCGAATCACTTTATGTATAAAACATATTGTGACCATCACATACACAAGTACAAATGCATGCTAAATAAATGCACTTTACCTACAAACATATTAGACCACTTTGATTTTAACTAACTCCTATTTGTCTAAATATCTTAACAATTTCCACTATTATAACTCTCATCCAACATAATGTCTAAATTCAAATCATTGACATCACCTCTTATCTGTTTTCGATTATGTGTGAATACACATCAATTAATCAAAATCCTGTCTATTAAAAATACTCAACTCCTATTTAAGGTTATTTTGGCTAGTCCTTATATTATATTATCTAATAGTTTACATATACATACAGGGAGATGGCCCTGGGCATTCAAAAAGGACAAATTACCCAAGCCTTGTCCCAAAAATTGACTTGAAACTACCTCTATTAGGCTATAGAGAAACTGACTGATATTTGCCTCCACTGGGCTACATAAAAGAACCTTTAGAAGGCTAGAGACGTCCATGTAATGAGCAAACAAACATTGAGGAGCTATATGACAACATTCAAAAATTGCAAAAAGATAATGAGAGCTAATTTACATTACATGACAAACCCATGAAAACTTGAAGCGCACACAACTACTGGTGCTCCTATGAGGGGATCGGGTCCAAGCACTGACACTACAGGGGAATTTTAGGTGGAATACCGTGAGCCTCCTCACGTACCAAAATAGTGCATTGAGTTTCAACCTTTCTACCACCTAGAGGTATCACCATTTCCTTTATTGTTGGAATCTTATTACTACTGAGAGGGGGGGTGAATCGGTATTAGCACCGATATGAACAATTTTTACTTCTTATCAATTGAACTTGAACTTAAATTATGCATCCATTATAAACAAAAACTTTCACCGTCACATGAGCAATACACAGAACACACATATTTTTATGTGGAAACCCAAATGGGAGAAAAACACATAATTCTCTCTTATATTAGAAGATTACATTCATGGAAACACCAACTTCCAAATTTTTCCAGCACCAATTGGAAGGAGGCACCGACCCCCAGGTTTTACAGGCTATGACCTGAAGGAAGCGTCAACTCCCTGTTTTACCAACTTCAATTGGAAGGAGGCACCGACCCCTTGTTCCTTGCCTCATCCTGCCGCCCTTGTATGACTGTAGAAGTTATTCCTTTGATGTTCAACTGATCTGCGTACTCTTCAAATTAACTATTGTTCATTCTGTTGTGTGCACCTACTGTAAATTGAGATCTTGCAATCGTTGAATTGTTTCACGTACTTTAGTTCACTACATCAACATTTCACACTTGAATTCACACTTCATAACATTATGTAATCTGTGCTCTGGTTCAATTTGTTGTTATGTTTCTGCGCATCTGCAAACTCAACTGATAATTCCCATCTTCTTTTGTGGTATCGTTCTGACTTTTCGCATCTGTATCAGATCAATCTGTGCACCTTCTGCTAAGCTACACTTCTATCTTGGTGCATCTATCTTAGATAATCTATGACCTTCTGCATACCATCTACGATACCGCCTTTTTGTTCTTCACACTTGTCTCAGATTACCCTCGTCATACTATGCATCTTCTGTTGTGCTACATGTGTGTCTTCGTGTAACTGTCATTGTTGGCAAGCGGTTTGGTAAGGAAGAATCGCAGCATCGCCGATGCTACGACAAGGCAGAAGATGGCGCGAAAGGCGACAAGCGGAAGATTATTTTGTGCATGTGTGGGTCAATTGTACCATGTATTGAGGGTTTTGGGTCATTTGGACCACATATTGTGTATTGTTGAGTTAGTTATACCGCAGAATGCGGGTTTTTGGTGGTTTTTGGACTAGGTCAGTTAGATATTGAGTCATTTGTCCATAGTGTCGATTAACAAGTTGTTAGAAAGTGGACAAGAATTGTAAGGAAGAATCATCGAATGTTGGAGATGTTATGCGAAGCTCTGTTGTTGGTCGTGTGTCTTCCGAGTATGTTTTGACGTCAAGAGTCATTGCAGAGATCTAGTTTTTGCAGAGACATTGTATCTGGGTCGACAATGATAATATGATGAAGCTATTTTGGTACAATCTATGTGTTCAATCTGTTCAGTTATGGTAATGTGATGTTGCACTATACAAATAATGTCATGCTTCTTTGATGCGATACTTGTTTTACAATTACTATCATTGCAATGATGAATGTCTTGGTTGAATATTACTTTAAATACCACGTTCAATGCTTAGAAATCTCTGTCCCAGTTATGCAATAAGTTTAAGTATTATAGTCGCAACCATCCTCCTTCATTCGGCAGAAACATGGTTCTGTCTGCTCTTCCTGGACGCCTCGGGTGAGACCTCATCTGCTCTGCAGGTATTGTTAGGCAGGATAAAACCTGTCTGGGCCGGTGGCCAGGGAGACTGCGGTATGTGTCGACAATGAGTGGAACCCTTGTCGACCGGCATCGCGCTAACAAATGGTTCCGTTGCCGAGACCGTGTACGAAGTGAAAGGAGGATATGTTGTGGCACCCGACGAAACCGAAGATCCAGGAATGGTTTGATCAGAAGTTGCAGGAATTCGCTGAAGAGGAAAGCCGGAACACTCGATTGACAATAGGACAATGGGTAGATAGATACATTCACAATGGTCCGTACGAATGGTTCTTCTGTGAGTTCCTGGTCCTATTGTTCGAATGGTTGGAAAAGTTGACATTCCAGAAGAGGAACTTCCAAGGTGGTGAACCGATGACCTGGACCCCCGAATTGATTCAGGAACTGCAGGAAGTTGATAATAAAGCATCGTGAGCTGTCGAAGTGTGGTTCGATAGCATCCTAGAAGTCTATATCACAGAGTTCGCGGTTGATACTCATAAGTCCTATAGTGAAGCTAAAAGATATTTCTTCTGCGAACCTCAGGGATGGTTTTTACTGTTGCTTCAACTGTCGATCAAGATGCATATTTGTGAAAAGGGTATATTGAAGATGCATCTTGATCAGTAGACAGCCTGGTGGGTAGAGGCCATGGGTACCGCGACAGTTGGGGGGCGGTATATGGAATGTTAAGGGGTAGAAGGGTGCAGGTCATGATGGTACTGTGAGTGAAGCCAAGGAAGAAAGTGGTCTTACGAGGGGAGGAGTGAGGTTCCGACGGGAAAAGAGGTAGAGGACGGGAGAAGGTCCTACTACGGTCGAACAGCAAGATCATGAAGGAAGACCACACAGAACGAAGCGACCTCATATCCCTGACAAGGAAAACCAGGCTACGCCCAGGATAGAGGCAGGACCAAACCCCAGCACCAACGTACCCACACCTCCGCTCACTATCTCTTAGATAGAAAGAAATACCACTTCGACACCGCCAAGTTCGTCAATCCCACAGAAGTTAATTGGTAGTAGTACAGCAAAAGGAGGAAGGAAGACCAGAATGGCGGGTGATGATGCTAAGTTACCGTTGTTCCACAGGAGTGGGACAAACAACCCAGAACAGTATTGGTTTTTGTGTGAAGCGGTCTGGACCATAAAATAGATCACTGATGATGCTGCTAAAAAAGGATAGTTAGCGACGAATCTGCAAGGTCGTGCATTAGATTGGTTTATGAAGTTTGTTCTAGTCCCCATAGGAGCCCTAGAGAAATCGTTGGATGAGATTCAAGATGGACTGATTGCCGAATTTAGAAAGCCCAATTTTGAGATGGTATGGGATTTCGACCAGTGATTCAAGACACTGATGGCCAAGGTTAGTTTTGATATGAGCGCCGTCCAACATAAAGAATGGTTCATCGCGGCACTGCTACCACATATTCGGTCACCATTGATGCAACAAAACATCTCGACGCCTAGTGAAGCTCTGGAGATTTCAATGCGATTGGAGGCGTCGCCGATTGGAGAAACTGCAGCCGGGATGTTGCAGATACAAACACAGCTTGCTAAGTTAACTATACAACTGCAAGATTTGAAGAAGGGCAAGGAGTAGCACGAAGATGTCTGGTGTACGCGATGTCGAGGAGAAGGGCATACAAAGGACAATTGTCCAGACTTCTACAATTATTTGGTTTCAAGAGCGCCAAATCCATTGAATGGTGGTAGCATGCCGTGGTGTCGCGTCTGCCAGGTGTATGGGCACAGTCATGACAACTGCCCATATATGGAGAAAATGGTCAGCACCCCGAGGAATCACTATTGTACATTCTGCAAATCGATGGGTCACGATGACAAGGATTGTCGTGCATATGGGTTGCTACAAGAAAGAATGTGTGATGTGTTTTATGTAAAGGACGACCAGTGTGTCGTACAACATCCGCAACCGCAGGTAGCCCAGCCGCTACCTCAACCGCAGATGCAGTTTGTACCACAGCAGCAGCAACCACCACAGTTCATGCTGCAATATGCTCCAATGCAGATGGCTTCGCAGAAGCCACAGTATATACAGCAACCGCAGTATGCACAACAAGGGCAAGGAATGCAGCCGGCACCAATGCAACAATTCAACCAACCGCAATACCAGCAGCAGGGAGGATTCCGGGGAGGATACCAGGACGGACGTGGTGGAGTATTTGGTCGTGGAGGAGGACAAGGTGGTCGCAAACCTATTCAATGTTATCACTGTGCGGTATGGGGACACTATCAGTGAGACTGTCCACTGCTGCATAACCAGTGTACATTCTGCTTTGTCAACAATCACACGGTTGAGAATTTCCCACAGTTGATTGCGCGATGGCAAGCAAGAAATAATCCCCAGTTACAGGCCCAACCCCAAGCACAGCAACCTTCCCAGAGCTAAGTGCAGCAACCAATGCAGAACCAAAATATGTGGCAGAATCAGAATCAGAATGTGAACCCACCCGAAAATCCACCGCTAAACTAGACCCAGGGTGCAAACATCGCGACAATTTCTGCAGAGCCAAGACCACAAGATGCTTCTATTGCTGTGGTCACTCGTGGAGGAAAGACAACTGGAGCAGAAAACTCAATGATCAGGTTAGCTAGAAAAAAGAAGGTATCATTTGACATTGATGAGGAGCAGGAGACGTTTCTTCAAACACGACGTGCACTAGAAAATAACCGAGGTAAAGTTGTTGTGCATGACATGCCCTCTACTTTTGATGCTACTTCGAAGGTCGACCCGTCACAATGGTCCAGCACACTTCGAGCATGTTTGGAACATTGTTTGTACCTGGCAAGAGATCCTGACGCTCTTGCTACGATTGAAGCCTTATTGCGACGACCGGCCCAGGACCAACAAGAGCTCGCGGTTAATTCCCTGCAACGACGGAAGACGGGTAAGGAGATGCGGATGAATATTCAAATTGGCGATTACGACATTGATTCGATTATTCTGGACCTTGGTTCGGATGTCAACATCTTGACCAAGCAAGCTTGGCAGAAGATGGGGAGCCCCCCATTGAGCTGGTCTCCTATACAGCTCTGATTAGCTAATCATGCTAAAGTAACACTAATTGGGAGAGTTCCACGAATGGTGGTGGACATTGAGGGAATGAAAACATATGCCGACTTTGATGTAATAGAAGTAGTCGAGAGAGGAAGCTCTTATCCAACACTACTAGGGATTGGATGGGCTAATGATAGTGGAGCTGTAATCAACTTCAAGCGACGGATGATGACTTTTGAAAATCGCAATCTCAGAGTTATCGCCCCGTTGGATCCGGCTAAAGGACGCTGCTACATAGATCCAGTGAAGGACGATGATCCCAGTGGATGGGACCATGCATTCAATATTTATGAATATTATATCCACCCAATTGCCAACGGCAAGCTGGGGTGGCGCAAGCGACAGCTCTGCGTCCTCCGACTCTGATGATGCGCTAGAATATTGGTAGAACCGCTTGCATGAGGTATCGCTCCGTAAGTGCGGGTTGGTTACACAGTCATTATGTCGAATTGCAACTGAAACGGTTACACTAGCAACATATGAAGGGCTTCCTGGCTTATCTGACTTTCTGACAGAGTTTGAAGAAAGAGTTTTCGAACCTCAGCGATTGTTGGCATTGAAGGCTGCTCCAGCATGCTGGTGGCAAACACACAAGGCATCAATTAATGGATGGTTGAAATCCAAAAGATTGATGATGGTACACTTTGGCGATACCGAGGTCTACCACACTGATAAGTATGATGGTCGGGATGACCCTGGTGGTCATTTGATGGAGTGTCAGTGGTTATGGGTATCACGACCAAAAGATGAGTGGTTCCATGCTTTTATCCATACTTTGGATGAGATGCCACGCTCATGGTATACTGCAGCTGAGTTGCGAGGGGAAATTTCTACTTGGTTGGAGCTCACCGTGTGTTTTACCCATACATTCAGTTTTGCAAATGCCAATCCCGAGGTCAATAATGCATTATAGCTCTTCCGTGATGTAATTCTGCAGGTTGTCGCGGTGGCCTATCCTGCGGATCCACATACGCATTGCCCGATACAGTCTCTCATGGAATGCTTCGATATCAGTGGTGGGCCAGAAGATGGTGATGATCCGCGGAATGTGAATATCCCGAAATCCGAAGGAAGTTGTGCTGTGGTACCACCTGATGCGCCAAGCGATCCTATCAATCAGCCGCTAAAAATCTGCAAGATTAACATTGGGACAGAGGACACTCCGAAGTTCGCAAATGTCAGGGATTACTGGGATGATGAGCTGATAAGAAAGGTCACTGATATGCTCCACGAGTTTCAGGATGTCTTTTCGACCAAGTTTTTCGACATGAAGGGGATCCTGGGCGACTTAGGGGAAATGAAGATTCCATTAAAACCAGATGCTAAACCGATTCGGCAGCGACCCTATCGACTAAATCCGTGACATAAGGAGAGGGTCAAGGTAGAACTTGATCGCATGCTGGATGCTGGTATCATCGAACCAGTCGAGGAGTCCGAATGGATCAGTCCTATAGTGGTGCAAGACAAGAAAACTGGGGAGGTGCGCATCTGCATGGATTTACGAAAGTTGAATGATGCCTGCTTACATGACCCCTTTCCGACCCCATTTACTGACGAAGTGCTTGAAGGAGTGGGCAGCCAGGAGATGTACTCATTCACGGATGAGTTCTCTGGATACCATCAGATTCCCATTGCAAAGGAAGATTGCCATAAGACAACTTTTGTAACTAAATGGGGCTGCTTTCAGTACACCGTGATGCCGTTTGTCTTGAAGAATGCACCTGCGATATTTTTGCGGGTTGTCGTTGCTGCATTCAAAGATTTCATTCAGAATTTTTTATAGGTATACATGGACGATTGGATGGTCTATGGGTTGGTCCACGATCATCTAGCGAATCTATGGTTAATGCTAGAGCGATGCCCGCAACATCAGATATTGTTGAACTTAAAAAAATGTATCTTCTGTGCACCGTTTGGCATGTTGTTGGGTCATATTGTGTGTAAGCAAGGATTGTTGGTTGACCCAGCAAAGATTGCACTTATTCTGAGTTTGACACCATCGACTACTGTTAAGCAGTTACGGGTGACGCTGGGACACACGAGGTATTATCGCAAGTTCATCAGGGGTTATGCTGCGATTACTGCCCCTATGGAGAAGTTGTTGAAGAAGGATGCGGCATTCTAGTGGAGCCCGGAATGTCAGGCTAGCTTTGAAACACTGAAGGCAAAGATGGCGTCGGCACTGATATTGGTATTTCCAGACTGGAGTAAGGAATTCCATGTCCATGTTGATGCCTCGTCGATTGTGTTGGGCGTTGTATTGGCTCAACCAGGAGAAGGCAATCTTGATCATCCTATTGCTTTTGCAAGTCGGAAGCTGTCCTCCACCGAAAGGAATTACACTACTACTAAGGGGAAGTTCTGGAAATGGTCTATGCACTGCAGAAGTTCAGACACTATTTGTTGGGTGGGCACTTTAAAATGTTCACCGACCATTCCGCGTTGAAATACCTAGTCAATAAGCCTATGTTGGGGGGGAAGATATGCCGCTGGCTACTTCTTTTTTAGGAGTTCGATTTTGAAGTCATTGTGAAGCCCGATCGGTTGAATGTTGGTCCTAATCATCTCTCGAGGATCGATACAAGAGAAGAGACGACCAACATTGACGATGGTTTACCGGATGCTCAACTGTTTCGGGTTGAGGTTGCAGATGACTACTTTACGGAAATCATTCAGTTTCTGACAACGGGTACTACACCTACCGAGTTCACCACCAGTATGAAGAAGCAGTTGGTAGTCAAGGTTGCAGACTTCCAGCTAATCACAGGAGAGTTATACAAAATGGGTGCCGATGAGGTATTGCACAGATGTGTCTTGCCGCATGAGCAAGTGCAAATATTAGCAGAAGCGCATGTAGGAGTAGCCGGAGGACACTATGGTGGTAGGGTGACTGCTAGGAAAGTGCTGCGTGCCGGGATGTGGTGGCCCACACTGCATAATGATGTGACAGACTATGCATGGTCCTGTGATGTCTATCAGCGAACTGGCAAAACATCCTGACGAGATGAGATGCCACTCATGCCTCAGTTGACATTGCAGCCATTTGACAAATGGGTAGTGGATTTTGTAGGACCGATCAATCCACCAGGGAAGCGCACGAGTGCGCGCTGCATTATCACAGCAATAGAGTACTTGACTCGATGGGTAGAAGCGGCACCAGTAGTTGATTGTTCCACAGCAACGGCGGCGCGATTTTTGTTTGATAACATCATCACTTGTTTTGGCTGCCCCAAGATACTGCTGAGTGACCAGGGCAGCCACTTTCTCAATCGCACCATCAACGCATTAAGGGAGGAACTGCAGATACATCACAAAAAGAGTACACCATATCATCCGCAAGCAAATGGCGCAGTGGAAGCCTTCAACAAGGTATTGGAGCATGCGCTAACAAAGGTGTGCAATACGAACCGCAACAACTGGGATCTGAAAATCCCAACAGTGTTGTGGGCCTATCGCACCACGTGTAAAAGGTTGACAGGTCAAACACCATTCAAGTTAGTATATGGACAAGAAGCAATTATACCCATGGAGTATATTGTCTCGAGTTTGCGCATCGCGGCCGTAACAGGCCTGGATGATGCAACGGCACTAGATGAACGTTTAGAGCAGTTGGTGAAGTTGGAGGAAGATCGTTTCATCGCTGGGTTCCACCAGGAGGTAGAGAAGGATCGCCAAAAGACATGGCATGATCGGCACATAAAAAACAAATAGCTTCAGCAGGGAAACTTGGTGTTGTTGTACAATAGCAAGTTTATGAAACATCCAGGGAAGTTGCAGATGCATTGGCTTGGTCCGTATTGCATCAATAGTATTACTTCAGGGGGCATGGTTCAGCTGCAGCAGCTGGACGGGGCGATGCTCCCAAAACTAGTGAATGGTCATAGGTTGAAGCCCTATCAGTTGGGCCTGGAACAGTGCAATGCCTAAGTTGCATCGAGAAAAAAAAATAATAATAATAATAATATGTGTGTGTTGCAGGATGATCGGTGGCAAGATGGCGCACTAACGGAGAAATAAATGCGCAAGTAGGAGGGCTTGTATCGCAAGTGAAGAGCGGTCTATGACAAGTGGCAGTGTTGCAATTAGGTCACATCAACAATCATTATGTAGCTGGCACCTTTACCTTTTTGGGGAGATATGATCGTTAGACGAATCAGATCGTGTCAGAAATATGCACATTTGGAATGAGGAATACACGGAGGCAGCATGGCCGACGGCACCTGGAGGGATGGTTTGCAGGGTTGGCACGAGGCATCCACCATGATAGTGTGACCAAAGGACTGCTTCCTACACTTTTGCACACAGGGCGACAGGCGGGGGTATGATCGCTCTGCCCACTTCCGATGTTTGAGCAATGGAATCTTATGATTACCCTGGAGCATGAGTAGGTGGCGCACAGGATTGCCAAGGCAAACAAACGGTTGAACGCATGGTATAAATATAGGACCCAAAGATAACAGGAGCACAGAGGTTGTTTTCAGTTCAAAGAGGTTATGTTACGATACGTTCGGGCATCTAGCTAAGTTAGAAACTCCAAGGAGGTTGTGGAAATGATCCATTTTATTTCCTGTGGGAGCACACCAGGTGCGTTGAGGGCCCAAACCATGAGTGTACATGAGCGGTTAGAGCAAGCTGTGCATCAGCCACTCACGGGTTACAAGCATGAGGTCTTGTCCAAGATGTCTAGGCAGTTGGTGACGGTTCGAAGTCTTGTGGTCCCTGTGACCACACCAAAGGGGGGGTCATCGACCCCGGGTCCCTGTAATGTATGCTTACTGGTGTGAAACATATGTGCCAGAACCGCTGGCCTGTTTTACACCCTGGCATTGCTTGCAAAATTCCTCTCTATCTACCATCGGTCTCTCGAGACTGAAGGATGAGTTTGCAAGGTCTGCGATAGCAATCCAGCGCGAGTCCAATTTTGGGCAAGAAATACATGACAGTGAGCAAGTGATCTATGTAGCAGATGGAGCAGGACAACACCACATGATCCAGATAGCAAGAACAATTGCAGCACTATAGTTTAGCCTAGTAAAGTCAAAATGACGGAGTACACCATCTCCAGTTGACGTGGCTCAAGGGCGAGCCACAAGATTGTGTTGGGGGCCTGTTGGCAGGTGGTTTGGTAAGGAAGAATCGCAGCATCACCAATGCTGCGACAAGGCAGAAGATGGCACGAAAGACGACAAGTGAAAGATTATTTTGTGCATGTGTGGGTCAATTGTACCATGGATTGCGGGTTTTGGGTCATTTGGACCACATATTATGTATTGTTGAGTCAGTTATACCGCAGAAAGCGGGTTTTTGGTCGTTTTTGGACTAGGTCAGTTAGATATTGAGTCATTTTTCCATAGTGTCGGTTAACAAGTTGTTAGAAAGTGGACAAGAATTGTAAGGCAGAAGCCTATATATAGATAAGAATTGTAAGTGTTAGAGGGGAATCGAAGAATCATCGAATGCTAGAGATGTTATGCGAAGCTCTGTTGTTGGTCGTGTGTCTTCCGGGTATGTTTTGACGTCAAGAGTCATTGCAGAGATCTAGTTTTTGCAGACACATTGTATCTGGGTCGACAATGATAATATGATGAATCTATTTTGGTACAATCTCTGTGTTCAATCTATTCAGTTACGGTAATGTGATGTTGCACTATACAAATAATGTCATGCTTCTTTGATGCGATACTTGTTTTACAATTACTGTCATTGCAATGATGAATGTCTTGGTTGAATATTTCTTTAAATACCATGTTCAATGCTTAGAAATCTTTGTCCCAGTTATGCAATAAGTTTAAGTATTATAGCCGCAACCATCCTCCTTCATTCGGCAGAAACATGGTTCTGTCTGCTCTTCCTGGACGCCTCGGGTGAGACCTCATCTGCTCTGCAGGTGTTGCTGAGCGGGATAAAACCTGTCCGGGCCGGTGGCTAGGGAGACTATAATATGTGTCGATAGTGAGTGGAACCCCTATTGACTGGCGTCGTGCTAACAGTCACAGATAAATTATTTCACTTAGCGCATCATTTGTTGTGCTTCAAGTTTGTCTTCGCGCATCTGTCACATATAAACTATTTCACTTTGCGCATCACTTGGTGTGCTTTAAGTCTATCTTCGCACATATGTCACAAGTAAACCGAATCACTACTTGTGCTTCATGTCTGTCTTCGTGCATATGTCACAGGTAAACTGCATCACTAGTTGCGCATCTGTCACAGATAAACTACATCATCTTGCGCACCATCAACAATTATGTTCTTTTGTTCGTGCACACTTGGCTCTCTGTTAGATCATGTTATTATGGTTCCACAAGCCATTGATACCCCAAAATAAGAAGCTTGCCAAATCAGAGTACTACCACATTCGCATCTTCAAGCTTACTTCTACTCTCCAACTTGGATTCTTATTTATACTTGCCCTATGTAGATGGTATAACCACAAGTTGGTTGTGGCGTCCCGTCTTCATTACTTCATGGTTAGGCTTGATTCACACTTCCGCCACTTGTCATGATCTACGTTATTGAGGTATCACACCTTATGGGTCTTACGCATACTTGGTCCTTGGCCTAGTGGGACTTGTGCACTTTGTGTGTGGTCTTGCTCCCTTGAGGTATCATCACTTGTGGGTCTTGCGCACTTGACTTGTCTAACTCCACTTCCTTCCAGTACACTTGTGCACTTCAACAACTTGTATACTTCTTCCTATTGGTGAGTCTTGTGCACTTCCAGGACTTGTATACTTGTCCAACTGCTTCTTACTCCCAATCCTCTTGCACACTCTCGAAACTTGTCCAACCATCCCTTTGGCATATTATCTTTGAAGTAGCATAACTAGGTGGACTTGGGACTTGCGCTTGTAACTTATGTACTTCTTCATCCTGGATGTACTTCTTATGTACTTATTCAAGATGGAGGATCTTCTTATGTACTTCTTCAAGCTAGATGAACCTCTTATGTACTTTTTCAAAACTGGATGTACTTCTTATGTGCTTCTTCAAACTGAATGTATTGCTTATGTACTTCTTCAAATTGGATTTCATATACTTATTCAAACTGGAACAAGGATACTGAATGCTCTTTGACATCAGTTGACATCAATGACAACCAAATTTCAACATTTACATTCTCCACAACTGAAGTTGGAGACAATTCCATCGCAGTTAGGTCTTGTGAACCAATGCCAAGATCCACGGGAGCCGGTATTGACGTTGTTATTGTCATTGCAGGAAAGGAAGAGTTTGGGGATGGGATAGTGACCTCGGGTCTCATTCTATCCATGAAGTTTGAGGGAGGAATATTAATGATTGTTGCAATGTCTGTAGACCATTCAATTACCAGTTGTACTCTAAAGGCTAAGTCTTGGACCAGAGTCTGAGTGTCATCGCCAAAATTTCAAATGTCATTCCTTATATCGTATAGGGTATATGTCATTGATGCTAAATGTTTTGCCATTACAATGCTATGCGTCTCTGTATTATGGCCCTAGTGGTGGTTTCCCCAATGGCTGGACGTGCTTAGTCTCTCCCTCACAATGGCTTGACCATCTATGCTAAATCCCACGAATCTCTTGATCGATTTTTCTCTCTTGCATCTTGAGCCTTGCCTCTGAGGACATGGAAATAAGGACCGATATGCTTCTATAACGTGCGTTGGGAGACCATTAATAACCTTATCATCATGATGGCGATGAGTCTATGCTTCATCAAGTCCCATTTAAACCCAAGGGGGGCATGGTACTCTCAACTGCATGGAGGGGATGTGCATTGAAGTCTCCACTACATCGATCACTGCCATATATCTCCTTCCTGTCACATCAATTTCATTCGAACGACATCATCTTAAAGTCACCCCAGGGAACTCCCATTTAAGTTAACTATTATATAAAATACAATATAATTCTATGCATAAATCATGATTGATTTAATTATATGTGTACCTCCATCTTATGTAACAATAGGAATTCATGGCAATGGGATTTTGTTTCTCCACGTGCTTTATAATGACAATATTATTCATGTTTTTTTACTTGCCTATTCATAATTTCCATTTCTTCATTTCTTCATTTCTCCAACATGTAACGTTTTTTTATCAACTTTTCTCACATTAAAAGACCTCAAAACAATGGTAGGAAAAGAATAAATTTGAAAAAGATTGAATTATAAGTACAAACAAGTGAATATGCCACAAAATAGCTACTCCATGCCAAAGATAATCAAAAAATGAGAAAGTAAATAAGTTATAAGTTGAATATAGAAATTGAGTAAGCAAGGATAATTTATAAGAACATGACAAGTTTTATAAAACGTATCACATCAATTAAATATTTGTCCTCGTACAAACATTAAAATAAAATGATATAGAATTGGTTGCATCAAAATCAAAACGTCATATGGGAAGTGACCATGTTTTTTTTAGTACACAAAAGTTAACAATGCCATGTAATGCAAGAAACTCAATTCCCCTAGTAAGCCTAATTGCATCAACTCATCTCACAATTCATAAGAGGGATAACGATAATTCTAGTAAGTGCATTTCGCCCCTGAATTCTTGATAGACCATAATACCTTCCTACAAATAAAGAGTAGAATTTCAAAGAGAGCCTACTTTTGTATTGAACTCTCTAAAGATGTGTGAGAAAGAGAAAAAATTAAACTGGGATTTTACCTCCAGTACTTTGTTCATAATAGAGCCTAGGGACAAATTTGTGTTTTGACACTTTTCATTACACTAACCCATCGACAGCTTGGAGTCCCCTAGCACCTACAAGTCTCTTAATCCTAAATCTGCAACAAATTTCATTAAAATCCATAGTGCAAAGAATCATGCTCTGTTATTTGTGTCATGCCAAACACCATATTTGAGAGTGAAATGATAGTGATTATTTAGGAAATGAAGTGCCCCATCTCCACACAAACTTGGATTTCCTTGGAAAGCACCATAAAAAAATCCCAAAGCTTATGTAAGATCGATGATTGGTTGCTTGAGAATCATATCTACTTTAACCTTAGGATATTTCCACACTTCTTTGTGGGAGAGCTTGATTTTGTAAAACACCAGACTATAATCCACGATACTCCTTTGAAAAATCAACTTGTTTCCACAAAGATATAATCCCCGTAGCACATAGTAAGGTAATGCAAATGATGCAACTATTAGGTCCATTTCAGTTTTTTGTAATATACCGGACTATAAACCATGATACTCCTTTGGAAAATCAACTTGTTTCCATAAAGCTATAATCCCCATAGTACATAGTAAGGTAGTGCAAATGATGCAACTATTAGGTCCATTCCAGTTTTTTGTAAGACATCGAACTATAAGCCATGATACTCCTTTGAAAAATCAACTTGTTTCCACAAAGCTATAATACTTGTAGTACATAGTAAGGTAGTGCAAATGATGCAACTATTGGGTCCATTCCACTGATGTTGTTAGGCATTTGGTTAGTTCCATGCCAATAGATGCCCAATTTGAATCCCCTTGGATGAGGCACACTAGTTTATGTCAACAGGTTTACTAGGAATGTCATGCACAAATTTGGTGAAGCATCCCTTCGGTTTTCCCATGAGGTTTTCCTTGGAAATGTGTGTGTATGTGTGTGCACATATGTACCTAATTGATATATCTAAGCATACATGCATGTATACAATTATACAAAAAAATTGACAAATTTATATGCTTATGTAGGAAAATCCAAATGTCAATTTTTTGTGAAATCGCTACACCACTCCATCCCATAGCTACTCGGTCTAGACCCAATTGATGTTAGAAAAACAGGATCGCAGAGCAATACCAATAAACAGAAATGCAAATACAATCACACATACACATTACAAGAGAGACACAGATATATCGTGGTTCACCCAACTTGGGCTACATCCACACTGAATTTGCCAGTCCTTATAATTATTACCATCCAGCAAGGTGAAGAGATACAACCTGCAGCACAACCGCTGCACTTCCTCTTCTCTATTTCACAGTCTCTCTCCTGATCTCAAAGATCTTTACAATGCATAAAACCTAATACATCATCCTCTCTAGCCGTATTACAATGTCTTTATTTTATAGGGGAAATACAATGAGAAAATACCACGAGATACCCAAAACCATGGGCCCGCAAAACAGCTGGCAAAAAACAGCCCCAAAAATTTTCTTTGGGGGCGCTTCCCCAAACCCCCCAGCCAGGGGGGATGGTCCCCCCTGGAACCCCGTGGGGGGGCGATGCCCCCCCACACCCCCCCGCTGGGGTGAGTGTACATTCCACCTACATATCATATAGAACTGGGGTACAAACACGGCTGATACAATATCATCTATGAGACTAGAAGATCTGGCTCCACAACCAACAATCTCCCACTTGGAGACTGATCACAACAACTCCACCGCTGCTGCACTTGCTGGACTTGGACTTGGCAAATTTCTCCTCTTCACCTTCATGCTAGAAGGCCAACTGAAACCGAGCACGAACTCAGTTTCTCTCTGGTCACTACCTTTGTGAACATGTCTGCAGGATTCTGGCTAGTATGTATCTTTTCCAGCTTCAACAGTTCATCTTCCAAAACAGAGCGTATGAAATGGTACTTGAGCTGTATATGTTTAGTCCTGGAATGGAATGCTGAGTTCTTTGCAAGATGAATGGCACTCTGGTTGTCACTATACAATCTGCTATCCTTCTGCTTCTTACCCACTTCCTCCATAAACCTCTGCAACCAAATCATCTCTTTACTAGCCTCTGTAATGGCAACATACTCTGCTTCTGTTGTTGAAAGTGCAACAACCTTCTGTAGTTTCGAAATCCAGCTTACTGCTGTTCCACCTACAGTAAACACATACCCTGTGGTGCTCCTCCTGCTATCCTTGTCACCTGCCATATCTGCATCAACATATCCCTGTAGAACAGTGTATGAACCTCCAAAACATAATGCCTCAGTGGTAGTACCTCTCAAATACCTGAGAATCCACTGTACTGCCTTCCAATGTTCTTTACCTGGATTGTTCATATATCTGCTCACAACTCCCACTGCATGTGCAATATCTGGTCTTGTCCACACCATGGCATACATCAAGCTGCCAATTGCTGATTGATAGGGAATCTTGGACATGTAATCTGTCTCTTCTTGTGTATTGGGACACATTTCCTTACTTAGACTGAAATGGCTAGCCAAAGGTGTACTTACAGGTTTTGCATTCTGCATTCTGAACCTCTCCAGCACCTTTTGTATGTACTCACTTTGAGACAATGTCAATTTGCGATTTTTCCTGTCTCTCGTTATTCTCATACCAAGGATTTGCTTTGCAGCACCCAAATCCTTCATCGCAAATGAATTAGCTAGCTTCCTTTTGAGTACATTTATATCCTGCATGTCAGACCCTGCAACAAGCATGTCATCCACATACAATAACAAGATAATATATCTTCCATTGTCTAGCTTCTTGAAATATACACAATGGTCAGAATGAAATCTACTATAACCTTGTTCTGTCATAAACCTGTCAAACTTTAGATACCACTACCTTGGAGCTTGCTTCAAGCCATAAAAGCTCTTTTTCAACCTGCATACCAGATCCTCCTTACCTTTGACCTCATACCCTTGTGGCTGCTGCATATATATTTCTTCCTCCAAATCCCCATGGAGGAAGGCTGTTTTTACATCTAACTGTTCAAGATGCAAATCTTCTACCGCCACTAGACTTAAGATAGTCCTAATTGAATTCATCTTAACAACAGGAGAAAATATTTCATCAAAATCTATACCTTTCTTCTGTGCAAACCCCTTTACAACAAGTCTGGCCTTGTACCGTTTCTTACCTTCTTCTTCTTCCTTCAACCTGTAAATCCATTTGTTTTGGAATGCTCTTTTACCAGCAGGAAACTGAACCAAATCCCAAGTCTGGTTTCCTACGAATGAGTCCATCTCCTCATTCATGCCTTGCTCCCACTTCTTTCTAGTTTCCACCTGCATTGCTTCTTCATAACATTGTGGTTCACCAGAATCAGTCATCAATAAATAATACATTGAAGGAGAGTATCGTTCAGGGAGTCTACTTAACCTGGTAGATCTTCTTACAGTTGCAGGAGTTTCAGGTACTTGCTATTGCTCTTGATTTTCTGGCACCTTCGAAACTTCATTTTCTTTAATTTCATCAAGCACTATGTACTCTGTGTTTTCCTTTTCCTGTTTCTTTCCCTGCAACTGATCTTTATACATGACCTTTTCATTGAATATCACATCTCTACTCCTGATGATTTTGTTATTTTCATAATCCCATAAACGATAACCAAATTCATCAACCCCATATCCAATAAAGGTACATTTCTTGGATTTAGCTTCAAGCTTTGTTCTATTTTCTTTATCAATATGGACAAATGCTTCACAACCAAACGTTCTCATAAATGAGTAGTTTACCTTTTTATCTGTCCATGCTTCCTCTGGAATACCACCATCCAAAGCATTTGAAGGTCCTCTGTTTATTAAATAAACAGCAGTATTTACAGCATCCACCCAAAACTGTAAGGGCAGCCCTGTATGCAGTCTCATACACCTTGCACGCTCCATGATCGTTCTGTTCATCCTTTCTGACACACCATTTTCCTGTGGTGTTCCTAGGACTGTCTTCTCTCTACGAATCCCATGGTATGAACAGTAACTATCAAACTCCTTGCCGCAGTACTCACCTCCATTATCAGATCTGAGACACTTCAATATTTTTCCTGTCTCATTCTCAACCAAATCTTTCCACTTCTTAAAAGTAGCAAACACATCAGATTTATGTCTAATGCAATAAACCCAAGTTTTTCTAATTGCATCATCAATAAATGTAACATAATAATGAGAGCCACCAAGATATTTTACCTGAGCTGGTCCCCATACATCTGTATGCACAAGCTCTAATTTTTCATTCTTCTTCTGTTTCCCAACCCTGAGAAATCTGACTCTCTTCTGTTTTCCATAAACACAGTTTTCACAGAATTCCAAACTTACCTGCTTCAAATCCGGCAACAACTTCCTTGAGTGGAGAATCTACATCCCCTTCTCACTCATGTGGCCAATCCTATGATGCCACAATGCTGTATCTGTTCCTGTGGAAGCTAAAGAGATAGAATGGTCAGTATTATGAGGACATAAATACAACGTAGCTACTCTGTCTCCTTTTGCTATCACCATTGATCCTTTAGTGATCTTCCACCACTTTTCTCCGAACGTAGATAGACAGCCGCCATCTCCCAACTGCCCTGTGTTGAATTTAAACCAAATAGACAAGCAAGATCTCTGAAAGAAACACAATCACAAGATAAACACACTATATATCCTGGGAAACCCTCATGGGGTAGAAAACCCAGTAAAGCTTTCCTCAATAAGATGATCAACCAAAATACAATATGTGCTCCTTCCTCCTAAGTCTCCTTAGCAGATCTCCTCAACTAGTGCGCACTCTTTCACAAGTGAGTGAATGATCTAATGAGGAGTTCACCTCCTCTATTTATACTTGAATCTCAACTGACTAAAAGACCTGTTGGGGCCGACCTCACCTGGAGAAGTCTAATAACCCCTAAAATATAACTACAGGGCCGACCCACACATGGTGGGTCTAATAACCCTAGTTAATACTAACCATCGGAGGAATAAACATCTCCGGATACATAATAGGGTTACCTCGGAGGGATGAAACATCTCCGGAATAATAAAGTACAAATATAATATTCTTTGAAGTTACAACATTTAACACTCCCCCTTAACGAGAAGGATATTATAACAGCATCTGCAGGAGCATGGAGTCACTACACATGATACATCTATAAATCATTGGAAGCTTTCTTCAATTTGACTTCATTAGTAACTCAAGCAGTTACATCAACATCATGATCATCAGCATCGTCATCACACTGTCGTCATCATATGATCAGCAGCATCGTCATCACACAATCAGCAGCATCGTCATTACACAATCAGCAGCATCGTCATCACACAATCAGCAGCATCGTCATCACACGATCAACAGCATCGTCATCACACGAACAGCAGCATACGATCAGCAGCATCGTCATCACACAATCATATTTAAGACTATCCCTCCTAGATTTGTTGTCTAAGGATGATTAGTCCAACCATAATCATATTTAAGACTATCCCTCCTGGATTTGCTGTCTAAGGATGATTAGTCCAACCACAATCATTTTTAAGACTATCCCTCCTGGATTTGCTGTCTAAGGATGATTAGTCCAACAATTCATTTAGGACTATCCTTCCTTTCGGAATTACTGGATTTACTGTCCAAGGATGATTTAATCCAACAATTCATTTAGGACGATCCTTCCTTTCGGAATTACTGGATTTACTGTCCAAGGATGATTTAATCCCACAATTCATTTAGGACGATCCTTCCTTTCGGAATTACTGGATTTACTGTCCAAGGATGATTTAATCCCACAATTCATTTAGGACGATCCTTCCTTTCGGAATTACTGGATTTACTGTCCAAGGATGATTTAATCCCACAATTCATTTAGGACGATCCTTCCTTTCGGAATTACTGGATTTACTGTCCAAGGATGATTTAATCCCACAATTCATTTAGGACGATCCTTCCTTTCGGAATTACTGGATTTACTGTCCAAGGATGATTTAATCCCACAATTCATTTAGGACGATCCTTCCTTTCGGAATTACTGGATTTAGTGTCCAAGGATGATTTAATCCCACCACAATTCATTCTCGAAGACCTTACGTCTATGGCTCTCTTTAGGACTGACAGTCCAGGGATGATCCAATCCCCTCAAGTCCATCAAGGACTTCATTCTCGGAGACCTTGCGTCTACGGCTCTCTTTAGGACTGAAAGTCCAGGGATGATCCAATCCCCTCAAGTCCATCAAGGACTTCATTCTCGGAGACCTTACGTCTACGGCTCTCTTTAGGACTGAAAGTCCAGGGATGATCCAATCCCCTCAACTGTCCACTAAGGACTTCATTCTCGGAGACCTTACGTCTACGGCTCTCTTTAGGACTGAAAGTCCAGGGATGATCCAATCCCCTCAACTGTCCACTAAGGACTTCATTCTCGGAGACCTTACGTCTACGGTTCTCTTTAGGACTGAAAGTCCAGGGATGATCCAATCCCCTCAACTGTCCACTAAGGACTTCATTCTCGGAGACCTTACGTCTACGGTTCTCTTTAGGACTGAAAGTCCAGGGATGATCCAATCCCCTCAACTGTCCACTAAGGACTTCATTCTCGGAGACCTTACGTCTACGGTTCTCTTTAGGACTGAAAGTCCAGGGATGATCCAATCCCCTCAACTGTATTCTCATCCATACAGGTACAATCATGTATCAAACCATGTATACATCTCATCAAAACATGTACATATCACATCGAAACATATGTACATCAAAACATGTATACATCAAAACATATGTGCATCAAAACATGTATACATCACTAATCAAAACATGTACACATCACATCAAAACATATGTGCATCAAAACATGTATACATCACTAATCAAAACATGTACACATCACATCAAAACATGTGTGCATCAAAACATGTATACATCACTAATCAAAACATGTACACATCACATCAAAACATATGTGCATCAAAACATGTATACATCACTAATCAAAACATGTACACATCACATCAAAACATGTGTGCATCAAAACATGTATACATCACTAATCATATCAAAACATGTGTGCATCAAAACATGTATACATCACTAATTAAAACATGTATACATCACTAATCAAAACATGTATACATCACATCAAAACATGTGTACATCTAGCATAAATGATATGTAAGAGTTCTAAATCTAAATAAATAAATGTAGGTAGCTAACAAAACAGAAAGTAAATGATAGTAACACTAAACTACTCCCCCTTTCGAGGAAGGTCCTTCTGAACTAAACCAAGTTTGTCTCGAAAGTACTCAAACTTCACTCGGGACAGAGGTTTAGTTAAGATATCAGCAACCTGCTCCTCAGTGCTTATATACTCGAGCTTGATGGCTCCTCTCTGCACCATGTCTCGTATATAGAAGTAACGGATCTCAATGTGTTTTGACTTATCATGGAACACAGGATTTTCAGTCATCTTAATGCAGCTTTGATTGTCACACATAATCACAGTGGGATCCATTTCTAAGTCAAAGATTCCAGATAAGAGTTTCCGAAGCCACA
Source organism: Larix kaempferi (assembly GCA_027924585.1). Lineage (NCBI taxonomy): Eukaryota > Viridiplantae > Streptophyta > Pinopsida > Pinales > Pinaceae > Larix > Larix kaempferi. The sequence goes on from BSBM01000438.1 coordinate 5,457,258, forward strand.
CTGCTTCACAGCTGGCAGAGCAAGCAGCTATATATTCTACTTCAGCGGTACTGAGGGCCACACTAGATTGTTTCTTGCTGAACCAGGAGACCATGGCAGATCCAAGACCATAACATCCACCTGAAGTACTTTTTCTGTCTGAAACACTACCTGCCCAATCAGAATCTGAGAAACCATGCAACTTGAGTTCATTGTCTCCAAGATAGTAAAGACCAAAGTCCACTGTACCTTTTAGGTACCTCATGATATGCTTTGCAGCTATAAGGTGAACCTTTCTAGGTTCTACTTGAAACTGACTGAGAGTATTTACAGCAAAGCATATATCAGGCTTAGTATTTGTTAAGTACATCAGTGATCCAATGATTTGTCTATATAGTGTTATATCCACTAATTCTGACGAGTCATTAGCTAACAGATTTAAGTTGGAGTCCATGGGAGTGGCCATAGCTTTACACTCCAACATATCAAATCTTTTGAGGATCTCCACAGTATACTTACCTTGATTTAGAAAGATTCCTTTTGGCTCTTGCCACACTTCTAGGCCTAAGAAGTAGTGCATTAGCCCGAGATCTTTCATCTCGAATTCTGAAGAAAGCTTCTTCTTGCTTTCAATGATTTGTTTCTCATTTCCTGTTAGAAATAGATCATCTACATATAATAGCAAAATAACAGGTTCATCATTCATTACTTTAAGATAGAGGTTGGGGTCAGCTTTACTTTTGGTAAAGCCCATGCTCAATAGGAAACTGTCAATTCTTCCATACCAAGCTCTGGGAGCTTGCTTCAAGCCATATAATGCCTTTTTCAGTTTGCATACATGGGTCCTCCCGTCTTTGACCTCAAAACCTTGAGGTTGTTCTATATATACTTCTTCTTCAATCACACCATTCAGAAAAGCTGTCTTAACATCCATTTGGTGCAATTTCCATTTCATCATGGATGCAAGTGCCATGATAGTTCTAATTGAAGTATACCTAGCAACAGGTGCAAAAGTTTCTTCATAGTCAATTCCCTCCTTCTGAGAGAAACCTCTGGCTACAAATCTCGCCTTGTACTTTTCAATGCTACCATCTGCAGCATGCTTTATCTTAAAAATCCATTTGGAGGAAACCACACTTTTATCTTTTGGTTTGGGAACTATATCCCAAACATCATTTTTCATTATTGACTGATATTCTTCTGTCATTGCTTCTACCCATTCTTTCTTTTGAGCTGCCTCTTCATAGCTGGTAGGTAGTTGATCCACAAGATCACACATCAAAGCCATGTAGTTGGTCACTAGTTTTGGTTTCTTCCTTTCTCTAGTGGAACCTTCGGGAGCACCATATCTTTCAGCTCCTTGAATGATATCTCTAGCCCATGCTGGTCTTCTCTTCCTAGATAATTCTGCTACAGGAGGTTCTTGTGGTTCCAGCATGTCATGATCCTCTGGTATATCCTTTTCAGGGACATGAACAGTCTCTGAGATTCTGGGAGAAGAATCTTCTTCATAAACTTCTTCAAGTTGACACTTCCTGGATTTCTTGAGAGCTGCTTCCTCATCAAAGGTTACATCTCTACTTATTTCTATATGATGAAAACCTGGTATGTAGATTCTGAAGGCTTTGGAAGTTTCACAATAACCAACAAACATTCCCTTCTTTCCTGAGGGATCCAACTTGGTTCTCTTTTCTTTTGGAATGTGGATGTACACAGGACACCCAAATATTTTAAGATGACTTACCTCAGGCTTCTTACCTGTAAACACTTCTTCTGGAGTTTTGAATTCAAGAGCACTGTGAGATAATCTATTTTGCACATAAACTGCTGTCTTGGCTGCTTCAGCCCATAGATACATGGGAAGATCTTGGTCATGTAACATAGTCTTCACAGCTTCCATGATGGTTCTATTTTTCCTTTCTGCAACCCCATTTTGTTGGGGATTGTAGGGAGTGGTTAGTTCTCTCTTGATTCCAGCTTCTCTACAAAAATCTTCAAAATCTTTTGAAGTATATTCTCCACCATTATCTGTTCTGAGAATTTTGATCTTCTTTTCTGTGAGATTCTCTATTAGAGCCTTGAATTCTTTGAACTTTCCAAAGACTTCATTCTTACCTTTTAGAAAGTAAATCCAAGTTTTCCTTGAATGATCATCAATGAAAGAAAGGTAGTATTCAAAACCACTTAAAGAGGTGGTGGGCATTGGACCACATACATCTGAGTGTATTAACTCCAAGATACTATTAGTTTTTGTTTCACTCTTTGGAAAGGGGTTCTTGACATTCTTCCCTTTCTTACATCCTTTGCAAGAGCCATTATGATCCACCTTCAAGTCTGGTAGTCCTATGACTACCTTGCTTACATAGGGTAAGGCTTTGTAGTTAATGTGAGCTAGTCTTCTATGCCATAGCTCACTGGGACTAGAAGTTTCATGAACAAGGGCAGCTTCTGGATGACCCTTGAGTTTATACAAGCCTCCTTCTTCTTCACCAATGACAATTGCATCCTTAATGGATTTGCCTTTGGACCACATTAACACTTGTCCATCAATGAATGCAACTCTATAGCCTTTCTTGTCCAAGGCTGATATTGAAAGTAAATTCTTCTTCAACCCTGGAACATACAACACTTCTTTCATTTTCATGGGGGTTCCAGAATCAAGTTTGTAGTTTGCTTCTCCAACTCCCTTAATGGGATACTGATAGTTATCTCCAAGAGATACCTTTAGTGGTGAGGTCTTTTCTTCAAGACTTGATAAAGTCTTCTTTTGTCCTGTCATGTGCTTTGAGGCACCACTATCAATTACCCATGTATCTTCTCCTGGAGTTATAGATCCAGAGAGTGCGGAGAAAAGAACATACTCTTCTGCATCTTCTTCTTCATTTCTTCTAGATCTTCTTTTGAAGAAAGTCCTTTCTTCATCTTCTTCTTCTTTTCTAGATCTTTTCTTGAGAGGCCTTTCTTCTTCAACTTCTTCTTCACTCTCATCTTCTGCAAGATGTGCATGATGTCTTCTGAGTTGAGTACCCTTAATCTTTTTGCTAGGACAATCTTTGGCAATGTGTCCTAATTTGTGACAAATGAAACATTGGTATGAGGAGTAGTCTCTTCCTTGGAAGGATCCTCTTTTCTTTTGAAATCTCTGTGGAGGATGAGACTCCTTTTGACTATCCTTCTTAAAGTAGGATCGAATCTTTCTTCTCTTGGTATGGGTGGCCAAGGCTTGGTCATCTTCCTTGAGCAATGCCTCTCTGTTGGCAACCCTAGCTTCTTCTTGAACACAATCCTCCCATACTACATCAAACTTCATGCTTTCTTTTCTGGCACACATGGTTTGGATGAAGGATTCCCATGATCTAGTGAGACCATTTAGAGCTGTCATCACAAGTTCATCTTCATCAAGAGTATCCCCAATGGCATCTAGTTGCTCTTTGATTAGAGAGACTCTTGAGAAGTAGTCTTGAATGGATTCTCCTTTGTGCATCTTGGTATTCTTCAACTGAGTCCTTAGATTCATCTTTCTGTTGATGTTCTTTCCTTCATACATTCTTCCTAGGGCATCATACATTTCCTTTGGAGTCTTCTTGGAAGACACTTGGGGAATCAAGTGGTCTTTAATTGAATCAGCTATGATTCTCTTTGCCCTAATCATATCCTTCCTGTGTTTTTCCTTGGCTTCATCTTCTTCTGGTTCTGCAACCTCCTCCTTGATATAATGAGCAAGATCATTCTCTTCAAGAATGAGGCCAATTCTGTATTTCCATGCCCGGAAATTCTCTAAGCCTTCTAGCTTGTCTTCAAGCTTAGTATTTGGAGCCATCTTCTCTTGGGGGAGTCCAAGAGACAGAGTAGACTTACTTGGAAAGTTACTTTTTACTTTTCCGGAAACTGAAACAGAATTTTATCGCACTTTTGGTAGAATTAGGGTTTGCAATTCCCGGAGTTCTACTTAACCAAAAAGTTAGATCTATAGCTTAAAAGAATGCTCTTGATAAGGGCTATCCAGCCATGCAATCAGAAATCAAAAATTCCAACTTTTTTCTGAAACCAAAATCTGACGTATCGCACTTTTGGTAGAATTAGGGTTTGCAATTCCCGGAGTTCTACCCAACCAAAAAGTTCGATCTAGATCTCAAAAGAAAGGTATTGAGGAGGGCTATCCAGCCATGCAACCAAAAATCAAAAATACCAACTTTGGGCTGAAACCCTAACTTCACCAAAAGGAGAGAGAGAGAGAATCTTACCTTGTGAAAGATGTCCTATTCAGTCTAGCTCTGATACCATGTTGAATTTAAACCAAATAGACAAGCAAGATCTCTGAAAGAAACACAATCACAAGATAAACACACTATATATCCTGGGAAACCCTCATGGGGTAGAAAACCCAGTAAAGCTTTCCTCAATAAGATGATCAACCAAAATACAAGATGTGCTCCTTCCTCCTAAGTCTCCTTAGCAGATCTCCTCAACTAGTGCGCACTCTTTCACAAGTGAGTGAATGATCTAATGAGGAGTTCACCTCCTCTATTTATACTTGAATCTCAACTGACTAAAAGACCTGTTGGGGCCGACCTCACCTGGAGAAGTCTAATAACCCCTAAAATATAACTACAGGGCCGACCCACACATGGTGGGTCTAATAACCCTAGTTAATACTAACCATCGGAGGAATAAACATCTCCGGATACATAATAGGGTTACCTCGGAGGGATGAAACATCTCCGGAATAATAAAGTACAAATATAATATTCTTTGAAGTTACAACATTTAACACCCTGTTGAGATCAGATTTCTTTTCATAGCAGGAATATGCCTAACCTCTTTCAACAACCAATCAATTTCATTCTTAACTTTTATCCATACCTTACCCATTCCAACAATTTTACATGGCTCATCATCACCCAATAAAACATGTCCAAAGTCGCCAGGAACATACTCATGAAAGTATTTCCTATGGGGTGTAGCATGACATGAAGCTCCTGAATCTACTACCCAATAATCACTAGTATTATCTAATGCAAGAATCAAAGCATCTTGTAACACATCACTTGCTACATTTGCTTCCTGGGTAGTTTCCTTCTGTGCATCTCCTTTCTTCTTTAGAGATTTGCAGTCTTTCTTCAAATGTCCTTTCTTTCCACAGTTCCAGCACTCTATCTTTCCCAGTCTGGACTTGGATCTGCCCGTTTTAGACTTTCCATGATTACCTTGGCTCTTTCCTCTCTCCTTTTGTCTTCCCCTGCTCTCCATGGTCAACGCATTACCTGATGTCTTACCTGTGCTTTTTCTTCGCATTTTCTCGCTAAGAATAACACCAATAACATCATCAAATTTCAAGGTGTTTGAACCGCAGAGTTACTTACAGCCATGACTAATCTATTCCAGCTTTATGGCAATGAACACAAGATTAGAAGAGCCCTAACCTCATCATCAAAGTTCACACTTACAGAACTTAGTTGATTTGGAACCGTATTAAACTCATTTAAATGATCAGTAACAGATCCACCTTCAGACATCTTCATGTTAAATAAACGCTTCATTAGAAATACCTTGTTGGAAGCCGAGGGTTTTTCATACAGCTTACCCAATGCTTTCATCAAACCCTTTGTTGTCGTTTCTTTTGAGATATTGAAAGCCACCGACGAAGCCAGGCTCAACCGTATTGTTCTCAGAGCCTTTCTATCAAGAACCTCCCATTCTTCGTCCTTCATAGCCGTCGGCTGCTTTGCTTTTCCTCCCAATGGTAGGAATAGATCCTTCTGGTACAGATAGTCCTCCATTTGCATCTTCCATAACCCGAACTTTTGGTCGTTAAACTTCTCGACCTTAAACTTTCCTTCTTCTGCCATTGCTCCCACTCGAACCAGAAACCCTAGCTTCCTGCGGGTTTAACTGCCAAATAGACTTTTGGCTCTGATACCAATTGTTAGAAAAACAGGATCGCAGAGCAATACCAATAAACAGAAATGCAAATACAATCACACATACACATTACAAGAGAGACACAGATATATTGTGGTTCACCCAACTTGGGCTACGTCTACACTGAATTTGCCAGTCCTTATAATTATTACCGTCCAGCAAGGTGAAGGGATACAACCTGCAGCACAACCGCTGCACTTCCTCTTCTCTGTTTCACAATCTCTCTCCTGATCTCAAAGATCTTTACAATGCATAAAACCTAATACATCATCCTCTCTAGCCGTATTACAATGTCTTTATTTTATAGGGGAAATACAATGGGAAAATACCACGGGATACCCAAAACCATGGGCCCGCAAAACAGCTGGCAAAAAATAGCCCCAAAATTTTTCTTTGGGGGCGTTACCCCCGAACCCCCGCTGGCCCCCAGACCCCCCAGCCAGGGGGGATGGTCCCCCCTGGAACCCCATGGGGGGGCGATGCCCCCCCACACCCCCCCCGCTGGGGTGAGTGTACAATCCACCTACATATCATATAAAGCTGGGGTACAAACACGGATGATACAATATCATCTATGAGACTAGAAGATCTGGCTCCACAACCAACAATTGACATAAATATTGGTGATATATACAAAGGTATATATTTTATATAAATATTTTTTAGAAAGATACTTTATTTAGAATAAATTACAAAAAATGTGGATTTATTCATTATCATATCCTACACCTGTGATTAATTTTTCACACTAAAACAATGTGTTTTGACAGTGTTAATAATTAAATTAATGGAGCATAATGTTTCTTGGCAACATTTCTCCAAACATGACATGATAGACATTTGCCATGGGACACAATAGACATTTGGCAAATAGGGTTTTTTTCTGGAATGAATGAACTTTGAGTATTGATTCATTTTTAGATACATATATCCATGTAGATGTGTTATCTTAGTACACAATGGTCAAATTTTGAAGAGATCTATGATATGGTTAATCGATTATGCAAAAAAAACACTCCACATATCTAATTATGTTGAATTTTTCTTTCCGAATTAACAAATGCAATAGTAGTGGGTGTAACTTGCAGTGGAAACCCTTGTACCAAAGGTGTTGTGAGAGGAAATTTGTATGGATTACATCATAGAATTATCTAGAATTCATATAGGACATGAATTGTTGTTTATTGTGGTAGACAAGTTTTCTAAGATGACACCTTTCTTACCTTGTAAATAGTCCAATGATGTGCATAGTTACATATAGATTTTTTTCAAGGAGATTGTGAAAATACATGGATTCCAAGAGATCGATACTTCACAAATGAATAACATATTTCTTTTTCATCTTTATAGGGCATTGTGGAAGAATATGTGCATGAATTTATAATATGATTTAGTGCATCATCCACCCACATTTGGATAACTCGAGGTGGTGAAGAAAAGTTGAGAGAATCTTTTGATGTGTTTGACAAGTAAGATACTAAACCAATAGGATGATTTTTTGAGCATGATATACAACATTAATAGTCTAGTAAGTCTCCCAAGAAAACACGGCATAATAAACACAAGTGCCCTTCAAGCCTATGGTTGTCCATATTTATAGATGCCAAAGTACAAAACAACATTTATTTTAAATTGACACCCATCTTTGACATCAAACCAAACATACTATAAACTATGACCTACAAAAAACAAGAGAGCATGTCTTGACTATGTTGGCGGTGCTAATAATAGTTGCAAAAATTATTAGGAAAGATTCTCCTTGCTTAATGGGGTGAGTTGTTCTTCCACATAAACTCAAGGTTAGTGATTAGTGACATCATTTTCCAAAATCTCCGGACAATTATGAATTTCCAATTTGAAGGAACGTCTTCACAGTCATCCTTGTTTGAGGCCTTACTAATGGCCATAAATTTTCTTGTATCATTCTTTGGTGTGAAAAAAACTATCTCATTGCACATTCTATTTTGAATGAGTTGTTATGGATTAGGAACAAATCCTCCTGCTAAAGTCGATCATGTTGTGAGATTGCCTCATTGAATATGAATGAAATAAAGACAAGACAAAGATGGTGAAGGTGACTAGTATACCTCAAATTGTCACATTTGAGTGTCATTTGTGGTCTTCATGTTTTGTCACCACGAGAGACATGAAGTTTGTGTTCACTAGGGGTGTTAGGACCTACTGTCATGTGGATTACACACTTCCTACTCTTCATTGGGAAGCTTCCATGTCACTTGGAGGTCGAATTCACCTTACCCAACCTTGATTGGAACCTTTTCATGAGAGTGTTGCTCCTTTCCTAGTGTCAGGGGAGACAAAAAATTTGGTCCTCAGTGTTAGGGGAGCGAAAATCCTGTTTGACCCTCTTTCCTTGGATTTTGGATCTAGAGCTTCATGAGATATTTAACGGATGCCTTTAACCTTTGAATTCAATCCTCTTGCTATTAAAGATGGTCTTCATATCCCTTGATCCAAAGAATCCTCTCTTGCTCCCAAATCCTCTCCTACATGGTTTGGATTCTCTAACCTATATATTGGACCTCATGCCTTGGCTCAAACTAGAGGTAGAGCTTAAATGTAATGTCCCCTCCTTGAGGGCTCCATGGTCATCATGTGATCTTTTCAACCCCTATAGGTTCTAGCAAAAAAATAATAAGTGAAGGGATTACTTTTGAATGCATTAATTATCAAGTTTAATTAATCTTGAAACTTAGGATAGTGTGCAATCTATTAAATGTAAATATTTTTATTATTATTTAATTTTGTAATTTGTGTTTATGCCTAGGTGGCTCAGGAGGGTGCATAAGAGAACTTGTGGACCCAATGAGTTGTCATTCATAGTGGCGACTAGAAGAAAAACAAAGAAAATCAATAAAGCCACAAAAAAGATGGAAGGAAACATAAAAGAAAGAAAACTCAGAAAAGTAGGAAAGTTCATAAAAGCATAAGAAAGCAGAAAAGCAGGAAAGTTCATAAAAACATAAGAAAGCAAAAAAGCAGGAAAAGAAAGATGTTACCAAAATTAGAAAAGCAGACCAAAGCAAAAAGGCAGTAAAGCAAGGAAAAAGAAGGCAACATATACATGAACAAAATTATTCAATGAGGGCACCGTGGTTGAGGAGGATGACCACATTCATTATATCGTGAAGCCAATTCATGTTATAAAAGAAGGTGGAGCACCCCCTATGTAATATCCCGATTTTGACCCCATTTGCATTAAAATGTAAATGATGTAATATTGTTATAAAATCGTGGTGAGGAGCTCAAGGCCAAGGCCCTGCCATCGATTTAGTGATGCATATGGTTTACGTGCTAGCCAGGCACAATGGATTTGCAAATATCATGTAAGTATGCATTTTAATGAAATACCCACAACTAGCTATGCAATGCAACAAGAGATGGGGGCATGATTTTTACAAGGAATTGGGAGGGAAATATTCAAACCCTTGGATCCAATCAAGTCAATCCAAGTGTCAATGAGAGAACCCATAAACCCTTAACTACCCATGTTGGCTTTTGTACCCAATCATTCATTTCTCCCAAGAGTTGGTTGAAGCAATTAATGCTTTGGGGAATGGAGAGGTGTGGCTGTCCAAATTTGAGTATGGGCAAGCCACCATGTGTGAAAATTCATGTTGGGATTCTTGGGCAAGAAAAGAGGCACGAATTTGCTCCCCAAGCCATTCTTCATCCATCATTTTTGCTCTCCCACGAGTTATGGGCTAGTTGGGCATTTTCCCTCACGTTTTTACTTGAGTTTACCCTCATTTTCCACAACTGGGAGGTCGTTTTTGTGTTGCATAGCTGCTGGGAGGAAGGGAGCTCGATTTGGGGTTTCATTGAGGCCGTTTGGACCATCTGAAATGCTCATAACCTGTGGGAGAAATTGGTTTTCTCCCTGGGGTCGAATTCCCCTTTCCACAGTTCATTTTGGGTGAGCCACGAATTGGGAGAGCCAATGGGAACCTTGTCTTGCAAATCCCTTTGTAAAATCGTTTATCCATGCCCAACCATTGTGTTGTTGTGTGTGGAAAGAGTATGCTTGGGTATGGGTTATGGGTATCCATTGTTTGGCTTGAGCTTGAGTGCAACCATCCATAAATGAAGAGGGTTCAGATCTAGCCTGATAAACCCAGCTGTGGACTGGTTTGGCTTAGATGTGTTGTTTGTTTGGGTTGTGATGAGCTTAAGAGTCCCCTTTTTCCTTGTAGAAATCATGCCCATCTCGGGGGTGGTCCCTGAGTGCTGAAAGAATACAGGCTGGGCAGAGACCTATGGTTGGGTGGAATGTTGCAGTGACATAGCTAGTTGCTTGGGGCAACTTTACCATAAAGATAAGTATTCTATTTTCGTGTACTCAATTATGGAATGTATTGGTTGTTCTGATTTTGCTGAATGAATGCATGAGGAATGTGTGTGGACAGTTTAATTCCATTGTGCATGTTATTTTGATTTGCATCTACACACATTTGTTTTATTCATATGAATCTAATGAATCGAGCTCGGTTTATGAAAAAGCCCAAGTCTTGTAGTCATGTTCCCTTCCTTACGTTGGATCGACGGGAGGGGACGTGACAGAGTGGTATCAGAGCGTAGGCTACAACATTGGGCCTAATGGTCCAAATCGGGAAACTTTCAGAGGTAAGTATGCTTCCTGCTCAGCAGTGATCATTAAGAAAAAAAATTCAAAATTTTTTCCAAATTTGAAATTTTTTCTAAGTGTTTTATGAGTTTTTTGCTAAGTCTGTGTCGGCGCAAAATCAGCAAGAGCGCCAAAACTGTTGGCAGGAAACCGGAAGAGTCACCGATACGTTTCGGCGTGAAATAAAAAAATGGTCGAAAAAGGGCATTTCGACAAGTTTCGTTGAGTTGCGGCGATGCGTTTCAGCAAGTTTCGCTGAGTTGCGACGATGCATTTCGACGAGTTTCGTTGAGTTGCGGCGAAGCGTTTCGGCAAGTTTCTCTGAGTTGTGGCGACGCGTTTCGGCAAGTTGCAGCAATGCTTTCAATGACAAATCGCAAGTTGCGTCGAAACGGTCGATGAAAGACGGCGAGCTGCATCAATCGGAGGCAAATCGCGAGTTGCACCGAAACGGTCAACGAAAGACGGCAAGTGCACCAATCAGAGGAAAATCGTGAGTTGCGCCGAAACGATCGGCGAAAGATGGCGAGTTGCATCGATCGGAGGCAAATCGCGAGTTACGCCGAAACGGTCGATGAAAGACGGTGACTTGCGCCGATCGGAGGAAAATCGCAAGTTGCACCGAAACGGTCGGTGCAAGATTGTGAGTTGCGCCGATCGGCGTAAAATTGGAAGTTGCTCTGAAACAGGTCGGAGGAGAATTCAAAAGTCCACCAAAACAGGAAATTTGAGTAGTCTCCAGGGGATTTTTTTAGGTGCTCGAAATTGAAAAAATGGCATTGAACTTATGTGCCAAATTGCGCGAAATTGAAGGATTTACAAACAAGGGGGCAAGCCCACTTGACCCCCGTCGTCCCCCAGAGACAGTCGTTGAATGTACGAAATGCATTCTCTATGCTTGGAATGTGAAGTAGGAATTGCATAGAGGGAAATTTCTCACCTTAAACTATTTATGTTTATAGCATAACAATTGTATGCTTGGAAAATAGCAAGTAGGAATGTTTTACATATGTATATGTATTGAAATGCTACTGGGTGAGAAATCACAGTTAATGAATCATTGTGTGCTTGGTAGGGAAGCCAAGAAAAGGATCAACTGTGATATGGAGAAGGAGCTCCATGTCATGATGGGGAATTGGAAGGGAGAAACCCTCCACTACCCTCTTTCTATTGTATTTATAATTATGAAGTTGTCATGCATATAAATTATGGCATAGGGATGTTGGAAATGCAAGAGAGTAGTAGATTAAATGCATATGAATTAGTGGACATGATTAAAGAGTCATTTCATAGCGCATGTGAATCACTCACCCATGAGCATGATGTTGCATATGGGTAAAGGTAGTGAAGTTACACATGCAGTATCCCATTAATGGCATTGACTACAGTTGATGACAGTTAGTGCTGTTGATAATGGTTGTAGGAATCAGACCATAGAAGCATGACTAAAAATGCAAAGAAGTCACAGCATGTGACCAGCAAACCTTGAGAGGGAAGGATGGAGTAATGATTCAATGATCAAAAGGTTGGAAAAAGGACCGTGTAGGCTTGGTAAAAGGCCAACTGATCAGGTAAAATCAAACAATGTTAATGACAACCATGCAGGTAATGGTTATTTATGCTTAATTGCATAAATGTTGAAAGAGGATTTGGTAAAATCCCTTCAACTATGTTGATTTGGTTTGCATGTGGTACTGAGTGCCTGAATGTGAATGTCATCCTACCGAGTATGGTGAGCTGTGGGTAAGTAAAGGCAAGGAGCCTTACGCCCTATAGTTGCTTAGAAACCTCAATGCATTCATATGAAATTATATCATGCCATTTGTGTATGTTGGTTGTGAGTTTAACAACCAAAGGAAGTGAGGACTTATGGTCCTGTTGTGGTTGTGCATGCCATATGAGATAGTCATGGTTAAGGCCATAATGTGGTTGGAATGGTAATTCTATATTACTAAACAAGTATCCCATGAAATCACTATTGGTGTTAATTTGGGATGAAACCTCTTTGCCAACAACCAAGGAGTGAGTAAACTGCTGACGTGTTGTTCGGGTGGAGAAGGAAGTAGTTAACCAAGTGATTGGGGGAGATGGTTGGGTGATGTGTTGAGGCAATAGCCATACTTTCCAAAACGGAAAGCATGACATGACATTATGGTATTCATGAATCCATGCAAGAAAGCATTGAGTGAGTGCACATTAAAATATTATGTGAATGATTTAGGTGTGCATGCATGTGTGTGGGTGCACATGTTGAGATGCATTGTGTGAATGCGTGTATTATGTATGTTTCATTGCAAATAGATAATAGATGAAATGATGAATTATAGGTAATTCTGAGATCATTTCATGAGTTGATATGCATGCAAGTGAAAGATTGCACAAAGGTAGTCATGTTTGAAGGGCTACCAAGATGCTCTGCTGGAAGGACAGAGTTTCATAAAAAGAATATGGCTGTGAAGTAATGAGTATTTAAAGTTTATTTAAATTGCATGGATAGTGTGACTGTGTCCTGCAATTTTATTTATTTCATTGCATTCTGAATGCTAACAGTTGAAAGTGTTTGAATTATTGAGTGTTATAATTCTTAGATCACTTCAGTGACTGTTGTAACAATGAGAAGATTATTTGTATAGATACTTACGATGTGTTTTGTTGATTGAAAGTTTCAGATTTCAAGTAGAAATGTCTTGAGTATGGCAATGAGGATAAGTCCATAGTAAAGACTGGGATCTACCATGTGTAGAAGCCAAAGGTTATGAGAAGGTTCTCATGGTTGTGAAATTTAACTTATGCATGGAACAGATTTATAAAATTCAGGTTTGAAATTTTGCTAATAATTACTAATGGTTGTTTGGCTTCTCTAGAATTGTGTCAGGAGGACATGTTGTAAGTGGTTGTTCATGTATGGTAGCAAGCATAAATCTATAATGGATAGAGTGATACCACTTACATGAGACAAACAATATGAGGATGGCCTCATGGTTAAACCGTTCAATTTATGTAGGAGACAGAATTGTAAATTCATGTTTGAATTTAATTATTAATGCCACTGAATGATTAGGGAAATCAAATTTGAAATTGATTGTTAAATGTTGTTGATTGTTTGGCTGTTGAAGAGTGTGTCAGGAAGACACCTTGCAGGAAGACCGTGTGTGATGGCCTGCAAAAGCCAAACTCCATGGGAAGGATCCCATGCTTTGGAAATGGGATTCGGGTGAAACGCCATTGTAAATGTTGATAACATCTCAGTTGCACTGCATGTTGGAAAACCATGTGAGTGAGATGGTAAAATTATGCCAAGAAGGCATATGTGGGTTATAGAACGTGAAAAGATTGGGGTGGCAAACCGAAGGACTGTTGACTCAGAGAAGGGAGCCCCCATTCTTCGCAAATGAAGAGAGAATACATCTGAAAAGGGATAAGTATTCTATAACCCTAGCTAAGAACATGCATGTCTGGTTATTAGATTTAATATGTAGAGCATGTTTTATTTCATTATTATTCCAGACTGCTTGAGTGTGAATAGGGCCTACATGATTCACATCGGAAAGGGATGCATACCTTTCAGGTGTTGGGTTATGTTAGGGTTGTCAATATTGACTACACCCTAAGGGAATGGACGCATTCGTGGTGTTTCAATACTTGGTAGTGAATGTTATGAAATATGGTTACAATTTTAGAAGAAGCAATACTGATGAGTTGGCGTACCCTTCTTGTGTTGTCAACTTACATAGATGCAATTTGGTGTTGCACATTAAGAGGCAAAGTGAAGAAAGGGTACTCAAGAGTGTTGTACGAGCATTGGTAACCTTTCTACGCTCACACTAAAGAACAGTAGAAGGGATGGATAGGCCCGAGGAGTTGTGTAGTAAAAAAGGGGTATCATCCTTATGTAGTGCAAGTGGGTATTGTGGAGCCATGCTAGCCTGCAGTCAAGAAAGTTACCTCTAGAGTTCCTAGAGGGAACCATTGGTTTGCATAAGAGGAGGAGTGCCATCCTTGTGTGGATGAAGAGTTGATGTGTATGTGAAGGGTTGTGGTGTGTAAAGGTGTGGTGACATTGATGAAGGCATAAAATCTTTATTGGGTCAGCAGTAAGGTGGGGTACCGAGACTGACTGGAAACCCTGAGATTCCTATTGCTCCATAGTAGAGCCTTGACCTAGAAATGGTTGTGGTGCAGTTTCCTTCCATTAGCTGATGACCCAGATGGATGTGATGGCTTAGCAATGGAGAGGGAAAACCAGGTATGGGACTGGTTTGGCACCACCAATGCTTGGTAAATCCAGTCGGTGAACTAGTTGGGCATTAACTACTTGATGTTGTGGAGTAGCATGTGTGTTGGCCAAGCATCCATCCCATAGGTGATCCAAGGCTTGTAAAGCAGAGAAGGAAACCTGTGGAGTAGTGAGGAACTACCCAATACAGATAAGTATTTAATTTTCATTCATTTTTATTTCAGATAATGAAAATTTCATGAACAAGTCTTATGACAACCAAGCTAATACACTATTGTTTCTTTGTTGGAAACCTTGGTCATTCCAGGAAGCAAGGACCCTAAAGGCACCATAAATGCTTGGTAAATCCAGTCGGTGCACTGGTTGGAATTGAATATTGTGGAGCAGCCGGCATGCTGGCCAAACATTCCTTAAATACTTGATAAACCCAGTCGGCGTACTGGATTAGCATATTGATAAATGGGATGCCTAATAAACCCAATCGGCATACTGGCTTGGCATTGCCTATCCTAATGATTGTGGAGTAGCCTGCATGCTAGCCCAACATTCGTTATTGTATCCACAGGAAATCCAAGGCTTGTAAAGCAAAGAAGGAGCCTATGGAATAAAGTGAAGACATCCAATACAGATAAGTATTTGGTTATATTGCAGCTTCTTGCTTATTTAATATGAAATACATGTGTACATGATTTCTTAAACTCTTGTTTAGAGATAAACCCTATGAAAATAAACTAAACATGTGGATGGATTCAATGTTCAAGTGTAGGTATTCCCCGGATGCGGGTGACATCACTGTCCAACCCTCGGTCGCTGTGCGCAGGGAGATGCTGCCACCGCACCCCCCCATACAAGAGGACACATCCGGCATGCAGGAGCATAATCCTCCGGCCCGACGAACAATGGCAGACACCTAGCCAAAATCAACGATGGATGATGCAGCCACCTGGAACCTCACCGACACGGCAATCTGGACGACGGCATAAACTTAAATCTGGAGGATGAAGGAGTTATTGTTGATCTCCTTCGCTCGCGCCTAGTTTGACGTCTCCCCTCGGCCTTTGGGACCTGCATTCAATATCCGCAGTTTCAATGAGGATGACAACTTGTGGCAATTATTACATCGGCTCCTTAAATCCCCTGGTCGATATGGACGCGGCTACGATGATAGATCTTTGGCTCTTCGCTGCATTTCTTCCCTGGGCTTCAACGAACTTTAAGGTAATTGCAGACATTCCCTCTGTCATGACGAACCGCACTAGGGGCATTTCTTGTCGTGGGAGTGGGAGCGGCCATAAGAACAACAATCGTCGGCCGAAGGTGGCCATGGACTGGTCTGTGATGGATGGATATGCCGAACGTATCTCGGCAAGGACACGTAATCTCATAAACGAATGGGAGGCTCACAGAGTAGCGGCACTCCTTGCTGCTGGTAGTAATGGCGGTGCCATTAACCATTACTGGTTGCTCAAAAACATGATGAGCACACTCATAGAAGAAATAGAAGCCAGCTGGAAAGCCAATTCCAGCATCATCCGCAATGTCAAGGAAAGCTTGAAGGAAGCAGCAGAACACTCCAACACTCTAGATGCAAGCATGACCTAGGAGGTTTTCTCCATTGGCAACAATTCAGAACCTAAAAAACAGGATGGCAAAAATGAAGACACGGCAGAGACAGTCCCAGACAATGGGTTGTAAAAAAAGAAATCGCCTAGAATGAAGAACAAAAGCTCAACTCCAGGACCCAGCATCACCCAGGATGGAATGCACACTCCAGGTTCTCCTTCACTGCCCCCACTGGGGATTTTCGAAGATTTGTATGTGGCCTGTCCAATCATAGAGGAAGACCCAGAGAAACCACCAGCAGAATGAAACCTGGGCGGCCATTGCTCCGGGTTACCTCTGCGACTATCAGCTCTTTTGCTTCTATTTCCTACATAGTCTTTTTTTCAGTACTGTTAGACTAAATAGGTTTTCTTTTTTGAAGAAAGTCCCCACTTTTTTAAGGGCAGACCATACTCCAGAGGTCTTAATTTTGTATTATGTTAGTCATTACAGTATTTTTGAGCAATTGGGATGGTGGCTTCAACATATGAGGCCTCCCCAATATGCAAAACTCCACTCGGCTCCAGATGTATATTCAGTTTATGTTAATTAAATTTTTGCTCTGCAACTTACAAAAAAAAAATGTTCAAGTGTAGGTATTGCTGGAAGCAAGGACTATGAAGGCATCCTAAGGATGCATGTGGACATGTGACTATCCTAAAAAAAAAAAGCTCAGCATGAGCAGTAATGAAAGATGGTGCTAGTGGACTTGTGTGGGTCCTAGTAGCCAAAGGTTCAGTAAGCAGCAATGGGGAAGGGTTCCCTGGTTGAAAATCCTTAGATAGACCTTAGATAGCCAAGAAAGGGCAAGTCAAGCATTCACATTGAAGTGAAAGAGGATATGGAGCATGAAACCACAGTGGTGGTGTAGCTCCGGATTGGAATAAGACTAAGAAGGGGAAACTCTTAATGTTCTCTTTCCTTTTGACTGATGCATATTAGAAACCAAAAAAAATTGTTGAATGCATGTCATGACTGAAAGTAGATTGTGTTTAATTGCTTGAAATAAATTGTGAATGCCGAAATAGTTAATTCCTTATGAAAGGATGAACATGAATGAGTTCATGTGTATGTTGGGGAAGCATGAAAAATGTGGAAATCTCATGAAGGAAGCATGGAATTTCCATGTCAATTGAGCAAATAATTGACTGATTTTAATATTTTGTTATGATTGGCCTAACAGGAATTTCCATGATGAATTTCACAAGTGAGAAATTGAAAGCCATTGATTGCAGTTGTTACCAGCCAAGTGTTGCTAGTGAGCAAAGTGAGAGCCAGATGTGCACATTGGCCATGGCAGTAGACCAAAAGGCTATGGGTTTTGGCTGAAAATCTTCCTCAAATAGTTGCCAGGATAGCAATAAAGATGGCAGCCATGAAATTCTAGACTTGTAGATCAGTTGGAAGGTAAATAAAGGAAGGGATTGTTGTGGAGCAATGCCCACCTGCAGAGATGGAAGATCAAGCCAATAGGAGCAGCTTGTGGAACGTTGCAGCGACATAGCTAGTTGCTTGGGGCAACTTTACCATAAAGATAAGTATTCTATTTCTGTGTATTCAATTCTGGAATGTATTGGTTGTTCTGATTTTGTTGAACGAATGCATGAGGAATGTGTGTGGATAGTTTAATTCCGTTGTACATGTTATTGTGATTTGCATCTGCACACATTTGTTTTATTTGTATGAATCTAATGAAACGAGCTTGGTTTATGAAAAATCCCAAGACTTGTAGTCATGTTCCCTTCCTTGCGTTGGATCGACAGGACTTGACGTGAAAGAGGAATTGGTCTCGAAAGTTCAAAGTAAAAAGATGAAACGCAGGACAGACCTACCACATTTTGTGAATTTTTGGACATTTGTAAAGTGGGTATATATTCCTAAGTGTTGGAACACCGAGGACGGTGTTATTCCAAGGGGGAGGGGATTGTAATATCCTGATTTTGACCCCATTTGCATTAAAATGTAAATGATGTAATATTGTTATAAAATCGTGGTGAGGAGCTCAAGGCCAAGGCCCCGCCATCGATTTAGTGATGCATATGGTTTACGTGCTAACCAGGCACAATTGAATTGCAAATATCATGTAAGTATGCATGTTAATGAAATACCCACAACTATCTATGCAATGCAACAAGAGATGGGGGCATGATTTTTACAAGGAATTGGGAGGGAAATATTCAAACCCTTGGATCCAATCAAGTCAAGCCAAGTGTCAATGATAGAACCCATAAACCCTCAACTACCCATGTTGACTTTTGTACCCAGCCATTCATTTCTCCCAAGAATTGGTTGAAGTAGTTAATGCCTTGGGGAATGGAGAGGTATGGTTGTCCAAATTTGAGTATGGAAAAGCCACCATGTGTGAAAATTCGTTTTGGGATTCTTGAGCAAGAAAAGAGGCATGAATTTCTCCCCGAGCCATTCTTCATTCATCATTTTTGCTCTCCCACGAGTTTTGGGCTAGCTGGGCGTTTTCCCTCACGTTTTTCCTTAAGTTTACCCTCATTTTCCACAACTGGGAGGTCGTTTTTGTGTTACAGAGCTACTGGGAGGAAGGGAGCTCGATTTGGGGTTTCATTGAGGCCGTTTGGGCCATTTGAAATGCTCATAACCTGTCGGAGAAATTGGTTTTCTCCCTGGGGTCGAATTCCCCTTTCCACGGTTCGTTTTGGGTGAGCCACAAATTGGGAGAGCCAATGGGAACCTTGTTTTGCAAATCCCTTTGTAAAGTCATTTATCCATGCCCAACCATTGTGTTGCTGTGTGTGGAAAGAGTATGCTGGGGTATGGGTTATGGGTATCCATTGTTTTGGCTTGAGCTTGAGTGCAACCATCCATAAATGAAGAGGGTTTAGATTTAGCCTGATAAACCCAGCTGTGGACTGGTTTGGCTTAGATGTGTTATTTGTTTGGGCTGTGATGAGCTTGAGAGTCCGTTTTTCCTTGTAGAAATCATGCCCAGCTCGGGGGTGGTCTCTGAGTGCTGAAAGAATACAGGCTGGGTAGAGACCTATGGTTGGGTGGAACGTTGCAGCGACATTACCATAAAGATAAGTATTCTATTTATGTGTATTCAATTCTAGAATGTATTGGTTGTTCTGATTTTGCTGAATGAATGCATGAGGAATGTGTATGGACAGTTAATTTCGTTGTGCATGTTATTTTGATTTGCATCTACACACATTTGTTTTATTTGTATGAATCTAATGAATCGGGCTTAGTTTATGAAAAATCCCAAGACTTGTATTTATGTTCCCTTCCTTGCGTTGGACCGATGGGAGGGGACGTGACACCCTCTCACATCTTTTGTCACTTTTTATAATTGTCTTAAGAGCTCTACATCTCATAGGCTTGGGAGATATGCCCCTAGCCAACTTTGGGTGATGTGCCGCATATAAAACCTTTTTCCAGTCATCTTCTCAGTGTTATTGCATCCATTAGAGTCTGAATAGTATATCTAATCCATCATACATCTTGAAGGGTTCGAGTCTCAAGAGATGGTGCAGAGATAGATGCATAAGTGTTTGTGATTATGGTGAGATTTGGATAGAGAAGAGATCAATTTGAGCAATTGCGCCCCCTATGAGTTGCATCAATTGTTCTTGTGTCTTCAATGACTTGCAAGAGGGTCATTTCTTTCCCATGGCTCTGATCTAGTGGCTACAGTCCTTGATTTCCTTCTCATATTCAATATTCTTGCTTCTATATTATAAAACATTAAGGGTTGAGGACTCTCTATAAGTTTGGTTCTAGTATACTATCATTTGCTGCTATAAAACTATGATATAAGCTTGTTGATGTACATGTACGTGTAGTTGATCTCATATATCAATTTTGTGGAAGAATTCATGAACTTTTGCTGTTGTTTGGAATTTACTGTTTCAATGCTTGCGCCCCAGTATGGAAAAATTGCCTAGTTTTATGTTTGAATGAATTTTATGGTCTAATTTATTACTTACTTCTGATATGAATGTTCTAACAGTCAATACAGATGTATTACAACCCAGCCATGTCTCCAGACATAAATTAGGAAGCTCCCTAGGCCATTTAAATTCATCTATGAATCCTCACCTCTACTAGTCCAAGTCTAGCCTTTTGCACCTAGTTAAAATTGTTATTGTTTGTTAAGCCCTAAAATTTGGCACATCGCCCCCTATAAAGTGGCGCATTACCCCATATATTGTGGTGCATTACATATTATTGATGTCGGATTGGTTCTATTAGTGGGTCTATTAGTTTTTATTGTACACCTTTGTCTCCTATATATAGGAAGGAGATTTTTCATTTTAGTCATCATATCGTGTCTTGTATTCTCTTGTCTATTCATCACATTGTGTAAGGAGGTTGCCCCCTCGAAGAGGCTGGATATTCATCTTCATTATTCTCTATTAAGTCATGGATTATTCCTTTCAGGTATTTTTATATTCTTTTTATGTTATTTATGGGAATTCGTTGCATAACATTTGGTATCAGAGCTCTTTCCTCGGGATTGGTTTCTTTGAAACGAGTGATATTGGAATTTTCACTAACAAAAAAATTCGACAAGGATTCTGAAAACAAGATAAAAAAACCCATATATGGAAAAGGCCGAGCTATCCGTGGTCCAATTTTCAAATCCTGAAACATTACAGGCTCAGATACATTCACCTTGGAAGCTAGGGTTTTTTACTAGTCCAAAAACTATTATAAAACAGGTGTTCTGGGGAAAACGGTTATATCTAGGGCATACAAGATCCAAATTGAGTGAGACCAATTGAATCAGAAATAGGACAGGCCATAGTATCTGTGGTAGAAGTTTAAAACTTGGATCCAAAATATTGGACACGTGGCAGTCCATACAAGTTTGATCTTCTAAAAGGACCAAAAATAACAAGTGTTGGGAGATTTGCCATATATTTTTACTGGATCCTCATAATTAGGACAAACCTATGACATTGAAGAAAGGAGATATCGGGATACTGCAGGAAGAATTTTCAGACTCAAAGGATCTAAAATTGGATATTTATATGAGTTGCAAGGTCAGCTAGACAATTAAGCTCAAAATCATGCTTTTACAAGGTGTGTATTTTTTAATTTGAATAAATTTTGATTCATATATATGCTTGGGGTAATTAAAAAAGTGTGGTGAAGAATATATATCGTAATTTTTTTATAAATTCCTCCTAAAAAGTGAATCTCTACACCAAATAATCCTTCAAACAATTCTACATGGACTTATGATGAAGGTGAAGAAATGCGCAAGGACATTATGATTTACAAGAGAAGACAATCACAAAAGATGCACTAGCATCAATCCTAGGAAAATCAAAGGATGAATTGGAAGTGAAAATGGATGATTTGAAGGGTTTGAATGGGGACATGCAAGATTTGAAAGAGGGGTTGAGAAAGTTGCTACAAGAAGGGCTTCCTAGAAGTGACAAGATCTCCCATGAAATCCATAATGAAAACAAAAGCATATTTCATGACTTTAGGGACTCTAAATTGGGGTAAAAAACCAACTACATCCCAAAGATCGATATGAGAAAGTTTTATGGCATGGATCCGGTAACATGGATATTACAAATGGAGTAGTTCTTTGAGCTACATGAGATGCAATCCACACAAAAGGTATGCATTGCATATTTATATTTGGAACCTAATCATTTTGTGTGGTATAGATGGCTTTGCTCACGTAAATCACTTGTCACTTGGGAATTTTTTATGGAGGAATTGATAGCACATTATGAGGACACAAAGAGCAATACCTTCTTTATCCAACTAATAAATCTCAAACAAAAGGGTTTAGTTGGGGAGCACATTGAGAAATTCTAAAGACTGAATATCAAGATCACAAATATTCTGGAGGAGCATTTTACTGATGTCTTCATAGGAACTTTAAAGGATAACATCCAACATGAGGTTCACCTTTGGAAAACTAAGTCCTTGGAGCATGTATTTAGGGTGATAAGAAAAGTTGAAAACAAAATTATGGCAACAAGGAATTCTACCACTTACAACTTTAAAGAAGGAAGTGTGGTCTCGACTCATCCACAACCTACTAGGTTGATGCAACAACAACTAGAGGAAAAAAGAGAAAAATGGATTTGTTACTATTGTGATAGTAAATACAGTAAGGGATACAAGTACACTGAGAAGAAACTATTTTACATAGATTGTGAAGAAGGGGAAGAAAATGAACAAGAAGCATCAAAAGAAGAGGATTCACACCAGGAACCAACACCAGGGATTGAAGCATAAGAAATTCATCCCACCATATGTTGTAATGCTTTGGTCAGAATTACCACTCCTCGAAATGTCAAGATGGAAGGCTATATCAAGAAGAAAAAGGTAATAGTACTAATTGATTATGGCATTACTCAAAATTTTATTCATTGTAAGATAGCATGGGCTTTAAATTGCTTTATATATCTAGCACCAGAGTTTCAAGTGATGGTTGAAGATGGAGGAACTATAAATTGCTTGGGAAAATGCCATAAGATAGATCTCTATATGGGAGAGTATGTCCTAAATAGTCCAATGATTTCCATTCCAATGGGCAGGGCTGATGTGGTCATGGGGGTCCAATGGCTACAATCCCTGGGAACAATAGCCTTTAATTTTCAAGAGCTCATCTTGAAAAAAAATTCAAGGAGGAAAAGAATTTGTGTTAAGAGGTATCATAGGAAGACAAGGTAGGGAAAGTAACAATTGTTTAGAGGGGATGGATCCTATCTGGAAGCGAGGAGAGGAGCAAGAAACACAGCAAGAATGACAGGAGGAAGGTGTACGTTATTCAAAGACTGGGATTACACAGCGAATTTGGGTGTCATCGAGGAGGATTTTCAGATGTCCACCATTGTTGAATTAGCTGAAGACAACTGATCTGGGCTCGCGGATGGAATGAATTGAGTTCCTCATCTGTTCGACTGGACTGCTCAACTACTGGAAGGCAGAGGAAGTATACGCGGGATTGAAAGAGATGAGGGTCTTTATTCTTAGGATCGGACTCCCATGTGATCGCTGGTGATGCAGGAGAGCTGAGAAGGTGTGGGGAAGTTCTTGGTGGCATTGGATCTTCAAGATCGCTTCCTGCACTGGTTTTCTTTTTGTGTGATTTACTTAATTTCTGGTGCTTCGATGGCCTCCCAGGGGAGAGGAGACTCTCCTGTCTTTGAATCCATGCCTCGATATGGGAAGTCTGCAAACGCTAGAGCTCCGAAATACCATGCTAAAACGGTCAAGGAAAGGAAGAGACCAGATCAGCTAATATTGGGGGTCGATGTGACTTTGGCAGAGGCAGAGGATCTCTCGATTACTGCTGTGGTTGGTCATGTGAGGGGACGCAGATTTGGCCGTGGATTCCTTCAACGCTGGGTATCTGAACAGTGGATGAACGTCGTGTCATCAGCCCCGGAGATCCGTGTATTGACGAACGGCTGGTTTGCATTCATCTTCAGGAATCCAGGGGAGGTCCAGTCTGTACTGAGCAGCAATTGGTCGATTCTGGGAATCCCTCTTGTTATGAAACGTTGGTCACCATTCTTCGACTCTAAGACGGAGAGAGTTGCGAATGAACCTCTGTGGGTGAAGCTCCCAGGCCTGCCCATGCATATGTGGAATGAAACACGGTTTGCCGAGATTGGGAATTATCTTGGGGAATATGTATGTTCGGATTCTTCCCATATATCATCTGGCATCTACACGGTAGCTAAAATATTGGTGAAAATCGATATTCGATTGGGTCTATCGGCTGAGATTAAGGTTCACTCCCAGGATGGGGTTTTTACACAATCACTGGATTATATGGGTGTGCCGTTTCGGTGTCATCGCTGTCACTCTCAGAGTCATCTAGTAGCCGGATGTCCTTTACCGTTTCGGAAAGGTAAGCCTCTGTCCGGTTTTGCAGCTGTTACAGTGGATGTTCCAGTGTCGAAGGTGGTCTATCCGGCGGCGGTGGTTGATGGGAGTGGGTCTGCTGTGGAGGGGGAAGTGAATTATGTCGCTGAGGTGCCACCCGATCATGGTGGCAGACGTGAATCAGAGGTATTGTCGCCACCTTTGGTTATTGGGTTGGAGCACATTGAGCGGGCGCACACTGGTACTGAGGGGGCTTCTACTTCAATACCTCCGTCTTCTATGTCACTGGAGCTGCCATTTTCTCATCGGGATTCATCAGCGAATCACTCAGGTTTGTCTCCTTTAAATATCCCTTCTGTTTCAGTTTTGGACGATTCTATGGTATTGGGGGGGGGCTGCCATGGGTCTCCACATCGACCGGATGCTCCTTTTCACCGGCCTGAGGTGGATTGTATGGTCACTCCGTCTATGATTTCAACCAATCACTCTTCCAGCTCTGAGGGCAGCATCTGTTATGCCCTTCGGAATAGGGAGATTACTGATTATGGAAAGGGGAGCAAGGGACTACCTGAATTGGCCTTCAGTGTTGGGGGGAAAGGGTGTGGTAGAAAATCCCAGTTGTCCAAAGCAAAGGAACGGGCTAAAGTGGATGTAGCGATGGGTACTCAATCTTCTATCGAGTGGGCACTTAGAGCAGTGGAAGCCCATGATGGGGATTCAATATGAAAATTATGTCCTTCAACTGTCGTGGGTTGGCGAGTCCCATTAAAAAATCGTCGCTCAGGCGGCTGGTTGATTTAAACCAACCAGATGTATTATTGCTGCAGGAAACTTTGGGTGGCAGTGAGGAAGTTGTTCGTACGTTAGAATCTTTGCTGACTGGTTAGCAGTTTGTAGGAGTGGATGCTCGGGGTCGCTCGGGAGGTCTGGCCTCGGGGTGGAAGGTCAAGAGCTGCAGATGTGATTGTTCGTGGGGCTTAGTCTCTGGACTCGGGCTGGAGGTTTGGGATGCAGAAATTGGTCGGACGATCACGGTTCTCAATATTTACGGGCCCTACTTAAATAGGGTGGGATATTGGGACTCCTTGTTAGAGTTGGATAGTTTTGATGGCAGGGATGTGATTCTGGGTGGGGACCTCAATCTTACCCTGGGGTCTTCTGAAATTTGGGGGCCGCGGGCTGCTCCGGACACTTTAGCAAACTATTTCATTAATGCCTTTGTCAGGAAGGATCTACTAGACATTATACCATCCAAGCTAGCTCCTACCTGGAGGAATATGAGAGCTGGTGAACATAGAGTGGCTAAACGCCTGGATAGGTTTCTAGTGGCCGAAGGATTGGCACTTGGTGTTGACGTTATCAGACAGTGGGTAGGCTCAGGTGGGACTTCTGACCATTGCCCCATCTTCCTGGAGATACGCGGCAGCAGGAAAAAACCACCCAGCCCATTCAAATTCAATGCTAGCTGGCTGAAGGAGGAGACTTTCAGAAATCTGGTTCAAGAGCATTGGGTTCATCGTCCACATGACTCGCAGACGCAGGCTGGTGCTCATTTTTATCACAATCTTAAGAGATTTAAAGAAGCCACGCGTACATGGGCACATGACAAAAGGGTGATGGATGATCTGAATTTACATGAGGCTGAATTAAACATAGATAGGATACATACCAGTCTGGGCATGGGATTCCTGGATGAGCTGCAGAAAGTGGAGTTGTTGGATTGGGAGAGGCGCAGGAATTTGATTCTGTGTGAGAAAGAAGAGCTGTGGAGAATGAAAAGCAGGGCGGTTTGGCTTCAGTGCGGGGATGAGAACACTAAATTTTTTCAAGCTTATGCTAAGGGGAGAAAATTCACCAACTCGATCTGGGAACTTTCTGATGCTAATGGGGATCAGGTCTCCAGCTTTGATGGATTAGCAGATTTGGGAGTTCGACATTTTGAAGAATTATTCACGGCTCCTCCTGGTGCATCTATCGCTGAGGTAATTAGAGTGACACAGCTTTTCCCCAGCTTTGTGGGGGAGGACGATAACAGACTGCTGATGGAGGAGGTAACGCAGACTGAGCTCTCATTAGTTATGAATTCATTTAATAAAGATAGCAGCCCGGGGCCTGATGGCTGGCTGATAGAATTCTTCATAGGATTCTATGAATTCTTCGGGGAGGAGATATTGAATGTGGTGGAAGAATCACGCAAGGCTGGGTTTATCCATGGTCCTTTCAACTCCACATTTTTAACCCTTATCCCGAAGACGGACAAGCCTGTCAGCTTTGATGATTTCAGGCCCATATCGCTCTGCAATTGCATCTACAAGATCATTTCGAAGGTGATGGCGCGCAGACTCAAGAAAATTTTGTCCAGGCATATTTCCTGTGAGCAATTTGGCTTCTTGGAAGGTCGCCAAATTCATGAGGCTATTGGAGTTGCACAGGAAGGTTTACACACTCTCAAGGTGCAGAAGCAGAAGGGGGCGGTGATTAAGATAGATCTATCCAAAGCATTTGACAGGGTGAGCTGGCTTTATATCCGGATGATTCTTACCCATCTGGGGTTCTGCTATGAATTTATCAGATGGATAATGGCATGCCTCACAACGGTGAACTTTGCAGTGTTGATTAACGGTTCTGCTAGCCCTTTCTTCAAGGCTGGGAGGGGGCTCCGACAGGGATGCCCCCTGTCTCCGCTGTTGTTTCTACTGGTTGCCGAAGGTCTTAGCCGATTTATTCGGACTGCAAAAGCTGATGGTTCCTTCAGAGGCATTTCTATCTCACAGGTAATGTTCATTACACACCTCCTTTTTGTTGATGACATTCTGCTATTTTGTGATGGCTCGCGACGGGATATAGACAAGGTGGTTGAAGGCCTTCGATTAGTGCAAGTTGCAGCGGGTATGATAGTGAATACTGACAAATCTACTATCACTTGTTCGCAATTAACCGAACAGGAGATCCTTAGCATGGTAAACAAACTACCATACAGGATATTGGAAATCGATGATGGTTTAAAGTACCTCGGATTTCATTTAAAACCGAACGCATACTTGAAGGCTGATTGGTGCTGGTTAATTGCTAAGTTAGAACAGCGACTTCATGGTTGGAGCCATAAATGGCTATCTCGGGCCGGAAGGCTGGTTTTGATAAAATCTGTTTTGGAAGCAGTTCCGGTGTATTGGATGTCTCTTGCTTGGATACCAATTGGAGTGCTGGAGCAGATTAGGCGACTGTGTTTTGCCTTTCTGTGGAAGGGTACCAGTGATCAACGTGCATTGGTGTGGGTCCGATGGGAGAAGATCGCCGTTCCTAAAGCATTGGGTGGGTGGGGATTAAAGAATATCTTTATGTTTGCCAAAGCCTTGGGGGCCAAAGTGTCGTGGAGATTAATTCATACACAAAGTCTCTGGACTAGTGTGGTCTATCATAAATATATTGCCCCTTCAACTCTCCTCGAATGGATCAGGCTGCGTAATAAGACGAGGGCAAACTGTTCGGTGGTCTGGAAAGCGGTGGTGCAGAATTTCACTTTAGTCGGATCTGGTTTAGTGTGGCGGGTTGGCGATGGGTGCCTCATTAGAATTGGGATGGACCCTTGGGTTGGCTGCAGGGGTGGACATGTCCTTTCTGAGGATTTGAGAACCTATTTGGCTACTAGAGGATGCATTTATCTGGCTGATTTAGCGGATCCGGGAGCAAATACACTTTGGCATCAGGGGTGGAAGTCTGCACGACATCTTGGGATATCGGCTGAACTACAGGGGGCCTGGGAGGATTATTTAAGGTTGTTATATCTCACTCACATTCGTTTGTCCGATAGGCCTGATGTTCTTATCTGGGATCACCATCCCTCCGGTGTATATACTCCTAAACTGGGGTATATCCAACTCAATTTGGAATTACATAACCGGGAATTGGCGTGGTGGTGGAAATACTTGTGGAAGCTAAGATGTCCGGGCAAAGCCAAACTACTATTCTGGGCAATCCTGGAAAATAAGGCACCCACTTGGGACACTCTGCAAAAACGTTTTCTACAGGGTCCGGGGATATGCCCCCTTTGTAGGGATGCCGAAGAGAACATGGCCCATCTTTTTATTCATTGTAGTTTCTCACAGGCTATTTGGCTGGATATCTGCAACCTTTTGGATATTAAGGTGAGATGGAGGGGTTCGAATGTGCTGGAAGCATTCGAATTATGGTGGTCTGTTCAACATAACTCCACCTCCCGGGCTCTCCCGTGTATATTCTCTTGGGGCATATGGATTGCCCGCAATATGGTGATATTCCAGGACCGCAGGGTTCCACTGGCTTCTGTCGTGGCACAAATGGTGGCGGTTTTTCTACATTATGTGGCCCCGGTACAAGTGAGCAGAGTCAGATCTGTGCAGGTAGAATTGATAGATCACTCCATGCCGTGGGCTTTTTTCGATGGCGCCTCCATAAATCAACAATCGGTATGTGGAGGGGGGGGAGTCCTTTACAAATCAGAGGATCATTTTTTCCATCTGGCGGCTGGTTTGGGTAGAGGATCAAATAACTATGCAGAACTCATGTCTCTAAAATTACTGATGTTATTTGCTCTCGAACAAGGATGTTTATCTCTGCAGGTCTTTGGTGACTCCCTGTTAGTCATCAATTGGGCTAAGGAGATCTCTATGTGTAATGTGATGGTTCTTATACCTATCCTGGAGGAGGTGAACCGGATAAAACTGTCCTTTAATCACATCACTTTTACACATGTATACAGGGAGCGGAATGGGATAGCAGACCAGCTATCCAAGGAGGCAACGCAGCAGGATTTTGCTCACGGAACATGGAGGATAACCATACATTCGCCGGAAGGATCCTTCAGATATTACCACCGACCATTCTATGAGGTCAATGAGGAGGCACTGCATTGATATAATGATGACTGGGGCGATTTGAGAAGGCTAATCGCTGACTGAACCTGCTGACTATATAATTGATATAATGAGGCATCACACAGGCATATTAAGGGCAGACTGAACTTGCTGAAACTATCATACGCCCTCTGTTGTATCCTCTGTATAGAGTGTAGTATTGACGGAATGTATGGACAGTAATTAAAGCTGTGACGATTAAGAACTGAATGAACTAGAGAAATTCTCTGTATTGACGGGCTGTAATAAAATGCAGAGTCACGACCTGCTATTAGAGCAACTGTAGCGAGCTGCAGGCTGGAAAATATATAGAATATGTAAGGGACTTCTTGTGGGCTGTATGGACAGAGTCATAAAATGGATCAGAGATGGTCACGAACAATTTGAGACAGCAGTAGGATGCAGTCGGTTACGATTGGATCTGTTGACAATAATTAGGACTGTAATATGTGACAATGTAGGGATCTTAGTGATCCTATTACATGTGCAGAATGTAATTTTGTTCCTCTTTTTGAAATAAAATTACGAATTTTTCTAAGGAAAAAAAAAAAAAGGAAGACAAGGTAAGATAATAAACTCTAATGGAATGACCAAGCTTTTGTGGAAAGAAAAACAAGGCGTAATTGCACAATTTTGCTAACTAGATGTTCAAACACCTAAATCGTCCATCTCTCCAGATCTATAGCAGGTCCTCGACAATCATTCCAAGGTATTTAATAATATTCCCATTGGTATCCCACCTACTTGAGATCACGATCATGTTATTCATTTGGTTTCAGGAAGTGTTCCTCCCAATATCATACCTTACAGATATCCCTATGCCTAGAAGAGTGAAATTGAGCATATGGTCATAGAAATGTTAGAGGTTGGAATAATTCAACCTAGCCAAAGTTCTTACTCTTCTCCAGTAATATTGGTGCATAAAAAGGATGGTCCATAGCGTATGTGTGTAGATTATATAGAGCTCAACAAGCTCACTATTAAAGATAAATTCCCCATTTCGGTTATTGATGAATTGTTAAATGAATTACACAGGGTGCAATTTACTTCACCAAGATGGATCTTCACTTAGGCTATCATCATATCAGAATGAGGAAAGAGGACATTCCAAAAACAAAATTATGAACTTATGAAGGCCATTATGAGTTGTTGGTCATGCCTTTTGGCCTTACAAATGCACCTTCCACATTTCAAAGTTTGATGAATTCCATCTTCAAGCCCTTTCTTCAAAAAATTGTGTTACTATTCTTTGAAGATATACTGATCTACAGTAAATCCTGGGAAGCCCATGTTCAACATGTTGATAGGGTGCTCATACTATTGGAGGAACAACAATTATATGCAAAACCCTCCAATTTTTTCTTTGGAGTACAGGAGGTGGAATACCTGGGTCATCTCGTCTTCATGAAGGAGTTAAGGTAGACCCTAACAAAATTAAAGCAATCCAAGAATGGTAGATCCCTACAACCCTAAAACACCTTAAGGGATTTCTTGGGTTGACAGGATATTATTGCAAGTTTGTTCAGAATTATGGGCGAATAGAACCACCCTTAATAGCATTATTGAAAAAGGATGCATTTTCATGGACTCCAGACGCAACTAAGGCCTTTGAAGAAATCAAAGAGGCCATGTGCATAGCTCCAGTCTTGGCTACACCCGACTTCACGAAAACCTTCATCATGGAATGCGATGCATCGGGGAATGGCATTGGTGTTGTTCTAATGCAAGATGAAAGGCCCCTTGCCTTTGAAAGTAGGGCAATTAAGGGGAAGAATATACACAAACCAATTTATGAGAAGGAAATGCTATCAATTCCACATGCCCTGAAACAATGGCGCCCCTACCTCATAGGAATACATTTCAAGGTTAAAACTGATCATGATAGCCTTAAATATTTCTTGGAACAAAAGCTATCTTCAGAAGAGCAAAAAAAATGGGTGACAAAGATGTTGGGCTATGAATTTGAAATCATCTACAAAAGGGGGAAGCAAAATGTTGTGGCAAATGCATTATCCAAGAAGGATGAGGATGTTGAAGCATTGCTCTCTGCTACCTCCATCATCCAACCAGATTGGATAACTGAAGCAAGGGAGGAATGGAGGAATGACGACGAAATGTGGACATTCATTCAAAAGCTGCAGTAGGATCCCAATGCCTCTAATACATTTATGTGGAAAGATGTTTTGCTATGGTACAAGGATCGCTTATATCTTTGTAAGAGTTCCCAACTCAAGCAAAAGGTACATTTGGAATTCCACTCCTCACCGACAGGAGAGCACTTAGGTTTCTTAAAAACCTACCACAGGGGCAAGAAATAAGTTTTTGGGGATGGTATTAAAACTGATGTTCGAATATTTGTGACAGAATGTTTGGTTTGCCAACAAAATAAAGTGGAAACAATTAAGACCCCGGGTCTTCTACAACCACTTTCCATTCCAAGCCAACGGTGGACAAAGGTCTCAATGGATTTTATGACAAGCTTACCAAAGTCTGAAGGAAAGAGTGTCATCATGGTGGTTGTTGATAAACTTACTAAATATGCACACTTTTATGCATTATCTCACCCTTTCAAAGCTAGCACATTGGCCACTGCTTTTATGGAGATCGTCCAAAAACTACATGGTACTCCAAATATTATAGTAAGTGATAGGGATCCCATTTTCATGGCAATTTTGGACTGGATTATTTTATTGTTTGAGTACTCAACTGGCTCATAGCTCATCTTATCATCCTCAATCTGATGGATAAACGGAGAGAGTAAACAAATGTTTGGAAGGATATCTTCAATGTTTTGTGGCTAATAAACAAACACAATGGGTCAAGTGGTTACCCTTGATAGAATGGTGGTACAACACTTCCTTCCATACATCAGCAAAAATGACTCCATTTATGGCACTTTATGGCTATCATACACCATCCATCACATCTTCACTAAGAGACTCATCTAAGGTTCAAGCAGTGGAAGACCACATGGATCATCAACAACAAGTTCTTCAACTCTTAAAGAACAACCTAACTTTGGCACAAAATTGAATGAAACAACAAGCAAATCAACACAGCAGTGAACAAAGCTTTGATGTGGGGGATTGGGTGTTTTTGAGATTACAACCATACAAACAGATGTCCCTGAATAACACCAAGAAGGATAATAAATTATCACCTAAATACTACGGTTCCTGTAAGGTGCTACAAAATATTGGTAGTATGGCCTACAAATTGGAACTGCATGTATCTTCATGAGTCCACCCAGTTTTCCATGTTTCATGTTTAAAGAAGGTAATCGGTGACAAGCTACCAGTTCAAACGATATTACCAGAACTTGATGAGGAAGGAAAAATCATCTTGGAGCCTGAAGCAATCACTAAAACAAGAATAGACAACTTCAAAATCGACCAATTCCAAAGTATCTCATTAAATGGAAGAACCTACTCGCAGAAGACTCAACATGGGAAGACGAGTCCTTTATACAACAACATCCATAACTACTTAAGCGTTGAGGACAACACTTTTTGAAGGGGAGGGGCATGTTAAGCCCTAAATGTTGGCACATCACCCCCAATAAAGTGGAGCATTACCCCCTATATTGTGGTGCATTACATATTATTGATGTCAGCTTGGGTCTATTAGTGGGTCTATTAGTTGTTATTGTACACCTTTGTCTCCTATATATAGGAACGAGATATTTTCATTTTAGTAATCATATCGTGTCTTGTATTGTCTTGTGTATTCAACACAATGTGTAAGGAGGTTGCCCCCTCGAAGAGGCTGTATATTCATCTTTGTTCTTCTCTATCGAGGAATGGATTACTCTTTTCTAGTATTTTTATGTTATTTTTAGGAATTGGTTGAATAACATTGTTAGATATTGGTTTCCAAGTCAGATTGAGTCTATACCAGGTTGGGGACAGTCAGTAGGTTTACCTAAGGTTAGATTACTTATAGAATACACTAGAAGCAATGGTGTTTCCATAGAAGTCCATGGGGCCATTACCTTGAAGCCTTTGGCCTAGCCAAAGGAGTCTACCCAAGGCATGACGTACTACCGAAAGTGCACTGTCAAAGTATTGACCTTGAGTCAGATTTACTTGCAGCCTTTCAGTGTGTCTAATCCATCCTCACTGAGCCCAAGTTGTCAGTCTTGTGTCAAATCCATCTCTAGTGAGTCCAAGATTGCAAAATTCGGATTTAGTGTGCTTGATAGGGGTTGGGTACATTGCAGTGGTATCAGAGTGTGGTCCTCTGAACCTCCTCTTGATTATTTTTTTATGAGTCCTAAAGAAATCCACCTCCTAAAGGGAAAGATCCAGAAGAACCTTTTTTTGAAGAGGAGGTTGACTCCACTGAAGGCAAGATTCAAGGAGTAAAAGACATGTCTAACATGGATGAAAGAGAAGAGTTCCAATATTTTGTTTAGAACATTGTAAAGGGCATGCAAGTCATATTCTAAAACATCATCAAGTCGGGTCAAGAGACTCAAGAGTTTCTTGACAAGCAATTGGTAAACAAAGATGGAGAAGGGAGAAGCGGTGGCTCTCAATATGAAGGGAAGAGGGTCTTTGGTGAGACTCTATTTTAAAAAACAGGGCCTCGTAACCGGCCTCATGAATTCAAGAGTGAGATCAAGAGTCAGCCTAGGGCTACCATGCCCAAGTTTACTGAAGATAATAAAGAAGAACCGGATGTGCATAATGGATCCATTACTACATGGGAGGATCATTATGCAGAGTACCGAACTCTGAGTCAAGATTGCAGGAGAGCATTTCCCTTCAAGGAATTTTGTGAAGCCCAATACAGATTCCATCCAAAAGGGGGCAACATAATTCCTGCACAAAATTATGAGCTGAAGAATGTCATTGGTAAAATATCTCTCCCATACTTTGATGGTTCATCCAAGTGTACTGCAAGTGCATGGATCCAAAAATTGGATACCTATTTTCAATTGAACCCCATGGTTGAAAGGGATGCCATCAAAATGGCCACCCTGCATCTTGATGGAGAGGCCAATGATTGGTGGTTCCATGGAATGAAGACATTGGGGCATGACCAAGTGTCAACCTATGAAGGGTTCACTAGAAGGTTGGCAGAGAGGTTTGATCGGAAGGATCTTGAGATATCCTTCAGGTAGCTAGCGCATATGAGACAGTGAAGAACTCCTAAGGCCTATATTTCTAAGTTCTAGAAGC
Organism: Larix kaempferi; assembly: GCA_027924585.1. Lineage (NCBI taxonomy): Eukaryota > Viridiplantae > Streptophyta > Pinopsida > Pinales > Pinaceae > Larix > Larix kaempferi. Next base: position 5,491,551 of record BSBM01000438.1, read on the forward strand.
TAGCTTTATCCCTTTTTCAAGGGCATACTGTGTAGGATCAATGGAAGAAAAATAAGATGTGTTGTCAAACACTAGAAATTCAGGTACACCAAACCTAGTGACTATTTGGCTTTCAATGAAGGATATCACTTGGTTTGTATTGCATTGTCTGAGGGGGACTGCCTCTACCCATCTGGTAAAGTAGTATGTGGTTGTCAAGATATACTTGTGTTGCAGGGAGGAAACAGGGTTAATGGGTCCAACAAAATCCAATCCCCATTGTTGAAATGGAAACTGTATTGTTACTAGCTGCAAAGGAAAGGCATGTTTTTTCATTTTCCCAGCACACTTCTGACAGGATTCACATCTTCTGGCATAGGTGTATGCATATTTGAACAAAGTAGGTGAGTAGTATCCTGCCCTCAGGATCTTATGTATAGTGGTTTCTCCTGAGAAGTGCCCTCTCGCAGGTCCTATTGTCGTACTTTCCTCTTGTTCCCACTCAATATGTTGTTGTACAGGATCATTGGATTGAGCGGTTAGCAGACACAAGACTTGGCCTTTCACAATATTTGCTGGTCTAATCTCCAAATCATATTCTTGCAGAGCTGTCATCTAGTGAGCTCTCTTTTCACCTAGCTCCTTCTGAACCAAAGCATTTCTGATGGCTGCATAAGAAACAATTACTTTAGTCCGAGATTTCAATAAATATGGTCTAAAATGTTTTACTGATTTATAGACCGCATAAGCTTGTTTATCAATCTGGGAGTAGTTGAGTTCTGCTCATGAATGAAATGGGAATTTCAGCATCATTCTCATGTTTCTGTGTAAGGACAGTTGCGTAGGAGAAGTCAGTAGCAAAGGTGTACTAAATAAAATCTTTGTTGAAGTCTGGAGACATCAGAGCGGGGGCTTCCGCAATGGATCTCCGGATTTCAACAAAGGCATTTCTTTGTTCCTCAGACCACTTGAACTGTGCATATTTTTTAACGAATTGTTACAATGGCTTAACAATTTGAGCAAATTTCAGAACAAACCTACGAACGAAATTAATCTTACCAAGAAAATATTACATGGCTTTACGTGAACCAGGTAGGCCGATCTTCACAATGGCTTCTTTGCGTTTTGGATCAATGATCATGCCTTCTTTTGAAACAATAAAACCTAACAGCTTACCTTCAGTGACTGCAAATATAGATTTCTTTAGGTTCAGTGAAATTCCATATCTTTTGCAGCGCTCGAACACCTATTTCAGAGCAGACAAATGTTCATGTCATTTTTTCGAATAAATAGTAATATCATCTAAGTATACAACAACAAAATTGTGCATCAATCCCCTGAAAGCTATGTCCATAGCTCTCTGGAATGTGGGACCTGCGTTTATCAGCCCAAAAGGCATTCTCCTGTAGGCAAAGGTTCCCCAAGGGGTCCTGAAAGCTATTTTTAGTTGATCATCAGGGGCAACTAGGACTTGGTTATATCCTGAGAAGCCATCAAGGAGAGAAAACATCTCAAACTTTGCTACTTTCTGTAGAATCTGCTCCATAGGAGGAACAGGGTAATTGTCCTTTTCGGAAGCCCTGTTTAAGTTTCTGAAATCAACACAGAGTCTGATCTCCCCATTCTTCTTTCGAACATGTACCAGGTTAGCAATCCACTATGTATGTCTAACAGGGAATATAATTCGTGCTGCCAGTCATTTCTCAAGCTCCTTCTTTACAGAGGGTTCCAGACTGGGATGCATCTTCCTTAACTTCTATTGATAAGGTTTTACTTCGGGTTTCATTGGTATATTATGGTGCATGATATGAGTGTCAAAAGTTTTAAGTTCATCATATGTCCATTCAAAGACATCTTTGAATTCCTTGCACAATTTGATAAAAGCTCTCTTTTCCTCAGCAGAGCAATCAACCCCTAGATTGATGAAACGAGGATTCAGTTCAGTTCCTAGGTTGATAGGCTCATAGCTGAGGGATAAACTCTGGGTTTTATAGTTGGTCTTTTGCTTGAACTTATCTTGCAGTTCATAGTACTTCTCCAGGTTGATGATTGATTTAGGGATAAGATTGGAAGGATGAGTGGAATCAACCAAAGACCTCTCATGCTTAGCTTCATCTATTTCCACATCTTGAAACGTGTCATGGGCTGTAAGAAAGTCTAATATTTGTTGGTCATCATCAAACACTTTCCAATTAGTCACATTATTAGGAATAGAAGGCCCGCACATAAGCCCAATTGAAAAAGTGTCAGGGGACAAACCTTCTGGTGGAATCAACCTGGATGTAGTATTAGCTAGTAAATCTGCATCAAAATTCTGTGATCTTGGGACTGACTGAATGTTAAATGCAAAAAAAGAATTAGTTAAGTCCCTTACCAATTTCTGATAGTTAATCAAACGAGGAGACAAACAATGGATTTTGTTTCTCACCTGTTTTACTATGATCTCAGAATCTCCATAACATTCAATTACCTGGGCACCCATATCAATGGCCTTCTTGAGTCCCTAGACCAAGGCCTCATATTCAACGATGTTGTTGGTGCATTCAAACTCAATTCTGCAGGAAATCATAGTTTGGGTCCCTTTTAGATCAATTAGGACACAACCTGCACCAGCTCCATCTTTAGATCTAGAGCCATCAAAAAATAGAGTCTATGCATTTAATTCTATCCTAAAATTAGTATTTACATTGTATGCATTATGTACAACAGTACTTGAGAATGGAACAAAAGTGAGATTGACAATTTGGGACTGGTTATGTGCATTCTCAGCTAGTGACAAATCCGCATGTATATCCCCAAAGAAAGTATTGAAAGTGCAATGTTCCACATGTGAGCTGAAATATGCAGCAGGTTCACTAGGATCATTTAAGTCAGTGACAATTTGTTTCATATAAGGTTCTCTGCTGATTTTAATTATGTTCGGTCTCCCATTGTAGGGAAGCCACAAGTGGGACCAGTCAGTAGCAAAGTAGCCTTTGAGATTCTCTGACCAATCCTTGCTCAGCCAGATTCCATACATTTCTGGGATGTCAACCACAATAATATCCACTGTCTGGTGGATTTTGGGGTCAGCAGATAGTGTCAACAGGACATTCTTCAGTTCTCCCACTACCCTAACTTTGGATCTATCAGGTTGAACAATTTGAGTAGGGCAGGGGTCCACAAAGGAATTCAACTTTTTGCAGACAGATAAAGGCATCACATTTGATGAAGCCCCTGAATCTATCATACAATTATGGACATTTCTATTGAAGACTTCAAAAGTAAGCAAGAAAGGAGGTGTCTTCTTGCTACCTGGTTTCTGATTCCCAAGTTTAGAGTATGTTTCCAAATTGTTGTTCTGATCCTCCATGGGTTTGTTGACAATCATACTTTTGGGCAGACTGTCTCTCATTGCAGGGATTTTCAGAAGTTCAAAAAGAGAAATATTGGCTTTTACTCTTTTCAAGTCATCAATGAGATTGTATTCTATTTCAGGAATAAGAGTGTCCTTATGTGTTGGTGCTTTACCTCTGTTCAGTGTGGGTGTTGAAGTGGAAGCTTCCTGTGTAGGTTTTCCCTTCCTCCTTGTATTATAGGGGTGTTGGACATTGAAGACAGCCTCAGGCTCATCTTCCTCCTTAGCCATAGGGATTCTAAGAAGAAGCTAATTGTGTTTATCTACTAATCTTCTACTTCATCTGGTGGTTCAGGATCTTGATTCTCTTGTGGGTTTTCATCTTGCTGACCAGGAGAATTATGTGATTCTGAAACCAAAGCTTTGAAAATGGAAATAATTTCCTCAAAGTTCAATCCTTCATCAGGATTGGGTGGGACTTGGTTTTGGGGTGGTTGATAAGGTCTTTTGAAAGGTTGTTTGTTGAATCCCCTGTTATTGTTCTGGTTTTCTGTGTTGCTTTTCTTTAGGTCTACCATCTCATTTAAGATCTTTTGGAGAAACCTTTTCATGTCATCCATCTCAAATGGGTCCTTGTTTTGCACTATGGTTTTTGGAGGATTTTCTTACTTTTTTTTGGAGGTGGAAGGTTGTTCTGTTGAAGTATCAGAGTTATCTTTCAAACAATATATATCTTTTTCAACATGGATAGCCTCAGCAAAGGCCTCCTGCAAGTTATCTTTTCATGCTCTTTTTACCCACATAGCAATGGGAACAGGTAAGCCTTTAACATAATAAGCAACCAATAGTTATTTTGTAGGAAGAACAGTGGTAGGAATTCTATTTTTCAAGTATGAAAACCTTTGGTTGTAATCTTAACTCTTTCTTTGCCTCTGATTTTCATCGAGGACAAGTCTATGACCAAGTCTTTTGGAGTCTTGTCATCTCCAAACTTCTGGATTAACATTTTTTCGAAATAATCCCATGAAGAGATGGATATGGCTTCCAGGGCAAAGTACCAAGTGGAAGCTTTTCCCTGGAAAGTGTAAGGAAAGAATCTATAGACTACATCTTCATGAATGACATTCCTAAGTCTGATTGACTGCATAAAAGTTTTAATATGATCAAGGGCAGGTGATTTCTCATCAGGATCAAACTTAGGGAGCCACTTCTCAGGATTTTTAGGGAGTCTGTGTTGTTCACCAACAACGAATACAACATCCTGGTCTAGCCAGGGTCTGTTTCCACCTTTCGCCATGGGTATGTCTTCTGAAGATGAATTGGAGTCTGACTCACTATGTGATGATTCGTCAGATGAGGATGATGGAGATGAAGAAGGAGTTGGTGGTGGTCCACCTGTGGCAACGTTTGGTTGGTCTTGTTCTGTTTCTCCGAATAATATATCAAGATTGAAATCAGGGTGCAGATTGTGGCGAGGTGAATTATGTTGTTCAAGGTTTGGGCGATCTGAATTTTGATTATCTGAATTATTAGCTTGCGGATCGGTGTTCTAGTGATGTTGAATTGCTGTTAGTCCAAGATTACGCTCTTTTGCGATTATTTGTTGTAACCTAGCAACACTATCAGAAGAACCTTTAAGTAATTGTTCGAGTGTGAGGGGTCCCCTAGTGGGTGATATAAAAATGATATCGGCCCTCCTAGTTTCCTGCTCTATTATAGGGGTAGCAGGAATGACGATTGGATCTTGCACCGGTTGTTCTACAGAGGTAGATGCCTGCGTGTGACTATGGGTGACAATCGGTATTCTTGTTGGAGGAGGTTTATTGGTATTCTATTTAGGCATATCTTGTTTCAGGCCCTCCTTCTAGCGCCATTTGTAGAAGCTTCAGATGTGTAGGTTGCTGGAATGGGTTATAAGGCTAACAACAGAGGGTGAAAACCCAGACTGAAAGGCTTCAAAAGGCTCTGCGCAAGAGCAGTTCTATCCCCGGCCTATTTGGTGTAGTTAACTCCCACGGATACAAAGGCCTCCGCTTGCACTTATGGGGTTTGATCCTGAAAGGATCAGTCTTCTTGTGAGGGAATATTAAAGTATCCTAACTCTAAAATGGATCTAAACCTAGAACAAATATACCTTAAAGGAAATCTAAACTAAGTCAGATCTAATCTAAAGGAAGTGTTTTGTTTGTGTGCAGGATAACTTGGTTTGAGTTTTAATAAGTTATTTCACCAACTTAACAGAAATGTAAAATTGGATCTTTACTTATTACTTCAAAATACAATCAGGCAATGAAAATTAACTGATAACAACTTAAAGATTAGGCACACACAAGGTTACCTTGTTGCTGAAATGCTAATTGAAAAATTAACATGAATTAATAGATTATGTTAATCATTTGCATAAATAGATAAATGTTTTAATTAAATAAATTCACTTAAAACATTATGATACACAGACCATGAATTAAGACAAATCCAAATCATAGATCAATGCATTAATGATTGATTGCAAAGTCAAACAGTATTCATTCCATAATTAAGATGAAGAAATCAAACATCATCAAAGAAATTGATAACATAAACAAAGAAGATTCCAAAAGAAACTAACTTTGATTCATCAGGTCTACAATAAATTACAAGATCATAAGTGAAACAATGTTTCTCCAGTCCTTATTTGGCGATTATCTCCCCCCACGTACCCCGTGAGAGCTCTACCCTTTAAATAATAATCACAAAATAATTACAAAAGATAGACTTCCCATAAAACAGGGATTACCAAATCTACTTCTACCGCTAAATCACCTCCATGAGTGATTAATACTAAGCATTTCACAACATTCCCAAAAGATTTCATTAGATACATTCAGGGAAATATCTCGTAGTGGACTGTGAAAGATAACAACAATCCACTAACTGTTTGTGACGAATAATAAGGGAACCAAAAGATCTTTCTTAGAAGATTCATGGATTGAATCTCAGAGTCCTATTCCTCGCTATTGGTGCTTTCATCCGGAACATCTGCATTAAAAGGTGGCGACACAAGTTCATGGTATTGAATAGGCTAAAGTTCTTTCTCTTCACAAAATTTGACTGAAGATTTGTGACTTTTCTGCATCTTGCTCACCGTATGTAACTGTTAGAAGGAAAACTTCTGAAAACCGACTAACAAGACTCTTCTATTGCAATATAACGACCGATGAATTGCTTATGTCGATGTTTGTGTTTAACAGAGAACAATAAAGATTCCAAAAGACTGAATGTAATGAATAGCCATGATTAAAACCTTACAGTCTGAGAATTGCAATCATCACGTCTGTAATGAAATCACACACAACAGGTGTCGACAAAAATGATTAAGACAGGATAAGATTTTCATTAATTCACGTATGATCTAACGTCAAATCTTAATTTTCGATCATTATGAGTTAGTTAGATGAATGATTACCATTTCATGCTTGGCCGAAGGTGAAAATCGTAGTCACGAACCTGACAACAATTTGAAAATTGGTGACAAACAAATAATCCAAATAATTATTGAAAACCACGCAGCGTAATCTCATCCGTGGAATCAAGATAAATCGACGGTTAGAAACTAAACATGTGAGAAGCGGAAGAAAAGTTGCGGGCGTTTATTTTGCAAATATGTACATCCTTTCCACAATCCACAATCCACAATTGCGGGTTGCAGAATCACAATTCTAAATATTAACAACCAGAAATTTCTGCAATCCGCAATTGCAGGTTGCGGGTTGCAGAAACGTAAACCACACTAATCAATATAATGACTCTTCCGCAATCTGCAATTGCGGGTTGCGGGTTGCGAAAAAGCAAGACCTGAACTTATTATTCAAACAGTTGCCGCAATCCGCAATTGTGGGTTGTGGGTTGCGGAAATGCAAAACACACAACTATTTTAAGAGTGTTCCCGCAATCTGCATTGCGGGTTGCAGAACGAAAATGTTTCAAGACCAAAAACCAAGCTTCCGCAATCCGCATTGCGGATTGCGGGTTGCAGAAAGAGTTAACTTTTGGGAAAATCAAAGCTTTCCGCAACTCACAAAAACACACAAAATCAAAGGAATTTTCAAAGGGAAAATTACTAACTGAATCAAATCATAGAAAAGCAATAAAAGCATGATGAAAACCCCAAAATGACCATGGAATTTAATCATTACCTTTGCATATAAAAATTTGGGGCTCCCATGTTTTCTTGAAAACATGGGATCTGTTGTACCTACAATAGAACCATGGGCCCTGGGCCATAAGTGTGCTAAGGGTAAGGCACGCTACATTGAGGTATTTTCAGAGAGCGAAGCTAATGAGGGAGATGAGGAAGTACCGGTTGAAGCAGATGGTGGTTATGAGACTACAGATGAAAAACACCTACCACCTGTAAGTGGCAAGATTGCAGTTATGACGGGAATACCTCGCTTCCACACTCTCAGATTCAACGGAATGGTGCAGTGGTAGAGAGTTACAATTTTGGTTGATGGAGGTGATACTCATAATTTCATTGACTCAGCCTTGGTAGAAATAAGGAAGTTGCATACTGAGACCTTTGAAGATTTCACGGTCATCATACTAGGTGATAACTCCATGGATTGTACTAAATGGATTCCAAATCTGCAAGTAACCATATGAGATTATACCTGAACATATAAGTTTTATGTTGTTAATGTTGCCGACACAACCTTGGTGTTGGGAATACAATGGTTGTATTCCATTGGAGAGCATTCCATGAATTATCAGGTGCCTCAAATAAGTTTCAAAGATTCTGATGGGAAGCAAATAATTTTGCAAGGTATCAACACCTATCCTAGTCAAGTGGTGTCTTCACATAGTATGAGAGCAATCTTGAGACATGTAGACCTCCTATAGGGTAGGACACCTGATAAAGTATTAAATTATATTCATGGAATATTGGACATAGCAATGCAAGAAAGAGATTCGAAGGCACAACAAAAGATCCAATTTTTTTTGGATCAAATGGCAAGTATTCTCAAAGGCATCAATAGTGATGCACTATCAATATGTTTATGGGATCTTGGCATCCTTTGGAATGACATGTTGTTCCAAGGGACCAAAATGTTGTGAGGGATGCAGTAGGATCAATGGGATCCTGGAGGGTGAATTAGCCTTAACTTTCAAAATTCAATCCATGGGAAGCAATGGTACGGTTTCCTACATGAGAACTTTTATGATGGATGGAAACACTATGTATTTGCTTGGTATTTTATGAGTCTTCAAAATACTCTCTATGTTGGAAATCAACGAGGTGAAAGAAGGTGGTATGAGAAAATTTCCAGGAACTTTCCTCCTAGTAGACCACCGGAAAAAATAATTGAGCAAGTTTTGCAGCATCTAGAACTACAATTGCTTGAGGACAAGCAATTTTGGGCGAGGAGGACTGTATCGTCCCTTCCCTGAGGGATCCATGGTCATCCTACTATCTTTTCAACCCCTATAGGTTCTGGCAAAATTTTAATAAGTGAAGCGGTTAATTTTGAATGCATTAATTATCAAGTTTAATTAATCTTGAAACCTGGGATAGTGTGCAATGTATTAAATGTAAATATTTTAATTTAATTTAATTTTGTAATGAGTGAATATGCCTAGGTGGCCCAGGAGGATGCATAAGAGAGCTTGTGGACCCAATGAGTTGTCATCCACAATGGCAACTAGAAGAAAAACAGAGAAAATCAATAAAGCCACTAAAAAGATGGAAGGCAACATAAAAGCAGGAAAACGCAAAAAAGCAGAAAGCAGAAGAAAAGTAGGAAAGTCCACAAAAGAAGAAGAAAGTAGAAAAGCAGGAAAAGCACTGAAAAAGTAGGAAAGCAGAGAAAATCCAGGAAAAGCAAGATGTTTCCAAAAGTAGAAAAGCAGACTAAAGCATAAAGGCAACAAAGCAAGGAAAAAAAAGGCAAAAGCTACAGGAACAAAATTAGTCAATGAGGATGCCTTGGTTGAGGAGGATGAATACATCATCGTATCCTGAAGCCAATTCATGTTATAAAAGAAGGTGGAGCACCCCCTCTCACATTTTTGTCACTTTTGATGATTGTCTTGAAAGCTATGCATCTCAGAGGCTTGGGAGATGCGCCCCTAACCAACTTTGGGTGATGCGCCCCATAGCAAAACTTGTTCCAGTCATCTTCTTAGTGTTAGTGCATCCATTAGAGTGTGAATAGCATATTTGATCCATCATACAACTTGAAGTATTTGAGTCTCAAGATATGGTGCAAAGATAGATGCATCGGTATTTGTGATTGTGGTGAGATTTGGTTAGAGAAGAGAGCAATTTGAGCAATTGCACCCCCTGTGAGTTGCATAAGTTGTTCCTGTGTCTTCAATGAGCTACAAGAGGGTCATTTCCTTCCCATGGCTTCGATCCAATGGTGACAGTCCTTTCTTTCCTTCTCAAATTCAATATTCTTGCTTCTATATTGTAAAACCTTGAGGGTTTAGGACTCTCTGTAAGTTTGGTTCTAGTATACTATCATTTCCTGCTATAAAACTTTGATGCAATATTTTTGTTGTTCATGTACATGTAGTTGATCTCGTATATTAGTTTTTTTTAAGAATTCATGAACCTTTACTGTTGTTTGGAATTTATTGTTTCAATGCTTGCACCGTAGCATGGCAAAATTGCCTAGTTTTCTGTTTGAATGAATTTTATGTCTAATGTATTACTAAATTATGATATGAAGGTTCTAACAGTCAATACTTATATCCCATCCATGTCTTCATAACAGAAATTAGGAAGGTCCCCAGGCCATTTGAATTCATCTGTAAATCCTCACCTCCATTAGTCCAAGTCTATCCTTTTGCACCTAGTTAAACTTTTTACTACTAGATCTTGGTTTCCAAATCAGACTGAGTGTATACTAGGTTGGGGATAGTCAGTAGGTTTACCTAAGGTTAGATTACTTCCAGACTATACTAGAAGCAGTGGAGTTTCCACAGGAGTCCTTGGGGCCATTTCCTTGAAGCCTTTGGCCTAGCTAAAGGAGTTTACTCGAGGCATGACGTACTCCTGAAGGTGCAATGTCGAAGTATTGACCTCGAGTCAACTTTACTTGCAACCTTTCAGTGTGTCTAATCCATCCTCACTAGGCCCAAGTTGTCAGTCTTGTGTGAAATCCATCTCTAGTGAGTCCAAGATTGCAGGATTCTGAGTTAGTGTGCTCAATAGGGGGTTGGGTACATTACAGTGAAGGGATCACACTTATGATTGTCTAATTCTCAGAGCAAAAAAAATCTTGAAGAGGTGGACCTTGTGATCCTAGGATTCTCAAAGGGATTTGGAAGGAGAGTTTGAAGGAGACCTTGCAATAAAGTGAGGTATACGGATCATTTTGTTTCCTTGTTTGCTTTCCATTAATAAACTTGTCATATTTCCCAATTCTTGTGTTCATGCAATGTATGTTTACTTTGTGATATCCAAAATAGAGTAGATATTGTTTATGATTAACATACTTGGAGGAAGGAAGCTTTGTATTGTTCTCTACAGGTTGCATCAAGCTTAGGAGATTTGGAAGATGAAGCTAAAGGAGTCACTCATATATACAAATAAATTGCTTTTTTATGATACAACCTTATTCTTGAGATAGTCAAATATCTATTTCATTGATCTTTTGACATGTGCAAATATATACATGAAAAAACCATTAATTTCATGAATACACAAAACTATATTATCAAACATTTCTTAAGATGAGGATAGAACTTTGTCATTCGAGAGATTAATCACCACTTTAGAATCACCTTCAAATATCACTTCCTTAAACCTGAGTTTTAGGACCTCCATAACTTCTATGTCAAGTGCCTCAAGTATTTACATGTAATTACCAAAACATATCCATGTGAGTTTTAGACATACCACATAATCTTGTCGGGCCAAGGTTAACTTTGGATACCTTGTTAGAATCCAATTTAATTTGATTTCATAAGGAGGACTCTATTTGCTTTGATGTTTTTGATAATTGAAATTCTATCCTTTAACCAAATGAAGGGCAAGCTCAGGGGTGGTGATCTTGATATCTAGTTTTGTCTTTCGAACATTTCCTTCAAGATCTTTCATATTTTGGTCATGAGTGTTTCAATGATAACTCTTTTCACCACCCCCCATATTGATGTGTTAATTTTAATTTTTATTTCAAAATTTATGCTATTTTTATTTTCAACCTAAACCACAATACAAGATACTTTCCAAACCTACTTTAAGGGTTTTAATTTATAGGGGGCCTTGTGGAGATAATGTCCATTGACCTTTATACTTCAAGTCTTCCACGATTGATCAACTGAATCATATCAAAGAAGAATATGATAAGCACCATCTTCATTTTTCAAACACCCACCACATCTTGAGGGCCTTGCTACCCCTTCCTCTTTAGGGCTACTTTTGATAATAATTTTTTCATTTATCAACCACCCCATACCAAATTGTGGGGAGCTATATTGGTTTCTAGATTTGACATCTATGAAGGCATAACCTTGTTTCATTGAATTAGGAGCACATATTTAAAATATCTTATTTTCCTCGATTCTCATCCACAAGAAAATGTCTCCAATCAACTTGACAATTCCTAAGAAATAATTTAAATCTAAATATTTAGTTAGTGATGCATTTTTTTATTACTATTACATTGAAGTTATAGGAAACATACCATACTTATGGAGGTTTGAGTGTAGGGCTTAAACCACATTCTTAGGGATCAAGTGAAGATTTCCCGCAATATAAAAATTATATTAGATATTACAAGGGACATGGTTTGGTATTTTTATTTTCATTTTACTTTTATAGTCAACGATATCATTCTCAAAGGTCATGAAATGTTATGGGATGACAAAATTTGTCATCTTTGTGATACTAAGAAGATGAAGGAATAAAAGCACCTCCTCTTAAAATGCCCTACACATAATATTTGTAATGCTAACGATCTTCATAGCCTATTAATTCACCAAAACTATGGAAATTTAGGAGTGCTTCTCTCCAATCTCTTTGATCATAGAAAGAACAAGATTATGGAAAACCAATTAATTCCTTATCAGTTTCTTCAAAATTTGACAAATCAAAGCTGGTCTTATTTAAAAGAAAACACTCAAATGTCTAATGTGTGTGTGTGTGTGATTTAGCTAAATTCATCTATTATAATATACAAGAAAGTTTACAAACACCACAAATTGTGGCCAATGCATAGGAGGGACAAACAATTGGTTGTCAAAAATATTATGGTCTTTCTCAAGCCATGTCATTCCCCTATGGGTAATTGTTTGAGAACTTACAAATATAAAAAACAAATCAAAGACCCTAACAACATCCTTATGTGTTTGAAACTTGACCCTAACAAAAACTCTCAGATTTTAAAACAAATACCTAAAGGGCTTAAAACATAACTATAATATAAATTTGGAAGAAAACAAAACAATGAGGCTTGGTAGTCATTCTTGGGGGTCAAAATCCACATAAATGATGATGGGGGGATAATCTTTTGCCCATGAGCTCAAGCTACTTCCTTTGAAGCTACTACTGAAACATCAACTTCTTGTTTCTTCTTTGTTGCCCTAATTGTTGCCCATTTTGCATCCTCTTATTCTACATCTCCACTAGCTTCCTTTTTACAGATAACTTACGAACCCTAAATGACATTACCCATATTTACTATATACTTCGTCCAACCTATTGAGAAGTTCATTGTTTTGATTGCCTTTCTGCTCCATAACCGATGCCACAAACTCTTTGATATGCCAAAGCAAGTCCACTATCTTGGAATATTTTGTCTCCTTGCTCCTTGAGAAATCAATGTCAGGAAGCCAAGGGGTGATTTCTTCATCCATTTTATCACTAGAGGTATAACCTCTTTTTAGCCTCACCCTTTTTTCTATGCTTTCCACCTCATGCTTGACCTTCTCAAAAAGCCAAGCATGTTAGGCTGTTGTAAGGGCCTTGGTTATGGGATCCTTCTACTTAGCCCAAAACAACCCCACACCATGCTGCATTGAGCCTTTGCAGTAGTGCAAGCGACCCCTTTGAGCCCCCTTACCAACCTCCTAGCCCCCCTCCACATCATGTTCTCTCTTCATCCATACTCCCAACTTGCAAGTGTTCCCAAATAAACCAATATAGCTCCCACCAAACCAAAGCCCAAACCCTCTATGTGTTGTAGAAGAGTTCAAACCACCAACCAACTATAGCTCCCACCAAACAAGATCCCAAGTCAATTATGATTTGTCCAAGCCTCTCATGGGACATCCTCAAAGCACCATCATTAGCATGGGTTATCTTGCCCCCTACATATTGACAGTTGAATCCGAAAGTCCACACTACATTTCCCCTCACTAGTCACCACACAAACAAACTCAAAATCACTAGTTTGTCCCTCCACAATGGGTAGAGTCATGCTCAGGTCTAGCTTACTATACCCTTTGATTCCCAAGCAAGCTATCATAGTTATGCTTAAGGTGAGGTGTTTGAGCCATAATGACTCATGTCCATCAACAATCCCTCCCTTGTATCTTCCACACACTCCGTAATGCATTTGTCAACAATAATGCCACCTATCCTTCTCACCCCATCTAGGATACATACTTTTAATAGTTAAACTTTTCACATATTTTTTTATGATTTATCTAATTTTAAAAATAACTTTTATCAATAATTTTACTTATAATTGATTTGGAAGGATGCTCTAAAAAATCCTACTTTTAACGATTTTCACTATATTTTATTATTAATAATTTATTTTTTAATAGACCCATAAAAAACCTTCAATTTAACAATTTTCACAATTATCTTATAATTTTCTTTTCTTTAATTGATTTAAAAACTCTAACTTTACATTACATTAACACAGTATGACTTAACAGGGGAGATTTGAATTTTATCGACCAACACCAAATCTTTTTAAGAATTAGAGTTGGCCACTGCGTTCACGCATCCTTGAAACTTGAAAGGACGAGCCGGTAAAACTTTTTTCTTCTCTAACACTACCTTGCTATCTATTACCGACCAGTGTGATTAATGTAGGTTCAACGTACACATTAATGAATTTGCTCCTCTTTAATCCGCGAAGCCGGGTTCGGTGGTTGGTTTGAAAATGCGTGGGAAGTATTGCAGAGTTACAGCGTAATCCAGGTCTCTGCCATGCGGGCAGCCCTAGAAAAACAGGGCGCAGGGTTTATCTGGAAATATTTTGCAACAATGGCCGAGCTCGATTGAGTTCGATTGTGGTACTATTTCGAAAAGTGATAGGAAGAATATATGCGTGTATATCATTAGAACTGTATTGATATCTAATTACGGTTCCTCGGGCGTAGGCATTGAATTTCTGAATACAGATTGGATTGATCAGTGATTGGGATTGGGTATAAGTATGGCAGTGGACATGGACATATCTGGGCCCTTGGAATCCATGGATATCAATCTCATTGGCGATGTGGTCCAGAAATGGCAGACTTTCTGCGAGACCACAGATAATATTGTTAAATTTGAAGACATCAGTTCTTTTGAGGATGATTTTATTGGATCTGTTAATGGGCTGTTGGAGTATGGACTAGGGTCTCTTGTGGTCGATTACTTTGTCCAAGCTCTCGAGGTAAGTTCGATTAGTTATTCCTTCAGTTCATCTAAAATTGCATTATTTTTTAATAATTTCAATGAATTCACGAGAGCTTTATGAGGAGTACACTAGTCATGTGGCAATATACTGGTTCCTTTATGGGTATGACCTGTTTTTTCTTCAAAATGTTAAAGAAATGTAACTGTGGAAGATATTCTACTTATACTTGTCTATTGTATTATTGTATTCCTCCTTCGGGAGATGTCATTGATGTTGTAAGAGTCATTAAAAGAGTCAATGTAAAACCCTAACTGATTAGGTCGGCCTGGAAAGATCTAGAAAGAATATTTTATTGTAAAAGCGTATAGGTCGGCCCACTTAGGTGAGTTAAAGCCAACCTAGTTAGTAAAAGGTCAAGTCAAATGTAAAGTATAAATAGGAGATTGAGTTGCTCATTTGGATCACACAAGTTCGCATAGGAGAGAGAGAGAAGTTTGCACAAGTTGAGGAGTAGCTGATTTTGTCTTGGGGTTTATCTTAGTACTTTGTGAATTCTATATTGAGGAAGATTTTGCCGGGGTTTTCTCCCTTGTGGTTTCCCCGAGAGAAATATTGTGTTCATTGTGTTCTTGCCGTGCTTGTATTTCCTTCAGTGATAGATTGTTTAATGTTATATGCTAAACAAGTAAAAACTAACATGGTTTCAGAGCGAGCCTGAAAGAAAACATTGTGTAGCCTCCGTAACTGCAGAAACTAGGGCTTCTTGTTCAGGGAGCTCCCTCCACAGATCAGCTAAAAAAGAGAGTGCATCTAACTCGACTCACTAGGGCGCATCTTTCTGTCGAAGTAGGTTTCAATTATGAGAATTTTCATTTTTGGGTCCCCCACTACAGCTCGGGAGAATTAGGGCATCAAGTTTTTGGATCATCTACTCACAGAATTGGGAGAAGGAGTACTTTGCTCAACTCGCCTTATCTGCTCACAGAATTGGGAGAAGGAGTACTTTGCTCAACTCGCCTTGAGGAGGCGAATTTGCTCATCCATTCAGTTTTCCAAAATCCTTAAGTCGGAAAATTAGGGTTTCTCTGACAAACCCTAGGTCAAAGTAGAAGCAATTTTCAGAAGCACAACTTTTCTGGTAAGTCCCAAATCTATTCTATTTCCATTTGAAGTACTCATTATCAAGATGACTAGCAATACCAAGCTTGATGAGAAGCTTGAGGGAGCTGAGAACTTCAGGGCATGGAAGTATAGAGTCATGCTCATCCTTGAAGAACATGACATAGAAGACTTTATAAAGGAAGGACTTACAGAACCAGAGGGAGATGAAGCCAAAGCAAGGCATAAGAAGAATATGGTCAAGGCAAAGAGGATCATTGCTGATTCCATCAAAGATCACTTGATCCCCCAAGTGTCTTCCAAGAAGACTCCAAAAGAGATGTTTGATGTCCTGACCAACCTATTTGAAGGAAAGAACATTAATAGGAAGATGACCTTGAGAGATCAACTCAAGGGAGTGAAGATCTTGAAGTCTGAGTCCATGCGGTCATACTTCTCCATAGTGTCTCAGATAAAAGAACAACTAGAAGCTATTGGAGATATGGTAGAGGATGCTGAAGTTGTGACGACCACTCTGAATGGTCTCCCTAGAGATTGGGAACCATTTGTTCGTGGCATTTGTGCTAGAAAGAAAATGATCTAGTTCAGACAACTATGGGAAGAGTGTGTGCAAGAGGAAGAAAGAATAGTGGTGAGAGAAGAGAAACTAAATGATGATGAAGATCAAGCTTTGGCGACCCATGCCAAAGGAAGGAACAAAAGGAAGAATCATGAACGTTCTCATGACCACTCTCCTAGAAGACCTCAAAAGAAAGGGAAGTTCAAAAGAGATCTATCTTCAATTGAATGTTACTCCTGTCACAAGACATGACACGTTGCGAGATTTTGTCCACTCAAATCTGGACAACATAAGAAGCAGAAGAAGAGATTTCATGCTCATGCAGCGGAAGATAGTGAGTATGATGAAGAAGTCAAAACCAAAGAAGATTCCTCTAATAATGAGGAATATGTACTTTAATCCAAACCAGGTTTGAAGAAGAACCTTCTATCTATTTCAGCATTAGATAAGAAAGGTCTTCGAATTGCATTTATAGATGGTGAAGTTCTTATGTGGCCAAAGGGGAAGATTTTCAATGATGCAGTAGTCATTGGAGTAGAAGGAGGACTTTACAAACTGAAGGGTCATGCAGATACAACATTGATGACCAGTACCATGAGCCCTTGTGAGCTATGGCATATAAGACTAGCTCATGTACACTACAAAGCCTTACCATTAGTAAGTAAGGTGGTGATTGGACTACTAGAAATCCAGGTTGATCACGAAGGAGTATGCAAAGGATGTGCTCAAAGAAAGAGTACGAAGAATCCATTTCCAAGCAGCGACAACAAAGCGAAAGGTATTCTGGATATTATTCACTCAGATATCTGTGGACCTATGTCCACCACTGTTAGGATATTTAGACACTTAGGAGTTAGTTAAGATCAACTTGTGTAATATATCCGTTAGGGATAGTGTGTTTCTTTAGTATGCATTAGTATGCATTTGTAAATACTTAATCCGATGGTCACGATATGTTTCCGACATAGAGTGATCCGACGGCTCAACTTCTCTTAGATCAAACCTCACCTTGATCCGTGGCTTAACACCCGATTGGTCCATGATCTCTATTTAAAGAGCATGGAGGGTTATTGTTTAGTTGATCGATTATGAGAAGCTCATTTGTAACTTTCTTTCTTTGCATAATAAATTGTCCCGTAGAAGCTATTTGGCCGGGGCCGTGGAGTGTTTCCCTCAAGAGGGTTTAAACCACGTCAAAACATCGGTGTGTTGATCTGTGATCTGTTTGTGTGAAGTGGTTGCTCTTGGTGTTTGGTCCTTTGGTAGTACCCTGTGTACCCGAACATGGTATCAGAGCTTTTATGAAGTGTCGCTTTCAGTTGTGATCTAGATCTTGAACTGTTGTTGCCGAAACTCGAAAGGGTTTCTAGTTCTGGTATTTTTGTGCATTTCTGGGCTGTGGGAGGTGTTCCATTGCGTCCAGAGCGTCGTTTCCATTGGGAAATAGTTTTCGTTTGACCGAAAACGGTTCCCGGTTGCTCCAGAAACGCGTATTTCATCAGATCTGAAGGTATAATGTTACAGTGACGCTTTTTTTTATTTTGTTTTTTGAAAAGAAAAAATCTCATATTTCATATTTCTTTACTGTTAGATTTTTTTTGGTTCGGATTGTTGCTTTCCCATCTGCGTATGCTCTTTGCCGTGCACCTTGAGCGATCTCGGCAAATCAGAAACAGAAAGGGAAAGGGTTTTTCTCGGCTGCGTATGCTCTTTGCCGTGCACCTTGCGTGATCTCGGCAAATCAGAAACAGAGAGAAAACGTAGACTTTTCGGGCAAGCTAACAAGATCTAACTCCACAAGTGTGGAAAAGTTTTTTTTTGTTTCGATTTGTGGTCTGTTTTGCAGGAAAAAGGCAAGCACGCAAACCGAGCAAGAAGAGTAAAAAAAAAAAAAAAAAAAAGCCTCCTTCCTCATTCCCATATTTTACATACCTTTTAATCTAGCTCACTTGGTTCAAAGTTGCTTTATTCCTTAATAGGTCTTGAGTTCAAGTCTTAGGAAGTTACTTTTAAAAGAAAAAGTGCATGCAATTCTATTTTCAAGTTACTTTATTGTAAAAGTGCATCTCACTTAAATAATAAAAATAAAAAATACAAGTGAGTCACTTAAGTCTTTTTATTGTTGCACTATTTAAAAGTAATATCATTGTAAAAGTGAAATCACTTATTTTACAAAAGTGGTTCACTTAAAGCAACTTTCTTGTAAAGTGATTGTCAAAAGGTTTATCTTGGGAAGAGGGGGGTTCTTTTTTTTGCTGGACATTCTCTAGCTGCCACGTCACTATTGGGGACATCTTCAACAGTTTCTTTGTTCAAGCATAACTTCATCATACAGAATCCGTTTTCAGTGCCGTTTTTTTTGAAACCGCCTATTTTTTCGAGCTCTTCACATCCAGACTATTGGTTTCTACTTTTACAGCCATTAATTTACAAATATGGCTGCCCTTTGTGATATTCTACTTAACAGTTCCAACTGTTTCTCATGGAAATCTCGTATGGAGGATGTTCTACGAAGTAGGGGACTTTTCAGAATTACAACAGGGAAAGAAAAAGAACCCACTGATGATGATAAGAAAATAAAATGGGCAAATAGATGTGATGAAGCTCGTGGATTGATTGGGATGTCAATCTCTACTGATTTGCGATTCCACATATCTGGAATTGATGAACCTAATGCTGCTTGGGACAAGTTGGAATCTGTGTTTGGTAAACACAATGAAATTCGAGGTCACCAACTCGAAAATGAGTTGATTTCTTAAAATCCAAGTGACTTTTCATGCATCCAAGATTATTTATCTAAGTACAAAACTCTTAAACCCTTATGTGCAGAATGTAAGATTGAGAGGGAAGACAAACAATGCATTTATCATATTCTTTCCAAACTTGGACCTGCATATTCTGTTTTTGTATCTACATTTTACTCCATGAAAGCGTCCTTGAATGCAGCTAGTTATCAAGAGCCTAGTCTTGAATCCTTTTGTGATTCCTTGATTAGAGAACAAGATAAACTCATTCATCTTGGAATAATCAACAATGCAGATACATCTGGGAAAGCCTTATTGTCCCAACAGAAAGAAAAGTCCAAGCCTCCCAAGAAACAAAATTTTCGCAATAATAAGTCAAACAAGGGTCCAAAACCCTCTCAGTCGGCTCCTTCTTTAAAAAATGACAAAGGATCCAAGCCAAAAGGCAAGAAGACTGAGCGTCATTGCAACTATTGCGGGAAAGATAATCATGATGAATCTAAGTGTTTCAAGAAGATGGCAGCCTTGGAAGCAGCAATGAAGAAGCACCACATCAGCCTAGATTCACCTTCAGAATCTGCCTCTCATGGACATGCACTTTGTGCTTCTGGTTATTCTTATAATGCATCTTCTTCTTCTACTTCAAATGAATGGCTCATTGATTCTGGAGCATCTTATCATATGGCTATGCATGAATGTAACACCAAACAAATATTTGTTGGTGATGATAGATCTCTAAGTGTTGTAGGAGCTGGAACAGTTCCAGTAGATAATGGTCATTTTAGTGATGTACTATGTGTTCCAAGAATTTCCTGCAATTTGTTATCAGTCTATCAGATCACTCATTCTGGTGAAGGTAAAACTGTGACCTTTACACCTCACCAAGTTGTAATCAAGGATTTTAAAGATCCTCAACAGGTCTTAGCTACCGGAATTGTTGATGATATTACCAGGTTGTACAAGTTTAACAACTTTGGGTCATCACCTTTCCCTTCAGTTTTTGTTGCTCATAGTGATAACTTGAGCAAACTTTGGCATGAGCGGTTTGGTCACTTAAATTATCGCTCATTGCAACAACTATGTAAAGAAAATATGGTGACAGGTCTTCCGATGGTATCTTGCAAGGATGGTGTTTGCTCCGGTTGTGTACTCGGAAAACATCATCGGGACAGTTTTGACAAACGTGCCTCTTGGCACGCTTCGGTTCCCTTGGAGCTTGTGCATAGTGACTTGTGTGGTCTTCTTCCATTTGCTTCCTTTTCTGGTTTCAAGTATTTCTTAACTTTCATTGATGATTACACCAGACGCACTTGGGTTTATTTCCTAAAACTTAAGAGCGAAGTATTTAACATTGTCTTGGCCTACAAGGCCCTTGTTGAAAAACAATCTGGTCATCAAATTATTAAGTTAAGATTTGACAATGGAGGAGAATATGTTAACAAACAGTTCACTACTTTCTGCACTGAACAAGGCATCCAACAACAGCACACTGTTCCATATACACCACAACAAAATGGTGTAGCTGAGCGGAAGAACCGCACTTTAAAAGAAATGGCTAATTGTATGATCCAATCTAAGGGACTAAGTCTTCAATTTTGGGCTGAAGCCATAAATTGTGCAAATTACATAGTTAATCGCACCCCCACAAAAGCATTACAAGGTATAACACCGGAAGAAGCATGGAGTAAAATTAAACCTGATGTAAGTCACTTTCGTGTGTTTGGTAGTGAAGCATGGGCTCACATTCCGGATGAAAAACGGAAAGCATTGCAGCCTAAAAGTGAAAAGTGCATATTTGTTGGATATTCTGAAGATGTAAAAGGTTATAGACTTCTTCAACCACATTCTCATGCTATAATCATTAGAAGAGATGTTAAATTTGATGAAAATATCTTGGCCTGCGAGCCTAACTCGGCGAGTGTGCCATCTTTGGCCTGCGAGCCTGATTCGGCGTTTGTGCCTTCTTCTTCTTCTTCCAACTTCCTTGACAGGTTTCCAACTCCAGTTTTTGATGATGACAGTGAGGATGAAAATCCACCTCTGCTTGCTCATGTTCCTCCAGTTGCACCAGCACAAGTGCTTCCTCGATGGGTCCGTTCAACATGTGAAGCAGCTGGTGATCTTGCCGGTGATCCGAGAGATCAACGTCGAACACGTTCTCAGTTTCAGTGAGCCTCTTCTCTTTTGGCTCAAGTTTCCGAGAATCATGATCCAGAAACTTTTGCAGAAGCTTCAGGGAATCCAGATTGGGATGCAGCCATGGATGAAGAATATCGTTCTTTAATGGCGAACGATACTTGGGATCTTGTACCTCTTCCAAAAGGAAGAAAACTTGTCAGATGTAAATGGGTCTACAGAACTAAGTATGCATCAGATGGAAGTGTTGAAAGACTTAAGGCAAGGTTAGTTGCCAAAGGTTTTTCCCAAGTTGAAGGGATTGACTACAATGAAACCTTTGCTCCTGTCGCAAAAATGAACTCCATCCGCCTTGTTCTTTCCCTTGCAGCCTTACACAACTGGGAAGTCCATCAAATGGATGTCAAGTCTGCCTTCTTACATGGTGATTTACAGGAGGAAATTTACATGGAACAACCTCCTGGCTATATTCAGAATAACTCTAGCCTTGTCTGCCGCCTTAAGAAATCCTTATATGGCCTTAAGCAAGCTCCTAGAGCTTGGTATGCCAAAATGGATAACTTTCTCCTTGACACTGGTTTTTCTAGATGCCATTCTGACCCCAATGTCTATACCAAGAAAGTAGGAAACCATCTCATCATACTTGTTCTATATGTTGATGACCTTATTCTTACTGGTAGTGATCCTAAGCTTATAACCCATGTGAAATCCAGTCTTAAACAAAATTTTGAAATGTCAGACTTAGGACATTTACATTATTTTCTTGGTCTTCAAGTCCTACAAATTAAAGAAGGAATCTTTCTTTCTCAGTCTAAGTATGCTTGTGACCTTCTTCGTCGCTTTCACATGGAAGACTGTACACCAGCCCCTTCTCCCTTCCAGTCTGGAGTCAAACTTTCTGCCACTTGTACTTCACCTGAAGTCGATGCCACCTTGTATCGTCAGCTTGTTGGTAGTCTCTTATACTTGACTCATTCCCGTCCTGACCTTTCCTTTGCCGTTGGTCGAGTTGCCCGTTATATGCAGACACCTCATGAAAGTCACTGGAAAGCAGCTAAAAGAATACTTCGATATATTCGAGGTACAGTTCAGTTTGGGATTCATTACAGTACAGGGGGGAAACCTTTGTTGGTTGGTTTCACTGATTCAGATTGGGCCGGCGATCCTGATGATCGAAAGTCTACTGCAGGTTATGTTTTCAGTCTGGGATCTGGACCTATTACTTGGGCTTGTAAGAAACAACAAGCTCTTGCTCTTTCTTCAGCAGAGGCAGAATATCGAGCAGCAGTTAATGCCAGTCAGGAAGCTTTATGGCTTCGACAGATCCTTTCAGAGTTTGGATTCGAGCAGTAGCAGCCTACTCCACTTTGGTGCGACAATCAAAGTGCCATCAAGCTTGCCAAAGATCCAGTTCTACATCAACGCAGCAAACACATTAAGCTACATATGCACTTCATCAGAAATCTTGTTCATGATCGGGTTCTTGAAGTGCTCTTTTGCCCTACAGATGATCAAGTTGCAGACATCTTCACCAAGTCTCTTACAGAAGCGAAGTTTTCTAAACTTCGATCTATGTTAGGAGTTCAGGAACTTGTCATTAAGGGGGGATAGGCTCTAATGCCTCCTTCCTTCTCCTAATAGTGTCACTTTTGTAAATCCTTCAATCCTATCCCAAGTTGTTCTTAAGGGGGGATGTTAGGATATTTAGACACTTAGGAGTTAGTTAAGATCAACTTGTGTAATATATCCGTTAGGGATAGTGTGTTTCTTTAGTATGCATTAGTATGCATTTGTAAATACTTAATCCGACGGTCACGATATGTTTCCGACATAGAGTGATCCGACGGCTCAACTTCTCTTAGATCAAACCTAACCTTGATCCGTGGCTTAACACCCGATTGGTCCATGATCTCTATTTAAAGAGCATGGAGGGTCATTGTTTAGTTGATCGATTATGAGAAGCTCATTTGTAACTTTCTTTCTTTGCATAATAAATTGTCCCGTAGAAGCTATTTGGCCGGGGCCGTGGAGTGTTTCCCTCAAGAGGGTTTAAACCACGTCAAAACATCGGTGTGTTGATCTGTGATTTGTTTGTGTGAAGTGGTTGCTCTTGGTGTTCGGTCCTTTGGTAGTACCCTGTGTACCTGAACAACCACTTCACTAAGCGGGTATGTTTACTATGCTTCTTTTATTGATGATTACTCCCGCACAACATGGATTTATTTTCTGAAGAATAAGAATGAAGTCTTTGAAAAATTTAAAGAGTTCAAGGCTCTTGTAGAAAACTTCTCTGAAAAGAAGATAAAGATTCTAAGGATAGATAATGGAGGGGAATACACTTCAGGCGATTTCAAAGATTTTTGTAAACAAGCAGGGATTAAGAGGGAGCTTACTATTCCCTATAATCCACAACATAATGGTGTAGCTGAAAGGAAGAACAAAATGATCATAGAAGCAATGAAGGCCATGATCCATGATCAAGACTTACCCATGCATCTATGGGCAGAAGCAGCCAGAATCGCAGTATATGTACATAACATAATCTCTCACAGTGCTCTTGGCAACAAGACCCCAGAATAGATGTTTGCCAATATGAAGCCTGAAGTTAGCCATCTAAAAATATTTGGATGTCCTGTA
This sequence comes from Larix kaempferi, assembly GCA_027924585.1. NCBI lineage: Eukaryota > Viridiplantae > Streptophyta > Pinopsida > Pinales > Pinaceae > Larix > Larix kaempferi. The sequence goes on from BSBM01000438.1 coordinate 5,515,623, forward strand.
TTTATTCACATTCCAAAAGAGAAGAGATTGAAGTTGGAACCTTCAGGAAAGAAGGGAATATTTGTGGGCTATAGTGAGCAATAAAAGGCTTACCATATCTACATCTTAGGATTCCACTAGATTGAACTCAGCCGGGATGTTACATTTGATGAGGACACAACTTTCAACAAATCCAAGAAGACTCATGAGGATGAAGAGGAGCATGAAGCTCCTAGAGTTACAGAAACAAATATTGTACCAGAAAGAAATGTTGAAGAAGAACCTATTCCAGAGGATCATGACATGGCAGAACCTCAGAGACCTGAGGAGACACCTCATGAGGAGATTTCACAAAAGAGAAGACCAGCTTGGGTACGAGAAATAATACAAGATGCAGGAAGATATGGTGCTCCAGAAGGAAGCAAGAGACCAAGGTCATATTCCAGTTATGTAGCCTTGATGTAGAAGAACCCACATGATGGAGTGGAGCACACTATTAGGGTCTCCTGCAAGGAGACTAGGATCAAGAGAGATCCCACCAAACAAACAAAGATAAGTATTTGAATTGTTGTTCACATATTTATGTTCCTAGATTTAATATGTGCATGTTAGAATGTTTGCATTGATGAACAAAATACTACTAATATGCATGTGATGGGTAAGTGGCCTATGGTGCTGTACAACATTCCATTGCTACTTATCTAGAATGAGACCTCTTTGCTGACATATTGGGAGTATAATGTTCTAGTAGAGATGGAAGGCATCTAGAAAGTTATTGTATGAATATGGGATATGGATGAATGTTGTGTTGAAGCATTGGCTAAGATAGTTGCATGACTGTGTGAATTTGTCATTATTAATATGTTTTGGAAACTATGAAATGTTTCTAACCATGCAACTGAACTTGACTTGTAGGAAGTATCGTGTACGATCACCTACAAATGAAGAATGTTGAGATTTTCGTAGAACAAGACTTATGAAATCAAGAAGTACAAAGCAAAGAAAGAAGGAGTTGACTATGACGAGATGTTGCTCTAGTGGCCAAACACAGTGGTGGATATTACACCAGATAGAAGAAGAAGACGATATCGAGCAACCTCTAGGACTCAGGACTCTCTACGGAGAACCACATGTGTGCAGATTGAAGAAGACTTTGTACGGGCTCAGAAGGCACCTATGGGATAGGATGATCACCTAGAGTGATGATGATGATTGGAGCTCCTTCGAAAGGAGTGGAATCCGAGAGGGAACTCTCTCGAAAGAGAGAATGAGAGTTCCTATCCTTAGGGATGGATTCCTGTCCAGGGGTGACGAAAGATCAGTACTTGCCGACTGATAGAGTTCCTATCCTTAGGGATGGATGCCTGTCCAGGGGTGACGGAAGATCAGTACTTGTCGACTGATAGAGTTCCTATCCTTAGGGATGGATGCCTGTCCAGGGGTGAGGGAAGATCAGTACTTTCTGACTGATAGAGTTCCTATCCTTAGGGATGGATGCCTGTCCAGGGGTGACGAAAGATCAGTACTTACCGACTGATAGAGTTCCTATCCTTAGGGATGGATTCCTGTCCAGGGGTCACGGAAGATTAGTACTTGTCGACTGATAGAGTTCCTATCCTTAGGGATGGATGCCTGTCCAAGGGTGATGGAAGATCAGTACTTGCCGACTGATAGAGTTCCTATCCTTAGGGATGGATGCCTGTCTAGGGGTGGTGGAAGATCAGTACTTGTCGACTGATAGAGTTCCTATCCTTAGGGATGGATGCTTATCCAGGGGTGATGGAAGATCAGTACTTGCCGACTGATAGAGTTCCTATCCTTAGGGATGGATGCCTGTCCAGGGTTGACGGAAGATCAGTACTTGCCGACTGATAGAGTTCCTATCCTTAGGGATGGATGCTTGTCTAGGGGTGACGGAAGATCAGTACTTGCTGATTGATAGAGTTCCTATCCGTAGGGATGGATGCCTGTCCAGGGGTGACAGAAGATCAGTATTTGCTGACTGATAAAGTTCCTATCCTTAGGTGATGGATGCCTGTCGAGGGATGACAGAAGATCAGTACTTGCTGACTGATAGTGTTTCAGTATTTTTGTTTATTGATGATTGATGTTGTTGTTCCGGTTTTGTGCTTACTGATGATATTCCAGCAGATGATGTTGCTAATGTTACAGCAAAGGATGTTGTTGATGATGTTCCAGCAAAGGATGTTGTTGATGATGATCCAACAGAGGATGTTCCAGTTGATGATGTTGCTGATCCAACAGAGGATGTTGTTGACGATGATTCAGAGGCTGCTGCTGATGGTGACATTCCAGCAGATGATGATGATGCTGCTGATGGTGACATTCCAACAGATGATGATGATGATGCTGATGGTGACATTCCAGCAAATGATGATGATGCTGATGAGGATGCTCCAGTAGATGATACCCCAAATATATGATGATCCAAAATATTCCTACGACATATAAAGATTCACTAGTCAGTTGTGCAGCTGTTGATGTTACCCGCAAAATACCTTCCTAGTTAAGAGGGAGTGTTAAAGAAAACTGCGGAAGATATTCTACTTGTACTTGTCTATTGTATTATTGTATTCCTCTTTCGGGAGATGTCATTGATGTTGTAATAGTCATTAAAAGACTCAATGTAAAACCCTAACTAATTAGGTCGGCCTGGAAAGATCTAGAAATAATATTTTATTGTAAAAGAGTACACGTCGGCCCAGTTAGGTGAGTTAGAGCTGACCTAGTTAGTAAAAGGTCAAGTCAAATGTAAAGTATAAATAGGAGATTGAGTTGTTCATTTGGATCACTCATCTCACTCACACAAGTTCGCCTAGGAGAGAGAGAGAAGTTCGCACAAGTTGAGGAGTAGCTGATTTTGTCTTGGGTTTTATCTTTGTACTTTGTGAATTCTATATTGAGGAAGATTTTGCCGGGGTTTTCTCCCTTGTGGTTTCCCCGAGAGAAATATTGTGTTCATTGTGTTCTTGTTGTGCTTGTATTTCTTTCAGTGATAGATTGTTTAATGTTATATGCTAAACAAGTAAAAACTAACACAAAAAACTCAGAAGTGAACTAATAGGCTTTTTATAGTTCATCCACTCTTACGTGATGGTGATTAGGGAGGGTCTCAGGTCACCAGGATCATGATGATCAAAATTGTGACCAAGTGAACCACAGTGATAAAAAATTGTACGCTGCTGGTGAGGACCTTACAAACCATGGTGAGAATATGGGTGCTGCTTATTAGGCACAAGAGTTATGTTTGGGCCAGAGCTTCACCAACTCAAAATCAAATATTATATTGTGAAAGTTTAGAGAGAGAAAACAACACAGCAGGATTGGACCTGAGTTGCACACCACTAGTCCAAACTGAATGCCGTATATTTGCTTAACACAATGCTATAGATCTGCTGAACACACAGAAGTAATGAAGGGAGCATGCTAACATCAACTTATGCCCCAAAAGCTTCTTTCGATATTCATAAAACTTTAGGTTCATATTTCTTTCCTTTTATTTTTGGCCAATGATGCTTTAGAAGAATCATGGTACTAATTGTTTTCATGGACTTAGCTGCTCACAAACTCACAAAGGATCAACTACCTGGAAAAGTTCAAATGTACTTTGGCTAAGATACCACGACAACGGGGTAAGTATTCAACCAAAGTTGCTCAATATTTGCACTTGGCCGATTGGGTATGTCTGGAGTGGGTGGACCTCCTCTAGATTAGAACCTTGGTGTGTAGTATAACAAACCACCATCCTCACCTTTGAATTGAGATTTGATTGGCATTAACCTTGTGTGACAATACAATATGTCAAGTGTCTTCGCTATGGGCATATTAGTTTTATTGTTACCTTGTTTATGATTTTGAATGTTCATTCCTTACCATTTTGATCAAGTTTGAAATTCATTTTAGTTAATGATGGTAATAAGGGCCCATGTTCTTGAATCAATGAAGTCATCCTATGGAGTTCAAGTTATATTAAAAAAATTGTATATGAACTTATAGAATGTAGCTGCCGGAATGATGGATGTGGTAGCAACAAAAGTGATAATCCTTCAACTTTGCATGGAAAGCCACTCAAGGAGTACATATTAAAACTGTAGATACTTTGCGCAGGTTATGGTTGCACAGGTATTCTTAAGTATGTATACATACACAAAATTTCAAAAGTGTAGGTAGGTATTCTTAGTCAACTTTCAACATACCTATATATTAGAATAATATAGAAGATAAAGTATTCTCAATAAGTTTAATCTCTAGTAGTGACCATGATAAAGTATGCACATGAGCAGGGAACTGAGGTCTTTTATAGTAAATTTCATATATCGTGCAATAGAGGATTGTACAAATGTCCCTAAGCAGGTTGATGTTGTTGACAGTAGAATCCCTCTGATTCTAGTAAATTTTTGTAATGGTGAAGCAGATAACCATACTAGTGGTCCTATTCTAGCTTGTCAAAGAAGACTTCACTATTTATTATGTCATGGCTTATTCATAATTCAAGTACCAGGTTGTAAGAGAGCATCGAGAAAGAAGATAGAGCTGGCCTCCAGTGAGATGTTTGAAGCCTACCCAATTTGATAAGTTTCTTGTTGTTCATTTGGCCATCTTAGAGTCAGAGTGTCCATAAGAACCCTAGCAGGGCAATGACAGATGGGAGCCTATAGTGGTGGATCCTGAGCCTGCAATTGAAGGATGGGGGCCTCCTCCCAAAGACAAAGACCTTCTTCTGATGCAGATCAGGTTCCCACTGCTATATGATATGTATGTTTGCTCTAGCCAATTGGTCCATATTGTGTTTATTGCTTTTTGCATTGGACTGTGGATTTTGATTGCCATGCGTGGCACATTTTGATTAGCTAGGTGTTATCATACATACTAGCATCTTCTGATCAAAGCCCTAACATCAATGATGGCTTATGGATAAACAAGAGGGGGAGGCCAATGTCAACACACCCAACCCTCTTATGCTCTTTAGGCTAGCTCTTCCTTAGCTCAAGGGAGAAGTCCCTAAATAGGATCACTAGGGTTTAGCAATGAAGCACAAGGTGAATTTGAAGTGTAACCCAAGCAAAAGAATGCGTTTTTATGCAAAGGAAATTATATAGGTCATGAAGGGATTGGAGACCAATGTCTTATCAAATGGGAAAATGGGGTTAATCAAGGACTGCATGAGGGTTTGTTGGAATTATTAGAGAGGGCTAGGGTTGTAGTGTACATCCCTAGCTGCTCTCTAATGGCTGGGCTGATTTCAAGATCAAGCAAAGGGAAAGTTCCGGAGAAGAAATTCCAAATGGACTTTTAAGGAGGAAAACCATTATGGAAGGCATTGGAAAACACATGATCTAGAGCAGAAAACGAGCACCTAAACTACACTGCCAAGTGATGGAAACCACATGAATGATAGTGAGCCTTTTCTTTATTACCCCAAAGCCATTGACAATTTGAAGATCCATCCATCAAACCAAGCTTGAAAAAATAAGAAAATCCTTCAATGGAGCGCTAGCATTAACCATCCATAAGAACCAAAAGATATTTCATTGAGTCTTAGTGGGATTTCTCCCCCAATCTAAACATAAGAAATGAATGAGGAAGAGGCTCTCTTAAATAGAAGAGGAGTTCACCTTTCTTTACAATAAAATTATGATAAACCTACCAAAACCCAAGATCTATTCTAGGGAGGAGTAAAGAAATAAAAAATTCTCCTAACCATAACAAACTTTAACAATACCCAAAATATGAGTTGGTCAAAGCCAAATGTGCAATGTCAAGATACATAAGGCCCCAAAAGAGAGAGGACGCCTTTGAGAAGCAATGATGAAATGATGGCAAGTAGCAACCAAATCCTAGACTCCAAAGGCCTCTTCAAATGTGGTGCTCCACAAGAAAGTGTCCACAAAGTTGGATGGAAGTGGACATCCCTAGAAGACATCCCTAGAAGATGTCCTCCATGAAACAAGGGACAAAGTACCATGTGGAAACCCCAATGAATGATCTTTAAAAGCCCTTCAAGGTAACGCTCCAAGAATAGTCCACAATGCATGAAAATGGGCAAACCTTAGGATATGTCCACCATGAAACAAGGGCCCAAGTACCAAGTCAATATCCAAAACACCTTCAAGAAGATAGTGCTCCAATAGAAGAGTGGGATCCAAGCAATGCATGAAACCTATATCTTAGGGTTTTGATCCTAGATATCCTCCAAAATGGAACCTACACCTCAAAGTAAGGTCTAGATCCTTGTTATAGCTGTCCAAGTGGACAAGTTATCATCCCTAGGTGTGCAACAAAAACCCTCATCCTAGAGTGCTGTCCAAAGATTGCAACAAAAGTCAATTGAAAGAACCCCCACATTGCATGTTCTGATGCAAATGGCTTCTCCAAAAGTCGGGCGTTTCAACATAATAGGGCATAGGATGATGAAAAGTGAAGTTCCAAAGAAGAATGTCCATCCAAATGGCATAGAACCTGCCAGCTCCAGATAAGGAATGAAATAATGAAGTGGCTGCCCCAAAGGTGAGTGCTCTCCACAAATCAAGAAGAAAGGGGTGAATGCTCTATATAGAGTAGGGCTTCTAAAAGGTAGGGCATCGCCCCAAGTCTGGCATCAAAGTGGTGAAATGAAGGGCGTCCAGCAATAAGCCATCCATATATGCAAAATAACTCCAACAGTCTGAAGCGCTCTCTCAATATGGCATCCATAAGTTTCAAAGGGCTGAATGCTGTTATCACAATGTGAAGAGGATGCCTGATCTGCTGCACGCTCCTCCAATTAATGACATGAAATTATGTAGGGAACTCCTCAAGCTTAACTCTTCTTAGGAATCCCTCAAATACCTTTCAAATCAAGCTCAAGCCTAGGAGATGGATGCTGGTTTGAGGCTGTTCAAACCTGTTCCTTTGCTGGCTGCCCAGAGGCTGAGAATACCCCTGGAGAAGACTGACGAAACAGTCTGCAAGCTGCTACAATACATCTGATGGAGAAAGGGCTGAAAAAACCCACATTATATCTCCTATTTCTGTCAGAAATACACCCTCCAGGCTTGCATAAAAGGTAAGACAAAACACATCTGAGAAAAGATGATGCTGTTACAGATTAACAGTCCTCATATTCAGCCATATGTACAGTCAAAATTTCTTTGATAGTCCTTGATAAGAATCCCAACAGACCGTTCACTGGGTTTGTCCAACTGTCATTTGATTTCTGCTTGAAATGTGCTACAGGAAAAGGCAAAATAAGGTAGGAAAAATTTGCTAACAAGCCTGCAATTGTTCTGAGAAGTTCTGTTTGTGTGGACTTGGACGATTATATGGCTGCAAACAGCTCCACAGTATCTGAAAAAGGACCCCCTTCCCTGCTGTGAGTGATAGCTAGAAAGATCTGGAAGCTCCTCATAAGAAAGACTTCCATACTACCTATATTCTGCATTTTTAGATATAAAAAGACCAGGTCTGGAGAAGGATGCTGCTGTTGGTAATATTTCCTCAAGACCTGTGCCTTTCCACATGCAAAACTGATCTGAAAATTGCAGATCTTGAGTGCAAGATTTTATGATTCTGGGTGTTTATTATGTCCATATTCTTTCTGAATAGATGTCTCCCATTGCTGCTTCATTCCTGTAGCCTCCATATTCTGGTCTAGTGCTGATTTAAGGCTGTCATGCATTCTCAGATCAGATTTACAATTTGCTGCAGAACTTACATCACCAGAAGCTGCTACCGGCCTATGTAAGCACCAACTAATGCTTATTTAAGTTATCTACAAGTGGATCTTTTTCTTTGTTAACCAACCTGAAAAGCCTCTACCAATGGCCTCCAATAATGCAGTCATCACTGCTGGAAAAACAGACCCCAATATCACTGTAGAGTAACCAGAGTCTTATTCTATGCAATTGAGACACAACTGCCCCTTCAGACCCTTTAATCACCAATTTTGGACAGCGATCTATAGGACTAGCCAGCCGCTTCCATTAGTTCATCCAAGGAACAAGAGAGAAGGAGCAAACTTCTGAATACCATCAAAATCCAAAGAGCAATACCAAGGGATAATCTACACCATGCAAATGTTACAACAAACCTTCTATACAAGTGCATCCACAATCACATGATCCAAGTGTCATGAACAAATGATGCATGAGCTAAGTGTACCATTATGCCCAATCTAGGAGGCCCCATACATCCAACATGAGGGCACAAAAGCATCCCATCACCATGGAAGAGTCTCATGTCATAGCTACTAGCACTATAAAACCCATCAAGCAAATCATTTAGGGCACCCAAACTTCCAAGAAGATGCAATTCCCTTCCGAAACATGTGGTAAAAATCACAAGTATGTACCCATGCAAAATGGGGGTTAACACTAGGCTTTATTATGCCTATCGTCCCTAACTTGTGGTGGCTACCTTGTGGCACCTTTTTTGTAAAATGTTTTTTTTTCCTAATTAAATGTAAAAATGAAGCATTTTAGCCCCCTCCAAAAAGTATTGGTGCACCAGAAAGCTCATTTAATGCTGTTTTAGATGGATTTAATTTAATGAGCAAAATCAGTTGTGGTGGTCGACCTTAAGTTTACAATGATTGGAATGATCTTGTATGTAACGGTGTAACCCAATGCAAAGAGGGGATAGCGTGTTGTGTCTGAAGTGAGTTATAGATAGATAACATCCGAGGAAGTTTGCAAAGGCTATGAAGTATCAAGTCAGGGTAAATACTAAATATAACAACTTAAAAAATCTACAAAATATAGTCTGATGACAATACATATGTTGGAAACCTAACAGGAAGCAAAATATCTACTGGATATAGTCTGAAGTTTGAACTTTCTTTCTACAGCTTTGAAGGGTGGGCTATATGGTGCTTGAACATGGCAAAAGGAAAAAAGGTTCTGTTTAAAATTGAAACATTGTCCTCTAAGGAGGAGAACCATTGATAGCAAAATGTTTCTTCGATTTAAATAGCTTCTTGTAATTCTTAGTGTTTTCTATGTCCAAGATGCTAAATCCCATGCCAAATATTTATGTATTGGACACCTACATACTATGTATTAATGTGAATATTGACTATTCACTTTCTAGGTGTTTCTATTTCTTCCTTTGTGGGAGTCAACTATTCTTAATCTAGAGAGAAAAGGAATGGAAAGAGTGGGAGCAACAAAGTTGAGTAATGAATTCAAATAAATAGAGAGAAAAGTGAAAAGAAATAGCAATTTACTCAATTTCTAACCCTTTAGGAGAGAGGCTTCCAATCAAAGTTACTTTCAGACATCATGCTAATATATTTTGAAACAGTCAGTTTGATGTACACAACCCTCTCTTTTGTTCATGGCAGGAAAGGTGTAAGCAAATACATGTCTCCACCTTTTGGAGGCATTTTGATGGGTATACGAAGTTTGATGTCTCATTGGATAGCTTTGAAGATAGAAAGGTACGGTTGTGTGTCGCCTAGTGTTTGTTCTCATCTATGTCTCTTTTTATTGGTTCAGTTTTTGCTTTTATTGAGAGTACACTAAATCATGAACATCTTAGCTAATGCAGCTAATTGATAACTGGGTAGAAGAAACCATATCTAAAGCTCTGGAAGAGATGCGTATGGCAAAATATAAGCAGGGGAAATGCCTGGCTATCTTAAAACATACCTTGCAGTCATCTTCAAGAAACACATCTTTAAGAAACGAAGAAATGAAGGGCTATGATACAAACCTTTCTTCTAGGTATCAGTCAATGGTTTCTGCAGTTCTCCTCACTACTCTTCCTCGACACTTTCCAGGTATTTCCACCACTACTGAGTTACAATTTGTTTTGCTCTTGTTGATTCTTAAAAGCCACAGTTTCTTGTTTAATCTAAACTCTATAGGCAATATTATTTTGGTTCATACTTTGAAATGGTGCAATCGTTTTCATTTCTACATTGTTTTTCCAACATCAGGTCTACCTTACCTTTTCTTTAAGGCATGTTTCTGCAGATTCATGATAAGTTAAATTTAATGTTAAATGCAAGAGATTTCCCCAATTAGTTTGTTACATAGGTTCTTGAGTCAAGTTTATGGGCAATCTTTTGTGCTAGCACAATTTTGTGTTTATGAGCAGTCAATCACATCAAAGAATTTCTTTTCATAGTCATTTCCTAAATTCCTAATTTTACTATGCATGCATGTAATGAACTTTTAAAGGCACAAAGCAGCAGTTAGTTCAATAATTACTTCTTTGGACAAGCCATGTCTATTCTGAAGCACTGCCTGATAATATGAAAGAGAACTATACTACATGAGAATCATTTATATGATCAATCTTACTGTTATGTTAGAGCTCTGTGATTTGCTTCATAGTTACATGTAGTATTGCACTGCTACATATGGAAACAATTGCTTACAGCGGGAAATGCTGGTTGACAAGCAAGTCAACTTATAGGTAAAGCAAGTATTTTCTTAGCTGTGAGATTGATTAAACTATGATTAGATTCTAAATTACAATGTGGACTATCTGGGGCCAAATAATTTTAGTAAAAGGTTATGATGAGGCCACAAAAGGCTAAGGTGTGCCTGAGATGGACATGCCTTGGATTCTGTTGGGGGTGTTAGTTAAATAGGTCCACGACTCCACACTGGTAGGGCTGCACAGGGGTTGGTAATTTATAGCCTCGTGTCAATTGGGAAAATATCAAAAGTAGAGCAGTAGTATATATACCTTTGCAATTTCTATTATGCATGAATATTTACAATGCTGCATTTATTTATTTATGTGTTCTGGGAAGTTGCTTTAAGAAACACACAATGAGTTTGGGCATTGCATCACATAACATAGACCTTTTTATGGCTTAGGTGCCACTTTGAGGGGTAACTATGTGGTTAAAGTTGCCCCAGGACTTGCATTCAGTCTCATCCCTTTTTTGAGACATGTCATTTAGGGTGTATGTGCATACATGAGTTATTGTGGCATGGTTATTGCAACCTTGCACTTATAGTGACACGTTTGAGGTCTTATGGCAGGTTTGCGCATTTATTGAGGGGTGACCTACATTTAATGAATGGTTCAAATATCCTATTGCAGTTATGATGGCAGCCTTAACATTTTAGCATATGGGCCACACCTCCTTGAATACATGAGTTGAAACCTGCTTTTATGGATTTACAACACACATTTTTACATGATCTTTAGCCTACCCAAGTTGGTAAGTGGGACTTGCAACTTGCATCATTTGACTCCCTTCTTGTATTTATTACTGCATTGCACTACTTTTGTTATGGATATTCAATTATGGTCCTCCATTAAATGCATGTACTAGCTATGGCCATTGCATTTATGGCATGTCTGAAATACAACCTTCTTACTCCTACATACATGGGAGCTTCAACGTGCACTTACTAGTTACCACAGTGGCCTCTGTATTTCATCACATCAGACTTGTGACACTTGCAATGATTATCACAACCCTTCATTATGACAGTTATTGATCCCTGAATATGCGTTTTTTGACATCTATTGACTGTAGACTTCTATTTATTATGGATTTTGACCATGACCTTTGCATATAAGTTAGATGAGTGTTGTGAAGGCCAAAATGGAGCCTAAAGTAGAACTAGAAATGATTTTTTGCTACATGTTACTTTCTTTACCTGTTGTGTGACTAGTATGACTTTGCTTCCCACAGACCTATCTTGCAATCAAGGTGGTATATTTCTAATCCATTATTTATGCCATTATGGCTTGTGGCATTATGTTATTCATGTGAGATTTATGTTGGTACCATGTTTATTCTCGTGGTTTTATATTTATTGTTTTGAATCTTTATCATAATGATTTGCTGTGTATTCCCTTACTTGATATATTGAGTTGGAATGCATTGCTAAGTTGGGCCAATCATAAAGATTCATGCTAGTCACGCTGACCAATGACACCTAGTTGGTGAAAATGGTTTGGTCCTAGTATACTGGTAACTTTTTTTGGCAGGAAATCCAAGTCTCACATTACACAAAAAAAGTACGCTGTATATTAAGAAGAATGAGGCATCATGGGGTTTCCCCTTCCTACCCAAGCAAGAATGGAAAGCATGTTCATTTGAACTCCACAATCAGAATCTACAATATGCTTCCTAAGAAAGAGAAGCTTAGCAAAAAGTTGAGTAGCCAAGACAACAAACACCTATGAAAGTCAAGACTCCATGCTATAAAATTATTGTCTAGAGCCTTGGAAAGTTACATTACATCTTACCTGCCAAAGGAAAGAAAGAGCAGCTATGTTGTGTAAAATCTTGAGATGCTGACGGTGAAGAAAACTTGCCTAGACAGAAATCTATAATGCAGACATCTGAGACGTCGTTGCTGTAGAAAACATGCTCACATAAAAGCTCATCAGATGTCCACAATCGCTCAGCACAGGGGGACACCCATGATTCTAGGCAGAAGACACCCCCTATTTCTGGAAGAATGATTGGGTTTAAAAAACACAATGTTAAGATATCAAGTCTGAACTTCAGAAAAATAAGAGCCGACTGCACACATGTGGAACAGCAAAATTTAGAAGCAACAAATAGCTGTTTCTAATTGATTTGAGGCTGTGGCAGTTAGAGATTAAAAAATCATGTGATACAATCCAGTGTTTGTGAAGGCACACTGCTTGGTATGTTTAGATACATTGTAACCCTAGTTTCTCCTGTTTTAGAAAGGAGACCTAGGGTACACCACTAAGATGGTTAGACAATAGAGGTTTTGAGCTAGTTGCATTTTAATTCTTTCTATCAGTTAATAGAGAGTGATGTTATTGGCTATTGTAAATTAAGCTCGCTCTTCCGTTTTCCATATTGAAGTGTTTGTACTTTGTAGATCTATCATTTCCTGATCCCCTGTTTTGAGAGGTGATTAATCGGAGTTTGATTCCTACCTTAGTGTTTTGTTATAGGAGTGCAGATCTGCTGGTCATGTACTGAAAATTTAACATGGTATTAGAGTTGTATAGCTGCAATCATCCAATCTGTGTTTGCAGAGGGTTGCTGCCTGTGAGTGGGAGCTGCTGTTGGAGGATCTCAGCAGATGTGATGCTTAGAAAACTCTACAGATTGGAGGGATTTGTTCTTGAGATATGCACTTGTTTTTGGGAGGGGCTTGTCAGTGAGATGCCCATAAAACTTTAGTGATTGAAGTGTTGTGCTAGGCTGTTTTCTGATTTATTTTGTTGGCTGCTCTGTTTGTTTGAGCTATGTTCAAGGAGATTGTAGGGATGGTGAATGTATTTGTTCTCTGAGAAAATGATCGTGTAGTGGGAGCCTCTAACTTCACTCTTTGGAAGTGTAGGCTTTATATACTATTGGACCATTGTCAAGAGGAAGGCTGCAATGCCCATTGATCCCCAACAACTTGTTGATCATAACAAGAAGCTTGCTAAAGCCAAGAGGATCATATCGGTTTCTGTGAAGTACCACTTGATCCTTCATATCGTGAGTAAATTGACACAAGAGATGTATGTAGCATTGATATCTCTTAATCAAAGTGTTAATGTCTCTTGCAAGGTGCTTTTAAGGAACAAGCTCACCAGTGCTTGCATGAGTGACATAGAAACAGTGGCAAGCTACTTGATGAAGGTATTTGAGCTTAGAGATCAACTCTTGGCTATTAGAGAATAAATCAGGAATGAGGAGTTAGTGTCCGTAGCACTAAACGAGTCCTTAGTATGTGAGAAGATGCCCACCTTAGCTTCTAGATGATTTCGTCCAAGAGGAGACAAGGCGAGAGATAGTTGCAGACAAAGTGGAGGAAATCCAATAACCTTACTTTGCAATGGATGGTATTTTTAACTTCCATAATTTATGCGGTCTCTCTCTTAAATGTGATCATTCTCACTTTATGTTTTGTATTGTGCTTAAGACTTTGACGATGTTTGTCTCTATTTGTGCTAGGTGGAGTTGTTTTTTTTCTTTTGGAAATGAAAGTATTGTTATGGATAATACATACATTTACGTTTCATTTTCTGCAGAGGTGTTGCATTTATATTTTAAGGCACGTTTAGAAGAGTTCAGAGCTGCAGTGGAGAAGAAGAAGAAAGAAAGAAACCCAAAGGATTGTATCGACGACAATGAAACAGAAACTGTCAAAAGTGGATCTTCTGGTTTGATTGATGAAATGGAGGTTGATGATTTAAATGGACTGGAGGCAGACAGTGACTGTTGTGAAGTCATTGACAACATATGGATTTCTAAGGTTGGCCATGTTGTCCATAATCTCAAGGAGCTTGGGTTCACAGCAATGACAGAAGATGCGTATGCTTCTGCTATATTCTCTCTTTTGAATGTGAGTATAGTTGCTTAAGAGGCATTATACAACGTTTTTTTGTTCTCACAACTAGCAAAGTTATTCCTTCTGTGGAAATTGTTCTTAGATGTCATCAGCTAAAATTAAATTTTAGAGTTAGGCTGTATTTTTAAGTTGTCATTGAGGATAAAAGATAGGTTAGTACATTAGTCATCCAAAAACCTTAACCGCACCTCTCATTTGTATTTTTATTTTTCAAATTATTGGAGACAGCAAGTCTATGATGACCAGTGGGTCTTGGTAGAAGTGTTTCTGTCAAACTTGATTCTATGTGCATCTTAATTGCATCTGTCTAGAAATTTCAATTGCATTTGCCCTTTGCATTTCTATTTTCAATGTGAGGATCACTAAGATAAGTTGGTAGAATCATTTATTCAAAGTTTTCCCAACTCTTAATTTAGTGCTCCTATTATGGATGGGCAGGCAAGGGTTCATTCTTTAGCAGGAGAGGATCACTTTGCATCTGTGCTGGAACCTATCAGAAACTGGATCCAGGTTTTTGTCTTCTTGCTGATTTTACTTGTTTGTTATTTATGAGCTGTTCAGGTTTGGCGATAACATACATTAAATTTTCAAGTTCACTGATTTTCTTTTAGTCAATTCCAGGACCATAATGGTCTATATGATGAGTTTTTAGTTTTCAGTGTTTGAATCTTCTGGGTTTTTATGGTATGTTAGATTGAAGCATTTTAGCTTTGCATAATACATCTAGTTACTTTCACTTGCCATTTCTTTTGCAAGCATGTTTCTTCTTGTTATCCCTCTACTTCTAGACTGTTGATGGAGCTGACTTTTGGTATTATACAGGCTGTTCCTCTTGGGTTTCTACATATAATTTTACCTTATCTGTGTCTTACATCTCAAGACAACAACGGAGATCATTGTGTTCTTGCATCAACTTGGACTTTGTGTCCTCCCTTGTGCTTCACTGGAAGAGAAAGCAAGTCAGAACGTATTACTAGATGGCATCTGCGACTTGAGTATTTTGCATATGAAACATTGCAAGATTTGCGAATCAGCCAACTTTTTGATATCATTGTAGACTACCCTGAGAGGTGAGTGATTTTGGAGCCCTCTAGTTATAGATTTATGTATATTGCATTGCATACTTAAAACTATTAGACTGCTACCATTGAACTTATATCTTTCTTGCCCTATCCTTCAGCATATTTTCTGTTAATTGCTATATGGAATTGGCATTGCAATAAATGCTCTTTGTATCTATTAGGTCTTCAGGTTTTCTTGGATTGATTGAAAATCTGGAGGACACAGAATGTGGTTAGTGGGAAATTGGAAGGCTTTCCTAGCCTTCCCCTTTCTGTCAATCACTTTTCCTTTTCTCATTGTAAAATATTATCATTCATCAGGCTACAAATTATTTTACAAGAGTCTTCTAAATCAATAGCCAAATTTTATATATACTATAAAGATGGTGATCTGGGGTGAATACCATGAGGGATTTTACCTGTTGATGAGGTGCATATTTTGTATTTTTATAGACCAAAATCTTGATGATACCCTGAATCCTAAAAATGCTGCTCCTATACCCAGCGTGCACCCTCCTTTATTTCCACCTGCTATCAGCTGACCTAGTTACACACCCATATTTCTGGTAACATTTATTGAAAATATTATATTTTGCACAACAAAATGTTACAGAATAGGACATGGCCACATGGAAAACTGCAGTCTTTGTTTCTCATATGTTCACCTACACAAACTTGGGCTGTTTGTTGACACTAGGAACCATAATCTAAGTTAATATGACGTGGATATGAATATTAATACAGACTATGTATACTGACATAGATATGTCAAATTTTTAGAAAATTTTGGATATGGAACGTCTGCATACACCATATATGTGTGTGTGTGTGTGTGTGTATGTATATTATGTATATATAATATATAAAAATAAATATCTAGTTAGATTTTCTAGATAGCAGTCCTGGGATCTTCTTTGGCTTTGTCATTGGTAACAAGAAATTTATCCTTTTGGAGTCATAATATGACAGTTTTAGTTTTTTCTGTAGCACTACAACCTCATGTAAGCATAGCATCCAAATCTTCTTTTATGGTCTTTAGTGTGTATCCTTGCACACTTTTGCTGTAAGTGCGCTCTTTTGGAGCAATTTCATTCAAGTCACCTAGAAGGGGCATTAAATCAAAGTCTTCATAATTGTTAGCATGTTTGTCATGTCCCTGAGCAGTTCAAACTTCAAAGGTTTCAGCCAGACCCATACAAAGGTTTCAGCCAGATCCATACCAGTTTTAGTTTAGAGTTGTTTTAATGGGGTTTCTAGGTCCAAAATGGCCTAAAATATCACTGTTGTGGCACAATGCAATTTATCAATTTATATAGGTTTTCTTTATATATTATTTAATATGTGATATGTAAAAATAAAAGTACAGTTAAAACTTAAAATATATATTAATATTTTGCAGATACATGATGGATTATGTGTGGGTGATATCTGGTATCGATTCCTTACAGGTCCTGGAAGGATCCTGTATAGACATAGATCTTGTATGGTTATAGGCCATATCTGGGATGCATATGTACTAGATACTGATTCATGTGGATTGTGAGGGGTAGGGCAGATCTAGTCATATAGTTTGTAAAACCCAATAAATATTAAAAAGAATTGGAGTAATTTTCTTCTATGCTATATGTAACATCAATTTATATTATTAGAAAATTCAAAACAAAGTACCATAATGGATGAAGCATTGATATTCTCATTAGTAGTGAGAAGGAAAGTTCAGTGAAACACAACATTCATCCATACATCAATGTCAAATTCAACTCATAGAGTTGATAGATCTTAGATTCTTAAATGATAATATTAGATATCTATATAAATTGAAATCTAACAAGTAACTTCAAACATGTGAAATGACAAAATTAATTAATGGTGCTGTTAATGCTTGAAACTGTCCGGTTCCAAGGGAACTAGAAGTAGTGCACTGTCAGCATGCACTATCTCCCTTCCCTTCGGGTTAGTGCTTGCTAACCACAAGGGGGAATCCCTAGTGACTTTATAGGTCAACTAACAGTTGAACAAAATGTCAGTAAACCTTAACCTGCTGTCCAAAAAATCTGCATACAAGAATAAAAAAAGTGGACTAATTAGTGCCTTGGGAGCTGAAAAATGTTTTTAAATTAATGCAACAATTGACTGAGTTTGAGCATGCTACTTGGATGAATTAAGTATGCTAATTAGATGTAAAAACAGGAATTACAACAGCAAATTAGGGCTATTTTTTATTGTTTTAATGCTGTTTTTTGATTTGTTCAATAGAGAGAAAACGTTCAGTTTCTCTCTATATTTGCGACTAAAAGAAAATTACGGCAAGCTAATTTTGCTGTATTGTTCCTTAAACAGAATTAAAAAAGTGTAAATTTCCTATCTTAATATGCCTAATATGCAAGGTTGAATGTTGTAGGTGAAAGTTTGGTTTAGTCTGCAATAGTATTGAAAACTTAGTAAACCTGTGTCTTTATGGAGTCAAAGAGAAGAAAGAAATAAGAAGGAAAGAAGAAGATCCAAGGCTTGTTCATTCAAGTATACTAGTAACCCATGAAAGCCCAAGACAATAGAAGTTTCATACATGAAAGACCTGTAGTACTCGCCAAGGAAAATTATGTCCTTATTATCAAAAGCTGTAGGAAGAACAAAGTCTTGATAGGGTTAGACAACAACACTCCCAAGGTACAAATCACTCTATTGGATGGGACAGTGCTAGTCATGACCCAGAAAAGCCAAGTCGCTACCACCTGTACTGCACACTAGTAGCCAATATCAATCTCTCCAGGAAGAAGAAACAAGGAAGAAAGAAGGGAAAGCACCCAAAAGAAATACAAACCGAACCCAAAAGAAAGTCCTTTCTTCCTTATGCTTCATACAATATATAGGAAGAGTATTAGAGGATGGAAATAGCTTTCTCCAAGTATAGCAATCCTTTTGAGTGAAAATAGCATATGCATGAAGAAGATCCTTTAAAATATTACTCTACTTCCATAATAACCATCCATGAGAGAAATTACACTTGCATATAGCTAATTATTTATTTTAATGCACTTTTTTCGTACCTAAAATAAGCCCTACATTTTTCAAGGAAATAATTCATTAAATTCAAACTTAACTATAGGATAAATGAGGATTAATTTAGACCCATGATTTTAGGGTTCTGAAATAACAAGTTAGGTTAGCTTATTTTTTGGAAAAACATAAGGCATAAAAATAGAGATTTGGATAAACTTATCCAATATAGTAAAGGGAGTAAACCCTAACCCTAATCAAGGCACATTACCTTATCAATGTCTTAAGGAGGATCCAAGGTCGAATTAGGTCAAGTAAGGGGTCATCAAGTAGGTCACACCAACTAAGTTCATAGACTCATATGCAAATCTCCCAGGGTTGAACACAATCTTAAAATATCCAATATCTCTCTATGGGCCCATTGAGCTATATATAGACCATGCCATCACACAACTGATCCCTGGAAATTCATCGTGCTCAAAATGGCTTGAAATTTGACGCTGCTGTTGTTCACCACACTGGGTCCCCATATATCTAGTTGCCTGCTAAAAATAGCAATGTTAAAATAGATTGTCCTTAGAATTTGATGAAATTCAAAACATAAGCAAATCTTCCAATCGAGTTCTTGTTGGTTGCAAAATTTAGCAGTCTTGTGATTGCAAGGAAAATTGACTGCTTAAACTACAAAACTTAGAGATCTAAGGCTAAGTGTCACACAGGTAGGCCTCTCTCTATTTAGATCTCATAAATTCACTAGGGATATCTAGACTAACCACGGGAGGTGATCCCAACTAAACTTTCCAGGGTACTAACTACTGGTTTTCCACACGTAATGTCTAAGACTCTAAAGACACAACATAATGGCTTAGCTTTCTCAAGTACCAGTTTAATTGATTTATGAGGTGACTAAGTGTACTAAGGAGATTGAAAAGGTTTGAAAAAGAGTACACCTAGTTGGATGAATAGGAGAGCTTAGATAAATGTATGAGTGGAAGTTTAAGTCTCCAAAATGGCCGAGGGAGGTGATGGATGTGATTCCTAGCCTATACAAATTCAAAGTGAAGGATGGGTGCCAAACACACTAAGAGAATTTTATTCATTCACAAGATGTGATTGAACATAAAATGGATGAACTTAGCAATTTTATGAAATCAAGATTATTAACACAATCTTTGAGCAAGCGTGAATTGGTAATGTTGAATGTACAAGTGAATCACAACATGAAATATGAAGACAAGTGTAGGTCTAAGAAAAGTGTTTAGCCATTGAATTCACTCATAACAAATTATGCTCAATAGATTTTATATTACCAACACATAAATTACTTGAACAATATAATTTAAGAATGTAAGTGCTGGAACAAGTCATAGCATTTTGAAATAGAATACTTAAAGCATGCACTTATATTGTTCAATTATGAATCTAGAGCACGTGTTGATAGCTGAAAGTGAAATGAAGAATGTATTAACTTGAACTACAACAGTCTCACTTTAACATGAATCTTCTTACTTTTCAAAAAGGTAATGTTGGCCTTGAGCAAAGAGGGTCTTTGCCAAAGGTCAAGATTGAAGAACCCTTTTTGAATTAGTATTAGTGATGATTAGTGTTGAATTTTGTTAATGCAATTTCCAACAATAGTAAGCATGCAATATGAGTAAAATAACTTGATATAGATCTGAAATGAAGTAACAATTTATCAAGACTTACATTATACAATGCTAGAACAAGTTAAAGGCATCCAACACATGAAATAGTTTGTTGTAAAATACAGTATGCAAAGATAAATAACACAACAAATTAAAAGATATTCACCATGATAACCAACAGAAGACACATCCATTTGTTTTATTTTTTTAGTTATTATCTTCTTAGGTGTTTTTGTGTTTAGGTTCCTTACTTGTTTAGATCTTATGATTAAGTACAATTAGGAAAGGCATGTGTAGCACTTTCCTAAGAAGGTGGATTTAGCTCTCAAGGCTGGTTACAATGGTGAAAAAGTTTTCAGAAAATAGTAATAGGTGAGGTGATAGCAGTCATAAATAAGCAACACGATGTAGAGTAATTGCTAGTGATTGGTAAGCATATGGAAGAGGTCTAGGCCCACAAGTCACCACAACCCAGTCTCTTAACTTCTTCAGGTAACTCCTAAACCCAGGGGAGAGCCCTAAATGATACCTGCAAACATCACACATGCAAATACCTTTCCACGACCTTGTAACTAGATCAATGCCTTGTATGGAGTGAAGCAATATATAAAGAAGACAACTTGACCTAATAAAGGAGTTAGTTCATTAGCTAATCATGTACATCATCAATCACCTTTCCAATTTCACAGATTCCAATGCAACTCACATATACCAATGCACTTCCACGTATCCCAAGGCAACCCTAAAAAAGGTGTGCTTTGAGGAAAAGAGGAAGGAGGAGGCTAGGGTGAAGCCCTAGGTGAAGTCAAAACCCTAACGTGGCCCAAGGTAAGTGAGATCTAGGGTTCTAACGCTTCCCAATGCACTAGGGCAAAGTGGGACTCCCTTCAAGATCTGTGGACAATTCAACTAGGGCGAAATTGAGGGGTGGACCAGATTTTACAAATTCCAAATATTTTTAGGTTTTTGAATTTATGTAAATTTTTAGGGCTTTTATGACAATATGATTTTTAGGGTTTACACAAATCGTGACGCCCTTAAAGATTTGTGGATAAATCCACTAGGGCGAATTTGTAGGGAGGACCAGAATTACAAACTCAACTATTTTTAGAGTTATGAATTTTCTATTTTTTAGGGTTTTTCTATGGTTTTCTGATTTTTAGGGTTTTTGTGGATAAAAATGCAGCTAACTAACATGAAAATGCAGCCTAACTATAATACATTAAATGCTGAAATTTTGGGTAAAAATTGTTGACAAGAGAAGGGGATTATGATGTCATCTCAATCCCTAGGGCTTTGAGAGATCATGCCTAGTGTCCCTCTCTTAGAATGATCCCTCTAGTATTTGCAAGCTAGGGCATCATCTATCAACCTCTAGGGTTCGGTAGGTGAGCCTAACCAAGGCAAATGGAGAAGTCCAAGGCCCTAAAAGCAAAAGGAAACCCTAATACAAGACATTTCCTTCACACAAAGTTGATAGAATATTGATAAAAAAGCCCCAATTCAGAAAAAATGCAGCAATACACTACCATTCAATCCACATAGAAGCATTGACTTACCAATATTCACCAAGACATGAGCAAAGAAAGAGCTTTAGGTCATTCTTGAGCATGTGTTTTAGAAAACAATTCTAGCACCAACCATAGCATGTGGAAAAAGAAGCCTTAGATTCATCCACCGTTCACCATTCAAGCAAGAGAAGACTGTTGGACACAATGGTCACACTGAGAGGGGGGTGAATCAGTGTGAAGACAATTTTAAAACCTTTTCAACTTCTACTATGCAATCAAAGATTCATCAATGCATCATACTACCAATCACATCAACATTTCATAATCTTCCATCATCTAATCAATTATGTTATCAACTAAATCATTAAACCACCACAGCACAAAAGAACACAACAATATGATCTTTGTAATCTTTTTATATTTGATGGGACCGGCTACAACTGTTAGGGTAAATCAGCACCAACTGATACAAAGAGCACCAACTCTTATTCCAGGACCCACCCTGGTTTTCTTAGACCCAGCTAAGAAGGATTGAGGTATCCAAACCTCAGATGCAAGACTTGCTTACATTTACAATACAATTTACACACTCATGTCTTCACACTCACTGTCATATCAACAACATGTCACTTCCCTGTCCATTAACCAATCTTTCATACCATCAACTTGTCACTGTCCTGTCAACACTGTCCACTTCAATCAAGCTGTAATATATCTGGGCTGTCAAGCAGTATCTCATATTCTTTGCTTGCATTCACAACATCAATCTTTCCATGAGCATTCTAACCTAAGCACATCTTCATTCTAAACTGAGCACATCTTCATTCTGTCCCGAGCATATCTTCATTCTGTCCTTGAGCATATTTTCATTCTGTCCTTGAGCATATCAATAGCACATCATTCAGCATTCTGCCCATCAGATCATCATCAACATTCAACACATCATTCTGTCTTCATCATTCACGAACATGTCATCAGCATGCCATTTTGCAGCCCTGGAATATCATATCATGTCTTCAATCACAAGATTACTGCCTCAATTGAGCCCAAAAACAGAGAGAGAAAAATACAAAAGATGGAGATCATTTTCTGCTCCTCATGTCTTCTGCTGCCTCGAAAACTCAGACCCACGAAAATCAGAGCTCAACTTTACTCACCGAAATTCTTCACCCAAAACCGCATTCAAACAAGAACTTGTCTTCTATTTATACTTTTTGTTTTCCATCAATTCAGGAGGCTGACTTGTCCTTTTTGGTTTTATTTTTATCATTGGGATAATTAAATACATCAAAAAGATTTATTTAAGGTAACCATCCTTTATTCAAGGAGATAAGGCAACCAAGCCATGTCACTTTATTTTTAACATCCAACAAGCGACCATTCTTCAACCATTTGATTTTCATGCCACATTATTAAACTGCCCTTCCAAATAAATAAATATTTATTTAATACTTGATTATTTTTATGCCATGTCATTTGTCCTTCTTCCAAAATGCCCGCAAGGGTTCTTGTTTTTCCCACACTTGCTACCTTCCAGGAAATTTTGTTTTAAGGATTAATTAATACTTTTAATCTTCTTTTCAACATCATTAAACAACCTTCAAATATGCCCGCAAGGGCTTCATATGACCTTGATAAATGCCCACAGGGGCTTTAGGTTATGCTCGCACTGCCCTTTTAATATGCCTGCATGCGCTGCTTTAAGATGCCCGCAAAGCCTTCTCCAATATGCCCGTAGGCCCTTCAACAAAATGCCCGCAGACCCTATTGAAATGCCCGCATGGGCACTTTGAAAATGCCTGCAATAGGCTTCAACTTATGCCCGCAAGGAGCTTTTAATCATGCTCGCAAGGGCTCTTCAATATGCCCGCACATGCTCCTTAAAATGCCTGCAAGCTGTCTTTTAGACATGCCCGCAAGAGGCTCATAAAATGCTTGCATGAGGGTCAAGAAAATGCCCACAAGGCTTGAGAAATGCCCGCAGGTAGTCTCCTTAGAATGCCCGCAAGGTCTCCATGTTATGCCCGCATGTCCTCTAAAGAAATGCCCGCAGGGCCTTCATAAAATGCCCGCAGGGGCATGAGATAAATGCCCGCACCATGCCTTCATACACCCTTAAAGATGCCCGCATGAGGTCTTTCAAATGCCCGCCAAGGAACTTGTTTAGATGCCCGCAGCTAGAGCTTGTCATGTCACTTGTCATCAATTCCTTGCCTCCATGTGCTTGTCCATTGCTTTGTCTTCCATGTTTGTCCTTCAAGTCTTTGCCACTTGTCATGCTATCAATGCTTGTCAAGTCATGGCTGGTTGCTTGTCAATAATGTGTTGTCATCACTTCAATGTTCTTGCCATGTCAACATGTCACATGTGTTCTTCATGCCATCATCCTTTGACCAACTTGTCTGTGTTCTTTGTCCTTGTTTGCTTGCCGTGTCTTGTCCATCCATGCTTGCTTGTTTGCCATGTCATCACTTTTTGGCCTTTGTCATTAATGTGTTGTCATCAATGACAACCATGTTCAACAATCTCCCCCTTTGTCATTGATGGCAACCAAACTTTCTCTCCCCCTTTGCCATTAATGACAAAGGGCTAATCATTTAGCCATTAATTTGCTTCCCATTGCGCAAAAATAAATTGTATCCTTGAATACCATATGAATTTTTTTATTTGCTGATCATACTTACTGAGTAATGCTCACCCTATCAGGTGTACTGCTCTAGCTGTTTTGAACAAGCTCCCCCTTTGACTGAGCTGGGTGTGTTTCTTTTAGATCATCCTTGTACCTTGCTATCTTCAATATACAAACCGTCCATTTACCATATATTTGCTGCTGTATCTTCTGAGCTTTGTCCATCTTCATCATTAAAAACTTCATCATAATTCTGACTTTCTTCAATTCTGTTATGTCAGGTTGTAACTGATTTTCTGAACTTCAAACTTCATCAAGATTTGCTTTTGTGTCTTCAATAGGGCTTGAAGAAAAATAAAATCCTGTATTGCTTCATCATGAAAATATTTCCAGTTGTTCAGGTTGCTTCATTTTGTTTACCAATCATACTCCCCCTATCAAAATGCCACGATCCTTGGACCTGTTACTTGCTTGGAGCAACCATCATTTACCCATTGAGTCCATCCTCCAATAATGAACTCATGGTGTACTTAAAGTCTTTAATAGACTTCAAGTATGGCTTCCCATGTGGTAGCCATCATCGTTTGTGCACTGAGCATCAACTTCATTTAGATTTAGCAAAATATTCTTTTTCACCCAAACCTTAGAATGAACTTGGCTGTGATCATTTGTCCTTTGGCCTTCAAATTTGTCTGTGTTATTCTTCTTCCAAGATTCATCTAATTTCTTTGCTAATGGATAAGAAAAACTTCTCAAGTAATGTCTTCTTGGGCTTGCACAGTTTGGAGCTTTATGACCAAAACCACTACATGTGTAGCACCTCAATGTGTGAAAGTTGGCAGCAAGGTGTCCAAATTGATCACATGTCCAGCATCTAACCTTGTCATTGGGACTTCCACCACTTCTTCTACAATCCATAGCCTTGTGACCAAAGTTAGAACAAGAGAAACAATAACCATTAAATCCATTTGCATACCTGAGACTTTGGTTCCATCTTGGAGTTGCCTCACTTTTGAAAAATTTGCTTTGAGGGATAGAATTAGCTTCTTGAAGCATTCTTGAATCTTCAATGTCTTTGTTGTCATGTGTAGGTGGATGGGGAGCAACTTTGGACGAGGATGGACCTACTTCTGGAGTCTTGGGAGACAAAGTGTCTTGTTCTTCTTTCTTCTTGAAAGTGTCACGTTCTTCTTCCTTCTTGAACCCAAGACCAGATGTGTCAAAATGAGACCTTTGACATTTCAGTATTTCATCCAAGATATCTGAACTTTTGTTGAACTTTACATAGGCATCAAATCTTGTCTTTCTTTCTAAGACCAACTATCTCCATCTCAAGCTTTTGACATGTTTTCTCTTTCTCATCTAGCTGGATTCTTAATGCCTCTTCTATTCTCTTGGATTCCTCCAACTGAGTTTTTAGATCAACATTGATCTTCCTTGACTCCTCAAGATCTTCTGAATCCTTACCAAGCTCTTCTTTTTCTTTAGCTTGATTTATCAATTGAATCTTTAGTCTTTCTCTTTCATCTTCTTTAGCTTCCAATTGATCTTGCAACAACACTACTCCTTTATGCTTAAGTTTCTTCAGCAACTCGTTTAGTTCCATGTTCTTCTTTTGGAAATTGTCCAAACACTCGAAGGTTGTCTTCCCAAACATCTTGTAATCAGATTGGTTAAGTTCAACTCTGTTGTAGCACCAATATGCTCTGAGATCAATGTTACACACATAATTTATAATTCGTTGTCTGGCCTTCAGTAATTCTTCATTATTATCTGCAATAGCATTTTCAGCTTCATCAAATACTGAGATACTACAATCAAAAATATCCATACCTTTATTGGAGTTCGATTCTTCCCTTTCTTCATGCTTGACATCTTCAGTAATCTTAACTTCTGTTTCCTGATTTTCTTTTTCAGTGTCTTGTCGTTCCTTCTGGTATTCACTCTCCAATTTGAACCATAGATTCTTTGCTGAAGTGTATTCCCCACTACCTTCTTTGACTGAACTTGGAAGTCCATCCAAGAGAAACATCAATGATGTTGTATTGTCCTTCTTTGCATCTTTCTGTGCTGTTGCTTTGCCCTTCTTGTTTGATGGATTAGGTGGATTGATCACAATCTCCCAAACTCCAAAATTCTTCAGGTAGGCTTTCATCTTACTCCTCCAACCAAAATAATCTTTCACATCAAACATATGCATATAATTGATGAATTCTTCTTTTGGATCCATAATTGTGTCCACGGATCTCCTTCAAGTTCGCTAGGCTAGTAGTGAAGGCCGGCTCTGATACCAATTGTTGGACACAATGGTCACACTGAGAGGGGGGTGAATCAGTGTGAAGACAATTTTAGAACCTTTTCAACTTCTACTATGCAATCAAAGATTCATCAATGCATCATACTCCCAATCACATCAACATTTCATAATCTTCCATCATCTAATCAATTATGTTATCAACTAAATCATTAAACCATCACAGCACAAAAGAACACAACACAATATGATCTTTGTAATCTTTTTATATTTGATGGGACCGGCTACAACCGTTAGGGTAAATCGACACCAACTGATACAAAGAGCACCAACTCTTATTCCAGGACCCAACCTGGTTTTCTTAGACCCAGCTAAGAAGGATTGAGGTATCCAAACCTCAGATGCAAGACTTGCTTACATTTACAATACAGTTTACACACTCATGTCTTCACACTCACTGTCATATCAACAACATGCCACTGCCCTATCCATTAACCAATCTGTCATACCATTAACTTGTCACTGTCCTGTCAACATTGTCCACTTCAATCAAGCTGTAATATATCTGGGTTGTCAAACATCATCTCATATTCTTTGCTTGCATTCACAACATCAATCTTTCCAAGAGCATTCTAACTTGGGCACATCTTCATTCTGTACTTGAGCATATTTTCATTTTGTCCTTGAGCATATCAATAGCACATCATTCAAAATTCTGCCCATCAAATCATCATCAGCATTCAACACATCATTCTGTCTTCATCATTCACGAACATGTCATCAGCATGCCATTTTGCAGCCCTGGAATATCATATCATGTCTTCAATCACAAGATTACTGCCTCAATTGAGCCCGAAAACATAGAGAGAAAAATACAAAAGATGGAGATCATTTTCTGCTCCTCATGTCTTCTGCTGCCTCGAAAACTCAGACCCACGAAAATCAGAGCTCAACTTTACTCACCGAAATTCTTCACTCAATACCGCATTGAAACAAGAACTTGTCTTCTATTTATACTTTTTGTTTTCCATCAATTCGGGAGGCCGACTTTCCCTTTTTGGTTTTATTTTTATCATTGGGATAATTAAATAAATCAAAAGGATTTATTTAAGGTAACCATCCTTTATTCAAGGAGATAAGGCAACCAAGCCATGCCACTTTATTTTTAACATCCAACAGCGACCATCCTTCAACCATTTGATTTTCATGCCACATTGTTAAACTGCCCTTCCAAACAAATAAATATTTATTTAATACTTGATTATTTTTATGCCATGTCATTTGTCCTTCTTCCAAAATGCCCGCAAGGGTTCTTGTTTTTCCCACACTTGCTACCTTCCAGGAAATTTTGTTTTAAGGATTAATTAATACTTTTAATCTTCTTTTCAACATCATTAAACACCCTTCAAATATGCCCGCAAGGGCTTCATATGACCTTGATAAGTGCTCGCAAGGGCCTTTGGAAAATTCCCATAGGGGCTTTAGGTTATGCCTGCACTGCCCTTGAAATATGCCCGCATGGGCTGCTTTAAGATGGCCGCACAACCTTCTCCAATATGCCCGCAGGCCCTTCAACAAAATGCCCGCAAACCCTATTGAAATGCCCGCAATAGGCTTCAACTTATGCCCGCAAGGAGCTTTTAATTATGCCTGCAAGGGCTCTTCAATATGCCTGCACATGCTCCTTAAAATGCCTGCAGGATGTCTTTTAGACATGCCCGCAATGGCCATTAAAGATGCTCGCAAGAGGCAAATGCCTGCATGAGGGTCAAGAAAATGCCCGCAAGGCTTGAGAAATGCCTGCAGGCAATCTCCTTAGAATGACCGCAAGGTCTCCATGTTATGCCCGCATGTCCTCTAAAGAAATGCCCACAGGGGCATGAGATAAATGCCCACAGCATGCCTTCATACACCCTTAAAGATGCGTGCATGAGGTCTTTCAAATGCCCACCAAGGAACTTGTTTAGATGCCCGCAGCTAGAGCTTGTCATGTCACTTGTCATCAATTCCTTGTCTCCATGTGCTTGTACATTGCTTTGTCTTCCATGTTTGTCCTTCAAATCTTTGCCACTTGTCATGCTATCAATGCTTGTCAAGTCATGGCTGGTTGCTTGTCAATAATGTGTTGTCATCACTTCAATGTTCTTGCCATGTCAACATGTCACATGTGTTCTTCATGTCATCATCCTTTGACTAGCTTGTCTTTGTTCTTTGTCCTTGTTTGCTTGCCATGTCTTGTCCATCCATGCTTGTTTGTTTGCCATGTCATCACTTTTTGGCCTTTGTCATTAATGTGTTGTCATCAATGACATCAATGACAACCATGTCAACAAAGACATCCAAGAGAAGTGCACATCACCAAGAGAGCTCATAAAGTAAGAGAAAAAGAAGAATAATCATTTGATCCCAAGTCTTGTTCTTTACAAATGAATTTGGAATGGATATTTATATCCATCCTAGCCTGAGTTGCATGAAATGGGGAAACGGGGATGAAACGGGGAAACGAGGAAACGTCGGAAACGCGAGTCCACCAAATTTTGGAAATGGGGAAACGCGACTTCCCCAAATTTTGGAAACGGGGAAACCCAATATATATATATATATATATATGTATATATATTGACGCAAGGTCACCCCGATAAGGGTTCTTGATTAATAATAACACACAACACACGACTCTTACACAGACTTGGTGTAAAACAGGATGCTAGAAGTGGCTTCTATTACTTCAAATCAATCGATTACAATGCGAAATGCAAGGAATGTAAAACAACTAACTATGTCGGCCTGAGCCTATTACAATACAGAAGTAAAGTGTGTGACTTTCTCTGTGTGTCGACCTTCACCCTCTCACGATCAATGCTGAAAGCAAGCGCTTGTTGAGCTATGGATCCGATCTCTGCTTTGTTCGGTTGATGCGTTACTGTTCTCTCCAATCTACCATCAACTTCCCAACTCCCAAAATGGAACTGAACTGACTCCTTTATGCCTGCGCACAAGTCTCCTACCTTGCTACTCTCTGCTACGCATCCCGAGGTCTATTCCAACTCCCGAAACACTCTTCCTCTGCCTGTCGAATCCTCCAGATTCTGCAGACTTGCAGTTGTCAGCTCCTCTGCAGTGCTGCACAACCTCCACCTATGGCGACATTTGTCACGATCCCAACCACCTGCAATAACTGCTCATAACTTGCTTAGCAACCCCGAACGACTACCAACTACTCTACTTGACTTTCTGCGCATCCTTTTGACTCCCTGACAGTTGTCGATCCCATCACCGCTTCGACCATATTGTCTCTCGTCAGCCTTCGACATACCCGTCGGCTTCCTTTCGCATTTAAGGCCTCGCCAGTCCGCCCCTTCCTCCTCGCTTGGCTTTCGCCTGAAACCTGTCGATGTTGCGATCGACAACATGTCGATCCACGGCGCCTTCCGCTGCAATCCTGTCGTCTGTCGACCTTAGACATGTCGACTCTTGACGTTTCGCATCTTCGTGTCGATCACATATTGACTGCTCCTGCTCGACTTATTGACTTCGACAGTCAATCTTCTTTCTCACCAGTGGTCGTCGGCACTCCCTCTGGTCAGCCTTCTGTCGATCAACTTCAACTGATCTGCCTAGGCCGTGATGCTCCTGCATTAGACTCCCTAGGTGAAAAAGAACTCGACTGCTCTGTCAGTCTCCTGAACTCTTCTTCGGAATTCCACGTCGCCTCCTGCAACTCATCATCTTTCCATCGCACTAAGTATTCTTTCCTTCGCGAACTGCGCGTATGCCCGACTTCGTGTTCCTCTTTTACTTCTGCGATTTCCTCCTTGTGTCGATCTGGAATCTGCACTGTCCAGTCGATGTTCGACACTTCCGCGCTTCCGCTGCTTGAACCTTCTTCGAACTTGTACAGATTTGAGACATTGAACGTTGGTGAAATGCTCAAGTCCTTTGGTACCTCCAACACATAAGCGTTGTTTGAAATCTTCTTCAGAATCTTGCATGGTCCAATCTTCTTCAGCTTCAGGTTGTTATATGTCCCTGTCGGAAATCTCTCCTTCCACATGTGTGCATAGATAGACTAAGTCTCCTTGGTTGAACGACTGTAGCCTCTTCTTTCTGCCGGCTCTCAATTTGTATGACGCATTACTTTTCTCTATGCGCTTTCGCACATCTTCATGCACTTCTTTCATATGCTCTGCGAATGATTCTGCATCCGCGCTTTTCCTGATTTCTGTCGGTAACTCGACCAAATCTGCCACTCCATGTGGGCTTCTTCCCTGAACAATCTGGAATGGGCTCAAACCTGTCGATCGATTCACAGAATTGTTGTATGTGAACTCTGCTTGCGCTAACACGTTCTCCCACTGCTTAGGTCTATCGGCCGTCAAAAATCTCAGAAAGTTTCCCAAACTTCTGTTCACCACCTTTGTCTGTCCATCTGTCTGCGGATGGTATGCTGAGCTAAACTGCAACCTCGTGTTCAGTTTCTTCCATAGGGTCCTCCAGAAATGTCCCATAAACTTGGTATCTTGGTCCGATGTGATACTCTTCGGCAACCCATGCAATCTGACGATCTCCTTGAAGAATAGTACAACAATGCTTGTGGCGTCACTTGTCTTCCGACACGGAATAAAGTGTGCCATCTTCGAAAATCTGTCGACTACAACAAAGATTGAGTCACTTCCTTGCTGCGTCTTCGGCAATCCTAGCACAAAATCCATGCTCAGGTGCTCCCATGGGGTATTCAGTACAAGCAATGGTGTATACAATCTCGTGTTCTGACTTCTTCCCTTTGCCAACTGACAAACTTGACACTGTCGTACCCACTTACCAACATCTGTCGTCATTCTTGGCCAATAGTATTTTTCTTCGACCAATGCCTTGGTCTTGTCGATGCCAAAATGACCTGCTAATCCTCCGCTATGCAACTCTCGGATTAGGTTCTCCCTTATGGATTCTCTGGGAATTCACAACTGTTGTCCCTTGAACAGGTATCCCTCTTGGATAAAATAATCCAAGTATGGCGTTCTGTCGACACTCCACGGTTCACGACAAGCCTCCCATGCTTTCGCAAAATCCTCGTCGGTCGCATACCTTGCTTTCACCGACTCTATTCCTGTTCCTGTTGCCTGAACTGTCGTCGTGTTCAACAATGCAACTCTTCGACTCAACACGTCGGCAACCTTGTTCGACTTGCCCGACTTATGTCGCGACATGAAAGTATATCCTTGCAGGAACTCGACCCATTTCATGTGCTGCTGATTCAACTTCAACTGAGTATTCAAGAACCTCAGCGCTTGGTGATCTGTGTATAACACAAATTCCTTGGGCAACAAATACTGCCTCCATTTCTTCAATGCCTTGACAATAGCATAGAACTCCTGGTCATATATCGAATACTTCCGCTTCGCATCATCGAACTTCTCACTGAAGAATGCAATTGGTCGACCCTCCTGGCTCAACACTGCTCCAATTGCCATTCCACTCGCGTCGCAATCGACTTGGAAAACTTTTTCGAAATCTGGGAGCGCTAACGCTGGGCTCTCAGTGACCTTTTCTTTCAACTTGTCGAAAGCTCGCTGGGCAGCTTCTGTCTACTTAAACTCCCCTTTTCGCATGCACTCTGTCAAAGGTGCACAAATCCGATTGAATCCCCGAATGAACTTCCTGTAGAAACTGGCAAGTCCATGGAAACTCCTTACTCCAGTTGCACTTGTCGGTTCTGGCCAATCCACTATTGCCTTCACCTTCTCTAGGTCCATCAATAACCCTTTACCCGAGATTACAAATCCCAAGTACACCAGTTCTTGCTTCATGAAGAAACACTTTTGCGGGTTCACTATCAACTTCTCTGCCTGCAACTTTTGCAATACCTGTCGAATGTGCTCCAAGTGTTCTGTCTTGGTTCGACTAAAAATCAGAATGTCGACTAGATAGACTACGACAAACTTTCCCAAAAATGGCTTCAGTACCTCATTCATCAATCGCATGAACGTACTGGGTGCATTAGTCAATCCGAACGGCATGACTAACCACTCATACAACCCTTCCTTCGTCTTGAACGTTGTCTTCCATTCATCTCCTTCTCTAACTTGAATTTGGTGATAACCGCTCTTGAGGTCGATCTTCGTGAAGTACTTCGCTCCACTCAAGCAATCCATCAAGTCGTCCATTTTCGGCAATGGAAACCGATACTTGATCGTGATCCTGTTGATGGCTCTGGAGTTTATACACATCCTCCATTCTCCACCTTTCTTTGGCGCTAATACCGCTGGTACCCGCGCAAGGACTCAAACTCTCTCTGATCAATCCTCTGTCCAACAACTCCTGGACTTGTCGATTGAGTTCCTAACTTCCTAACCCTCTGCTAGAGTCATTCTATGCGGTGCCTTGTTTGGCAAACTCGATCCTGGAATCAAGTCGATCTGATGGGATATGCTTCTCGTCGGTGGCAATCCCGTCGGTGTCTAGTCGACTACTATGCTCCGAAACTCGTCGAGCATCCTTTTGACTTCGACCGGAATTCTCTCCATTGTCGGCCTCTCGACACATGGCCCCTTCGAAATGATGGCGAAACATCCCGACTGCTTTTCCTCTTCCATGAGGAATTCTTTCACTGAACACATCAGCACTCGCTTCTCCCAATAGTTCCTCTCGCCCTGCTTGCAGTCGGCTTGCTCCTCCTGCTTTGGCTTCAAAGTCCTCCGCACGCCATTCTTCCACACCGCGACTGTGTTGGCTTGACCATCATAGATCATCTTCCGATCATACTGCCATGGTTTCCCTAACAACAGATGACATGTTTCCATTGGGATTACGTCGCACAGTACGCTGTCTTCAAGCTTCTCGACCTTGAAGGTAATCAGGCACTGTCTGGTCACCTTCACATGGTGTCCCTTCTGCAACCATGAGATCTTGTATGAGTGTGGGTGTTCCCGACACTTCAATCCCGCTTTGTCGATGACCTCTGTCGACACAAGATTCTCTGTACTGCCACCATCAACTATGGTCTTGCAACGCCATTCGCCGATCTGCACTCTGGTTCGAAAGATAACCTTTCGCTGTGCTAGCTCTTTCTCTTCGCGTTGGTCGTCCTGAACCAACGTCCTCCTATTCATCATGGCGCGCTTCTTTCCTTTCCCACCTTCACTGCTCTCGGATGTCGACTCTACCCTCTCGTCGACTTGCTCATCTTTTCGACGTTTGGGTTTCGACTCTTCTGCAGCATGTAGGTTCTCTGGGCATTCATATGCCTTGTGTCCGACTCCTCGACACTTGTAACAGACTATGGCTGGTCTGTCAGCTCCTTTTCTGTCAGATGGACTACTTCGACCATACGCACCTCGACCGTGTGTCTCTCGACCATCGCGTCGTTTTTCTTGTGCTTTCTCCCTAGTCGATGTCCCTTCTGCACGTCGATTGTCTTCGACGGATTCTCTCCTGTATCCGCTACTTTGGCCCTTCGCAGAAACAGTCTTCGCACCTCGACTAGTCATCCTGCCTCTGGTCGATGTGGATTTCCTTGACAATTTCTCTTCTGCCTTGAGAGCTAGTTGGTAGGCTTCACCGACCGCTCTGAATCTTGTCATGCTCAACTCGTCCTGTATCGCATATTTCAAGCCGTTCACGTATCTAGAGACAACTTCTTCTCCTTTGTCGGTCTGCCTCGACCTTATCGACAATCTGTAGAACTCTTCCGTGTATTCCTTCACGGTCATCTCTTTTTGTCTAAAGTTCTGCAACTTCCGGAACAGGGAAATCACATAGTCACTGGGCAAGAACTTCCCTTTCAGCTTGGCGACCATCCTGTCCCAAGACTTGATTTTCTCCTTGCCTTTCTTGACTCTGTCAACCTGTACATTGTCCCACCATAATGAGGCATGACCCTTCAACCTCAGACATGCAGTCTTAACCCGTTTAGGATCCTCGATCTGCTCTATGTCGAAGTATTTCTCCATTTCTCTGAACCAGTCGATCAAGTCTTCTAGATCCAGACTTCCTGAGTAGGTACGTACATCCATCTTTGTCCAACCTTTCATCTCCATCAGAAGCTTGATGAGTTTGTCTTCTGGTTCTTCTCCTGCTACTTCCCGTGCTTCCACCTCTTCAACCTCCTCGTCGCTGTGGTCTAACTCCAGTTGATCGCTGCGACTTCATTAGTCAGACTTTGCATTGTTCGCATGCATTCATCGAACATCTCACGATCAACTGTGACTGCTGCGCCATGCGCTCTTCGTCCAACTCCTCGGACATTGACGCCTCTGTGAGCCATTTTCAAGCTCAGCTGAAACTCCCACTCGTCCAATCGCAACCAGACTTTCACAGGCCGTGTACAACTCTACCCAACCACAGCTGGAGTTGTAAACACACTCGCAGTCTTTCCGATCCACAGGATACTGCTCGCTCTGATACCACTTGACGCAAGGTCACCCCGACAAGGGTTCTTGCTTAACAATAACACACAACACACACGACTCTTACACAGACTTGGTGTAAAACAGGATGCCAGAAGTGGCTTCTATTACATCAAATCAATCAGTTACAATGCGAAATCCAAGGAATGTAAAACAACTAACTATATCGGCCTGAGCCTATTACAATACAGAAGTAAAGTGTGTGACTTTTTCTGTGTGTTGACCTTCACCCTCTCACGGCCAATGCTGAATGCAAGTGCTTGCTGAGCTATGGATCCGATCTTTGCTTTGTTTGGTTGATGCGTGACTGTTCTCTCCAATCTACCATCAACTTCCCAACTCCCAAAATGGAACTGAACTGACTCCTCTATGCCTGCGCACAAGTCTTCTACCCTGTTGCTCTCTGCTGCGCATCCTGAGGTCTATTCCAACTCCCAAAACACTCTTCCTTTGCTCGCCGAATCCTCTAGATTCTGCAGACCTGCAGTTGTCAGCGTCTCTGCCGTGCTGCACAACCTCCACCTATGGCGACATCTGTCACGATTCCAACCACCTGCAATAACTGCTCATAACTTCCTTAGCAACCCCGAACGGCTACCAAGTACTCTACTTGACTTTCTGCGCGTCCT
This sequence comes from Larix kaempferi, assembly GCA_027924585.1. NCBI lineage: Eukaryota > Viridiplantae > Streptophyta > Pinopsida > Pinales > Pinaceae > Larix > Larix kaempferi. The sequence goes on from BSBM01000438.1 coordinate 5,551,031, forward strand.
TCTGACTCCCTGACAGTTGCTGATCCCATCACCGCTTCGACCATACTGTCTCCCGTCAGCCTTTGACATACTCGTTGGCTTCCTTTCGCATTTAAGGCTTCGCCAGTCCGCCCCTTCTTCCTCGCTTGGCTTTTGCCTGAAACCTGTCGGTGTCGCGATTCGACAACATGTCGATCCACGGCGCCTTCCTCTGCAATCCTGTCGTCTGTCGACCTTAGACATGTCGACTCTCGACGTTTCGCATCTTCGTGTTGATTGCATATCGACTGCTCCTGCTCGACTTATTGACTTCGACAGTTAAACTTCTTTCGCACCAGTGGTCGTTGGCACTCCCTCTAGTCGGCTTTTGTCGATCAACTTCGACTGATCTGCCTAGGCCCCGATGCTCCTGCGTCATATATATGTGTGTGTGTGTGTGTGTGTGTTACAGAATTATTATAAAACATAAACATTCAATTATTAATTACATAAACATTTAGCTGCAAGTGATAAATGATACAGATAGAATTTAAACCATACATGTAACATCACATTTTATGCATAAACCCAAGTCAATGTCATTTCATTGAATCATTCATGCAAGTAGTAGTATCCAAAAACAACCTTTATACACGAGGCTATATAGTAAATATCCAAAATTAGCCTTTATGTACGAGGCTACAAGTACAATGTATCAAACTGTGAACAATAAACATACTAACATAGAAATAAAAGTAAAACATGAGCAGACTAATACTCATCCATATCCTCATCTTCATAGGCTTCCTAAAAAATAGAACAAGAAGCATGCTCAACAATAGAATATGTAGTGCCAAAAGTATTTCCAACTCCACTTCTAGATTCCTCAATATTTAGTGCAGCAGGAGAGAGGTCCAAGTCAGCAGATTCTGGATCGACATCCTAATCTTTACAAGGTCCTGTTATCACCAAACTTGTAGTTGCCCCTAGAGATGGATCCAAGATGGATGGCAGAGGGGATGGGCAACCAAAGAGGTGCAACCAAGATAGCCTCGACTCCCAATGGATGGTTGTCATGCTAATCGAGGCAATCTTCACTTTATGTTATCTAGCCCAAGACAACAAAGGGGGAGACCCATATCTACTCTCGATAGGAGAGATCATACCAAAACACCAGATCAAATCAAGTATGGATGAAGTACGTAAGGTGTATGGTAAACCCTAGATCTATGGATGGCGTCACAAGATGAGAAATGGGTTGGATCAAGAGGTAATGTAGATTTGGTCCAACTTGGTTATGTGAGTGACTTAGGAGATTTAAAACAAGATCTAGGATCAGGGTACCAGTCAAAGATGAGAAAATCCATTGCCTTGGGAACCGTGTCCAATGCAGGGTAGTTAAGGACCAAATTGGGGCTAACCAATACCAAAGATAGGCTTGATGAGTGGATATGACAATGTTTAGGTGTTCAAGCAGTAAGACAAAAACCAGACCACAAGCAAGCTCAACAAACCAGAAAAGTCGTGAAGGCTTGGAGAAAGATCAGTGCCTTGGAAAGTGGGCCAAATGGAGGCGGATGTCCACCAAACTGTAGATTAGGGATGTTGAGGTGTGAAGCTAGGTGGATCTTCAAAATTATGCTCATCCAATGGCTAGATCTCAGTAGATCTGAGATTTAAGATGTATCACTAAGTGACCCAAGTGGGGCTCAACCCTCAAAATGAGGAATGGGTCCCACAAGGTGAAAATCAGTAAAGTGACACACTAGGGGTAGGTTATTAGTAGTGGAGATTAATGATCAAGTGGGATCTCACCTACCCAAGTGCTAGATCTAGCCAAACTCACCTGTCCAAGAAGTGCGACCTCACTTGGAGAGGCTAAGCTGCCTTGGGAAATGGGTCGGATGAAGGCCAATCCACACCAAACTATAGATCCGAATTGCCGTGGATGCTATAGAGGTGGGTTTTAAATATTTTACCCAAACGCCAAGTAGATCTTAGTAGATCTGAGAAAATGTAAAATGAGGGTTTTAACAATGAAGTATTTGTGCCAATGGATTGGAACCAAGACAAGAAGAACAAACCTGTGGATCTTACCTGGATAACCTCGTAGATGCCTTGATGATGATGATCTATGCAAACCTGATCAATTTGGAGCGATTTGAAGTAGTTTTCTATGAGATCGATTTAGTCCAAAGAACCAATGTGCCCTCTCTCCTGCACAACAAACTTCAACAATATCAGATTTGCTGCAAACAAGAGATAATGCTAATGCCACAAGAGAAATAACAGAAAGATAGCATAGATCACAATGATACTAATGATAACCCCTTGATACAAGCGAATGCCAAGTCGAGCGAGTTAAAGAAGCCTTGCAAAAACGCCCAAGTGAAGTCGCCCTCTTGTAGACAAGACAAAAGTTTCCAAAAATATAGATCTTATCACAAATGCCCAAATGCTAGGATACAATAGACTTTCCAATCACCATCTAAGAACACCAGATGCAAAGGAGACCACAAGAATTTCCACAGAAATTTTTTTCTATATCAAGATTCCACGAGCCAAAGACCCCTTTACAATGAGAAGCTCTCTCCTTTAAATAGGATGGAGAGGGGCCATAATCCTAACCACTTTTTGAATGAGTGGCTACAATTAAAAGATCAAAAGATCTAATCAATGGTTGAGATGAGCTCAACAATACAATACATGGATCACTAATAAAATAATACATCAATGGAATAAATTGCCCTAGGAGAGGGGGTCCCACCAAAAGTGGATGATAAAACATAAGATCTAGCTCATGGTGGGTCCAAGGAGTAATTTCTAACACCCTTGGTCAATCTCCATGGCACAATATCCAAAAATAAATAAGCTAGACACCAAATCATGCCTTAGGAGGCTCCAGAAAATCATATAAAATGCCAAATGTGATGGGTGTGGGTCCCACTGAAGGTTGAAACTGCTGGAGAAGGTGTGGAAGACATCCCACTCATCATCACAAGTCATCCCATGCCATAACTTTGCCTCAGTAGCCCAAATCGAATCCTTCAATAGCCATTTTCACCATTTCTGGACTGTGTCGAGAAGTGTGAAACTGCCCAAACTGCCTCCTGGAGTGCCTGTGCTATCAAGGTGAGGCCACCAGGCTGTCTGGGAGGGGGGTAATATGGTAATAACAAGTGGCTGGACCACCCCCTCCATGCACAGTGCCCTAGGTGAACTCAACAACTCTTTGCTTTGCTCTAACAGGGTCTCTGATAGGCCAAATCTGCACTATGATAGCCAATTGAGGCTAAACATCACTGTAACTGCCCGGAATTGAAAACAGACTGTCCCATTGGACTCAGAAGGTCCAAATCCATCTAAGATATGTACTCATACACCATATAGACCTCTGCATGGTAAAAAATAAATACTCATCATATCCGACAGACCAAATAATAATAATAATTTGTAAAAGTGCCTAAAAGCACAAATCATCATCATAAGCCTGAAACCACTGGATAGAACCATCATGGTGACCTGTACCAGACCATATGTAATATCTCTGTATCATCTGAGGTCTGTCACCTCATGTCCTGTGGTTGACTCTTGGTCAAACTGGGTTTGACCAAGTCAAGATGACCAAAATATAACTCGAACTGTCATCCAACTGCTGCAAGGTGTCAAAGGTTAAAGCATGCTTTACAATCCATTCAAATAGAAATTATAACAAAAAGTAATCATTACTGGTGATCTAAATCCAAATATATAAGGTCATTAATTATTATTTATAACTCAGACTAGACTTTCAAGACCATACTCACTTCATAGTTGTGATCAATTTGCTAGTGAAGGGTGAAGGTTAAAAATAAAAAGGCTAGGCCAAGGGATGACTTACTGACTTAACACTGTGACACTTTGGATATGGAAAAGGGAATACACACCATAGCGTATATCGGACAAGCAATAACACAGAGAATGGCGGTGTCTCACAAATGGGTAAGTTGTTCAAAGAGTGTTTATTCACCTTGGCAGATGCTCACAATCCATAATACAAATGAGGCCAACAATCTTTTTGATATAGAGTTTAAGTTCCATTGCTTTTTTGGGCCTTTAGTTTCCATAGCCTTTGATAAACACATTGCATAGATTTACATTTCATTAGGCTTCTTGCTGCAGGTGTGTTTTTAAGGCACTTCTTTACCTGAGCACTTCCAGGTGTGTGTTTAAACATCTTGTTTACCTAGGTATTTACATTTCACAATAGATATAACATTTGATATTTACAATTTTGCATTTATGGCAGTACTATCTGTTTTAGGTTTAGCTAGCAACATCTTTAGCGACTAGGGGGAATAATTCAACTCACCAAAGGCAAGTTTTGTCACCAACTCAGAGCTGAGACACAATAAACAACGAAGCTCATCCAATACAGAGGCTACAGCGAGGAAAGGTCCTCCATGCGACTAGTCAAGTAGTAAGTCAAGGTAATGAACAAACTGGGTAGGTCATGGATGGATGAAGATAGTGAATAATGAGACCAACACTAGCAAGCCAAAATATGGTGGGAATGATCACATCTATTCTCCCTAGGGAGGGTAAAACCAATGAGTATGGATAGTGAACTTCTAAGTCTGAGTGGGGACAATGATATATATATATATATATATATATATATATATATATATAAGTACAACCAGGTCCATATATCTATATGATCGCCGGATCATGACACTAAATGCTAAGACATGCTACAAGAATGAATATAAAAGCAATATAACCATAACACCAAAAATATACCTGCCGAGTCATATACCTGAATGCTCATCATTTGAACCAACATCTGTCCTCTGAAACTGCTATTGTGACTCTGAGCAATACTGACTGCTCTGTAATAATGGTTAAATGGCTACATCGGTCATCTCTTTGAGTGTCTTGAAACTCAGTCATGGCATGGGGAACAAAACTGCTATCCATAATCTAATAGTGATCCATAATAGATGCTCATCTCAGTATCTCAATGCAATGGAATTGGCTGAATAGTGTACTGAAAACTGAAAAATAATGTATGGTAGCCCAACTACTATATATGTGATAACAGGTCCAGTGCTATATTCTGGGCTCTTACGAGATGCAAGGCGAAGGTTGGAATGCACATAAACAAGATCTTCACCCTTCTGTGAGCCCAACCTGTTGCGCTTCACAGAATGAATAAAACCATAGGTGCTCCAATTCCTTTCTGCTGATGAAGAGCTTGCCACTTGTGAAAGAACACGAATGGCAAGGGTTTGCAAATGCACACCATTTGCTCCATGACGAACCCACCACTTAACTGGGCTCATGGTGCTTCTGTCATCCAAAGCTGACATGTCTGAATAATCATCCAACCCTACAATAAAACTAGCAAATTCTTCCTTCACCTCCTTGTGTAGATCAGCTGGAAAAATTCTCAAAAGGGATTTTTTCACTCCATTGGCCACCTCTCTATCTTGATGCGGTGCCTTCCTTTTCCCATTGCTTTGAGCAATGAGATCTTTATCATAAAATCTTGGGTTTAAGGCATGTGCTAAAGTGTGCAATGGCGTGTTGAAACTGTTCCACCTATCAACAATGATTTTCTGCACTAAATCAACAAAACCAACATCAACAAATAAAAGCTGAGGAGACTCCTTTGCAATGATTTCCATGGTTTTCTCAACCATTGTATCCTTGCCATCATATCTCTCCCAACAATGGTTGGTCTGTGTTAGCGCTTTGAAGAAGCTCAAATGTAGGGCCTGTAAACTTGAGCAAGAAATCTACCTTGCTCCACCACTCCTCATCAAGGCACAACCTACGCACCATAGCTCCCCGCTCTGTATCTGCCTGTCTCCACTCAGCCCAAAGTTGACTCACCACCATAGAAACCAATGCCTACTTAACCTCAACAAGAGGACGCAACATGATGAAGTTGGAGGCATATATTGTCTCAACAACTCCAATTTGGAGAATTCTCGAAATATTGCTTGAGAGTGGTGGTGATTGGTGATGGATTTGATTATTTCCCTCGCCTCACCTATGAGTTCCTTTATCCATGGAACTTTACTGTCAATCTCTTTGAAGATCAAATTGAGATTGTGGACAATGCAAGGTGTCAAGAGCTATGTTGTTGGGAGTGAAGCAAAAAGCAAAATTTTCAAAAGCTCCCGTTTTGGGAGCGTTTCGGGAGTGTTTTTTATACAGTATATATTTTAATAAATTTTGATGGATTTATATTTAAAAAACATGTAGGATGTTCAATTAGTTATATAAAACATCAATTAAACCATATAACATCAATCATCTAGTAGTTATAACTTATAACATTATCATCAAATGATCAACTATAACAATTTTTATAGGAGCTTGGCAAATAAGGGAGGTACCAAAACATTGTCATCAGATGATCAACCTAGTAAAGGAGCTTTCAGTATAGGAGAGGTAGGGAGCACCTCGGGAGAGCCATGGGAGCGTGCTCCCAAATTTGGGAGCGTTTTGGGAGCAAGCTTCCGAAGGAAGTGAGCTTCGGGAGCGGGAGCGAGGGGGTAGGGGGCGCTCCCGCACAACCTAGGTCCAGAAAATGTGATCATACCTGCTCTCAACAATTAAGCCAACAACTTTACAAACTGGTGCATTATCCGTGATAACTTGCACCACCTTACTAGGCCCTATTATCACACAACTTGTAGTTGCCCCAAATGATGAATCCTATACAAGATGGTAGAGGGGATAGGCAACCAAAGAGGTGAATCAAGAGGGCCTCGATTCCCAAGATGGATTGGCTGTCACACCAATCGAGGCACTCTTCACTTTATGCTTTCCAAGCCCTAGATAACAATGGGGGAGCCCAGATCAACTCTCGACAGGAGAGATCTAGCCAGAACACCAGATGAAATCAGGTAAAAGAAGTACGTAAGGTGTAAGGTATAATGAACCCTAGATCTATGGATGAAGTCTATGGATGAAGTCACCAGATGAGTTAAGGTTGGATCAAGAGGCTTATGAGATATAGATATTGACCCAATGTGATAATACACGTGACTTATGAGTTTTAAATAAAGATCTAGGATCAAGGCACTAGCAAATGATCAAGATTTATTATGCCTTGGGAAACGTGTCCAAGGTAGAAAGGTTAAAATTAAGGTGGGGCTATATAGTACCTTTAGATGAGACTTGATGAAGAGTATAATAGTATCTAATCCCACAAGTCAAAAAGCCAGCGATCAAACAACCCAAAAAATGGCTAAGTTTGGAAGTGTGCATGGGCAAGGGAACAGTGCCTAGGGATTTGGGTAAGATGGAGTCCCTTAGGGGTGATGCCCTAGGAAACCCACCTAGGGCCAGGCCTTAAGGTTAAAACCCAGAAATCGTTCGCCACGATTTTAAGTTGTTTGAGCTAGAGAATTTTTAGAATTTCCGGAAGTTAGGGTTTTGACAGTAAAATAAAATGGCCATTGGTTTGGAACTTCAAATAATTAAAAGAAGTGTAGATCTTAGTCTAAAAATCTTGCAGATGCCTTGATGATGATGATCTATCCCTTCTCGATCAATTTGAGGTGATTTGAATGAGTATCCAAGCTAAATCGATTTGCCTAGAAAACCAAGTGTGCCCTCCTCTCCTGCACAAGCAAACTACCGAAGTTAGATTTGATGCATCAAGAGAAAATGACTGTAAAAGTAAAAGACATATCAAATGGAAATCAAAGATCAAAAGATACTATTGAAAACCCTCTGATATTAGCAGCTTCAAGAGAAACGAGTTGAGGACCCCCCTGCAAAAACATCCCAAGTGAAATCGCCCTCCTGCAGTTAAACACTGTTTCCACAAAATATATTTTGGATCCACAACAAAATCTCAAATGCTAGGAGAAATAGACTTTCCAATCAACATCTAAGAACACCCAACAAAGAAGATCCAAGAGTCTCTGCAAATATTTCTTCTATTATCAAATTCCCAGAGCCAAAGTCCCTTTACAATGAGGGGGGTCTCTCCTTTAAATAGGAATGAAGGAGACCAAAACCCTAACCACTTTTTTAACGAGTGGTTGAGTTCAAAAGATACATAAGTGATAATCAATGGCTATGATGAGCCCAAATAACACATACACAGATCAACTCAAAAATAGAGGGGGCGCACTAGCTAAGTCGCCCTAGGGGGACGCACCACATGAAAGTGACTAGACACCATGACATAAGCTCATTGTGGGGCTATGAGGTGTACTCATCCTTCACTAGCATGTCCCCATGGCACAATAACATATAATAACTCATCATGATACAATATTGTGACCACATGGCCAAATTGTGCCCTCTCAATGACACAATAAAAACACAATATAAAAGCCCGGAGTGTGTGTGGACCCCACTGAATGCTGCAACCTGCTTTGGAAGGTGTGGGATGCATCACACAAATCATTTGAACCAACCTCATGCCATTTCCTTGCCTCAATAGCGCAAATTGAATTCCTTAATAACCATTTTTACCATTTTTTATCCTCAGAAAAGTCACCTGTGAAAGAATAAAATTCCTGTAGCTCACTCCCTGGTACCTCGGGGCCAAAACGGATTGCACCAAAATTCCTGGGAGCATGGTAATATGGTAATAACAAGTGGTTGGACCCCATGTTTCCTCTGTAGCTCCCTAGGTGCACCAAAATAAAAATCAAACTGTGCTGCCAGGCCATTTTCAATGGCAAATTTGCAATAAAGTGACAATCTGAGTGAAATCTCATACGAAAGTGCCTGTAATTGAAAATTGAGTATCCCAATGGACTCAGATAGTCCAAATGTACTAGAAATGAGTACCCATACACCTTGTGGCTATCTGTATAATCATCTGTAGTCATCACCATGCCTGGACAAATAAAAATAATGGTCTGTAAATAATAATAACCATAAAAACATCATCATACCACCATGTGAAAACCGTGTCTGCTACATGGGACCATCTCATGGGCATCAAAGGACCATAAACTATCAATCTCGAACATCACTGGTCCAACTCATCTTAGATCCTATGGTTGACTTGGTCAAATTGGGTTTGACCAGGTCAAGACTGATCAAAATATGACCCAGGCTTAAACTGCTTGATGGTGCAAGTGAAATGGTTAAAGTATGCTCTTTTAATCATTCTAATAACAAGACTCAAAGTATGAAGTAGCATGTTACTAGCGGTTTAAGCAATAAAAATATCGAATATAAGTTAAAATAATCAATTACTCAAAATAGAACCTCAAGAATATACTCACTTCATGGCCGTGATCATTTTGCTAGAATTGGGTGAAAGTGAAAAAGGCAAGGCAAGGATAAAGGGGTGGCTATACTGACTCAACATTGTGATACTTTGGATAAGGGAAAAAAGGAATACACACTTAAGCTTAGTTGGATAATAAACACACAGCGAATGGCAGTGTCTCACAAATGGAATAATTTGTTTTAGAGAGGTGCTTATTCAACCTTGGCAAATGTCTACAGCTCACATCCAAGTTGAAACAACGTCGTGAGGATCTTTGCTAGAACCGCTATGATTGGGTGCACAACTAACCGTAACTTGAGGTTCGAGGGGACACTTAGAATTAGCTGTCCCTTACTCCATCTCACATCACAACCCGTAGGCTTCGTGAGGAATTAATCATTACATTTAATTCATGGCCAACTGTCTTTGGATTTAGCATACATTTAACCACTGCTTTTTTAGGCCTTTATGACCCTTTTTGGATTTTGCATGTGCTTAGAAGCACAACTAGTTGCAGCTTACATCTAGGGTACTTTAACATTTCAATTTCCATAGCCCTTTATCATTGTGCTGAGAAGCACAATTTTAATTTGTTTTCATGGCTCGCACAAAAGATAAGATAAGAGTTTCCATATGCATGTAATGATGGTAGTACTATTTGCTTCAGGTTTTAGCCAACACAACTCAAGCAACAACTCAGAGCCGAGACACAAACTAACAGGGATGCTATCCAACAAAGATGCAAAAGTGGGGAGGTCCTCCATATCATAGGCTGAAGTGTAAGTCAAGGTAAAACAAGGATGGAAGAGAACGGATGGATGGGGAAAGTGAAAGGTGGTGCCAAACTAGCAAGCCATACATGGTGGGAATGATCACGTCCATTCTCCTAAGGAGGGTGAAACCAATGAGTATAGACAAGAACTTCATATTCTAAGTAAAATAGACCATTTAGATATTCATTGAAAGAACCATGTCCATATAACACATATATATATACCGCTAGATCATAACCACTAGATACCAAGTCAAGCTACCAAAATGAGCAAAAGAGCAATGAAATCATAACCAATGCACTCCATATACCTGTTGGGTCATATACCTGGACATACCATCTGGACCATCTATTGTCATTGGAACACTGCTACTGTACACATCCGAGCACTATCATACTGCTTTGTATGGCAAAAAATGGCTACATCGGTCATCAAATCTGAGGTCATGAGGCTTAGTCATGGCATAAGGTTGTACTGTTTGCTCTGGAGCTATATAAAAGCATGAGTGACCCTGGAATAAATGCTCATCATCTGTCGATCTCAAGCATCTCAAAGTAAAGGACTGGCTGAAAAAAGGTCTGGAATCTGATCTGAAGGTATGGTAGCCCCAACTACTATAAATGTGATAACAGGCCCTATCGGCTCAATAGATTTGATTAAAATATCAGCAATGAATTGAGCATCTTTCATCTCCCCTGAACAATCTTCAACTTTTATAAACATTGCTCCTTTTGGTGAAGTGGCAATGATATTTATCAATGGCCTATGCTTGGTATCTGTCCATCCATCTGAGACAATAGTAACCCCAAAGCTGTTCAACGAAGCACGAATCGGTGCTAAAATATCCTCCACAAGTGCCTTCTCCTTTTTGAGCAGATCTGTTCGGATTTTGTCATAGTTGGGCCCCTTGAACCCTTTAGGAGCTGTGTTTATTGCCCTCACCATATCTTGCCAGTAAGGAGACCGAACCACATTGAAAGGGATACCACAAGCATAGATGGCCCTAGCCACTCTTGTTTCAGCTTCCTCTCTCCCTTGAATATTTACTAGTTTAGCTATTCTGCTGTCTTGAACTGAAGGTGATTTTCTAGGATTGTTTGATGCTTGTTGTTGTACTTGATTTGCTTTCCTCTTCCTAGCCTCTTGCACAATCCTTGGCTCAACGTTTGGAGCTTGAGCAGTAGCTTGAGTAAGCTGTTCACATTTTCTTTTAAGCCTGTCAGCCTCATCCTGCTCACTCTGATACTTCCTCCTCTCAATTGGATCATTTATTTTTGGGCAATTCTCAGCCCCCTTTCCTGATTCATGCAAAATATGTCCCCTAACTCTTGGATAGGAGCCCTTATACTGGGAATTACAGAGATTGCACCACCATTTCCATGAACCACCACTTGCACATCTTGTAATTTTCTGAACATGCCTCCACAGAGGATAGTAGTCAGCCCTTTTGTTGGGCTTCGGGATTGATTGAGTGGCTTGGTTGGATGCCATTTCTATTGCAAAAAATTGAAAAACAGATCTGCAAAAAAAAAACATTATTAGAAACATAATCTCTCACAAAAACACTTTGAAAACTAGCAAATAATTTCATAACAGGTTGCTGCTCACCACAAACTCTTTCCTGTAGCTGAAGATGACACTGACTGAGTGATGTCTACTTCCAAAAACAATGAAAAAATACCTCTGCCTGTAGATGACTCTAAAATCTCTGCTGTAGATGACACTGAATGAGTAATGGCTGTCTCCAAAACAGTGAACAAAATCCTAAATCAACACTAAATCAATGAGTGATGGCTGTAGATGACAGTGGATGAGTGATGGCTGCTTGTCCTTCTCAACACTAAATCGATCTGCTGCCTCCTCCCAAAACAGTGAAGCTCTGCCTCCTCCAAAACAATGAAGCTCATAACGAGTAACCGTGCGGGCCTGCTGTAGATGACAGTGATGGGCCGACTGCTTGAGAAATTATGAAATTAGTGGTTATCGATCCCAAAACAACCACCCTTCTCAACACTAAAACCTTCCTCGGTGGTCAAGTCGACTGTCGCTACCTCCAAGTTGCTGTACAAATTGCTAAACTCCAAGTGGCGTGAGGAATAAGTGTGAGATGAGGAATGTGTGAGCTCTTGTTTTATAGCATGGTCAACCTAATTAATCAAACTCTTACTTAACAGAGTCGGTGTCAAAATAAACCCGCGGGCATGTGTTTTTGCTGAAATGCGTCGTACGGAGGATGAAACAGAGCTGAAACGCATTTCAGTCCGTACACAAGTGTTTACAAATCGTGAAACGTGTTTCGTATGGACTGAAATGCGTTTCAGCTCCGTACCACACGTATTTCCCCGTTTCATCTCGTTTTCGGGTCTGAAACGACTGTTAGAACGGCGTTTCTTACAACTTAGATCCTTGCACAAGATTTAATTTTTTATCAGGCCTACATGTCTTAATTTGTCAATTTAAAATTAAAACAATAAAATACTAAAATAATCTAAATTAAGACAAAATTAGGGAATGTCACCTACATGTTGGGGACTAGACCCTAAAACTAGCATAAATTGATGAAAAATGCTAAAATAAGCAAGCTAAGGCTTAACTGTGAATGCAAGAGTGAGCCTAAGGAGGACGTCATGCCTCTACTAACCCCAATGTAATAAGAAAAGTCCCTCAATGCCCCCCTTTCCTTAGCTTGAGGTTTGATCAACATGATGATGTCATACGGTCGATTTGGTCAGAGAGGGTCTAAACCATAGTTACAAATATCGGCCGAAAAATCGGCGACTCGCGATAAATCGCGATTTTTGCAGAGGCCCGATTTTTTTCCCAAAAATCGGCCCGATTTTTGGCCGATTTTACCCTGATTTTGCGGCGATTTTTCGCGAGCCGACCGATTTTTTGACCCGATTTTTGGCCGATTTTACCCTGATTTTGCGGCGATTTTTCGCGAGCCGACCGATTTTTTGACTGGGCGGAAAGTTGTGTTTTAAAATTTTAATTTTTAAAGGTCGCGGAAAGTTCTGCTATGGACGATTTTTTGTTCTTGGCGAGTCGACGATTTTAGAGGCAAATAACCATGCGGCTCGTGGTTAAACCCTAGTCGATGAACAGAACTATGCTCGCGTTAACTCATTGCCCATTGCATGAGTGAGCCGCCATTGTGAATCATTCCGTGAGTGAAGATTCGAGTCTGGAGGCCGCCGTAGTTTGGAGCTGTCGTTCCTGGAATCGCTGGAATCGCAGAGGGATCATGACTACGACTACTGGTTCGAATACCCTTGGCTACTGGTTCAAATACCGCTCCACTTTGATATTTGCGAAACACACGATTTTGTTGCTGGTTAGGTCAATTTTATTTTTATATTTTTATATTTCTTACAATTTGTTGTCATTTGATTTTGATTAATAAATATATAAGCTTTTCTCTTTGGATTAATTAATATAAATGTTATTTCGTGTCTAAATAATATTTTTTATTTTCATTTTTTCTAAATTGATTTTATATTTATCTATTTATTTAAAAAATATATAAAATTAATGTTTATTTATTTTATTTTATTAATATTATTTATATGATATGATTTTTTTTAGTGTAGTACAACTTAGTTTAATAATTTATGTTAATATTTGCATTTAAAGTTGAAAGGATGTTATGTGATTTGGTAAGAATAAGCTAATAATTCATTATCTAATTAGGAAAACTGTAGACGCAATTTGTGAGTTTGTAGGCTAATGGGATAGTGGAGTTGTTGCAGGTTATCTCTTGTTCCATGTCAATGTTGGTCTCTCATTGTCAAAAATGTAAAAATGGATTTTGTTCATTCTAGTTTTTTTATCCTTCTCTTATTTAAATTTTAAACTTTAAAGAATGTGCAATGTTACTAAATGAAACCAACTTATATTTTTGATGATTCAGTATTCACTATTCAGGAGTAGGATTGGGACACGATCCATTTTGATGTGTGATGTATCTCTAGACATCTTATATATCTTATATATCTTATATATCGGTTTTCTTTCCATATTCATGTGGCAATGTGTTTATTTGATGTTATCGTTGCTTTAGATGTTTAAAAATTTGAAAAAAAATGAATATTTTTGTGTTTTTTTAAGTTTGCCGATTTTTTGCCGATTTTTGCCGATGTTTTGCCGAGATATCCCGAAACGATGTTTCCAGGACCCTGCCGATTTCCGCGCCGCGCCGATATTTGTAACTTTGGTCTAAACAGCTGCAGAGAAGGTCCAAGTGGGTGGTGAGAGGGTTGATTGACTAGGGATGACCTCCCTAGATGAAACATAGTCATCCTCAAGTCAGAAAAAACATAGTGGTCATGTGACCCAATGGCCCACCCTTGGATGCCTCGGACACCAACCCCAGGGCTAAAAGCCCCTTAAAGGGTAGTCAGCAATGCCACTAAGCCATAGTACTTCCAAGAGCGAAACCAAGGGGCCCGGCCATGGCCAACCATACACGGACAACCCCACACTTGGCCTTTTGAAATTTTTTAGCCCTTCTCTACCAAACAACCTGCTGGAACACTGTAGATTGCAGATGCGTTACAGGTACTACTAGCTATACTCATCAAAAAAATCAAATACATTATACAGTAGCAGTGAAGTACAACATCAATAAGTATATCATCATCAATCTAACTAGGCATATCAGTAAAAATGGCATCATAGTAGCATCATCTCATTCGCTCATATCATTTGGAAGGTCCCAAAACCTGTAAAAGGAGGCCATAAAGATCTGGGATATGTCATAAGAAATGAAGCAAAAAGAAGTAGTAGTATGCCAATACATTATGTGGCATAACAGTCCTCAAATATGAAATGGGATTGTTGATCAGGTCAATCTCAAAAAACTGCTAAAAATAGAAGCCGCTAAAAATCAAAATTGCTAATGCCTAAAAAATGAACTCCATGCATATTTCCCCAAACAGTGTCCAAAAATATAATCAAATCATGTAAAATATAACACTGCAACTCACCTTCATCACACATTGTGGGGGTCTTCAACCTCCCATACTCACTCTAGAGTCTAAATATTGTGCTGAATCTGTAAGTATGGGGCCTCTTTTGCTGTTGTATCACCTGCCCATATGTACTTAAGATGTATGCTTTTCCTACACTTGTAGAGAAAGAACCTATCCGAACTCTGTCCAACCATCTGGGGGATAGTATCCCCTTGTGGGATGTTAAAATTCCATGAACTGTAATTGAAGTAGACCTGTAAGATATCCATGAATATCTACTGTATGAATATCCGAATGAAGAAGACCTCGAATGGCATCCTTGAATATCTACTGTAGATTAACACCTGAATTTATAAGGTCAAATACAATGTTAACAATGGCTCCATCTAGGGGACATTATCCCCTTGTGGGATGTTGAGAATCCATGAACTCTGAATGAAGTAGACCTGCAACCCCAACATATACGAATCCTGTTGATGGGATAATGAGTCGTTGTTGACCATGGGAGAAACTATCTAGTCAAGGACCATCAAGGTTAATTCTTGCTAGACACAAGGTAGCCCATTGTTAAATTTTAACATAGATCTGAGTTTGATAGCAGTAACGGTCCTTTTTAACCTTTTAGCAGACTTAAAAAAAACAATTCTGAGATTATGTAGCAGCAGTAGAAACAATAGTAGAACATCTACAGAAAAGAAGAGTCAACCATTCACAAGAGACACAAGATTTTATCCCGGGGAAAACCTTTTAAGGTATAAAAACCCCAGCAAGAATAATCTTCTTTATATATGAGATGACTAAGAGTTACATGAGCAGAGATAAAGAGCAGACTTTTTCCATTACAAATTCAACTTGCCTCTAGGGCACTTAAACCAAGAGAAACTGCCTGTAGAGAATGAAGACACCTTTGGGCCTTGAACAATTATGACTGCTGCTGTCATACAAGATCAAACCCTGACCATTCTCTTCACCAAGTTGAGATAACAGTTGACCAAGGAAGAAGAATCTGTAGCTGCCTTTGACTGATGACTGTACTGTTGACTGTTTGAACCGTTCAAGGCTGAGATGACTGAGTATTAATGCTGCTGCTGCATAGGTTAGGCCCTAAATAGGGCTCGGCCTCCTTATACACTACTGTGGCTGAGAAAGAAAAGCCCTAACAGGGCTCGGCCTGTTAGGATACCCCCGCGGCTGAGAGAAGACAGCTCTAACAGGGCTCGGCCTACTTAATACAGGCCCTAATCAACTTCGGCTGAGTGGATAGGGCCCTAGCAAGTGCTGCTGTGCATGAACCAACCCTTAAACAGGCTACCTGTGACAGATCCAACAATTTCGGGTGGGCTGTGGACAACCCTAATAGGGTTTGGATGAAGCAGCTCTATCCCCAACAAATTCGGCTGCCTTAAAACAAAAATCAGACCTCAATAAAACACAACAAATCCCTGCTGCTGCCTTCAAGCTGAACTGTTCATGCTGAGAGAGAAGAAGCCCCACGAATTTGTCTTTTTTTGGATCAGAGATGAGGTTTGTATGAGTGTTTTCCAAATGAGAGTTCTTCTTTATTTATAGATCACCATTAAGGGTCATGTGCTTAGGTTTAGGATTAATCAAATGTTAAAATCCAATTAGGTAGGATTCTAATATTTAAATTTTTCTTTTAACCCTTTAACTTTTATCTTGGAACTTTACAAGTGGGCTCTTGGTCATTCATTGGGGTTCTTGGACCATCAATGGATCATATCTTGGTCCTTCAAGTGGGTTCTTGGACCATCCCTAGGTCTCTTGGTCCTTTAAGGGGGTTCATGGTCCTTCAACAATGGGCTCTATGACCCAAGCTCTTAAGCAAGTCATCTAGGACCTTTCTCTTGGTCTCTATGGTTCACACGTGCCAACTCAAAGTATATCATCATAAATAAAGAAGATTATTCTTGTTCTTGTTCACCTTACTAAAGTCATGTGCTAGGTACATCAACAAGGGGTGGCAAGCCCCTTGAGAAGGTCCCATAGCCCACTGACCAAGGAGAGGAGTACAACACTTGCTAGATCCAATCTAGGACTTCACGTTGATTGAATCAATGTCTTGGTCCTAGACTAGGGCCTGGTTCTTGACCAAGTTCTTTAGCCCCATGCTGAAGGTTGACCAAAGTCAACATCTTGGTAACTGACTAAATGCCTCCATTCTTAAAGAATGGCTCTTAGCCCCAGGTTGAGCTTTAGTCCCAGACTGGATTATGTTGATCAACCCCCTAGTCAGGTCCTTGATCAGGTCCTCCATTCTCCCGGAGAATGGTTCTCAGCCCTAGGCTGAGCTTCAGTCTCAGACTGATTGTTGATCAACCTTGGTAACTGACTAGGTGCCTCCATTCTCCTGGAGAATGGCTCTCGCTGCTGCTCAAAAATCAACACCCATCACTAATGCCTATGGCCCCCAACGTATGACTACAATCCTATCACCTTGATTGAATGTCTTGATGTCGAACAATAATAGGAATCATCTAGTCAAAACCCAATAAAGAAAGGCTCTGCTAAATGCAAGGTAGAGTCTAGACTGCTAATAAGGCTCTAGAAGGAGAAGATGAAAAAAATTCTCTAACTAGCATGAAGCACATATTTGGATAGTACAAATAAGTAACTAATGTGATGGAACTGTTATCACATACATAGTAGCTTGGCTACCATGTTTGCAGAGCAGATATCTGCACTTTTCTGAGCTTTGCCTTTACAGTTATTCAGCGAGATCAACTATGATGAGCAACATTGTTTATGATTACTCACACATCAGAGCATCCTTATATCAGACATTCAGTAGACCTTATGCCAAGGATGAGCTTTAAGACCTCAGATTTGATGACCGATATGACCTTTTGTTCCATATAGATACAGGGCAGTGTTCTTAGTGGTTGTAGTTGGTCCAGATTACAAATATTGATATATGACCTAGTATATATATGATGTGCATTTGATGTTCTTATCTTGCTGTTTAGGTCATTTCGATAGCATTGACATGGCATATAGTAATTATGATCTGGTAGTATATTAATGTTGAAATGAAATTGGTTGTTATGGATTATATGTATGATTGTATTACTGACATGTGGAAACTCTCGTTTTTTACTCATTGGTCTTTACCTTCCTAGGAATGTGGACATGATATTTTTTGTCTTTTTGACCTGCTAGCTTAGGCATCATTTTCACTTGTCTCCATCCATCCATTTATCCTTCCTCATTATTTGATCTCTATCCTGACTTACACCTTGACTTGTGATATGGAGGATCTCCCTGCTTCTGCCTCTGTGTTGGACATGCATCCATGCTTATTTTGTGTCTCGGCTCTGAGTTGGCAACATAACTTGCTTTTGGTAAGTTGGATTTTATGCCTTTATCACTCTAGTCGGTTGTCCCGATGTGCGGTTTCGATTTGCGGAAGTCCCCCTAGTTGCTTGAGTTGTGTTGGCTAAAACCTGAAGCAAATTGTACTACATGTGGAAATTATTGTTATATCTTGTAAAGCCCAATGAAAAGGGCTATGAAATGGAAATGAAATTCAATATTATGAAATGTAAATGCACCCCAGATGAAAGCTGCGATTAGTTATGCTTGTAAGCACATGCAAAATCCCAGAGGGGTCATATTAGGCCTAAAACACAATGGATAAATGTATGCTAAATCTCAACATTGCTGGCCATGAAATTATATGAAATGAAATGAAAGGTCCAAATAAAGCAGTGGTTAAATATATGCCAAATCTAAAGACTGTTGACCTTATGTGAAATTTTCCTCATTGAGCCTACAGGTTATGATATGAGATGGAGCAAGGGACAACTAATTCTAAGTGTCCCCTAGAACCTCAAGTTACGGTTAGCCTGGCACCTAGTTCACGACAGTTCTAGTAGTAGACATTTTGCCAAGGTTGAATAAACACTTCTCTGAACAGCTCACCCATTTGTTAGGCACCGCCATTCCTTGTGTATTCTTTGTCCAGCACGTGCTTAAGTGTGTAACACCATTTCCCTCATCCAAATTATCACAATGTCAAGTCAGTCAAGTGATTCCCATTCAGCCTAGCCTTGTATCTTTAGCCTTCACCCTTTGCTAGTAATTTGATCATGTCTACAAATGACTATATTCTTGAGATTCTTCTTGAAAGTAAGTTATTAACTAACCTATTATTATTAACTGCCAGTGAAATACTATTTAATGCTTTATAGTCTTGCTATGAAAATGATCCAAAGAGCATGTCTTAGCCATTTGCACTTGCAGTAGCATGGCTTCTTTAGCCAGGGTTGTATTTTGATTAGTTTGACCGGTCAAACCTAGTTTGACCAAGGTCAACCTTGGGATCCGTGATGAGATGGACCACTTATGTTATATGATGCTGATCTATGGTCCTTTATATACCTTTTGATGATTCCCTATGATGGGCACAGGCTTCAGATGATGATTGATGCCGTTTTTCATGATTATTATTATTTCCAGATCATTATATTTTTACTTGTTTGGGTATGGTGGATGCTACAGATGATCTTACAGGTTACCATGAGGTGTATGAGTACTCATCTCTAGTGGATTTGGGTCTTCTAGATCCTTTGAGACACTTATCTTTTAGTTTCAGGCACTCCCGGGCATGATTTGAGCAGTTTTTCACTTGTTGACCAGTTGGCCATGCTGATGTGGCCAGTCCAGCTAGAGCATTGGAGGCTAGTCGTTGCCTAGGGCGCTACAGAGGGAGGGGGTGGTCTAGCCACTTGTTTTTACCATATTACCCCCCTTCCGGACATGATGGTACAGTCAGTTTTTGTGCACAGGCACCAGACAGTGGGCTATGGGCAGTTTGGTGGTTTTTCAGGTGGATTAAAAATGGAATAAAAAGGTCATTGAGGAATTCAATTTGGGAAATTGAGGTAAGGTTTTGGCATGAGGTCTGCTTTGAGGTCATCTAAAGTGTATCCCACTCCTTCCAGATCAATTTGCGGCAGTCAGTGTGGTCCACACAGTCATCAGAATGTGATTTGATGCATTCTTCTCTCAGTTGAGGGGGCCAGGATTTGATCATTTGTACACTTGGACATGTCATTGAGTCTCATGTTATATTATTGTGCCATGGAGTGATGCTGGTGAAGGGAAGTAATACCTCCTAGCCCCACCATGTGCTCCTAGTCACTTGTCCTAGTCATCTATTGTGGCATACTTGTATTTTTGTCATGTTTATGTGGTGCGCACCCCTTGGAGGCTTCTTTTAGTGAGTTCGCACCCCCCCTCATGTGAGTGATCCATGTTATGTTGTACCGGCTCATCTTAGCCGTTGATTATATTGTTGTATCTTTTGATCTCCACCACTAGTTTTCAAAAGTGGTTTAGGGTTTTGGTCTCCCTCATCCTATTTAAGGAAGAGGCCCCCCTATTGTAAAGGCACCTTTTGGGATTTGGAAAACTTGGAATAAAATACTATTTTGCAGATCTACTTCTCTTGCTTTGATTGGGATGCTCTTGTACATGATTATACATCTCTCGCTTTAGACATCTTTGCTTGTTACATGTGATTTTGACAACTACAGAGGGAGGCTGAATTGACTTGTGCAAGGAGTGTGAATTGCTTGAAGGGAAGATTGTTGGGTTTCTCACATCCCCCTTGGGCAAGATGTTTTCATCTTGAAGGGAGTTTTTCAATTATGCTTTGTCCATTGATTTGCTTCTTTTCACATGCCATGCTTAGATCTCATTCATCTGTGGATCAAATCTAACTTATTGTAGTTTGTTTTACAGGTTGAGTGGGACATTTTTTCTCCTAGGGCTTGGACGTTTTTGCTTGGAGTCACTTGGATCTAGCTTGGAATTGTAACTAAATGCAAGGATCATCTATGTGCAAGGTAGCCGCAAGCATTTGAGGTAAGATCTACAAGGTACACATCCATTTTCTTGTCTTTCATCCTATTGGTCATTAAAACCCTTAAAATCAAAACCCTTGTTTTTATTTGTATTTTTCAGATCTATGGAGATCTAGCAATTATTGGGGCCTAATAATTAAAACCCACCTCTACATTAGTCACAACATTCCCGATCTAATGTTTGGTGGACATCCGACTCCATTTGCCCCCGGATCTAAGGCACTCCGCCTCTCCAAGGGAGGTCGCACTAGTTGGGTGAGTGGTCTTTTGCTAGATCCCAATCGTGGGTATTGCCTTTTCTTCTTCAAAGTCATAGATCCATTGTGTAGCATGCCCCCGAATGCCACTTCATTTTGATTTTGACCTTGTGGGCCCCATTTGGACCATTTTCCATATTTTAAGGGTGGGCCCCACTTGGGTACTTTTTCTTGGCATTAGATCTATCTAGATCTACTACTCCTATTCCATAAGTGACCTTATCTCATACTTGGTTGAACATTTGTCCTTGTCTTAAGCCTCTTCAACCAAGCCCTAACCTCTTGGGTCCACTTATCATTTTAGATCTAGATCTAATCTCATCTTGGTCTCCTACTTTATCATCATCACATTTTCCTAGGAGGTCTAGATTGGGTTCCCTAACCTTCATTGGCTAAGCCACGGTCTTCCCCTTGGTCCTGCTCAGGCTTGATCTAAAGTGAAGAGTGCCTCGGTTAGCGTGACACCCAATTGCATTGGGAACTGTGGCATCTCTTGGGTCACCTCTTTAGTTGTCGAACACCTCTACCGTCCTGGATAGGATAACCTTTAGGGACAACTACAAGGTTTGAAAATTGACAGCAATCACAAAGTGAAAATTGTCCAACACCTCTAATCTAAAGTGAAAATTGTTAAGGTTTGAAAATTGACAACAATCACAAAAATCGAACCAACACCAATTCCCCCTGGGGGAATGAGAATCAAGCTCTATGAGCTTACTTTCAAAATACTTTTTATTGCCAGTTACAATGCCCAATACTGAAAATAAAGAACTCCTCTTTCTCCTTATAGATCTGGAGAAAAGAGGTTACAAATCGTAGAAGCAAAGTAAGGAATGAAAGGTGAGGTTCAATGAAGGTTCTGGATCATCCAAGTTGGTCGAAAAGTGTGCATAAAAATCTTCTATCTGCTGTGACAGTACAAAAACCAACAAACTATATTAGCATAAAAAGTGCCCAAAATCACTTTAAAAGTGTTTTGGGCAAAAACAAAAAATACTAAAAAAATCGAAGTTAGAAAAACTAGTTAACCGCATAAATGAACTAAGATGGAATGGCTAAAAAGCCACCCTCTTAGGGTCTTGGAAAGCCTTGAAAAGGCAACCAATAGAGCACTTAGAGGCTTGATTTAAACCTTAAAACTTTTAAAGAAGAAGTCTTTAAACAATCCTAAAAAATTGACTTGAAAAGATTATTCAAAGGCTCTTTTCCAAGCAAGACCCAATAATGAAATAATAACTTTAAAGTATCTTGGATCTATGCATAAGAAAATCAGATCTGATTTTTGATAAGCTTGTTAAAAATACCAGACCTGAAAGTACCCAAAAAATGTAACCAAGAAGAAATTATTTTTTTAAGGAGAAAGAGAAAGTAGGAGAGGACTTGTGCCAAAAAATATCATAGTAAGAATGCTTCAGTGTGGAGTGCTGAGGGACAATGTTTCTGAACTTTGTTGAAGATGGAATGGAGTCAAACTTGATCCAATCCTCCTCCAAGCTTGGCCACCTGAAAGCTAAATCACAAACACTTGCATACCCATGAGATCTTGTAAAACATATATAAACCATAAATTAAAATAGCATGCAAATAAACTTATTTAACATGCAAATTTTTGGTTTCCAATCATACATGAAAATATAAAATGAAAGTAAGCTTACTAACAATTTCCTATTCTTATTAATTCAATTGAGTTATCAAGGCAAGATCTACAATAAGCATAAGAAATAAATTTGCAAGTAGAAAATAGTTACCATACAAAGAGCATCACAATGTTGATCCACACACCAATGCACTACACCATTTAGCCTCCAAAGCTTTTTATTCTCAATGCCAATATGATATCTCAAATTACAAGAGCAAGCCTTCTCTCATCCAACTCTAACTAGTTTGGAATGAGAGAGGAGCTCATTATTTATAGAAAAGACAAGAGGGAGAGGGCGCACTAGTTGAGGAGAGAGTGGTGCCATGAGTTAGGGAGAAGATGGGTCTGCCTCCCTCTTATTTGGATGCCAAAAATCAGCCCCAAATCAACCCATACATTAGCCCAAAGAGGGCCTAAAAATCAACTGTAACAATCCCCAAATCGTGGGCACTCTTTTTGAGAAATGCGCCCAAGTCATGGGGAAGTGCTTTCTCTAACTACCAGTTAGGTGGATCCATATTGAACATCATTTTGGGTTTACGGTTCAGTCTAACCAACTGGAACAGTGGCATAAGATTGATCCAAACAGAGGAAAAACATCTCCGTCGGAAGTACAAATAAAATACAATACTAATATCAATATAAAATACAAGTGAATATCTTCCGAAGTTACATTTACATCAACATAGGTGGCCGAATCCGGTAACGTAGACTGAGACTGTGTTGAAGACCTTCCGTATGTACAGAGATTTTCGAGACATGTGTAATGTAAAATTGAGATCCAGATGATTGTATCTAGTGGTGTTGATGATGACCGTGTCTGAAGAATACCTTCCTTGTTAAAAGGGAGTGTTGGAAATAATGTAACTTCAGAAGTTATTCTTAATGTACTTTATTATATTATTGTTGTACCTCCTTCGGGAGAAGATATTGATGTAATTGATCATGTAAAGACCTTGAAAGAATCAATGTAAACCTTGGGTTGGAATCACCCAAAGAAAACATTTATTAAATGTAATTTTTGTTTTCCCCCAAGACAAGTCGGCCCAGTGGGTAAACTGCTCCAAACATTGGGCAGTTTGCCCCAAGTAATGGGCAGAACTGCCCCAGTCAGGTCGACCCAGTTAGGGAAAGTTAGGTTGGCCCAGTTAAGTAAAAAAAAAGTCATTTTTTTAACTAGTATAAATAGAGAGATCGCACCTCTCATTTGTTCACTCACTCAACTCAAGCAAGTTCGCTCAAGGAGAGGAAGAAATTCGCCACTGCAACTAGGAGGAGTGTTTTTGGGGTTTCTACTCTTGGAGAAGTTTCTCTTTCTCTGTCTTATTATTGATATCTGGATGTGCTCTGATCTTTGAACTTATCTCTAGACGAAGGTTTCTGGGTTGCCTCCCTGTTAGGTTCCCAGGATAAAAATTCTTGTGTCTATTGTTTCTGTGCTTGGTTATTCTTTTAGTGATCCTGTTGTTTTATCTGCAATTAAATTACATTTCTAGAATTGTATAAAATCTAACAGCAAACAATTACGAAGATTGACTAGTGATCAAACAAGGCTGCTTCCTCAACTATTCCTACTGACCAAGAGCTCAAATAGTCAATGTAATGAAGCATGGTTTGCTAAAATTGCTCAATCCAATTTCTTGAGAATTCGTTCTCTTTCTTTCAAAAATTTGACCAAATAAACCATAGGTTATTCGACCCCTCCTGTCGTTCGGTATTTGGTAATAGAGCTAGTACATGCTTTTTATGTGTAGCCTTGCCCCTTGTTTCCTTCTTATGTTTCCACCTTGTTAAAATCTGTTCAAACCAGCCACCTTGCTTTTGGAAGGGTTAAAATTGAAAAGAGGCTCTATCAATGTCATTTTGAGAGGCATAGATTTTTCCGGGCCTAACGAGTGATCCATTATGCATGAAATAATTCACAACAGACTCTGTGTGGGATTTGGACCGGAATTGACTAAGATGTAGAAATGGCAATGTTCTCAGCCCCCCTTTTCTTGTGTTGGGAGGTGAAAATCTGTGTGTCCAGGTAGATAACCATAGTGAAGTGCGCAGCTTAAAAGCTTTGTGCTCTGTCTTCCTTTAGACATAGGATATCAATATTATTTATCAAATTCTTTATTGTAGGCAACATTATTATACATTTTCTTAACTTGACAAATAAGAATACGACTTGCTTAGCTTATTATATTGGTTTGCAAAGTTTATTGATACTCAAATCTGTAAAAAAACTTGAGATTTTTAGAACTTTTAATCTATCGTTAGTTTCTGAAAACATTATTTGATTATTTATAATATAGCAAAAATATATGAGTGACATATCATGTTTAAAAACTGTGTTGAATGCTACGTTGCTAAGAGCGGGGAGCAGGAGCAGGAGCATAGTGAAAAGCGAAATTTTCAAAAGCTCCCATTTTGGGAGCGTTTTTTATATAGCATATATTTTAATATATTTTGATGGATCTATATCTAGAAAACTAGTAGGATGCTGAATTAGCTATATAAAACATAGATTGCACCATATAACATCAATCATTTAGTAGTTATAACTTATAACATTGTCATCAAATGATCAACCATAACAACTTTTTTAGGAGCTTGGAAAAGAAGGGAGGTACCTGTTATCACATATATAGTAGCCGGGCTACCATACATTATTTTTCTGATTCCAGTACACTATTCGGCTAGTTCCCTTGCATTGAGATGCTGAGATGAGCATCTACTATGGATCATTATCAGATTTTGGACGACAGTTTTATTCCCCATGCCATGACTGAGTTTCAGGAGACTTAGAGAGATGACCGATGTAGCTATTTAGCCATTTATACAAAGCAATCAGTAATGCCCAGAGTTGCAGTAGTAGTTTCAGAGGACAGATGATGAGCATTCAGGTATATGACTCAGCAAGTATATTATGGTGTTGTGGTTATGTTGCTTTTATTTCCATCCTCTTGGCATGTCTTAGCATTTAGAATCATGATCTGGCGATCATATAGATATGTGGACCTGGTTGTATTATATATATATCATATTTGTCTCTACTCAGACTTAGAAGTTCTTGGCCTATACTCATTGGTTTTACCCTCCCTAGGGAGAATAGAGGTGATCATTCCTGCCATACTTTGGCTTGCTAGTGTCGGTTTCATTATTCACTGTCTTCATCCATCCATGACTTACCCAGTTGATTCATTACCTTGACTTACTACTTGACTAGTGGCATGGAGGACCTTCCCCCACTGTAGCCTCTATATTGGATAAGCTTCCTTGTTTATTGTGTCTCAGCTCTGAGTTGGTGACAAAACTTACCTTTGGTAAGTTGGATTTCCTTGTGAATTCCCCCTAGTCACTAAAGATGTTGTTGGCTAAACTTGAAGCTTTTAGTGCTGCCATGAATACAAAGTATGGAAATGAAATGTTATATCTTGTATGAAAAGCCCATTCATGCAATGTGTTTCTAAACACACATGAATGAAAGGCAAGCCAAATGAAAATGGCTATGAAATATCAAATGTTATATCTTTTGTGAAATGTAAATACCTAGGTAAACAAGCTGTCTGTGACACACCTAGAAGTGCTCAGGTAAACAAGTGCCTTAAAAACACACCTACAGCAAGAAGCCTAAATAAATGTAAATCTATGCAATGTGTTTGTAAACGCACATAGATCAAAGGCTATGGAAACTCTAGGCCCAAAAAGCAATGGAACTTAAACTCTATATCAAAAAGATTGCTGGCCTCATTTGTATTATGGATTGTGTGCATCTGTGTAAGGTGAATAAACACTCTTTGAACAACTTATCCATTTGTGAGACATCGCCATTCCCTGTGTTGTTGTTTGTCCACTATATGCTATGGTGTGTATTCCCTTTTCCATTTCCAAAGTGTCACAGTGTTAAGTCAGTAAGTCATCCTTTGACCTAGCCAATTGTTTCTTAGCCTTCACCCTTCACTAGCAAATTGATCACAACTATGAAGTGAGTATGACCTTGAAAGTCTTGTCTGAGTAATAAATAATAATTATGACTTATTATATTTGGATTTAGATCGCCAGTAATGATTACTTCTTGTTATAATTGCTAATTGAATGGATTGTAAAGCATGTTAACCTTGGACACCTTGCAGCAACTTGATGATAGTTTGAGTCATATTTTGGTCATGTTGACTTGGTCAAACCTCAGTTTGACCAAAAGTCAACCACAGGACATGAGGTGGCAGACCTCAGATGTTACAGATGGATGATATATGGTCTGGTATAGGTCACCATGGTGAGCTTATGCAGTGGTTTCAGGTTTATGATGATGATTTGTGCTTTTCAGCACTTTTACAGATTATTATTATTTGGTCTGCCGGATATGATGAGTATTTATTTTGGACCATGCAGAGGTTTATATGGTGTATGAGTACACATCTTAGATGGATTTGGACCTTCTGAGTCCAATGAGACAGTCTGTTTTCAGTTCCGGGTAGTTACAATGATGTTTGAGCCTCAGTTGGCTATCCTAGAGCAGTTTTGGCTTGTCGGAGGCCCTGTCAGAGCAGAGCAAAGATATCATTGGTTCACCTAGAGCGCTATTTTTGGAAGGGGTGGTCCAACCACTTGTTATTACCATACTACCTCCCTTCCAGACACTCTGGTGATTTTTATTTTTGGAGCCAGGCACTCTAGGTGGCATTTTGGGCAGTTTCACACTTCCCGAGGCAGTCCAGAAATGGTAAAAATGGCTACAAAGGAATTCGATTTGGGCTACTGAGGCAAAGTTATGGCATGGGATGATCAGTGATGATGAGTGGGATGTCTTCCACACTTTCTCCAGCAGTTTCAGCTTCATCGGGACCCACATCCATCACTTATGGTACTTTCTGATGATTTTTGGAGCCTCCCAAGGCTCACGATTTGTCCATAAAGGCACGATTTGGTACTTTGATGATTATTTTATTGATATTGTGCTATGGGGATTGACCAAGGGTGTCTAAAATTACCCCTTGGACCCACCATAAGCTAGATCTATCATTTTGTCATCATGATTTGGTGGGATCCCCTCTTTTAGGGTGAGTTTGTCCACATATTGTATTATTTTATTAGTGATCCATGTATTGTATTGTTGAGCTCATCTCAACCATTGATTAGATCTTTTGATTTTTTAATCTTAGCCACTCATTCAAAAAGTGGTTAGATTGTGGACTCTCTCCCTCCTATTTAAAGGAGAGAGCTTCTCATTGTAAAGGGGACTCTTGGCTTTGGATTATTGGAAGAGAGAATTATTATTGCATCTATCTGTTGTGTTGTGGTGAATGCTTTTGGAGTTCGTTCGTTGATTTTTCCTTTGCACTGGGTTCTTGGAGATTTTGTCTTGCTATACTTTTGTACCACGTTTTTGCATCTACAGGTGGAGGCCGATTTGGTTTGAGGACGTATTGGTAGGGGAGGACCCTCCCTACTTCTTCTTTGGATCTCTTCGTTGGTAACAGGGAGCATTACTGTCCCAGGACCTTCTATTTCATGTTATCATTGCATTTTACTTGTATTTCCTCCATACTTGATCTCACTGATTGAATCGCTTTCCTTGGTTTGACAGGTAGAGGAGGTCGCACTTGTGGGCTAGGACATCATTTTGGCAAGCAAACTCAACAAATTCTCATTTGATCTCTGCGGGAGTCTTCCTCAACAACAAGGCATCTCATCTCATCACTCAGGTATGACCTCAAGGTAATTTCTCTTTCCATGATCTATCCATTTGTCTAAATGCTTCAAACCCTTACTATTTCAAAACCCTCATTTTACATTTTCTCAGATCTAGTAAGATCCACTTGGCTTTTGGGTATAAAATTTAAAACCCACCTCTATAGTATCCACGGCAATTCGGATCTGTAGTTTGCTGAGGATTGGGCATCATTTGACACACTTTCCAAGGCAAAGAAGCCTCTCCAAGGGAGGTCGCACTTCCTGGGAGAGGTGAGTTTGCAAGGATCTAGCACTTGGGTAGGTGAGATTCCACTTGATCTGTAATCTACACATTCAATAACCTACCCCTAGTGTGTCACTTCAGTGATTTTGACCTTGTGGGCCCCATTCCTCATTTTGAGGGTTGTGCCTCACTTGGGTCACTTTGTGGCATACTTCAATCTCAGATCTACTGAGATCCAACCATTGGATGACCTTAATCTTTTAGATCCACCTACCTCAATACCTCAACATTCCAGATCTGTAATTTGGTGGACATCTGACTCCATTTGGCCCATTTCCCAAGGCACTGATCTTTCTCCAAGCCCATTCGACTTTCCTGGATTGTTGGGTTAGCTTGTGGTTTGATTCTTGTTTTGGTTGCTTGAACCCCTTGACATTGTCATATCACTCAGTCAAGCTCATCTTTGGTACTGGTTAGCCCCAATTCAGTCCTTAACTACCCTGCATTGGACACGGTTCCCAAGGTAGTGGATTTTCTCATAATTGACTAGTACCCTAATCCTAGAACTTATTTCAAACATCATAAGTCACTCTCCCATCCATAATGGACCAAAGCTACACTGTTTAAACCCCTTGATCCAAACTATTGTGACTTCTTCCATAGATCTAGGGTTCACCATACACCTCACATATTTCAACTATATTTGACGTGATTTGGTGTTTTGGTTTGATCTCTCCTATCGAGAGTAGATCTAGGTCTCCCCCTTTGTTGTCTTGGGCTAGATAACATAAAGTGAAGATTGCCTCGATTGGCGTGACAACCATCCATTGGGAGTCGAGGCCATCTTGGTTGCACCTCTTTGGTTGCCCTTCCCTTCTGCCATCCATCTTGGATTCATCTCTAGGGGCACCTACAAGTTTGGTGATAACAGTAACATAACATTGTCATCAAATGATTAACCTAGTATAGGAGGTTTTAGTATAGGAGAAGTAGGGAGCACCTTGGGAGCGCCTCGGGAGCATGCTCCCAAATCTGGGAAATTTTGGGAGCGAGCTTCGGGAGTGGAAGCGAGGGGGAGAGGGTCGCTCCCTCACAGCAGAGGTTGAATGTGTTAAAACCATAGTTTTAAATATTGGTCGACCTGGACTCAGACTCGACCAAGTTCACTTGTTCGACCTCTAAAAGTATTTAATTGGCCGTCAAACCGGTTCATTGGTTCGATATTAAACTAACTGATTTGGTGTATGATCCACCGAACAAGGCCAACTTGGTCAATTCTGTAACTACTAGCCTGAGTCTATACCTGCTCTGTCTCCTACAGGCCATGGAGCTGTTTGGGGGAAAAACAATTTGCTTGATGCAGAGTGATGCAAGGTGAATGATAGTACAAAATTCTTAACGAACAATTTTTATTTTCTTTATATTTCGTTTTCTACACTTTTTCTTAAATTTTTTATATTATCATTAATTGTTTCAAGATGTTTGAGGGAGTTTTCAACCTCATTGGAACTCATATTATAGAAATAGAATTTCACATGCCATCCAAAATTCAGTATACTTAGCATTACTCAGAATTTCAGAAACCATCAAACGAGAACAAATGTCACCTTGCTCTTCTGCTACATGCAACTTGGGAAATAAAGACCTACTAGAAATAGACATGTTAAAATTAACAATTTTGACTCGTAAAAAATAGGAGTTGCATAATATGAAAATAACTACTGCAATTACTGAATGGAAGTCTTGATACAGACCCCATTGTGTTGGATGGTATTTATCCAAGCTCAGAATGGGTAGAGGAGACTCACTTGGCAGAGTTTGATCTTGATATTGATGAATTTGTAAGGATCAGATTGGATTTGGATCCACTCGTAGTAGCACAAGCATGGCAAGCACTAGCCATGCTTCTACTAGTTCTACTATTGTAGTTGCAGATGTCTTTGAGGAGTTAGAGCCAAAGTATGATCTTGTTGCTCATGTCGAGGATCCCATTGCCAACAGTGGTGATGAGTTTGATGATTGATCATATTGATCAGTGATATGTAGTAGGCTAGTAGTTTGTAGCATGTTTTTGATATATTCACCTTTACATAGTATATAGATGAGCAAACTTTGCATATTTTGTCTCTGATGGTTTGGAATATATATTCATTAAAATTTAAATATTTATGTATTTTTTAGTAAATTGAGTCAAACTTTAAACTAGTTTGATTCCGTTCTGATTTCAAGTAGACTCTTAGTCGGTTCCAAGCCCGAGTCTGAGTTTTAAAACTTTGGTTTAACTTACAATTTTATGAAGTTTGTCATTGTTGAACAGTCAAAACATGTTGAAACTTGCCTAAACCTTTTGAAATTTACCTCAATATATTTGAACAATTTAGGCAGAGATTGTTGCTATTATTTATGTATTTTTTGGCATAAGACAACATACCATGGAACTCGGTCAAGGAGCTAAATGTAACACATGGACAGTGAGCTCAGATAAGATAATTTTATTAATGTCCAACAAAAGATCATTGTTACCATTCAAACTAGCAGGCTAGGCTTGTAAGTGAAAGGCAATCAAATAAGAAACTTGGATTGCTGTCACCTTTGTCCAATCTCCTAACTTCTTTGGGATCCATTGTTGTCCCAAGGTGAGAGCCCTTTAATGTACCTGCCAAGTAGATGCCAAATTCCTTCCAAACACCTTAAAGCATAGATCAATGCCTCTAATGGAGTCAAACACAGAGTAATAGAGAGAGTTAGGATGGTGCTTGTATAGTAGTTTTGGCAGTTTTGTAGGTCTGTTTAGGGTTAAAAAAGATAGGCTGAGGATTTCATGCTCGAAATTTTAGGGCCGCGAGAATTTATGGCCAAAATTTCGGGATCACGAGAATTTAGGGCCGAGATTTTAGGACCATGAAAATTTAGGTCCGAAATTTTGAGGTGGCGAGAATTTATGGCCGCGGTTTTAGAGCCAAGATTTTAGGGCCGCGAGAATTTATGGCTGAAATTTTGGGGTCACGAGAATTTAGGGCTGCATGAATTTAGGGGCAAGATTTTAGGGTCGTGAAAATTTAGGGCCGCGAGAATTTAGGGGTGAGATTTTAGGGCCACGAGAATTTAGGGCCGAAATTTTGGGGTCACGAGAATTTAGGGCCGCGAGAATTTGGGGCGCGATTTTAGGGCCGAAATTCTAGGGAGGCCAAAAAATGAAGAATTTTTATTTTTAGGGTTTTTGTTATAAATTGCAGACCTAATTCTAACCCTAATTCTACCATGAAAATGCAAGCTTAACCTAGCAATAATATTTAAACAAATTTAAACTAGGGTTTGATGTTGAGGAAATGGACAAACTTAGGGTTTTAATGGATGTTACCCCAAACCCTAGCCTCAGAGGAAGGTGACAAGTCTTTCTCTTGGAGGTAATTCTCTTTGCTACTAGGTTAGGGCTTCTTGAAACAACCTCTAGGGTTGGTTTCAAGAGTCTAAACTAGGGCAAAGTTGGAGCTCCAAGGCCAAACTTTGTAAAAACCTCCTCTTGGGAGCGTTTTTTAGTATGCAATGAGGATAGAATAGCAGACAAAAGCCTTATTCGAAGAGAATGTAGCCCTAGGGTTACCATTCAATCATTCAAGATGCAAAATTGACCTACCATTCATCAAGCAAACCTTAAAAATGTAAAAGACTTACTTGAGCATGAGTTATTCCAACCATTCTAGCATCCACGAAGCATTATCAAGGCAAAGAAAGCATCCAACTTCATCCAAGAGCAAGAAGAAGCATCCCTCCAAGAGGTGCACATCATTTCATAAGGCCCTTCTAGGGTAAAAGAGTAGCATAATGAATTTTATCCCATATGTTGTGTGTAAAAATTAAGTGAGGAAATTGTATTTATATGATCTCTGTTGCCAACTAAGTTGTACTTGGTTGGATTATCAAGCGAGTGGGCAAAGTTGAACATGTCAATGTTCATTTTTGATGATTTAATGTCCAACAGGCCTTTTAAAGGCCCCATTTTTTAATTTTTTTTCCACATGTCCATGGCCCTGCGGGGTTTGTAATAAAATGTACTAGCATGGTGTTTTGTAAAGGACTTGGTTCCCCAAGACTTTTTGGCTAAGTCAGGTATTCCAAGGCGTTTTTTCACCTATTAATTACGTCTTGCATTAGTGCATAACATAATTTTTGGGTTTTTCTCCTGCTCCTCCAAAGCTGGAATGCCTGGGGAGGTTAACGGGCCTTAGGGGATTGTTAAAGTCCATGGGTCAATGTATATGAACATGCTAGACATTATTTTTGAGTCATATGGACATGTGCTAGGCCCCCCTAGGTAGTTTTTTAATTATCAGCGAAGTTACTTTTTTCCGTAAATGAGCCATTTTTTAATGGTTTCATTAAAAAAATTTGTAATTGGCCTAGAAGTGGCGTCTGGAGGTCTTTTCTGCCTTAGGGGTGCTCGTTTTCTAACTCAGAGCACCCCCTTAACCCCTAAACCCACTTTTCCTAATGTTTGGGTGCTTAATTTTTCACCTATGGCCAAAAAACCAAAAAAAGTAAAAAAAGTCATAAAAAAATTAAAAAAAGTGAAAAATGACTTAAAAAAATATTTCCAATTTTGGAGGAGTTAGAGATTTGAAATATTTCAGCTATGTTTTAGGAGTTGTAAGAGTTGATTTTGGAAAGATTCCGGGCAGCTATATTAGTGGGATTACTTCCCCATTTAAGGGGGGGCATATTTCCCAAAATTGGACACTTTCAATCATGGAATTTGCAACTATGTTTATGGGCTGTCACATGGCTGATTTTTAGCTGATTTGGGGCTGATTTAGATAGCCCATTACATGGAAGTGGGCAGCCCCATTTGCTCCATGAGTTATGCCACTCACTCCACCCATTCCTCCTCAATTTGGGCGCCCCCTCTCCTTGAGTTTTTTTATATAAGCAAGTTCACTCTCATTGTTTTCTCATGAGAAGGTGGAACCTCTGCTCTTACCATTGTAATATATTTGCATTTGTTTATGAATAAATGGCTTTGGAGGCAATTTTATGTGTGGATTCTCATGGTGTGGATGATCATGTTCTATTTTTACATATGAGGTAATCTGTGTCTTTACATGTTTATTCGTGCTTGTTTATTGATCAATCACTATCTTTTGAAGGAGATGTTGAGCTTAGTAAGGTAAAGATAGTGTAATCTATTTCATTATTTTACTGTTGGTTATCATAGAGTGCTTAGAGTTCAATGTCATTTTTGTTTAAATGTTTGAATCTAGTTCTCTATTTTAGTCTACACTAGTGTATTTGATCTTGCTTGTGTGAGTTGTCTTTTATGTCTATAGGTTGCTGATCCGAAGAGTTGGTGGAGCTTGCTTGCATCCATTGGTCTTCAAGATTGATCAAAGGAGAACTAGTCCCATTGATCCCCACGGTGGAGGACTCCATAGCCCAAATTCGAGATATTCCTTCTTCTTCTCATTAACACAAAAAATCTTCAAATCTTTCTTGGTTACTTTGGTTTGCATATTTCAGACCCAATTCTTATTTAAATATCATGAGTAAGTCTGATTTTTATATTAGATCTTGAGTTCATCTTTAAGAAAAATCTTTGTCTAGGTCTAATTGATGCATGCTTCTTGTTTAAGTGCATTTTTTTTGAATATTTTAAGGGCTGAAACAAGTAGTTTGTTTTATTGTACTTTATGTTTATCTGGCTGTCCTAGAGCTTATAATTTGCAGCCATTAAAAGCTAGGAAAGATCCCAAGTAAACAAGCCTCATTGCTTGTCTTACTTGGTTAATTTCCGTCATTTTAACTTATAATTTTGACTTAGATTTTTCTGGGTTTTTAGTAGGTGTCCCAAATACACCCTTAAAGTGGTTTTGGCCGTCTTTTACTGATGTTTGCTTGCTAGTTTGCAGCATTTGACGAACAGGTAGAGAGAAGTGTTGGCCAAATTTTGAGGATCCAGGCCATCCGGAGCACCTAGATTTTGAATTTTATGAAACAGATACCTTTTTCTCTCCAATTTTTGTAAGCCACTGAGTCAATTAAGACTGGGGCGTTTCTATTTAATTGTAACTAAAGTATTAAACGAGAGCAAGTGGGCTAACCACGCGCCCACACCCCATCCCCCAGGAAGGAAAACTGTGTCGACTCAATTTTCGTGGTTTGCATTTTTAGTTTAGATTTGATTTCCGCACTTAATAAAATCAAACTAGGCTTAAAATTAACCTTGTTGGTCCGTTCCACTGGCGGGCCACATGTTCACTCAAAACATAGTTTTATCAATTTTTTTACAAACTCAAATGCCCCCCTTGCTTTCCCAAATTAGGGTTTTTGTACAAGGGCTTGCCCGAGTACGTGCCTGAAAAGAGACTCTTGGGGTTTAAAAAGATAAAATTTTGGTTCATAAAATCTTCTAAAAATACAAAGGTCTTCTCTTGTATGCTCTGTGGCCAACTTGCAGCTCAGTCTGATCCAGTTGGTACGCATCAGAAAGGGGGAGATGGCTAGTAATAGGATCTAACACCACCTCTGTTAAAATTCAATATGCTAAGACAGAAAATAGTAGCATTACATTCCATTTCACAATAATAGCATATACAGAATCACTGAAGAAACAACAAGCACAGCATAAACACAAGAGACAGAGATTTATCCTGGGAAACCCTCATGGGGTAGAAAACCCAGCAAAGCTTCCTCAATATAGATGACCAGCAATATACAAAGATGAAACCCTGAGACATGATCTCCTCCTCCACAATAGCAGACCTCTCCTCCACAAGTGCGCTATCCTCAAGTGTGTGAGTGTATCAAATGAGGAACACACCTCCTCTATTTATACACTACTCTGATATGTATTTTACACAAGTACATGTAGGCTCGTATTTAACCATTAGGTTAAATACCCCATTATAACTGACTGGGCCGACCCCCACATGGTGGGTTTAATAACCCTAGTTACCACACCCAACTCGGAGGAATAAACATCTCCGGATTTATAGTATAATCACATCGGAGGTATGGAACATCTCCGGAATAAATAATATACAAATATAATATTCTTTGAAGTTACAATATTTCAACACTCCCTCTTAACGAGAAGGATATTATAACAGTATCTGCACAAGCAAGGAGTCATCAACATCATACATGATACATCTATAAATCATTGGAAGCTTTCTCAACATCATCAGTAACTCAAGCAGTTACTGGAACATCTTCAATACTGGAACATCAACATCTTCAGTACTGAGTCTTTATCTTCTGCAGCACTCGAACAACTACAACAACATCAACATCTGGATCCTCACGATCATCAGTATCGTCATCTCACGATCATTAGCATCGTCATCACACGATCATCAGCATCGTCATCACACGATCATCAGCATCGTCATCTCACGATCATCAACATCGTCATCACACGATCATCAGCATCGTCATCTCACGATCATCAGCATCATCATCACACGATCATCAGCATCGTCATCTCACGATCATCAGCATCGTCATCACACGATCATCAGCATCGTCATCACACGATCATCAGTATCGTCATCACACGATCGTCAGCATCGTCATCAACACAGGTATCCATAACAATACAAGTATCCACATCATTAGTACAAGTATTCATGCCAATACAAGTATACATATCATCAATACAAGTATCCATACTGATACAAGTAATCATGTCATCAATACATGTATCCTACCGATACAAGTAACCACATCATCAATACAAGTATCCATACCGATACAAGTAACCACGTCATCAATACTAGTATCCTACCGATACAAGTAACCACATCATCAATACAAGTATCCTACCGATACAAGTAACCACATCATCAATACAAGTATCCTACCGATACAAGTAACCACATCAAAAATCACTTTCTCGGAGACCATACGTCTACGGATCAATTCAGGGACCGCAGTCCAGGGATGATACAATCCCCACTTCTCGGAGACCTCACGTCTACGGATCAATTCAGGGACCTAAGTCCGAGGATGATACAATCCCCACTTCTCGGAGACCATACGTCTACGGATCAATTCAGGGACCGCAGTCCGGGGATGATACAATCCCCACTTCTCAAAGACCTCACGTCTACGGATCAATTCAGGGACCTAAGTCCGGGGATGATACAATCCCCACTTCTCGGAGACCTCACGTCTACGGATCAATTCAGGGACCTAAGTCCGGGGATGATACAATCCCCACTTCTCGGAGACCTCACGTCTACGGATCAATTCAGGGACCTAAGTCCGGGGATGATACAATCCCCACTTCTCGGAGACCTCACGTCTACGGATCAATTCAGGGATCTAAGTCCGGGGATGATACAATCCCCACTTCTCGGAGACCTCACGTCTACGGATCAATTCAGGGACCTAAGTCCGGGGATGATACAATCCCCACTTCTCGGAGACCTCACGTCTACGGATCAATTCAGGGACCTAAGTCCGGGGATGATACAATCCCCTCAACTGTCCACTAAGGACTTCATTCTCGGAGACCTCACGTCTACGGCTCTCTTTAGGACTGAAAGTCCAGGGATGATCCAATCCCCTCAACTGTCCACTAAGGACTTCATTCTCGGAGACCTCACGTCTACGGCTCTCTTTAGGACTGAAAGTCCAGGGATGATCCAATCCCCTCAACTGTCCACTAAGGACTTCATTCTCGAAGACCTCACGTCTACGGCTCTCTTTAGGACTGAAAGTCCAGGGATGATCCAATCCCCTCAACTGTCCACTAAGGACTTCATTCTCGGAGACCTCACGTCTACGGCTCTCTTTAGGACTGAAAGTCCAGGGATGATCCAATCCCCTCAACTGTCCACTAAGGACTTCATTCTCGGAGACCTCACGTCTACGGCTCTCTTTAGGACTGAAAGTCCAGGGATGATCCAATCCCCTCAACTGTCCACTAAGGACTTCATTCTCGGAGACCTCACGTCTACGGATCTATTCACGGACCGAAGTCCAGGGATGATACAATCCCTACCTGTCCACTAAGGACTTCATTTTCGGAGACCATACGTCTACGGATCTATTCAGGGACCGAAGTCCAGGGATGATACAATCCCTACCTGTCCACTAAGGACTTCATTTTCGGAGACCATACGTCTACGGATCTATTCAGGGACCGAAGTCCAGGGATGATACAATCCCTACCTGTCCACTAAGGACTTCATTTTCGGAGACCATACGTCTACGGCTCACTTTAGAACATGTGTTCAAGGATGATACAATCCCCACATGTATTCTCATCAATACATCTATCATCAAAAGCATGTATTCTTACTAATACATATAACATCAAAAGCATGTATAAGTAAAACTAAGTATTCTAAGTATACGAGTCCTAAATCTAAATATTTCTAAGTATCTAGGTGTAGAGAACAGGTTACCTCATCATCGACCTTGTTGTTCGATGAGACAATCTCATCATCAGTGACTATACTACTCCCCCTTCCGAGGAGGGTCCTTTTGAGCTACACCAAGCTTGTCTCGAAAGTATTCAAATTTCACTCGAGACAGAGGCTTGGTTAGTATGTTGGTAACTTTTTCACTCGAGGTAGAGGTTTGGTTAGTACATCGGTAACCTGTTACGAATTCAAACTTTATAGTTCCTTTCTGTGTCATATCTTGTTAGATCCCTATGATCTTTGACTTATCATGGAACACTGGATTCTATGTCATCTTGATACAACTCTATTTGTCACATAGGATCACAGTTGGTTCTATCTCTAAGTCAAACAATCCTGAAGCCAAACTTCTTCACAACTAGCAGAGCAAACAGCCATATATTCTGCTTGTGCTGAGAGCCACACTAGACTGCTTCCAGCTAAACCACGAGATCATGGCTAATCCTAGACAATAACATCCTCTTGATGTGTTCTTCTTGTCTGATACACTTTCTGCCCAATCAACATCTGAGTAGCCATCTGAAGTCATGATCTCCAAGATAGCACAGATCAAAGTCTATCGTATCCTTTAGGTGCCTCATCACATGCTTTGCAACTATCAGGTGAAAACATCTAGTTTCCACTAGATACTGACTCAAGGTATTCACAACAAAGCATATATCTAATCTACTATATGTTAGATACATCAATGACCCAATAATTTGACTGTACAGAGTTATATCCACTAACTCTGATGAGTTATCCCCTAACAGCTTCAAGTTGGAATCCATAAGAGTGGCCATTCCAACACCTCAAGTCATATTTCTCATCATACTTTCCCTAGTTGAGAAATATTCCTTCTGAGCCTTGCCATACTTCCAGACCTAGGAAGTAAAGCGTCAATTTGAGATCTTTCATTTTCATTTCTGCATTGAATGATCTTCTGCATATCTATCTGTGCCATCTCTCGTTAGATGGGTCTACTAATATGAGCCTTAATATCATTCGAACTCTGTGGTGAGTTCCTTCTTGCATCCATGTCATTTGTGTATAGAAATCATATTCAACCTTGTAGCAAAGGTTGAGATCCACATCACCTATGGTGATCATTAAGCTTATCAATTTATTATCGATCCTAGGTACCTATACAAAACCCGATTCACACTTCTTCTTTAATTACACCATACTTGGAGCAAACATCTTGTCGTGCTTCTCTTCCCCTTTCTAAGAGAATCTTCTAGCCATGAGCCTTCTATATTTTGTTTGATTTGTAAATCTTCTTATTTGAACATCCACCACTTGTACGGTGCCCATCATTCTTCATGACCTTTCCTACAAATCAAAATTAAGTACATGATTAGTAATACTTCATAATCATCAAATCATATTGACATGATAACCTATTATGCATACAGATATCATTTACATAGTGATGCAACTATTTTGACCAATACTTTGGCATAACACATCCCATATCCTGTATGCATACAGTGGCTATCTAGATGCCTTCCATCTCTACCAGAACATACTATCGAGAGTGTGCACAACTCTCAGCATGTCAGCAAAGAGGTTTCATTCTAGACAAGCAACAATGGAATGTTTGTCCAACTTACCAATCATATGCATATTAGTAGTATATTGTTCAATGTTCTATGAATATTGACACTCAGCATGATATATTATAGGAATACAAATATGCATACAACCTATTACAGGCAATATCATTACTATTTCAAATAACAACTCAAATACTTATCTTTTATGTTTGTGTGGCTGCCTCCCGCTTGATCTTCTGTATGTCTTTTGAACTTCTATTCATTCTGTACCACTGTGCATGCTCAAGAGTCATCCTCATGATCTCATACACAAACATACACTCATTAGTATATTCTAAATGCTATCAAAACATTATAGTACTAAATAATCTTGAAAATGTATAGTCATGATTATAGTTAATAAACATTAGTATTCAAGATTTAAGGGAAGTCTTCTTTTACTCATGCATATCATCAATCAAGATAAAAGATATAATATGCATAATCCCTTGATTACTAACTTTATGAATAAGCATAACCAATCATTCCAAGTATACTTATATAAGGGATCCTAACACAAGGTAAGATTCATGGGAAACATACCTGGATTAGTATACCTACTTGGTTATGTACAACATACCTAAACAATCTCTTCAATGATTTAGAGATCCTGAGCTAGAACCTGCATGTCTCATAGGTTAAGCATAATATAACAAAGTCATACATACCTCGTAAGTAGAACAAAGATTATGGATGAGTCTTTGTCTTCATGTTTTCATGGTCATGGAGCCTGATTTGTCTTTTGTGATGTACCTGTATCTTGTTAGTAGACAACATCAACCTCACACAACATCATAATGCATTAGTACAATCATAAGTGTCAACACCCTAACCAATGAATATCTTCTATCATGCATTCATAATTTTGTTAAGGTGATACAACAAATCTAAAATCAAGATTGTACTAACCGTAATAACATGAAGACAAACATACCATAAACTTAATCATGAACAAATCTCAAAACATACCTCGATGAGTCATACCTGTCGAGATCGCTTGTAATCTCCTTATGTAAAGCCTTAGGAACTTCTTCACTTATGCAGGTGACCAATCCATCTTCTTCTAGGATTAACCCAATCCACTTGATTTGCAAGAACTGGACCTGGAGCTGGATATGGGTTTGTCAGAGAAACCCAAAAATTCAAACTTTGAATTTCAAACTTCCGAAAGGATAGAAATATGCGCCTTGATGAGCTGATCAAACTGGTATATTCAGAATTTGAAAATTGCAAAGTTTTACTCCTCAATTTTGCCTTTGAAACTTTCGGATTCACTGGACGTGACCCTGAACTGGGGTTTGATGAAGCCCACTCTTTTGCCCCATCAAAAGGTTTGATCCAAAGCTCTAAGCTTCTATTTTTCTGAGGAGCTTCCAGCCGTGGTCACAGATTTCAAAAATTCCCATTTTTACAGAAGCCCTAATTTTCCACTTTTCTAATCAAAGTCCCGAACTAGGGTCTAATCAAGCCCGGCCTTCTGCCCAACCAAAAATTCTGATCTTGGTCTCTAAATTTCTATTTTGATGAGTAGCATCCATCCGTGGTCTCCGATTACAAAAATTCCAACTTTCTTCAAAGCCCTAAATTTCGGAAGCCATGAATGAAGGTACCAAAAAATAATTCTGTTTTGACAGAAATATGTACCTGATTGTTTCTGGTGTAACTCTGAAATTTTTGATTCACAGGGTCTGAAAAAGTTTTCTGAGATAGCCTGATCTGTTAGCTTTCCATCCTGATAGGTCTGACCTCAATTGGATGTTCTGAGAGAGAGTTATGCCAAATGTCGCAACGTGACCTGTTTTGGGAAAATACAGGAGAGCGAACTTGTACGGTGTGCCACGTGTCACTGTTTGACCTTTGGCCTCTGAAAAAGTTTTCTGAGATAGCTCGGCCTGTTATATTTCCATCCTGACAGGTCTGAACTCAATTGGATTCTCTGAGAGAGAGTTATGCCAAGTGTCGCAATGTGACCTGTTTATGGGATAATACAGGAGAGCGAACTTGTACGGCGTGCCACGTGTCACTGGTTCAACTTCGGCCTCTGAAAAAGTTTTCTGAGATAGTACAGTCTGTGTACTACCTGTCACTTTTCACGAAATTTTATTTGGAGCTTCCTAGCCCAAGTTATGACCTTTTTCCCAAGGTCACCTGATTTTGACTCAGATCTGGAAGAGGCAGAAACCCTATATTGTACAGATCATAAATCACAAAGTACAACGAATTAGAGGTTGTCCTTTGGACACAAGGTACCTGGAGATTTTATCTTCGTCCTGTAACAATTTCAGATCCGAAAACTTCGCCAAAACGGATTTATAGCGAAATTGCTACGATGACTGGTTTTTGCTATGTAAAACCCTAACCTTCAAATTGTCGTAAGTAAAGCAAGTGTCTTTAGTGCCATACCTTGTCTTCCTTCAGGTTAGCTCTGATACCATGTTAAAATTCAATATGCTAAGACAGAAAATAGCAGCATTACATTCCATTTCACAATAATAGCATATACAGAATCACTGAAGAAACAACAAGCACAGCATAAACACAAGAGATAGAGATTTATCCTGGGAAACCCTCATGGGGTAGAAAACCCAGCAAAGCTTCCTCAATATAGATGACCAACAATATACAAAGATGAAACCCTGAGACATGATCTCCTCCTCCACAATAGCAGACCTCTCCTCCACAAGTGCGCTATCCTCAAGTGTGTGAGTGTATCAAATGAGGAACACACCTCCTCTATTTATACACTACTCTGATATGTATTTTACACAAGTACATGTAGGCTCGTATTTAACCATTAGGTTAAATACCCCATTATAACTGACTGGGCCGACCCCCACATGGTGGGTCTAATAACCCTAGTTACCACACCCAACTCGGAGGAATAAACATCTCCGGATTTATAGTATAATCACATCGGAGGTATGGAACATCTCCGGAATAAATAATATACAAATATAATATTCTTTGAAGTTACAATATTTCAACAGCCTCGAATAAAAAAACCTTTATGTGAAAATCCGACACATCGCGAACATTTTGTTGTTGTGGGGAAATTTCTCAGAAGGCTTGGGACAAAACTGAGTAGTGACCTCTTGGAAACCGTTAAGGCTTGCCCTCGTTGGTACAGCATCTGTACACCTCCTTGAGACTCCAATTTAGCCCAAATCTGAGAGAGAAGCCACACATCAAAATTCCGGACACGTTCCCCGTACCTTTGCGTATATTGGGAACCCACCAGCCATAATAAAAAGATCACTTTCACATTAATTCTAAAAGAAACCAAGAACACTTGCACAACATTTACTTTTCTGCTCATGCATCTATTTCGACTCCATTATAAGGCACTGGTCTATATTGATATTATTTCATGTTATTGACAAATGTTGCAAATGAATGATGATAATAGTGGATGGGAGCAAATGATGTATTGATGAATGATTGTCTTGCTTTATATAAGTATATGCTGCTTTTATCTTGGTTATCAAAAACATTTTTTCTAACTCCTAGATTAGACACCTTAGTTTTTATTTTTAGGGTCCACCCCCCTTGGCTTCGCTGGGAAAGCCTAGACGAAGGAGTCGAGTTCCAAGTGACAACACTTGACTCTGATTTGCCCCCAAGGCCACACCAGCAGCTTGAAGACTTCTACTGTGTTTTCTCCAGGTGTGGAACCAGGCGACAACATTTTGGCGCCGTTGCCGGGGATAAGTCTTTTTAGTCCCGGAATACGACTTTTAAGTTTTCCTTTTTGTTTTTCCTTTGTTTGATGAATCTTTAGATTAGATTTTTAATTTTTCATTTGGCGACTCCACTAACCTTTTT
Source organism: Larix kaempferi (assembly GCA_027924585.1). Lineage (NCBI taxonomy): Eukaryota > Viridiplantae > Streptophyta > Pinopsida > Pinales > Pinaceae > Larix > Larix kaempferi. The sequence continues at coordinate 5,594,474 of BSBM01000438.1, forward strand.
TCCTTTTATAAAAGTTCAAAGAAAAACAAAAATAGAATTCTTTGTGAGATTATTTCACATGCATATTTTTATTCTCACATGGCGACTCCATTGAAGGGATAAAACCCTTGTTTCTTATATAGTTTGTTGAGACTGTTTGCAATAAAATCTATAAAGCTCACCTTTTGACAACTCCACTGATTCAGTACCAGATATATCCCATGGTCATTTCAAATGCTGGTTATTGATATTTGAAAATGGATGATAAAGAGTCTAGTAAGAAAATTTCCGATGCACATCCTCCCATTGACTTCTCAGACATCCCTGGTTTCCCTAATTATCATAATGGTGAAGATGTATCTGATTATCTGCCGGTCTTTTGGGGAAATGATGATGATGTAGAAACCCGGCATGTTTTTTCTTTTCTTAAAGTTGTGGCTAACTTCAAAGTCTTATATGAAGATAACATAATGGAGATGTTTGTTAGTACATTACAGGGATTTGTTTATCAATGGTATTCTAAAGAGCTTCCAAATAAATGTATTAACTCTCTTTCGAGCCTCCTTAGAATATTTATAAGGCAATGGCATAATAGAGGAACTACTATGGAAGACTTGGACAGGATCCTTAGAAGGTACTTTCTCTTGTTCATACCTTGGATTGAGTATCATAAGGAAGACCCCAACTTTCCTCGTATCATCATGACAGAGAATGATAAATATTGGGAGGTGCCTCTAAGTTATATCAATCGTGTTGATCTCCCCGTAGCACAACATGGATTTAAAGAAGAGATTCAGCATGACCCTATCGAAGAGTTCCATGAAGCACCCTCAGTTGAAGATTTTGTGGAAAACCATCCTCTTGTCACCATAACTGAAAACATAGAAGATATGGAGTGTTCTCAAATCTATGAAGATGATCACATATGTATTCCTAATTTGCCTAAAGAGGAAGCCATTATAGAAGTTAACAAAGAAATTCATGAAGGGTCTTCAATTGAAGATGTTTCAGAAGAGCTTCCTCAATTTTCCATTGAAGATTTGAGATTTCAGGATTACTTCAGTGAAAATGGTGACGTTTGTACTTCAGATTCTCCTTAGGAAGCAACCACTGTAGAAGCCTCTAAAGAAACTTGTGATGAAATTTGTATGGTTTATGATGACACTCCTCCTTTTTCTCCACATACTGTTGAAATCTTGGACAACTTTATACCTTGTAATATCTTTCAAACTAAACCTTCTAAGGATGACTATTATGAACATGAGAATGGGTATAGCCAGGGATGTGGTGCCTGTTGCCAACTAAGTTGTACTTGGTTGGATTATCAAGCGAGCGGGCAAAGTAGAACATGACACATGTTCAATTTTGGTGATTTGATGTCCAGCTGGCCTTTTAAAGGCCCCCGATTTTTAATATTTTTCCACATGTCCATGACCCTGCGGGGTTTGTAATAAAAACGTGCTAGCATGGTGTTTTGTAAAAGACTCGTTTCCTTAGGACTTTTTGGCCAAGTCAGGTATTCCAAGGAGTTTTTTCACCTATCTATTATGTTTTGCATCACTGCATTCCATAATTAACTGGTTTTTCTCCTGCTCCTCCAAAGCTGGAATGCCTGGGGAGGCTGACGGGCCTTAGGGAATTATTAGAGTCTATGGGTCAATGTATATGAACATGCTAGGCGTTAATTTTGAGTCATATGGACATGTCTACCTCCCCCTAGGTGTTTTTTTTAATTTTCGGCAAGTTTTAATTTTTCCGTAGATTGGGCCATTTTTTAATGGTTCATTTAAAAAATTTGTAATTGGCCTATCTGGGGCGTCTGGAGGTGTTTTTTGCCTTAGGGGTGCTCGTTTTCTAACTCAGAGCACCCCCTAAACCCCTAAACCCACTTTTCCTAATGTTTGGGTACTTCTACCTTGGTCAAAATAAAAAAAAATCAAAAAATCCCCAAAAAGTCATAAAAAAATCAAAAAAGTGAAAAATGACTTAAAAAAATTATTAATTTTTGGAGAGATTTTGGGCTCTGATTTGGATCAGCATATGTTGTGGAGCATATTGGGCTGATTTGTCATGTTTTGGCAGCCCCATTTTGAGGAGAGAAACAATGCTAAATAGGAGGGGCGCATTTATCCAAGGGAGGGGCGCACTTCACTTAATGGGCAGCCCACGAGTTAAGGTAGGGGCAGCACTATTTGTGCTGATATGGTAGCATGTTTTGGGGCTGCCATGGGCAGCTAAAGACATGGGGATGGCAGCCCCATTCCCTCCACCATCTATGCCACGCCTTTCCACCCATTTTGGCAAGTGCGCCCTCCCTCCTTAGCCATTTTTTTCTATAAATTGAAGAGTGCTCTCCATTGTTCACTAGTGAGATTTGGAGCAGCTAACTTATGATTGTAATAGTTTTATCATTTTGAATAAAAGAAGACTTTGGAGGTCAGCTTGTGGTGTCTTGGTTACATGTGGATGAAGTATCTTGATTTCTCTTCCAAGGTGACTTGTGCATAAGTCTTATTTTTCAAGGGTGTGATGTGCTCATCTATGAGATAAGTTGTTTGTCAAATTTGTTTATTTGTAGCAGCTTAGTTCCTTATGAGTATATATATCTACACTTAATCTTTTGTTTGGTGAGATCTGTGATGTGCAGGTGTCTTCTTGAGTTGGCAAGAAGCAGGATCTTGTTTGTTTTCTGCTTTTTACTAATAATTATTTGCAGATATAGTCCCTTCATACATCACTGAACCATCTTCAAAGCTTCGATTTTCAACAAGGATTTGTTCCATCTCTCTCTCTCTCTCTCATTTATAAAAAATTCAAATTTTATGATTTACTAGTACTTTCTTTACAAAGAACCAGTTAATTTTGTCGAAATCTTTCAAATTTTTTCTAAAGAAGTATTAGATCTGATTGCAAAGTAGTATCTGGCTGCCATAGAGCTGATAATTTGCAGCCATTTAAGGGCTAGCAAAGATCCCAAGTAGGCAAGCTCCATAGCTTGTTTTACTTGGTTATTTTTGTCATTTTTTACTTAGTTTTTTACTTAGAAAATTTTGGGTTTTTTAGGAGGTGTTCCAAAGACACTCTTAAAGTGTTTTTGGGCATCTTGTTCTAATTATTGCTTGCTGGTTTGCAGCAGAAGATGAGCAGGTAGGAGGAAGTGCTGGCAAAATCTCGAGCATCCAGGCGATCCGGAACACATATTTCCATATTTGACAAAACCGGGCATATTTTTCTATAATTTTGTAAGCCACCAAGTCACATTAAGTAGACTTGGGGCACTTCTCTTTATCATTGTACACATTTTAAACGAGAGCAAGTGGGCTAGCCAGCGCCCATACCCCATCCCCCCAGGGGTGGCCTGTGTCGTCTCATTTTCATAGCGTGATTGTTAGAGTAGTTTTATTTCTTGTTTTTCGGCATAAAATAAAATCAATTAGGATTAAAATAAACCTTGTTGGTCCGTTTCACTAGCGGGCCACAAGTTCACTCACAACCTAGCTTTTCACTTTTTTTTACAAATTCATAACGCCCCCCTTGCTTTCCCGAAGTAGGGTTTTGTATGAGGGCTTGCCCGAAATGCATGCCTGAAAAGAGACTCTTGGGTTTATAAAAAGATAAAATTTGGGTTCTTAAAAATTTTATAAAAATATACCAAGGTCTTCTCCCGTATGCTCTGTGGCCAACTTGCAGCTTAGTCTGATCCAGTTGGTACACACCAGAAAGGAGTTGATGACTAGTAATAGGACTTAACACCACCCCAATAAAAAAACCCTTTTTGTGAAAATCCGGCACAACACGCAATTTGTTGTCGTGGGCAAATTTCCCAGAAGGCTTGGGATAAAACTGGATAGCGACCTCTTGGAAACCGTTAGGCTTGCCCTCGTTGGTATAGCATCTGAACACCTCCTCGAGACTCCGATCCAGCCTAAAGCCTGAGAGGGAAGCCACGCTTCAAATTTCCGGACATGTTCCCCCGTACCTTGCGTATATCGGGAACCCACATGCCTTAATAAAAAAGATCACCATCACATTAAATTTTAAAATAAACCAAGAACACTCCACAACATTTACTTTTCTGTTTATGCATTTGTTATTTGACTCGATAGCAAGGCACTGGTCCTGATGCAAATTTCATTTTATTGTTGACTAGTATGCAAGTGAATGATGATTATTTTTAATGGGAGTAAATGATAAATGATGTTTTTATTTGAAAATGGTATATGTTGTCTGTCTTGGTTGCAAAAGTATTTTTTCTAACTCCTAGATTAGAGGCTTTAGTTTCTTTTATTTTTTAGGGTCTACCCCCCTTGGCTTCGCTAGGAAAGCCTAGACGGAGGAGTCGAGTCCCAAGTGACAGCACTTGACTCTGACTTGCCCCCAAGGCCACACCAGCAGCTTGAAGACTTCTGCTGCGTTTTCCCAGGTGTGGAACCAGGCGGCAACATTTTGGCGCCGTTGCCGGGGATAAGTCTTTCTATTCCCGGAATACGACTTTTGAGTTTTCCTTTTTGTTTTCGCTTTGTTTGATGTATGTAGTGAATTTTTTAAATTGACTAAGAACATCTGGCGACTCCACTGTCAACAAATCTACCAAGGCGTTTTACAAGAAGGAATCCTCAGAACTTGCTTCAGTTCTTTCCTGAGCCTGAAAAGGTCTATCATAGAAGGAAAAGCAAGTTATCTTCTCGAAAAACCCTTGAGGATCTTGGTTCTCAGTCAATTTCTGATATTCACCTTTTATTCACAGAAAATAATTTGAATAATCTTATTTTTGAAATGGCTGAGTTTGGTCCTTATGATTTTACTGCTATAGTTGGTTACCCTCATGATATCCCTGAAAAAGCCATTGATAAGTTGCCATCTTTTCAAGGAAATAATGCTATTAGTGCTAAATCCCATATAACTCGTTTTTGCCATTGTTTTGACAAGTGGTGCTTAGGTGCCAAGCATGAGGATGTAAAAATGAAGTTGTTTGCTTTATCTTTGGAAGAAAATGCTTATGAATGGTTTAACAAGTTGGAAGCTGACAAGTACAAGACCTACAAAGAAATTGAAACTGCTTTCTTGGCCAAATGGGGGGACATCAAAGAAGACCGCTACCTTCTAGCTGCCTTGACCAATACTAAGAAAAATGAAAATGAGACAATGGAAGAATTCAACAACAAATTCAATGAAATTGTGGGTAGACTTCATGCTGATATCAAGCCACCTGATAATTCCATCCTCATTTACTACATGGAAGCTTTTAGCGGAGAGTTGAAATATCAATTAGCTGATAAAGAACCTACTGATCTAAAGAAGGCCATGGAATTGGTCGAGAAAATTGATAAGAACATGTTAAATTGTGGCAAGTCTCATCTTCCTGGTTTCACAAGGGCCAATGTTCCTATGAAGCAAAGCGAGAGTAAAGATAAAACCATTAGCACTGAGATCAAGGATCCTTCAAAGGAACCTTTGAAAGAAATTGCCCAACTCTTAAAAGAAGCTGTTTCAAATCAAGCCTCCAACATGACTGCCATACAGAACAGGTTGATCTCCATTGAAAGATCTCAAAACCACCAAGTCTCAAATCAGTATGTGCCTAAGCCCCAATATGCTCCTAGGCCTCAATATCAGAGAAAAGTTCCATTTCAAGATCAGAGGACCCCAAATCCTTTGGAAACTGTAAATACTCTTTCAGAAGAAATTCCTCCCTTTTGTAGGGCATGTGATAGTTTCCATGAAGAGTCTACTTGTGCTATATTTAAATGGTCAATGGAACAGAATCCGTCAGAAGCCAGTAGCAGTGTCAGATTAGCAAGCGAGCCTGAGAACCAGCCTGAATATATAAATGTTGTGGGTCAAACTCACCCTGTCTCTAAAGAAACTTGGGAACAAGCTAGATGTTACAGCCAAGACTTGAAAGATAAAGCTACCCTTAGATTTGGTGAGATGCCTCCACCAGAGAAGATTCTTGAGATGTCAAAGTTCAAAGGCCTAACATATCAAAGAAAGAACAATATTGGAACCTCAAACTCAAATCAGAATATCCCTAAGGTAACACCTTCTTCCAACTCTGAAAGTCTTCATGTCGATTTGGCTCAATGGTTATCTTCTGCAAAGATTCCTGTTCTTGTTACTGACCTTATCAAAATCCCAAGCTTGAAAGAAAATCTTATGAAAGTGATAGATCATCCTCAACATGAAAAAGGCAAGGCTCCTATGGACTCGGAGATAGTTAATCTTAAACAGACTAGAGAGGAACCTAACCATAAAGATGACCCGATTATTTTGCATAGTGTGGATCCTCATAAGGAAGACCACCCTCCCTTCTATGTCTCCTTGCTTGTTAATAATATGCTTGTGCACAATTGCATGTTGGACTCTGGTGCTTCCTCAAATGTTATGACCAAAAGAGTTATGGATCAATTGGGCTTAAAAACAACTAGACCCTATCACAATGTGTGTGCCATGGATTCAAGGGAAGTTGATACTATTGGTATAATTATAAATCTACCTGTTAGGTTGGCCAAGTATCCTGATGTCCATTTAACCATGGATGTCGTAGTAATTGATGTACCAGACAATTGGGGAATGCTTTTATCTAGAAAGTGGGCTGCATCTTTAGGAGGAGACATAAGGATGGATTGGTCATATGCTACTATCCCTGCATCAGAACATACAACTGTTAAGCTATACAATGAACAAGCTAGAAAACTCCATGTTGAAGACCCACAGAATCTGGCCAATGAATTTGTGCATCAAACTGACAACTTTGGAAACTATTCTATCTGTTCAAATTTCATAGCACCTTTTAAAGAAGCATCCAAAGATGAAAAGAAGGATGGGGTATGGAGGATGAGTTTTGATGGGGCATCTTCAAGATATGGAAAAGGAGCTGGAATTGTCATAACTTCTCCTTCTAAACAAACCTTCAAATTTGCTTTCAGACTTGAGTTTGATGCATCAAATAATGTGGCTGAGTATGAAGCCCTTTTGCAAGGGTTAGAAATTGCCAAAGATATGGGGATTAAAATTTTATCTATTAAAGGTGATTCTGACTTAGTGGTTTCCCAAGTTAAAAATATATTTGCTTGCAAAAGTCGAAGGTTGAAACAGTATAGGAATGCTGTCTGGGATACTATGGAGTGGTTTGATGCTTTAAATATCATGGCAATTCCTAGAGAAGAAAACATTGAGGCAGATGAACTAGCTGTGGCAGCTTCTACACTTCAACCAACTGAGGAAATATTAAAGGGGAATGGGAAATTTGAAATCAACTTTAGACCTTTAATCCCTGACAACATAGATCATTGGCAAGTGTTTGATAGTGACAAGCAAATTCTCAACTTCATCCATAACCTTCAAGAATTTTCTGATTGTAAAATCACCTATAAGGAAGAAGGGAAAGAGTATCCAGAAGAAGAGGACCAACCTAGGAACAAAATTCCCAAGGGCATCACCCGGTTAGAGCAACTTTTTGACAGACAAGATGGCCATAAAAGGAAAAAGGGTTCAATAAAACCAGGGGAGTATATTGAAGTAAACATAGGAACTGAGAAGGAACCAAAGATGATAAAAATTGGAAAGGGAATATCTCAAGAAGAAAGAAAAGCCTTGATTGACTTAATCTATGAATATAGGGATATATTTGCTTTCAGCTATGATGAACTTAAGGCTTATCATGATGATATTTTTCAACATACAATCCCTTTTAAACCAGGTATCAAGCCTTTTCGCCAAAAATTGAGACGAATAAACCCCAAGTTGGCTCCTATGGTTTACAAAGAACTCCAAAAGATGTTGGCAGCAGGCATCATTGCTCCAACAAGACACTCCTCTTGGTGTTCTAACTTGGTGGTTGTTAGAAAAAAGAATGGGGATATCAGATTGTGCATTGATTTCCGAAACCTGAACTGGGCATGCCTAAAAGATAACTATCCTTTGCCAAGCATGGACACGTTACTTCAGAAGGTGACTGGATCAGGCTTGATGTCTTTTCTTGATGGGTTTTCGGGATATAACCAAGTGCTAGTCAACAAAGAGGATCAACATAAAACTACTTTTACCACACCTTGGGGCACTTTCATGTACCTTAGAATGCCTTTTGGTCTTACTAATGCTGGTGCTACCTTTCAACGTGCTATGGATGTTGCTTTTAATGGATTGATTGGTAAAATTATTGAAATATATCAGGATGATTTAACAGTATATAGTAAGGAAAGATCAGATCATGTTGGCCATCTTAGAAAGGTTTTTGAGAGATGCAGAAAGTATGGCATATCTTTAAATCCAGCTAAATCTGTGCTTTGTGTTGATGAAGGCAAACTGTTAGGGCATGTTATCACTAAGGATGGTGTAAAAATTGATCCTGAAAGAGTTGAGGCCATTAAAAGGGTTCCTATCCCCACCAATGTCAAAGCTCTCCAATCCTTCAATGGCCAGATTAATTTCATTAGAAGATTTATTCCAAATCTAGCTGAGCTAATGAAGCCTTTACAACTCTTGCTTAAAAAAGATGCTAAGTTTGAATGGAGTAAGCAAGGAAGAGAGGCTTTTGCAGGTATCAAGGATGCCATATCTAAAGCCCCTGTGTTGATAAGCCCTAATTATTCAAAAGAATTCCAAATCTTTTCCTTTGCTTCAGAGCATACTATTGCCGGAGTCTTACTTCAGAAGAATGACCAAGGCCAAGAACAACCCATAGCATTCTTTAGTAAAGCTTTACAAAATTCAGAGCTTAAGTATACTATAATGGAGAAACAAGCTTATGCCCTTGTTAAGTCTTTGAAACATTTCAGGATATATATTGGGTATTCCAAGGTTGTGGGTTATGTTCCTCATACTGCTGTTAAAGATATATTAGCTCAACAGGATTGCCTTGGTATAAGGGGAAAATGGGTGTCCAAAATACAAGAGTATGACTTGGAGATAAAACCTACCAAGTTAATCAAAGGTCAAGGTCTTGCACGCATGATGACAGAAAGTAATGAGAAAGCTGTAGGAATGATTTGTCAAAATAATGAGTCAGCACCTGTCATATCTGAAGAGCTTCAAAGATTAAGTCAAACTCAATGGTATTCTGACATTATCTACCTTCTTAACAATTTTACTTGTCCTGAACATCTTGTTGGTCACAAAAGAAGGTCTCTAAGACTCAAAGCCACTAAGTATTGCATAACTCAAAATGGATTAGGTTGGAGAAATCCTGATGGCTTAGTTCTTAGATGTGTTGATGAACCAGATTCCAAAAAACTTCTGGTTGAGTTTCATACTGGATTTTGTGGTGGGCATTATGCAGCAGACACCACAGCCCACAAGATCCTTAGATCAGGTTACTATTGGCCCACTTTATTTGCTGATGTGCACAAGTTTGTCAGATCTTGTCCCCAATGTCAGTTGTTCACTGGGAAGCAGAAATTGGCAACTTTACCTCGTGAGCCAGTAGTTGTTCAAGCCCCTTTCCAACAATGGGGTCTTGATTTTATCGGTCAGTTTAAGGAAAACTCAAGCAATGGATATACCTGGATCCTAACTGCCACCGATTATTTCACTAAATGGGTGGAAGCAATCCCTACTAAGTATGCCACTGATAAAGTAGTTATGGACTTTCTTGAAAATCATATTATAACTAGATTTGGGGTGCCATCCAAGATAACAACTGACAATGGTCCTAGTTTTAGTTCCATGGCCTTTTCAGCATTCTGCTTCAAGTATGGTATAATCCTTTCCCACTCATCCAACTATTATCCCCAAGGAAATGGATTGGCTGAATCAACCAACAAGACCTTAATGAACATTTTAAAGAAAACTGTGGGTGATAACAAAAGGTCTTGGGATTCTAAGATAAAATTTGCTATATGGGCCGACAGAATAACACAGAAACGTGCTACTGGGAAAACCCCTTTTCAGTTGGTTTATGGTTTGGAAGTTTCTGTTCCCATTCATATTCAGTTGCCAGTGTATCAGATGTTGCATGATTATGAGTCAAATGATGATGGTATGCAGAATAGAATCGAGCAACTTATGAAATTAGATGAGACTAGAAGAAAGGCTTTAGACCAAAGTATCAGAAATCAGGACAGGGTTAAAAGAACTTTTGACAGGTCAGCCAAGCCAAAAGATTTTCAGCCAGGGGATTGGGTTCTTCTATGGGACAAGCGAAGGGATAAGCCAGGAAAGCATGGAAAGTTTGATAGCCTATGGTTGGGACCATATATCATATCTGAACCAGCAGGGGTTAATTCTTTCTTCCTTTGCACTATGGATGGAGAAAGGTTGACTCTCCCAGTCAATGGGCAACATCTCAAGCTGTTTTTCAAAGAAGATTTCCTAATGCCCACGGGGGCAGATTGATAGCAGGGCCATCTCTAAACCTTTGCCTTGCATTTTTGTACATTATGTTTTGTATATTATTGATGTATATTAGTTTCATTTACTTACTTTAGTTTTGCTTTGAAATAAATGTTGCAACTTATGTTTCATTTGGCAAAAATATGGGACTGATGCATTTTAATTTTGTGGCAGGAACCAGAGATTCTTGGATTCTCGCATACTCTATCTAATTGAATCAGATCGAGCACACGTCCCGCAGTTGGAGCCAGATGTTGCCAACTAAGTTGTACTTGGTTGGATTATCAAGCGAGCGGGCAAAGTAGAACATGACACATGTTCAATTTTGGTGATTTGATGTCCAGCTGGCCTTTTAAAGGCCCCCGATTTTTAATATTTTTCCACATGTCCATGACCCTGCGGGGTTTGTAATAAAAACGTGCTAGCATGGTGTTTTGTAAAATACTCGGTTCCTTAGGACTTTTTGGCCAAGTCAGGTATTCCAAGGAGTTTTTTCACCTATCTATTATGTTTTGCATCACTGCATTCCATAATTAACTGGTTTTTCTCCTGCTCCTCCAAAGCTGGAATGCCTGGGGAGGCTGACGGGCCTTAGGGAATTATTAGAGTCTATGGGTCAATGTATATGAACATGCTAGGCGTTAATTTTGAGTCATATGGACATGTCTAAGTCCCCCTAGGTGTTTTTTTTAATTTTCGGCAAGTTTTAATTTTTCCGTAAATTGGGCCATTTTTTAATGGTTCATTTAAAAAATTTGTAATTGGCCTATCTGGGGCGTCTGGAGGTGTTTTTTGCCTTAGGGGTGCTTGTTTTCTAACTCAGAGCACCCCCTAAACCCCTAAACCCACTTTTCCTAATGTTTGGGTACTTCTACCTTGGTCAAAATAAAAAAAAATCAAAAAATCCCAAAAAAGTCATAAAAAAATCAAAAAAGTGAAAAATGACTTAAAAAAATTATTAATTTTTGGAGAGATTTTGGGCTCTGATTTGGATCAGCATATGTTGTGGAGCATATTGGGCTGATTTGTCATGTTTTGGCAGCCCCATTTTGAGGAGAGAAACAATGCTAAATAGGAGGGGCGCATTTATCCAAGGGAGGGGCGCACTTCACTTAATGGGCAGCCCACGAGTTAAGGTAGGGGCAGCACTATTTGTGCTGATATGGTAGCATGTTTTGGGGCTGCCATGGGCAGCTAAAGACATGGGGATGGCAGCCCCATTCCCTCCACCATCTATGCCACGCCTTTCCACCCATTTTGGCAAGTGCGCCCTCCCTCCTTAGCCATTTTTTTCTATAAATTGAAGAGTGCTCTCCATTGTTAACTAGTGAGATTTGGAGCAGCTAACTTATGATTGTAATAGTTTTATCATTTTGAATAAAAGAAGACTTTGGAGGTCAGCTTGTGGTGTCTTGGTTACATGTGGATGAAGTATCTTGATTTCTCTTCCAAGGTGACTTGTGCATAAGTCTTATTTTTCAAGGGTGTGATGTGCTCATCTATGAGATAAGTTGTTTGTCAAATTTGTTTATTTGTAGCAGCTTAGTTCCTTATGAGTATATATATCTACACTTAATCTTTTGTTTGGTGAGATCTGTGATGTGCAGGTGTCTTCTTGAGTTGGCAAGAAGCAGGATCTTGTTTGTTTTCTGCTTTTTACTAATAATTATTTGCAGATATAGTCCCTTCATACATCACTGAACCATCTTCAAAGCTTCGATTTTCAACAAGGATTTGTTCCATCTCTCTCTCTCTCATTTATAAAAAATTCAAATTTTATGATTTACTAGTACTTTCTTTACAAAGAACCAGTTAATTTTGTCGAAATCTTTCAAATTTTTTCTAAAGAAGTATTAGATCTGATTGCAAAGTAGTATCTGGCTGCCATAGAGCTGATAATTTGCAGCCATTTAAGGGCTAGCAAAGATCCCAAGTAGGCAAGCTCCATAGCTTGTTTTACTTGGTTATTTTTGTCATTTTTTACTTAGTTTTTGACTTAGAAAATTTTGGGTTTTTTAGGAGGTGTTCCAAAGACACTCTTAAAGTGTTTTTGGGCATCTTGTTCTAATTATTGCTTGCTGGTTTGCAGCAGAAGATGAGCAGGTAGGAGGAAGTGCTGGCAAAATCTCGAGCATCCAGGCGATCCGGAACACATATTTCCATATTTGACAAAACCGGGCATATTTTTCTATAATTTTGTAAGCCACCAAGTCACATTAAGTAGACTTGGGGCACTTCTCTTTATCATTGTACACATTTTAAACGAGAGCAAGTGGGCTAGCCAGCGCCCATACCCCATCCCCCCAGGGGTGGCCTGTGTCGTCTCATTTTCATGGCGTGATTGTTAGAGTAGTTTTATTTCTTGTTTTTCGGCATAAAATAAAATCAATTAGGATTAAAATAAACCTTGTTGGTCCGTTTCACTAGCGGGCCACAAGTTCACTCACAACCTAGCTTTTCACTTTTTTTTACAAATTCATAACGCCCCCCTTGCTTTCCCGAAGTAGGGTTTTGTATGAGGGCTTGCCCGAAATGCATGCCTGAAAAGAGACTCTTGGGGTTATAAAAAGATAAAATTTGGGTTCTTAAAATTTTTATAAAAATATACCAAGGTCTTCTCCCGTATGCTCTGTGGCCAACTTGCAGCTTAGTCTGATCCAGTTGGTACACACCAGAAAGGAGTTGATGACTAGTAATAGGACTTAACACCACCCCAATAAAAAAACCCTTTTTGTGAAAATCCGGCACAACACGCAATTTGTTGTCGTGGGCAAATTTCCCAGAAGGCTTGGGATAAAACTGGATAGCGACCTCTTGGAAACCGTTAGGCTTGCCCTCGTTGGTATAGCATCTGAACACCTCCTCGAGACTCCGATCCAGCCTAAAGCCTGAGAGGGAAGCCACGCTTCAAATTTCCGGACATGTTCCCCCGTACCTTGCGTATATCGGGAACCCACATGCCTTAATAAAAAAGATCACCATCACATTAAATTTTAAAATAAACCAAGAACACTCCACAACATTTACTTTTCTGTTTATGCATTTGTTATTTGACTCCATAGCAAGGCACTGGTCCTGATGCAAATTTCATTTTATTGTTGACTAGTATGCAAGTGAATGATGATTATTTTTAATGGGAGTAAATGATAAATGATGTTTTTATTTGAAAAAGGTATATGTTGTCTGTCTTGGTTGCAAAAGTATTTTTTCTAACTCCTAGATTAGAGGCTTTAGTTTCTTTTATTTTTTAGGGTCTACCCCCCTTGGCTTCGCTAGGAAAGCCTAGACGGAGGAGTCGAGTCCCAAGTGACAGCACTTGACTCTGACTTGCCCCCAAGGCCACACCAGCAGCTTGAAGACTTCTGCTGCGTTTTCCCAGGTGTGGAACCAGGCGGCAACAGTGCCAATGATGAAGACTCCCTCATATCTAACATAGATGGGAATGACGACTGTTTGACTTCTATTGAAAATCCAATCTATGAGACTTTTGAAAAATCTTGTTGAGAATCCCATCTATGATATAGCTAGTGAAGGGAGTGTTGATTTTGAGACCATGGGGAATTTTGATACTTCTCATGATCAATCAGAGCCATTAATGAGTATCAGTATTGAGGATTTGGATTAGCAGTATAATGAAGAGTTGGGTAGGATGAAATCAGTGGAATGTCAGTTTCAACCTTCATTAGCACATTCAGAGGTTCCTTATGATTTGGAGCAGCTTGGGGCTTATACTTTCACAAAAATAAACTATCAAAAGATCCCTTCAGATCAATATGATGAGGTAGTTGGTCTGCCTTATCATTCCGAGTTTTTTCTCAGCTCTATTCAGTCATGGGTAGAAGAGGCCTGCATGAGGACTTACCATTGGGGGAAGCACTTCAAAGATCTATCATATGCCTATGATCACCCATCCAATCCTCTAATCCAGAATTATCATGCAGGTTTGCATTTTCTAAATAAAATATCCTTGTTTTGGTTGGTAACCAAACACAAGGTGAAAAGTTTTTATAAGGATAAAATGTTAAGATGGTTGCATTGGATTTATCATTTTACTTAGCATTTATTTTGTTATGCTTAGAGTAGGAAAATAAGCTCATCAAGTGAGCATTTACTTTCAACATTTGTTTTTCATTACTTTCCTTTTATGTACTTAGAATTTTTCATTAGAATTTTTTAGTTTTTTTTAAATAATAAAACTTATGGTTCATTTGCCTCTTATAAAAACTTGTGCTACTGAAAGGTTTCTTGTCAAGTTGAGATGTTTTTACAGGTCATAGAAACCAGAGATTCTGGTATTCTCGTATGCTCTCCTTGCCTGAAGATCAGATCGAGCACACGTCCCACAGTTGGAGCCAGATGTTGCCAACTAAGTTGTACTTGGTTGGATTATCAAGCGAGCGAGCAAAGTTGAACATGTCAATGTTCATTTTCGATGATTTGATGTCGAGCAGGCCTTTTAAAGGCCCCATTTTTTAATTTTTTTTCCACATGTCCATGGCCTTGCGGGGTTTGTAATAAAATGTACTAGCATGGTGTTTTGTAAAGGACTTGGTTCCTCAGGACTTTTTGGCTAAGTCAGGTATTCCAAGGAGTTTTTTTACTTATTAATTACGTCTTGCATTAGTGCATAACATAATTTTTGGGTTTTTCTCCTGCTCCTCCAAAGCTGAAATGCCTGGGGAGGTTAGCGGCCTTAAGGGATTGTTAAAGTCCATGGGTCAATGTATATGAACATGCTAGACATTGTTTTTGAGTCATATGGACATGTGCTAGGTCCCCCTAGGTAGTTTTTTAATTTTCAGCGAAGTTATTTTTTTCCGTAAATGAGCCATTTTTTAATCGTTTCATTAAAAAAATTTGTAATTGGCCTAGAAGTGACATCTGGAGGTCTTTTCTGCCTTAGGGGTGCTCGTTTTCTAACTCAAAGCACCTCCTTAACCCGTAAACCCATTTTTCCTAATGTTTGGGTGCTTAATTTTTCACCTATGGCCAAAAAACTCAAAAAAGTAAAAAAAGTCATAAAAAAATAAAAAAAAAAGTGAAAAATGACTTAAAAAAATATTTCCAATTTTGGAGGAGTTAGAGGTCTGAAATATTTCAGCTATGTTTTAGGAGTTGTAAGAATTGATTTTGGAAAGATTCCAGGCAGCTATATTAGTGGGATTACTTCTCCATTTAAGGGGGGGCATATTTCCCAAAATTGGGCACCTTCAATCATGGAATTTGCAGCTATGTTTATGGGTTGTCACATGGCTGATTTTGGCAGCCCATTACATGGTAGTGGGAAGCCCCATTTGCTCCACGAGTTATGCCACTCACTCCACCCATTCCTCCTCAACTTCGGCACCCCCTCTCCTTGAGTTTTTCTATATAAGCAAGTTCACTCTCATTGTTTTCTCATGAGAAGGTGGAACCTCTGCTCTTACCATTGTAATATCTTTGCATTTCTTTATGAATAAAAGGCTTTGCAGGCAATTCTATGTGTGGATTCTCACGGTGTGGATGATCATGTTCTATTTTTACATATGAGGTAATCTATGTCTTTACATGTTTATTCGTGCTTGTTTATTGATCAATCACTAGCTTTTGAAGGAGATGTTGAGCTTAGTAAGGTAAAGATAGTGTAATCTATTTCATTATTTTACTGTTGGTTATCACAGAGTGCTTAGAGTTCAATGTCATTTTTGTTTAAATGTTTGAATCTAGTTCTCTATTTTAGTCTACACTAGTGCATTTGATCTTGCTTGTGTGAGTTGTTTTTTGTGTCTACAGGTTGTTGATCCGAAGAGTTGGTGGAGCTTGCTTGCATCCATTGGTCTTCAAGATTGATCAAAGGAGAACTAGTCCCATTGATCCCCACGGTGGAGGACTTGGTTACAAAAAATCTTCAAATCTTTCTTGGTTACTTTGGTTTGCATATTGCAGACCCAATTCTTATTTAAATATCATGAGTAGGTCTGATTTTTATATTAGATCTTGAGTTCTTTAAGAAAAATCTTTGTCTAGGTCTAATTGATGCATGCTTCTTTGTTAAATGCATTTTTTTTGAATATTTTAAGGGCTGAAACAAGTAGTTTGTTTTATTGTACTTTATGTTTATCTGGCTGTCCTAGAGCTTATAATTTGCAGCCATTAAAAGCTAGCAAAGATCCCAAGTAAACAAGCCCCATTGCTTGTCTTACTTGGTTAATTTCCGTCATTTTAACTTATAATTTTGACTTAGATTTTTCTGGGTTTTTAGTAGGTGTCCCAAATACACTCTTAAAGTGTTTTTGGGCATCTTTTACTGATGTTTGCTTGCTGGTTTGCAGCATTTGACGAACAGGTAGAGAGAAGTGTTGGCCAAATTTCGAGGATCCAGGCCATCCGGAGCACCTAGATTTTGAATTTTATGAAATGGATACCTTTTTCTCTCCAATTTTTGTAAGCCACTGAGTCAATTAAGACTGGGGCGTTTCTATTGCATTGTAACTAAAGTATTAAACGAGAGCAAGTGGGCTAATCAAGCGCCACACCCCATCCCCCCTGGGGGGAAAACTGTGTCGACTCAATTTTCGTGGTTTGCATTTTTAGTTTAGATTTCATTTCCGCACTTAATAAAATCAAACTAGGCTTAAAATTAACCTTGTTGGTCCGTTCCACTGGCGGGCCACAAGTTCACTCAAAACATAGTTTTATCAATTCTTTTTACAAACTCAAACGTCCCCCTTGCTTTCTCGAAGTAGGGTTTCTTTACAAGGGCTTGCCCGAGTACGTGCCTGAAAAGAGACTCTTGGGGTTTAAAAAGATAAAATTTTGGTTCATAAAATCTTCTAAAAATACCAAGGTCTTCTCCCATATGCTCTGTGGTCAACTTGCAGCTCAGTCTGATCTAGTTGGTACGCATCAGAAAGGGGGAGATGGCTAGTAATGGGATCTAACACAGCCCCGAATAAAAAAAACTTTATGTGAAAATCCGGCACATCGCGAACATTTTGTTGTCGTGGGGAAATTTCCCAGAAGGCTTGGGACAAAACTGAGTAGTGACCTCTTGGAAACCGTTAGGCTTGCCCTCGTTGGTACAGCATCTGAACACCTCCTTGAGACTCCGATTCAGCCCAAATCTGAGAGGGAAGCCACACATCAAAATTCCGGACATGTTTCCCCTTACCTTTGCGTATATTGGGAACCCACCAGCCATAATAAAAAGATCACTTTCACATTAATTCTAAAATAAACCAAGAACACTTGCACAACATTTACTTTTCTGCTCATGCATCTATTTCGACTCCATTATAAGGCACTGGTCTATATTGATATTATTTCATGTTATTGACAAATGTTGCAAATGAATGATGATAATAGTGGTTGGGAGCAAATCATGTATTGATGAATGATTGTTTTGTTTTATATAATTATATGCTGCTTTTATCTTGGTTATCAAAAATATTTTTCCAACTCCTAGATTAGACACCTTAGTTTTTATTTTTAGGGTCCACCCCCCTTGGCTTCGCTAGGAAAGCCTAGACGGAGGAGTCGAGTTCCAAGTGACAACACTTGATTCTGACTTGCCCCCAAGGCCACACCAGTAGCTTGAAGACTTCTGCCGCGTTTTCCCTAGGTGTGGAACCAGGCGGCAACAATCTCACACTCACTTTTTAGAAAATAACCAAGCCTACATGCTTTGAAATGTCAATTTAAAATTAAAACATGTCAACTTAAAATTATAAAATAAAATAATATAAAATAATCAAATATGTCGGTAACTTGGGGCATTTTCCCCAGAGTTTACCAAAAAATGACTAAAATAATTAAAATTGAGCAAATCACTTGGAATTGAAGGCTGGAGTAGCAAGGGGGGGAGTGTCATGCCCCATCTAACCCCAACCGTGGTGAAAATCCCTCAACGCCCCCCCCCATATCAAGCAATGTAGGCTTGGTACAAGGATGACGTCATCATGACTAGGAGCCCAAGGAGAGAGGGCGCTGCAGTGCAGAGGGACCAGGAGGGTGTGAACGGTGACCTAGAAGAGAGACATAAGCCTCAGTGTTGACAGAAACGACACCGAAATGATAAAATAGGTGCGGGGTCATGTGACCCAGTGACCCACCCCTGGGAGCCCTGGACACCAACCTCAGGGCTTCAAGCCCTTTCATGAGGTAGTCAACAATGCCACTAAGCCATAGTACTCCCAGGAGAAAAACCAAAAGGGCCTAGCCATAACCTCCACTCAGAAAGTGCTGGAAGACATCCTTCCTGGTAAAAAAAAATGACCCTCTCTCCCTAGGGCACAACTAAAGGTGCGCTGGTACTGGTACCACGTAATGTTAGTGTTTCATACAATTATAGCATAATATTTCAATAGCATAAAACCAATAGGATCACTAGAAGAAAGACGAAGCACAAAAACAAAGAACACGAGAATTTATCATGGGAAACCCAAACGGGAGAAAACCCAACAACCTTCGTATAGATATGAATAATTCCGAGAATAGAGTACAAAGATGAGAGAGGGAAAGTAGAAGGTCTCTAACCCAAAACCCCAAAAATAAGCTTCTCCTAGCTGCAGGTGCGAGCTCCTCTCCAAGTGATGCGAACTTGTTGTGTGTGAGTGAATGAACAAATGAGGCATACGACCTCTCTATTTATACACATGCAAAAATGACATTTTTCCTTTCTGGGCCGACCTGACTTTTCCCAAACTGGGCCGACCTGACTGGGGCAGTTCTGCCCATTGTTTGGGGTAGACTGCCCATTGTTTTGGGGCAGTTTACCCACTGGGCCGACTTGTCCTGGGGGAATATAAAAATACATTTAATAATAATTTTTTTTACTTAATTTTCCCCACAAGGTTTACATTGATTCTTTCAAGGGTTTACATGATTAATTACATCAAGATCAATTCCCGTAGGAGGTACAAATAATTACAATAGAATATAATAGAATAACTTCCGAAGATGCACAAAATCCAACACTCCCTCTCAACAAGGAAGGTATTCTTCGGTCTTCATCAGCATTACGATCATCTGGGTTTCATCTGTACATCTATACTGTCTCAATCATCTCTATACATACTGAAGGTTGTCAACACAGTCTCAGTCCTTCGAGAAGTGTCATCATGCATCAACTCCACCAATCCTTCGGTGAGTCCACGAGTCTCTCCATCCTACCTAGATGTATGAGAGATGGGCTTTACCATCTGCTACTTGTCCGTCTCATCTGCCGATGGGATCCTCGCTTACCTGGCTGAGAACCTGGATGAGCAGAGGTGCACGACCATCTACTACCTGTTCGTTTCATCTGCCGATGGGGTACTCCCATACCTGGTTGAGAACCTGAACGAGTAGAGTTACCTGTGCAATCATCACATGACCATCTACTACCTGTTCGTCTCATCTATCGATGGCATTTCTCCCATACTTGGCTGAGAACCTGGACGAGCAGAGGCACCTCTGTGTAACCCGACCATCTTCTGCTTGTTCGTCTCATCTGCCGATGGGATTTCTCCCATACTTGGTTGAGAACCTATATGAGTAGAGGCACATGGGTGGAACCCGACCATCTACTGCCTGTCCGTCTCATCTGCCGATGGGATTTCTCCCATACCTGGTTGAGAACCTAGATGAGTAGAGGCACCTGGGTGGAATCCGACCATCTACTGCCTGTTTGTCTCATCTGCCGATGGGATTTCTCCGATACTTGTCTGAGAACCTGGACGAGTAGAGGCACCTGTGTGTAACCCGACCATCTACTGCCTGTCCGTCTCATCTGCCGATGGGATTTCTCCCATACCTAGCTGAGAACCTAGACGATTAGAGGCACCTAGGTGGAACTTGACCATCTACTACTTGTCCGTCTCATCTGTCGATGGGAATTTTCCCATACCTGGTTGAGAACCTGGACAAGCAGAGGCACCTGGGTGGAACCCAACCATCTACTGCTTGTCTGTCTCATCTGTCGATGGGATTTCTCCCATACCTGGATAAGAACCTGGAGGAGTAGAGGCACCTAGGTAAAAGTAGGGTAAACATCTCTATGTCATATCTCCCTCTTAAGGAGAGACATGTTCTCTTCTACTCCAAGTTTTCCGCGAAAGTATTCGAACTTCATCCTAGGAAGATGCTTGGTGAGAACATTTGCAGTCTGGTCATATGTCAGAACATACTGTAACTCGATCGCACCTTTCTGCACCGTATCACGTATGAAGTGATACCGAATCTCTATATGTTGCGACCTATCGTGGAATACAGGATTTACTGACATCAGCACACAGCTCTGGTTATCACAGTGAATCACGGCTGGCTCTGGAATCTGGCCAAACAATCCTGCAAGGACTTTATGAAGCCATACTGCTTCTTGGGCTGCTGTACTAGCAACCATATACTCGGCCTCTACAGTACTGAGTGCTACTGAGTTCTGCTTCCTGCTACACCAGGAAATCACTGTAGAACCCAAACTGAAGCAACATCCGAAAGTACTCTTCCTATCTGCAGCGCATTCGACCCATTCTGAGTCTGTAAACCCCTGCAATCTCAAGTCACACATTGAAGCATATCTCAGCCGATATCCCACACTGCTATGCAAGTATCTGAGCACATGTTTTTCAGGAATCCAGTGAATCTGCCTCGGTTCACACATGAACTGATTGAGAGCATTCACAGCAAAACATATATCTGGTCTGGTGTTCGTTAGATACATCAAGGATCCAATCAGCTGGTGATACATAGTGGGATCAATCAAATTTGAATCTGAAGCAGAATCCCTCAGCTTCTTCAAATTTGCATCCCCATCGGAGTGGCCATAGACTTGCAGTCCAACATCCTAAATCTCTTCAGAATATCTATGGTGTATTTTCCTTGTCCTAGGAAAATCTCCTTTTGCCTCTGCCATACTTCTAATCCCAAGAATTAATGCATCAATCCAAGATCCTTCATTTTGAACTCAGAGGCAAGTTTCTTCTTACACCATGCGGTAAGTTTCTCATTTCTAGTGAGAAACAGGTCATCAACATAAAGGACCAAAATCAGTGGCTCATCATCCACAACCTTGTAGTAAAGGTTGAGGTCTGCATCATTCTAATGCAACTTCCATCCCATGGTTGAAACAATAGCAATGATCGATCTGATCGAAGTATATTGAGCCACAGGAGCAAATGTCTCATCGTAATCGACTCCCTCTTTCTGAGAGAACCCTCTGGAAACAAATCTAGCCTTGTGTTTTTCCACACTCCCATCTGCTCCATGCAAAGTCTGTTGTGCCCATCTAGGCCTCTTCCGACCTACTGTAGTATCTCTGTGAACATCAACTGGCTCAACTGGATCAATGGAATCAATGGGTTCATCCTCTTCTGCTAACTCCCTCTGAATTGAAGGGGGAGATGATCTCATCTCCTTTGGTTCTAGCCTTTCCTCATCATCGATCTCCATGTTTGATCCTCTGCCTTTCCTAACAATCATCTCTACTTCAAAGGACACATCACTGCTGACATCAATATGTCTGGATCCTGGGACGTAGATTCTGTACGCCTATGAAGACTCACTATATCCCAAGAAAATTCCCTTCTTGCCTAAAGGTTCTAACTTTGTCCTTTTCTCCTTGGGCACATGTATGTAGACTGGACAACCAAAGATCCGGAGGTGGCCCACTTCTGGTTTCACTCTTGTGAAAGCTTCTTCCGAGGTCATCCTTTTAGTCTGAGGGTCATACTCCTAGAAGCTTCCTGTTGATCATCAATGGGATTCATGTGTCCACCACTTGTTCATTGGAACAAGTCTCATCATCCTTCTCTTGTAGGCCATATCACATGGTCTTTTCCCTACAAGTCAAATCCCGACTGATGATCAGTGACATTGCATAATCAAATTTAACCAATGTCTATTTTAATGCAATGACAATAGTTTACACATGCATATTGGTTAATACTTTACCACAACAATCATAAACATGTCTACCAAACACATCTGAGAACTATCTAGATGTTTGCTATCTCCACTAGAACATGCCATAAAGAGTGTGCACTACTCTAAGCATGCAGGAAGGAGATATCATCTAGACTAGCTCTATTACATGGTCTTTTCCCTACAAGTCAAATCCCAACTGATGATCAGTGACATTGCATAATCAAATTTAACTAATGTCTATTTTAATGCAATGACAATAGTTTACACATGCATATTGGTTAATACTTTAGCACAACAATCATAAACATGTCTACCAAACACATTTGAGAACTATCTAGATGTCTGCTATCTCCACTAGAACATGCCATCAAGAGTGTGCACTACTCTAAGCATGCAGGAAGGAGATATCATCTAGACTAGCTCTATCATGTGTTCATGAAATGTTGTGTAGCTCATATGCATAGCAAATACAACAAGAGTCTATAGTACACCAAAAGTAAACTATATCAACTGCTCAACACACTTCCTGATAAATCTGCATGTAATGGTTATGAAGACATATAAGACAAAACAGATCTATGTAAGCAAGAAAACCAAATACTTATCTCTTGTTGTTTTTGTGTGTGGGCTCCCACTGCCTTCTTGTGGGAACCACGAGAGACCTCTGTTCTGGCAATCTGGATCTTCATATCCAGTAGTTGGTTCCTCAATGTGAATGTCGCATTGATACTACTATGTTCAAATAGCTTCTTTATGATTTTGAACATCGTTCTAGCAATCTTCTTTCCTGAGATTTGAGGAACCAAGTGGTCTCTAATTGAGTCCACCAAAATCGTTCTTGCTCTTGCATCATTCTTCCTCCAGCGAGATTTGTCTTCTTTGACTTTTGGTTCTGGGACCTCCTCATTGACAAACTACAAGAGATCATTTTCTTTTAGTAAGAGAAGTACCCTGGACTTCCAAGAGATGAAGTTGGAAGCCCCTTCCAGATGATCTTCAACCTTCATTCCAATCACCCTGATTGCAGATCTGAAGCAGAAACCCTAACAAGAGCTAGGTAAAAAATGAAAGTTGTATTCTTGGAAAACTGACTCCACAGGTAGATGCGCGCTAGCAAGGCGAGTTGAGAAAAGGCAGGGCCGAGCCAAAACTGTGGAGGGAGTAGGTCAAAAACTGAAACCCTAATTTCTGCTGCAGCTGTAGAATTAGGTCAAAAACTGAAAATTCTCAGAATTGGATTCTGCCTTCACCAAACGATGTGCCCTCCTTAGAGCAAAATTCCCAAGGCACTTTTTCTGCCAAAATGTTGAGTGAAGGCCTTGAAAGATGAAACCTTAGTTTCGGCAATGGCTTCTTCTAGTACTGCTCTGATAACATGTTAGTGTTTCATACAATTATAGCATGATAATTCAATAGCTTAAAACCAATAGGATCACTAGAAGAAAGACAAAGCACATAAACAAAGAACACGAGAATTTATCCTGGGAAACCCAAACAGGAGAAAACCCAACAACCTTCATATAGAGATGAATAATTCTGAGAATAGAGTACAGAGATGAGAGAGAAAGTAGAAAGTCTCTCTAACCAAAAACCCCCAAAATAAGCTTTTCCTAGCTGCAGGTGCGAGCTCCTCTCCAAGTGATGCGAACTTCTTGTGTGTGAGTGAATGAACAAGTGTGGCATACGACATCTCTATTTATACATGCAAAAATGACTTTTTCCCTTTCGAGGCGAACCTGACTTTTCCCAAACTGGGCCGACCTGACTGGGGCAGTTCTGCCCATTTTTTGGGGTAGACTGCCCATTGTTTTGGGGCAGTTTACCCGTTGGGTCGACTTGTCTAATCTGACAGGGTCGACTTGTCTTGGGGGATATAAAAATACATTTAATAATTATTTTCTTTACTTATTTTTCTCCCCAAGGTTTACATTGATTCTTTAAAGGGTTTACATGATTAATTACATCAAGATCAACTCCCGTAGGAGGTACAAATAATTACTATAGAATATAATAAGAATAACTTCCGAAGTTGCACAAAATCCAACATGTAACAACCACAAAAGTAGGTCAATGAGAATAAAGGAAATGTCCAGTATGAGTACAACGTGGGAGTGTAAACGCAACTCCTATAAAATGCCAGAACAAAGCTAAATAAAATAAAGAAAGATACAAGCAGTAGTACAACATCCTAAACATGTATATATCCATATCAAAGGTACAGAATGCAGAAGTACGAAAATGCAAAATACATTGTGAGTTTGTCCAAATTAGACAACTCAAGCAACTCAAGGTCCTTGAGATCCTGTCAAGAGAGGAAGATAGCGCGAGAGAGCTGAAGATGAGTCCAATGATGTCAAGATTTCCCGAGTCTGATGGTCGAGAGCGAGGGGAGTGAACAAGTCGCTTGCTCGTTGTTAGGGCTCTCTAGAGCTGTCGGGGTGTCTATCTGTATGATCCTGGGGGGGATGTAGAATCCAGGAATACTCCTAGAATCTATGGCCGAAGGAAATAAATTGTGGATAGATTGTTGGCAACTCTGCTGGGGCTGTAAGGTGATCTGACTTGCGGGAGGTGCCTTGCTTTGGATCTGGCTGGGCTTGATCATTTTTTATCTTTGAGAATGAATGGATTGCTGTGTGCATCAGCAACTTCGAATTGGTCTCGATAAGATCAATCGGTCTCCTAGAGGAGGAGTTTGGGGGGGGGACTCGAGGTCTCACCACTCTACTATCGGAGATACCTTGGGGCTCTGCCTGCCGTTTTTTTGCTTCGATCTTACGGGTCAACGTTAAAATAATAGTCAATCGTCCTAGACCTCTTAGGGCGAGGCGAGATGTGGAGGATTTGTGACCTGTGGTTGAAAATCTTCCTGATGGAGAGGGTGAGGCATCGCTGGTCTTGATACTTGAAAAAGGTGGAGAGGGATCCCCCTGAGTCCCTATAGAGGCCGTGATATCGTCCTCTAATCTCATGGTATGAGGGGCACTGAAAAAAGAGATGCATCTTTTTTTTCGACTCCTGTAAATGGCACATCTGGCAGATCCTATCAAATCATTGTAGATGGTGGTCAGTCTCCACTCAGAGTCGATGAGAGTTGACCCAAAGTTGTCCCAAGGGGATCTTGAGTGAATGCATCCAATGTCTATTTGTGTATGTGGGGCAGATGATAATGCCATCCTGCAGCTCCAAAAAGTGCTCAAGGTAGGACATCTTTGGGGCCAAGCTCGTCAGGGGTGAAGTTCAAGTGTCTTGAATGTACATTCTGTAAATATCCTCTCTGATGGATTGGTTAAGAACTTGTTTAGGCGGCCAGAGATGGCTCGGTGCATCTAGGGAGAATTTGAATGGGGGCAGCTGCTCTGGGAGATGGTCACCGACTGGAGAAGCCGAGATGCCTCTGCAAGCCAACCTCGTGCATGTGCAAGTCCTATGGGGTGATCTAAAGCGAGGGCCTCCGAGTAGCAGAGTGCAAGGTAGGAGTATCTCTCTCTCCTGGTGGCGGAGTCTCTGAAAGATTTGACTCTGTGAAGGAAAGAGACCAAGCGAAAGATGACCTCAAGGCGAAAGGGGTAGACATTGAACTCTACCTGGATAATGGGCCGCAAAACAATGCGCTTGCATCAGATGATGTGCCTAAGAAGTAAGGTCTGAACTCTCTCCGTATGCGTCTACTCTTCTTGCACCAAGCTCGTGTTGAGCATGGGTTGTCATTGATGACAAACCATTAATGACAAAGGTAAAATAAAGGTTGATGACTTGGCAAGGAGTGACAAAAGAACATGGCAAGGAGGACATGGCAGCTTGGATGACAAAAGAGTCATAAACGTGATGACATGGTGAGTTTGGTACAAGATGAGTCTTATAGGTCTTGGAACCCATACAACTTCGTTGAATGGTAAAAGAAGTTCGTGGTGTAGTCTGAGTACCCTTATGCTTGGGGTTTGTGATTCCCTTGGTGTTAGTCCTCTGTATGATTGAGCTGGTGAGGTTGCTCAATGAATGAAGGCTTAATGCCCATTACACTTGGTAGCTTGATGGTCCTTGGTACCATTGATGACATGTTCAAGCCCTTTGCACCTTGATGATGTTCTTGTAGCCCATAAATATGTGAGGATGACCATTGGTGGTTTGTATGAGGATCTTGACATTGGTCTTTGATGTGGACAAGCTCTTGAAGAGATGACATGTGAAGGGTTGGGTCTTGGAACCCATACACATGGTGGACATAACCCTTGTACCATGAAGAAGCCCAAGTAGCACATGCTTGAATACCCTTGGTGGAGTTTGAATTCAATTGTTGATGTCCTGCACTAATTGAAGAAATTAAGGGTGAAGAACCTTGCGGCTTGCCAATGCAAGTAAGACCCTCACAAGGTAGTAACCCTCGTCATGCCGTTTCCAACGGTAGGTGGCACGCCATGTGGTTCCTTATGGTTGAAGAGATATTAATTTTTGAAGTTGTGTGACAAAGTTAACCCCATATATTGGCTCAGCTGACCTAAGAAAAGATTTAATTATCATTTTTAATTTATTTGAAAGGTTGGCCAACTCTTTTTTAACCCACACGACTTTTATAAATTGCAAGCTTCTCCACTCCAAAATGTAAGCAAGTTTTAATAAAATGAGCTCTGATTTTCGGGTACTGTAGCATACAGTGGACAGTAATTCTTTTTTTAAATTTATCTTCATCTCTATTTTGTGAGGCAGACGAAGCAATGTTCTTGTTTTATCATCTTTGAAATTCAGGCTGCTTCCTTGTTGAACTCGGGCTGCTTTATGAGGTTTCTGAACTGTCTCTCCTCTGCACAATTTTGGACTGCCATACCTCTGCATTTTCGGATTGTCATACCTCTGCAGATTTTGGGCTGTCTGAAAATTTCGGACTCTCTCCTCAGGCACGTAGATTTTATGAGATTTTTCAGTTTGCTGGTTTTATGTCAAGTTTTCACTGTTTCATCTCCAACCCATTTTTTGCATTGGCTAGAAATTACTTATAAAATTTCAGAGATTTTTTTTTTTGTAGCTAGGGGAATCGACAACTGGAGACTGGGCTGGTACTCGCATGACACAGGGTCCAGGGATCCAATCCCGCTACCACTATACCCCTAGGTGCCCCACACACCCCGCAAGCATGGGACACGGGTAAAGCCGGGTGTGATTTGAACTCGTGACCTCCATTTACAACTGTGACTTCATAACAACTGAACTGCCAATGAGCCACACCTGTGTGGGCGTAAAATTTCAGAGATTTAAAACACATTGAAAATCACATTTACAGGCAAAAAAATAAATTCACTTGCACGTCATAAAGTATTTCAGACTCGGAAGTTTTGGGCAATAGCCCTGGAAAAACCCCCACGGGGAAAACCAGTTGGAGAGAGAGATTTATTTCTTCAGCAAAATATAGAACAACAATTCCAGTAGAAAATACAACTTATCTCCACTGCAATAAATGCACCCAGCAACTTCCTCGATTTCTGTGCCTATTTCTCGATTTCTGTGCGTCTTCTCAATTTCTATGCCTCTGCTCGATTTTTGTGTCAAATACAGAATTTCTGTTTTAACACAGAATCACGTTTTCTGTGCTTGCTGCCTCGAAAACAGTGCAGAAACGGAACCTCAAAAAATGTGCAAAAAGTACAGTCCGTACAGATTGTACGACCCTCGAAAAATGTGCCTGAAAACTTTCTCGAAAACTGTGCTAAGTACAGCCTCGATTTATGTGCCGACTATCTCGGTTTTTGTGCCTGATTTATTGCCTCGAAATGCATGTTGCTTCTCGAAACTCGTGCCCAAAAAATGCCTTGAAACTCGTGCCCAGAATTCCGTACTATATGGCTGCCTTGGGAACTGTGCTATAATAAACTTGTTGTCTAGAAATTTGTACTGTGCATTTAATGCTCAGCAAGCTGCCTCGAAAATCGTGCTAGCTTAAACTTCTCGATTTCTGTGCTCTCTCCTTTCTCTCTTCTCCTCACTCTTTTCACAAGAATGGAAACCTTTTGCCTCCCTTGCCCCTTTTGACTAAACCCTAAGTGAGTTTTAATCCAATGGTGGAGATTAGATGAAATCCAACGGTTGAGATTTGATGAGAATAAATTGTCTAATTTAATTCTCATAAATTCATTTTCACTCACCCACTTAAATTGATCAAAAGTGACTTTAAGTTATAAAGTCACATTAAATGTTCATCTCAAGTCATTTAATGCAAGGGTCACTTTATTTCCCCACTTAAGTGACTTAGGCAATAAAGTCACCTAGGGAACACTTCCTAGGTACAAAAACTAACAAGGCACATTTCGGGCTGTTTCAGAAATCAGATTGTCTCCTCACTAAAGCCACAGGGTAGCTATAGCATATGCTTGACAAGATCATTGATGAATTGGCATAAGCAACAAATCAATAGCAGCAGTGCTTGAGCAGTTGGTTGAACTAGCTTGAAGACACCTTTGATGATGATTTAATTAATGCTTGAGAAGTAATACCTGTTATTACACAACTTGTAGTTGTCCCTAGTGGTATCCCATCCGGGATGGTAGAGGAGATGGACAACTAAAGAGGTGACCCAAGAGATGCCACGGTTCCCAATGCAAGGTGGGAGTCATGTCAACCGAGGCACTCTTCACTTCAGATCTAGATAAAGCAAGACCTAGGGGGAGACCCTATAACCAATCAAATATGATTGGACCCAAACAAAGGTTCCTAGGGATGAGTTAATTGTAAGTTACGGAAACCAATGCAAGGTAAAGTGGACCTAGAAATTATAGTATGGTTGAAGGTGGTTTGAGAGATGATTAGTGTTTCAACCAATGTGTGATTTAGGCCACATGATTAGTTATAATGACAAGATCTATTACCCTGTGTTACACAAGTGGGTCCTACTTTTTTGGGATATGTGAAATGGCTTGATGTGGACCCACAAGGTGAAATTAAGGGATGCAATTGGCACTAGAGGACATGTAATGAGTAGATCTATGGATCTAAGTTGAAATTAGGAGTACCCATTCACTGGATCTAAGGTTTGACACAATTCCCAAGGAGTGCGACTTGCCCAAGGAGGACTAGTGCCTTGTTGGATGGGTTAATGGAGTCAAAAGATATGTCAAAGTGTAGATCGGGACACCTAGAGGTCAAGTCAAGTGGGCTAATTGAGATAGAGTGGTTGGATCTTGCTAGATCTAGGATTTCATGAAATGACCCAAGTGGACCAAAATCCCTTGAAACAAGGAATGCTATCCCCAAGGCAGATCGTCACAAAATGATACTCTAGATATAGGTTTCAAGGTATGCTCGTTCCAAATCTACTGAAATCTCAACTACCTAGGTCCTAGAAGTGGGCAAACTCAGTCACCCAAGGGAGTGCGACCTTGCTCAAGGAGGGCTAAAAGGTGGATAAGGTGTGTCAAATCAAGTCCAATGGCCACCAAATTGTAGATCTAAGTAGTTTAGGCAATGATCTATGTGGATCTAGAAAATCAAGTCAATTCAAGGGTTAGATCTTACTAGATCTGAGTTTTAAGTTGCCAAGTAGTTCAAAAAGGGGGTTTTAATCCCTTAAAATGTGGAATGATGCCCACAAGGTAGAAATCACCCAAGTAAAAGTCTAGGGGTACGTTATCAAGTGTGTAGATTGCAAATCAAGTGGGATCTCACCTACCCACATGCTAGATCTAACCCAACAAGCCTCTCCAAGGAAGTGCGATTTGGTTCAAGAGGTCTATATTGCCTTGAAAATTGTGTTAATTTTAACCCAATCACCACCAAACTATAGATCCAAATAGGGGTGGATGCTATAGAGGTGGGTTCTTAAGATCTTTTCAAAAGCAAGGCTAGATCTAAGTAGATCTAAGAAAAACCAAAATTGGGGTTTTGATTAATTAGGGTTTGTGACAAATGAAGAGAGAATGGATGGAAAGAGGCACATACCTTGTAGATCTTACCTCAATTGCTTGTGGCCACCTTGCAAATTGATAGCATTCTTCTATGTGTATATTCAAGAGTTAGATCCAAGAACTCCAACCAAAACGTCCTCCTCCAAGATAGCCAAATCGTCCTCCTCTTACAAGACAAGATCAAAGAAACAAGTCAAGTAACATGATTATGAAAATGATAGAAAGATATAATAGAAAGCATCAACTATGTCACGAAGATACAATAATGATACTCCCCGTCACAAGATCAACCCAAGAGAGAATATGTGGATCCCTCCAACAATAACCCTCAAGAAATCGCCCTCCTCTCCACCAATTCGACTTTCCTGCAAGAAAACTAGTAGAAGCACCAAAATCCACAATGATACATAGAAGAGATACTGTATACTCAAGATGCAAGAGAATCCACAAGACAAGAGAGATATGCTCCACAAAGAAGTGTTCTATTTCAATATTCCAGAGCTCCAAAGGTGAGCTATACAATAGGGGGTCTCCTCCTTATATAGGATAATAAAGACCAAAACCCTATACCACTCTACAATACTACATCAAGTGAGTGGTTGAGATTAAAAGATCTCAATATACAATCAATGGCTAAGATGAGCCATAATAACATAACACATGGATCACTCATAAAGTGATGACGTCATAGTCTAAAATAATCATGGAGGGTGACGTCATCCACTAGAGGGGGTAAAAGTACCAAAGCCCACCTCATAATCACTAGGACATGACATAAGAAGCACATGGTGGGGCTAGGAGGCATCAATCCTTACTAGCTCATCCCCAAGGCACAATAAAATAATAAAATATGTCCAATATAATATAAATGATCAAATATGTCCTCAAAATCTGTGACAGACAAGTAGTAAAAGACCTCCTGTGATCGCTGTGGGCCTACCCACATGGTGAAAACTGGCTGGAAGATAGTGGGATCACCCTGGAAGACCTCTGTGAAAACCAAATGCCAAAACCTTGCCTCAATTGCCCAAATCGAATTCCTCTGTGACCACTTTATCCCATTTTTTAATTGCCTCGGTAACTGTGAAAGTGCCAAAACTGCCTCCTAGGGCATCTGCGCTGTCCAACTGAGTCCACCAAGCTCTCCAGAAGGGGGGGTAAATGGTAAAAACAAGTGGTTGGACCACCCCCTCCTCATACAGCGCCCTAGGTGAACTGGCCTCTCATGGTCCCTGCTGCTTAGGCTGGGAAATTAGCCCCAAATCTGGTCAACAAGTGTAAAACTGCATCAATCACTGTCAGAAGTGCCCGGAACTGAAAGATAAGTGTCTCATTGGATTCAAAAAACCCAAATCCACTAGGAATGTGTACCCATACACCATGGGTTGCCCTAATGGGCCAGCTGTAGGGTCCACCATATATGGACAGTGCATAGTCTGATGATCTGAAGTAATAATAAAATTTGCTGAACTACTTCAATCATCATCTGAACTATATGTCCATCATATGGCATCATTAACAAGTATGTGGGGCCATCAATCATCATCAATAGGTATAGATATATGGCCCACATAATCACGGATCCCAATAATATACAACCAAGGATAAATCACATCAGTAGACTAAGACATGCTTCTCTAATCATTCTCACAGCCAAGCTCAAAGTATAACATCCATTCAGTGGCATTAATCAAGTTAGCATATTCCTTTGTTATATAAAATTACTTGCACAATAGTTCAAATGACAAACTCACCCATTGGACATGGTCGAACTGCCAGTGAAGGATGAAGGCTAGGAACAAGGTTGGGCCAAGGGGTTGACTTGTCTAACTTAACTCAAAAATACTTTGGACTGGGAGAAGGGGGAAGCTACAAACTCTGTGCTGGACAAAATAACATGGGGGATGGTTGTGCCTTACAAATGGATAAGTTGTTTAGAGAGTGCTTATTCAACTTAGGCATCATGTCTACATCAAGTTGATCCAGGTTCATTAGGATCATTCAATTTCATTTCATGGCCTTTTTGGCCTACATAACCCTTCGGATCTCAGGTGTGCTGATAAACACAACTAGTTGCAGCTTGCATCCAGGGCATGTTTTCATATACATATAAGGTCAGCAATTGTTTAGATATAGATTTTAAGAACCATTGCTTTTTGGACCTTTCTTATACTCTTCGAGAAGTATTTTTAGCTGTTCATCGCTCTTGCCCTTTTTAGTTTCCATGGGCGAATTTATAAGTTTCCATAAGTAGAACATGAGCTTTCAGTTTTAGCCAACAACATCTCAAGTGACTAGGGGGAGTTTGAGCCAATGCCAAACATCGGGACAATCGACCAGAATGATTTAGGCCTACAATCCACCTCACCAACGACAAGTTTTGTCACCAACTTAGAGCCGAGACACTGAACATACAGGGATGCGGTCCAATCACAGAGGTAGAAAAATGGGGAAGTCCTCAGTATCAGAAAGTCAAATGAGACAGGTCAAGGTTTAAAGTCAAATAGGAAAGTCATGTATGGATGGAGTCAAGTGAATATGGAGCCTACACTAGTAAACAACTGGTGTCAGGAAAGACCATATCTATGTAAGGTGGAAAACCAATGGGTTTTGTTAAATGACCTAAATGTGCAAGCAATTGTCCATTTTATGATTTATAGTTCATTTTAAACAGTTTGCCACATCAGGAATAATATACCAAGCGGATGCTGTGATCATGACTAAATCAACAAGATAATAATCCACAGTCAATGATAAAACATCCATAGATCATACAACATCATCATAGTAATAAACATCATATACCATCTGAAACACTGCTGCAATACATCTCTAAGCATTGAACTGAAACTGTATGGGATAAAGGGTCACATCGGTCATCAAATCTGAACTCTCAAGGCTTAGCCTTGACACAAGGTCTAACATAAGTCTGAATAATACACTGCTCTGATCATGAGTGATCACAAAATATACAATCATCATAGCCATGCTCTGAATAATGGAAGCTCTGGAATGTGCAGATATCTGCTAAACAAGAATAGTAGCCCTGCTACTATGGTGTGATAACAATACCATGGCAAGCTGTGACATGGTTTGTCTTGATAGCATGATAGCCTATTTACATTAGAAACAACCTTGTGTTGACTGTGTATCAGCTGCTCAAAAAGGGTGAATTAAAACTGTTATAGTTCAGATTTGTGGGTTACAATATCCTTGTATTTGAAGGACACAAGGGTGTAAAATCTGAGCTGAAAAAGGCACCTTATGAAGCTCACTGGAACAGAGGTTAATTTTGATTAACAATAGAAACAACCAGATAGTACCATGATGTATATACTAGTCATGATCAGAATGATATGCTGAGTTAGTAAACATGCTGATGACATGAACAGAATTATGATGAATAAAGATAAGCCAACAAACATAATGAAGATGTGCTTACATTGAATGATGCTTGGACAAAATAATGATTTAGAAGATTAAATGAAGACAAGATGCTAGCTGTGAATTTTTAAGACTGGACAGTTTGATGATGCGCTGATCTTTGACATATAGATGAATAGTTTGATGACATCCGTGGATGAATAGAATACTGGACAGAATGCTGAAGATGATGATGCATAGGAAGATTGTGAAATGTTGATGTGATGTGTTTGTGATGTATACTGTATTGTAAATGCAAGCTTGTCTTGAATTTGAGGTTAGGATATCTCAAATCTCTTCTTGGCTGGGTCTAAGAAAAACTAGGCTGGGTCCTAGATAAGGAGTTGGTGCTCTTTGTATCAGTTGGTGCTGAATTGCCTCACGGTTGTAGCCGTTTGAAATAAATACAAAAAGATTACAACAATTATATCCCGTGTCTCTTGTGCAATGTGTTGATGTGTTTTAAGTTGATAGTTCATTGATGAATATAACATTGAAGTGAATGTGAAATGATTTAAGATTTAGACTTTAAAGAAGTTGAAATTTGGATTCAGTGTAAGCTCACTGATTCACCCCCCCCTCTCAGTGAGCCATTGTGTCCAACAGCTCGGTCCCCAGATCTAGGAGGCATAGAGAACCGTGGGTCAAATGATTGCCTACATGAGATAGAGTTTGGACGAGAGGTCCTGGAATTGGTTTTGGAAGCATTGTCTCTCGATGAGGGCTAGGAATCATATCCTTTATTGAGTCGAGGCTGGAGGGCCTGTTGCATGCCAAAACAAGGCCCTATGAACTGTACTTTGAGGTAAATGTAAGATTTGGTGATCTCAATCTCTTCCCCTTGAAAGTAAAAATGGAAGTTTGTAAGAGAGCCCTTCGATGCATTGAATACCATAACCTTGGTTTTACCAAGGTTGACCGTAAGCTTTCGAAGGTTACAAAAGCTGGACAAGGTATCAAGCTGTCGCTATAGGCCCTCAGGAGTAAAGGCCAACGACACCAAGTCATCGACAAAAAGGAGAAGGGAGATCAACACTTAATGTAGAAGGCAACCATCCCCCTCTTGGATGTGCTCATAGAGGAAAGACTCCAATTTGTTGATATATATCCCCAAGAGGGTCGCCGAGAGGGGACACCCTTGCTTTACCCCAATGTTACTTTAGATTAAATCATAAAGGCCGTGTGACATCCCGAGTCGTCCCACGACTGACTTGTACAATCTCATGATGGTGGCCAAGAGGGTATCAGATATGCCAATGTCGCGGAGACTTTGGAATAATGCCTCCCTCGGCACTGTGTCAAATGCTTTCCAGAAGTTCATAAAGCAACTGTAAACCCTCGAAGAGCGATGATGGGCCTCCTCAATGATGGATCGAAGTGTGAAGATGTGGTCAATCGTCTGGTATTCCGGGCGGAAACTGGCTTGTCCTCTGGCCATGAGATGCCTACTCTCTAGCTCCTCAGAAAGCCATTGATGTAATGTTGTGGTGTAGAGCTTAGAGAATGTATGGCCCACCCTGATAATCCGGTAATTGTTCGGATCGAAGCTACTCCCTGACTTGTGGATCAAATAAATAATGTGTCTTGCCCAAGCAGGGGGGAAGCCAGAACAAACCACATGGTTAAATAAATTGGCAGTATAGGACTGAAGAGACTGGATGCCATGTTTCAGGAATTCGACATGAAAGCCTTCCTCGTCTACTGATTTGTTGGTACTCATAGCTTTGACTGCTCTCCTAATGTCCCACTCGGAGGAAAGGTGGCATGAGGAGGGGGGAGAGGGGATGCAAGTTGGGGGTTGTCCAGGGATGTCATAAAGGGAGGTTGTGTGGGAAAACATCGCCCGAGGGTCGAGGTCAAGCGAGATGGCATGGTGTCTAGGAAAAAGGGCTCACTAGAAAGCTTTTGGCCCTTGGGGAGTGGTGGAGGGATCCACAAAGTTCACGTCTCCTCCGAGAGAGAAATGTTCATTTTTATGAAGGAGTCTCCAATAGACTTTGTGGATGCTAGGGCAGGATGGGGGGGTCATGTGGAAGGGTGAAACGAAGTTGTTTGTGGAGGGATTTACATTCATCATCAAACCAGCAGTTCATGGGCCAGGAGCCCGAGGTGGGCTTTGTTATCACATTTATAGTAGCAGGGGCTACCATATTTTTAGATCAGATTCCATTATTTTTGTCAGCCAGTTCTTTACATTGAGATGCTTGAGATCGACAGTTGATGAGCATTTATTCCAGGATCACTCATACTTTCATACAACCCCAAAGTAGACAATACAACCTTATGCCATGACTTAGCCTCATGACCTCAGATTTGATGACTGATGTAGCCATTTTTGCCATACAGAGTAGTATGATAGTGCCCAGGTGTGTGCGGTAGCAGTGTTCCAATGACAATGGATGGTTCAGATGGTATGTGCAGGTATATGACCCAACAGGTATATGGATGTGCATTGGTTATGATTGCATTGCTCTTTTGCTCATTTTAGTAGCTTGACATGGTACCTAGTGGTTATGATTGCATTGCTGCTCTTTTGCTCATTTTAGTAGCTTGACTTGGTATCTAGTGGTTATGATCTGGTGGTATATACATTTATATATATATGTGTGTGTGTGTGCGTGTGTGTGTGGACATGGTTGTTTGAATGAATATTTAAATGGTCTAATTTACTCAGAATATGAAGTTCTTGTCTATACTCATTGGTTTCACTCTCCTTAGGAGAATGGACGTGATCATTCCCACCATTTATGGCTTGCTAGTTTGGCACCACCTTTCACTTTCCCCATCCATCCGTTCTCTTCCATCCTTGTTTTTACCTTGACTTACACTTCAGCCTATGATATGGAGGACATCCCCACTTTTGCCTCTTTGTTGGATAGCATCCCTGTTAGTTTGTGTCTCGGCTTTGAGTTGGCAACAAAACTTACCGAAGACTTGATCCTTCTGGGCCAGGATAACTCGCTGGTGTTGGTTCTTGAGCTTAGGTGAGTTGGATTTGATACCTTGGTCTCTCTAGTCGGTTGCCCTGATGTTTGGCCTTGATTGCAGATTATCCCCCTAGTTGCCTGAGTTGTGTTGAGTAGACTTGAAGATTTGTACTACCATCATTACATGCATGAATGAACTATTGTTATATCTCTTGTGCAAGCCCATGGAAATAAACTAAAACTGTGTTTCTCAGCACAATGAAAGAGGGCTATGAAATTGAATGAAATGTAAACACCCTGGATAAAAGCTGCAATTAGTTGTGCTTGTAAGCACACAAGAAATCCAAAGTGTCATAAGGCCTAAGAAAGCAGTGGTTAAATATATATGCCAAATCTAAAGACTGCTGGCCACGCTATTATGTAATGATTAAATTCCTCACGGAGCCTACGGCTTGGGATGTGAGATGGAGTAAGGGATAACTAATTCTAAGTGTCCCCTAAAACCTCAAGTTATCGTTAGCTGTGCACCTAGTTACGGTGGTTCTAGTAAAGATCCTCATGGAGCTGTTTTAGCTTGGATGTGAACAGTAGACATTTGCCAAGGTTGAACAAACACTTCTCAAAACAACTCATTCCATTTGTGAGACACTGCCATTCCCTGTGTGTTTATTATCCAACACATGCTTAAGTGTGTTCCATTTTCCCTTATCCAAAGTATCACAGTGTTGAGTCAGTAAATTCATCCTCTTATCCTAGCCTTGCATGTTTCACTATCACCCAATCCTAGCAAAATGATCACGACCATGAAATGAGTATATTCTTGAAGTTCTATTTCGAGTAGTTGATTAGTTTAACTTATATTTGATGTTATTATTACTTAAATCGCTAGTAATATGCTACTTCATACTTTTTTTTATAAGCTATATGAAGGTCCTTATATTATCATAGGCAAAATGTACAGAGTCATAGTATAGTTGGGTCCTCTCACCAGGGAGAAAATAGACCCATTAACAGTTTGAGAAAGTATCTTGGGAGCTGAGATAAACAACCAAACAAACCTAGCAGTGCTGTAGTGAATCCAACAGAGGATTGTCTTTAAACAAAATAACTGAATTGACATATACAAACTGACTGTATAAAGAAAAAACGGAAGCAAAAAACAAGCAATGATAGTACTCATTAATCGCTATGGTATTCCTTCTGCTCTGGTTGAGTGGTCGGATCTTTGGCGAGAGTAATGCCAAATTTGCGGGCGAATTGCTGCTGGTTGAAGAGCAGCTGCTTCATCATGTCCTGGAGTTCATCGAGCTGCATCAGAATTTCGGCCTGCGCCTCATTGCGGTCCGTAAGAGTTTTACCCAGGATGAGCTTGTGCGACCAGTGCAGGTCCAGCATCTTCTGGTAGAGAGTGCTTCTACCGTGAGTGTTGCTAGGGTCAGGCACAAGGAATTCAAACTCCTCTTGGATTTCCTCATCCGTTGTACATCCTCTGGCAAACCGAGCATCTTCCTCGGCGTCATAAATCTCCTCTTGAGCCTGCTTGGGAATCATTGTATGGAACTTACGGGCCTTGTCCACCACCCCTCTCATTAGGCGAACAGGGGGAGTGGAGGAGGAGCCGTGTTCCCCAGTATTCAGCATCTTGGAGTCCTGACGGGTGTGGACCCGCGTGGAGTAGCCATAGAAACCAGAAACAGAATTTGCAGTAGAGAATGGAACTGCGGGATTAAAGCGAGCCTAGGAGGAAAAGCCCCCGAAGTCTGGCAATAATCAGACCAGCGAACAAGAGTGTTAAGAACAGGGCCAATAGCAGAACAAAGAGAATCGGAGCCGACTGTGGAGCAGAAAAAACCAGAGCCGACAGCGGAGTAGAAAAAACCAGAGCCAATGTAACAAACCCGAATGCAGTAGACAGCAGTGGATCCTTTCCGGAGCAGAGCTTTTAACTAAGTGTCTGCCGGCCTGAGGAGAGGTTGCTGGAAGTGCGAAGGACCTCTGTTATGAATACCCGGGGTGCCATTCGAAGTCATGAGGATGAAAGGACAGGATGAATGATCAGAGGTTGAGTGAATTGACAGAGTCATAACGCCAAGCAGTAGCCGAGCAGAGGACAAGATTTTACGCACGCTAGAGCAATTAAGCTTGCATCGGGTGATCAAGCTCCGGACAGAAGGAGCGGTGGGGCAATGATCAGTTTAAATGGTGAGCTGCATAATCAGAGGAGAGGGAGCAGGTAGTCGTGGAGGCAGGAGGTGCATGGATCGGCAGGGGGCGGGAGCATGCAGCGGGAGCTTGGGGGCAAGCAATGGGAACGTGGGTGGGGTTAAGGACAGGCGCAAGGCTGGAGATAACCGTAGGCACGTGGTTAGAGCTGGGAGCATGCACAGGTGGCGTGTTATCGACCGACAACTGGGTGGTGGTATGACCTGCATCCGGCGGGCCCTAATTGGTGCCATGTGTCTCGGTGTGCACCCGCAGTGGGGGGTGCTACTTCATACTTTGAGTCTTGCTATTAGAATGATTAAAAGAGCATACTTTAACCATTTGCACTTGCAGCATCAGGCAATTTAATCCTGGGTCATATTTTGATCAGTCTTGACCTGGTCAAACCTAGTTTGACTAAGTCAACCATAGGGTCTGAGATGAGTTGGACCAGGGATGTTTGATATTGATGATTTATGGTTATTTTTAATGCCCATTAGATGGTTCCATGCAGCAGACACAGGTTTCAGATGTTGGTTTGGTGGTTTTTATGATTATTATTATTATTTATAGGCCATTATTTTTATTTGTGTGGGCATGGTTATGACTACAGATGATTATACAGATAACCGCAGGGTGTATGGGTTCTCATCTCTAGTACATTTGGACTTTCTGAGTCCATTGGGACACTTAGTTTTCAGTTGCAGGCATTTCCAGATGAGATTTCACTTAAATTGTCACTTTATTGCAGATTTGCCGTTTAAAATGGCCTGACAACACAGTTTGATTTTTTATTTGGTTCACCTAGGGTGGTACAGAGGGAGCATGGGGTCCAACCACTTGTTATTACCAGATTACTATGCTCCCAGACATTTTGGTGTAGTCGGTTTCGGCCCCGGGGTACCAGGCAGTGAGCTACATGCATTTTATTCTTTAATAGGTGATTTTTCTGAGGATAAAAATGGTAAAAATGGTTACTGAGGAATTCGATTTGGGATATTGAGGCAAAGAATTGGCATGAGGTTGGTTGAAAGGATTTGTGTGATGCATCCCGCACCTTCCAGAGCAGGTTTCAGCATTCAGTGGGGTCCACACACACTCCGGGCTTTTATATTGTGTTTTTATTGTGTCATTGAGGGGGCATGATTTGGCCATGTGGTCACAGTATTGTATCATGATGAGTTATTATATGTTATTGTGCCATGGGGACATGCTAGTGAAGGATGAGTACACCTCCTAGCCCCACCATGAGCTTATGTCATGTTGTCTAGTCACTTTCATGTGGTGCATCCCCCTAGGGCGACTTAGCTAGTGCGTCCCCTCTATTTTTGAGTTGATCCGTGTATGTATTATTTGGGCTCATCATAGCCATTGATTATCACTTATGTATCTTTTGATCTCAACCACTCGTTAAAAAGGTGGTTAGGTTTTTGGTCTCCTTCATTCCTATTTAAAGGAGAGACCCCTGTCATTGTAAAGGGGACTTTTGGCTCTGGATCTTTGGCAATAAAGAAATATTTTGGGAAAAATCTTATGTCTTTATTATAGATTGTTCTTGTGCTTGATTGTAGCTCTGATATCCTGTCACATCTTTGTTGTTTGATGAGTTTTCCATGCTAGACGTTTTTGCTTGATGCGTGCTTTGTAGGAGGGCGACTTCACTGGATCTCTTCATTGGATGAGTAAAACAATTAGGGAGTAGTTTTTATTGTATCTTTGATTAATATTTATGCTATCTGATTCTTTTTGCATCATTTACTTTTTTTTTCTTCTGAAAATCAATTCTCCTCGAGATTGTCATTTTTAGGAAGGGGGGTGCACTAGCTATTGGAGGAAAATCGATTTCACCTTGGGAGCTGTCAAATCAACTTGGAATTGTTTCGAGGGAGTTGGAACATCAATGCACTTGGCATCTGGAAGTCATATTCCATTTGTCTATAGTTACTTCTTCTTCAAACCCTAAGCTATTAAAACTTATAAAAATTCTCTGGGCTTGATTACTTGGTTTACTGGCAAACCATTTCTGGGTTTTTATCTTACGGCCAAACCCCAGGTGTGTTCTCTAGGGCATCATGCTATGAGGAATCCATCTACCCCTTTTCCCTAGGTACTGATCTTTAACCCTTGCGCCCTCAATGGTTAGCCTGTCTACCGGGTTGTTAAATCCTTTCTTGTTGAGCTTGTGTACCTTGATACTGTCAAATCTCTCTACAAGCTGTGCTAGAAAGCCTTAACTCTTCAGATCTACTCCTTGGGACCATTTTCCTTGATTTAAGGATCACATTTCCCAAGGCAGTCATATTTGATCATTTGTCCTAGCACATGAATCTTGGAATCATACTTAATTATCAAGTCATTGTGTTTTAAACACTTAAAGTCTAATTTTATCTTTCCTAAGCATCCACAGTGACCTTGTTTCCTTGAATCTAGGGTTCTTCACCGTTCACCTTATGCACCCTATCTTTTTAGCTTGATCTCGTGATTGGGTTAGATCTTTCCTGTTGGGAGTAGATCAGGGTCTTCCCCTTTGCTATCTGTGGCTTGGATAGCATAAAGTGAAGAGCGCCTCGATTGGTGTGACAACCAATATATCTTGGGGATTGAGGCTCTCTTGTGTCACCTCTTTGGTTGCCCGTCCCCTCTGCAGTCCTG
This sequence comes from Larix kaempferi, assembly GCA_027924585.1. Lineage (NCBI taxonomy): Eukaryota > Viridiplantae > Streptophyta > Pinopsida > Pinales > Pinaceae > Larix > Larix kaempferi. The sequence goes on from BSBM01000438.1 coordinate 5,635,761, forward strand.
TATAGGATCATCTATTGGGGCAACTACGAGTTGTGTGATAACAGGCTAATGGGTGCGTTGACGAGTTGAATGGGGGTAAGAGTCCAGGGCTGCCTCCTCAAGAGCCGTGGAGAGAATCTCGTATTTGGCTGTGGTTGTGTCAAGGGACCTGAAGTGGGAAATGGGGGGAAGCAACTCCTTAATGTGGGTGGTGTAGGCGTCGGCATAAACTCTGTGAAAGAGGAAGGTGGTGCGGGGGGTGATGAGGTGGGTTTCGGGGTGGGGGGAGGAGGGGAGGATGTAGAGAGGGAGAAGGTAAGGAGAAAGTGGTCTGCCAGAAGGAGGCGGGATATTGAGAAGTACTGAATATGTGGGAGGAGATCCTGGTTGGTCAGGATATAATCTACCACACTGTTCACCCCACTGTGGGGGAAGCATGTGAAATCTCCTGATCCCGGGAAGCAAGGGAGCCCATTCAAGATCAGTAAACCTTGAGACTCACATAGATGTAAAAGATGCCTCCTGTAACCTGTGAGGGGCCCAAACATGACTTGTGAAATCCTGTGAAGACAGAAAAATCTGCATAATATTTTGTAAAGGACACTCATGAGCCTAGTTTAGGATGGAAGAAGTTCTAATTTTTATCAGTGATCAAGATTTGGTGAGATTGATTTCACGATACTCAGGTTACATATTGGAGTGACTGTGGAAGAATTACTAGGAAGCTGCAAGCACAATTTTATACATCTGACAAAAAGTGAATACTGTTGCATGATGGTTTTGTTTGGAGAACAGACAAAATAAAATGAAAATTAGAATGGAATTTTATAATGACAGCAGGTGAACAAAGGATAATGTATCTCTCTAATTGATAAAAAAACAGCAGGTGAACAAAGGATAATGTATCTCTCTAATTGATAAAAAAACAGCAGGTGAACAAAGGATAATGTATCTCTCTAATTGATAAAAAAACAGCAGGTGAACAAAGGATAATGTATCTCTCTAATTGATAAAAAAACATACATCTGAGGGTAGAATACGGTGAGTTGGAGTGAAAAGATAGTAGATCCGGATGAAAATAATTGTAGCATTGTATATGGGGTTCATCAAAACATGTAACAAATGTTGATAATATCCCAGGGCTTGTCTCCGTCTTGTATGGGGGGTAGTTTAATAGCATGAAGAAAAGGTTATTTTTTCAATTTCTCGAAGCAAATGGACATTATTGCAGTATTCTGAGTGAGTGTTGATGGAAGATGACTTTATATAAGGCATGTTAGTTAATCAGGACTCTCAAAAATAGAATACAAAAGGATTTTTAACTCAGCAGGTCACATCTATGAATTTAGATGTTTCTTTCAATCTCAATATTCTGATGACCTTATTCCACATTGTACTCTCTCTTTTGAGCTTGTTTTCCTTTGCTTCTCATACAAATAACATTCTGAAGTTTCCTATCTTGAAATGAAAGGAAAGTGGTTAACATGTAGATAAAGATCCTTTTCATTATTGGAAATATTGTGAATTTAGTTTGATGCTGTTTGCTTTTAAACATATGCAGTGAAGACTCCATAAAGGATTTAAAACAGTGCTTGGACAATACTGGCCAACATGCAAAGCTGGTGGATTCATTTCTTTCTGCTTTACGTTATCGTCTTCTTATTGCTGTTGCCTCGACTAATGATATATTAACACAGTATGTTTCAACCATAAAAGCACTTCGAACTCTGGATCCAACTGGTGTATTCCTTGAAGCAGTAGGACAACCAATTGGGGAATATCTGAGAGGAAGAAAAGATGCTAGTAAATGTATTGTGGCGATGCTTACTGATAGCTCAGGAGGTGGAAATAGCACAGATGTAAATGAAGGAATTAGCCTACTTGAGGAGCTGAGCAGAGATGCAAGTAATCGTGAAAATGGTGATAATGATGATGATTTCAATGCTGAAGATGAGAAGGCTTGGGCTGCATCTGAACGGTATGCACTTCCTTAAATTTCAGTCAAGATTGAAGTGCGCAATAGAGGTTTTGTGTCAAAGGCTCATATTTTGTGTTCATATTGTTTGACAATGACAGTTGGGAGCCTGATCCCGTAGAGGCAGATCCATCCATGGGTAGCAGGAACAGGAGATCGGTTGATATTCTTGGTATGTTGGTTGGAATATTTGGGTCCAAGGAGCAGCTTATAAATGAATATTGCATTATGCTGGCAGAAAAATTGCTCAACAAATCAGATTATAACATCGAGCGTGAAACTCGTACTTTGGAGCTGTTTAAGGTAAGATAGAGTTTATTTCTAATAGGTACCAGGCCGTTGTGATCGCAATTCTTGTTCCTGAAAGGAGTTGTGTACTAATAATTCAAAACTAATGGTGGATTATTACTTTTTCAAAATTTCTTTAGATACTTTTTGGAGAGGGGAGCATGCAAAGATGTGAAATAATGATCAATGATTTGACTGCCTCCAAGAGGACTAATGCAAATGTCAAGACTACTCTAAAACAGCAAAGTCAGCATGAAGGTATTCCTTTGGCACCACCTAGAAAGTTTGAAGCTAATTTATGACAATCCTCATAACTCAAATCATTTTTGTACACATGTAATACAAATGATCAACACTTAATGCTCGTACATTTAGTTGATGAAGCTAACATCTTTGTTTTAACAGATCAGTGCGAGAAGCTTGAAGAAAGTAAGTTGTCACTGGATATAATTGACACAACAATCGTCTCTTCATGCTTTTGGCCTCCATTCCAGGTTAAATCTAAATCTGCTGATGCTTTTTGGTTCATTTGGTTTTTTATATTTGCATCATCAACTATATGCTAGACTGCTAGTTAGGAGGGTAATATATGCTACATATCATTGAGAACAGAGGTTTTTAATATTTGCATCATCAACTATTTGTTAGTTAGGAGGGTAATATATGCTACATATCATTGACATTAGAGCTTTCAAACAATTTTGTTCACTCCTTTTTTTCCAAGGAATAACCTCATGGAAAACCCTCCGAGTGCTTCCACATGATTCATGGATGGTAAATGGGGTAAACCGTTGGCCCTGATTATGGAGCCTAACCCTGAGGGGATCAAGAGAGTCGAACCCATGGCCTCCCCAACTTTGGGGGGAGAGATCTCACGTTTGACTCATTACCGCTTGAGCTAACCCCCAGGGCTTATTTTTCTTGTTCACTCCTATGAGGGGTATACTTCATAATTTTTTTTCTGCTGATTGATCCAATACAAATGTTTAAGGCTATACAAATTCTTTTTTTATGCATATTGTTATATCGGTCCACCTTATCTTGATTCATTGCAGTACAATACCATTCTCTCATTTCAATGTTAAATTGGAATGGGACTCTCTTTTGCAAAATATTAAGTCCTATATTATGAAATTAAAAGAATACATCATGCAAAGTTGAGCGATTTGCACCCTCTTGCAACCCAGGTCTTCTGACAAAGCCGAGTTAACATATTAGATTGAACCCCATCATCACGGTCTCGAACATACTTTCTAACAACATGAGCTTTAGCAGCTATATGAATTGCATAATCAAATGTAATGGCAATAGTTTACATAGGCATCTTAGCTAATACTTTAGCACAACAATTATAAACATGTCTTCCAAACACATCTGGAAACCATCTAGATGTCTGCTATCTCCACTAGAACATGCTGTCAAGAGTGTGCACTACTCTAAGCATGCATGAAGGAGATATCATCTAGACTAGCTCCATTATGTGTTAATGAAGTGTTGTGTAGCTGATATGCATAATAAATACAACAAGGTAAACTATATCAACTGCTCAATAGACTTCCAGATAGATCTGCATATAATGAAGATAGATAAGTCAAAAAACAGATCTATGCAAGCAAGAAAACCAAATGCTTATCTCTTATTGTTTTTGTGTGTGGGCTCCCACTGCCTTCTTGTGGAAACCGAGAGAGATCTTTGTTCTTGCAGTCTGGAACTTCATATCTCTTAGAAGAAGAACTCTGAACGATCATCATTCCTTGACTTCTTGTGAGAAGTATTTTCTTCAACATCAGCAGTTGAGGCTTCATGCTTCCTTTTGTTAGAACTTCGGCACTTATTGGCATAATGACCATATGCCTTGCACCTGTAGCATTGTATTTGAGATATGTCCCTCATCTTCTTTTGATCTTGGCGAGGACTCGATCTCCTATCTTGGTGCTTGTGTTTGTGGAACTTCTTTCCTTTTCCCTTACCTTTCTTGGCATGGGATACAAATGCTTGGTTCTCCTCAGGCTGTGAGTGCCATGGAGTCTTTGTCGTGCTGCAATCCTTGTCTCCTCCTGAGTGCAATCTGCCCATAGCTTATCAAATTTTGGTAGTTTGGATCTACCACTTATGCTTTGGATAAAGGACTCCCAAGATGGTGGAAGACCATTCAGAGTGTTGATGACAAGTTCTTTATCATCAATGGGATCTCCACTAGTGCTAAGCTTGTCCCTTAGTTTTGTGATCCTCATGAAGTATGAGGCAATGGATTCTGATTTGGATATCTTCATATTTGAAAGCTGGTGCCTCAATGTAATTGATACATTGATGCTGGTGTGTTCAAACAACTTCTTTATGGTCTTGAACATTTCCTAGCATACTTCTTCCTTGAGATTTGTGGAACCAAATGATCTCTTACTGAGTCCACCAGAATCCTTCTTGCTCTGGCCTCATTCTTTCTCCATCAGGATTTGTCTTCTTTGGCTTTTGGCTCAGGGACCTTCTCATTTACATATTGTAGCAGGTCATTTTCTTCTAGAAGTAGAAGAACCCTAGACTTCCAAGAGATAAAGTTGGAAGCTCCTTCCAGATGATCTTCAACCTTCATACCAATCATCTTGACTTCAGATCTGGTTCAGAAACCCTAGCAGGAGCTAGGTCAAAAATGAAAGCTGAAATTTTGGAAAACTGATTCCACTGGTAGATGCGCCTTGCCAAGGCGAGTTGAGATGAGGTAGGGCTTATTCAAATCTGTGGACAGAAGTAGGTCAAAACTGAAACCCTAATTTCTGCTGCAGCTGTAGAATTAGGTCAAAAACTGAATTGAATTTTGTCTTCACCAAAAGATGTACCTCCCGAAAAGCAAAATTCCCAAGGCTCCTTTTCTCCAAAATGTTAGTTGAATACTTTAGAAGATGAACCCTAGTTCTGACAATGGCTTCTTCTAGCACTGCTCTGATACCATGTTAGTTCTCATACATTCATAGCATAATAATTCAAATGCATAAATAGGACCACTGGAAGAAAGACAAAGCACAAAAACAATAACACAGTAGTTTTATCCTGGGAAACCCAAACGGGAGAAAACCCGACAACCTTTGTATAGAGATGATAATTCCGAGATCAGAGTACAATCATAAAAGAGAAAAGATGGAAATGCTTTCCAAAGATAGAAACCCAAAACAATCTTCTTCTCCAGCATATGCGAACTTCTCTCTCTCAAGTGATGTGAACTTGAGTGGATGAGTGAGTGACAAATGAGGTGAACTTTACCTCTTATTTATACATGAGTCAAACTGACCTTTTACCCTAACTGGGCCGACTTCTCTAGGAGACTGGGCTGACTTCACTTGGGGAGCAATTAATAATTAATTTTAATCTTTTCTTTTGCTTGCTTTTCATCCCAAGGTTTACATTGATTCTTTCAGGGTTTTCATAAATAAATTACATCAAGTTCATCTCCCTTAGGATGTACAATCAAGTACAATAAAATACAATAAATAATATCTTCCGAAGTTGCACAAAATCCAACACATACTAACATAGAAATAAAAGTAAAACATGAGCTCATACTAATAGTCATCTTCATCTTCATAGTCTTCCTCAAAAATAGAACAAGAAGCACGCTCAACAACAAAATGTAGAATGGAAGAAGTATTTCCAATTCCACTTTTAAGTTCCTCAATACTTAGTGCAATAAGAGAGAGGTCCAAGTCAGCATATTCTAACTTGACATCCCAATCTGTATAAGGTCTATTGCTATATTTTGGGACCGAAGTGCTCAAGTCGCTTGTGTGAGGAGAGAATGAAGTGATGTTCTCTTTATAACTTTCTTCAACCTAATTAGAAGCATCTAGAATTAATTTTTATTTTAAAATTTAATGTATTAACCCTTAATTACTAAAATCCGTGGGCGTAAAAAGACTTTACGTGGACTGTTTTTTTAAGTGACAGACTTTTATTTGATAGGAAACACACCGGACAAGAGAGAAAACGTGACAAAAATGCGTTTCCATTCGTACAGACGCATTTCCCATACATGAAACGTGTTTCGTATGGAAGAAAACGAGTTTCTGTTAAGTACCATATAGGTTTCCGAGTTTTAGCGAGTTTCCGAGGGTGAAACGGGTTTTAGACCTGATTTTCTTGCTACTTAGCTTCACAATCATTTGCTTCAGAGTGATCTCTGCAACTAGATTAACCCTCATACAATACGAGGCGTAACGGGTCCCATGTTTTTGCAAATATGCATTCCTGGTCCTGTTCTTATTCCCATTTGTTTATTGCATATTATTTCTTGTCAAGCTATGTTTGTAAACCAAAAGAATGCCATAACAAGTTTTGGTGTGGAATGCCTTTCAATTGTTTCCACTTGAAATATTTTGTAATAAACACACAATAAATAAATATAATCAGGATCATTGCACCGCCCATGGGGAAAATAGGGTCTACTATTTTGTCCTATGGTCTAGCATGTAACCAATAAATTACTTCACAAAGGTCTCAGACTCTAACATGCAATTATCTCCTCATTTTTGTAATCTCGTGGAGTGATGAGTTTACACATCTGAGGCCATTCATTTGTTTAGAGAATTTAGGGTTCTCAAAATGTTTCCAGTTCTATCTATCTTCCTGCCAACTCTCATTCTCTTATTTCTTTCTTTTCTCAAATTGATATTCTTGTTGCCCTATTTGTTAATTTTTAGTGCAACTACGAGACCCATTCTCAGAGAGGATGGTACCCTAGTCAGTTAACTAGGGTTCCTGGTCATGTTAACCAGGAAGAGTAGAGAGTAAGACCCTAAAAGGTACCTTAGGGCCCCCAACTGTCTCCTGGGGTTCTTGGTTGGGGACCAAGCAAGTTGATGCCATGGCAAAGTCCCTAGCATGTGGCTAGGGCCCCTATTTGTCTCTAGGGTATTTTGGTCTGGGACCATACAGTTTCTTGGTCAAGAGGACCAAGTAGATCTTGTAGGTTGAGATAGAGACATCCTGGTCTAGGACTAGGCAGATTCTTGGTCACAAGGACCAAGTAGGTCCTGCAGGTGGTTTCAGTCTAGGACTGAAAGTTCAGCCTGGGGCTGAGAGCCATTCCTTGAGAATGGAGGTTCTTGGTCAGTTACCAAGATGATGATGTGTGATGTCCTCTTCTCCTAGGTCTTCGAGATGGTTGAGTTAGATGGTCTTCTCAAGGGACTGGCCACCCCTTGATGAAGCCACTAACATTTTACCTTAGGAGCAGTCTAGAGGACCACATGATCACATCATCTGTGTGGACCCTTCCTTATACAGTGATGATGAACTTTCAGGTTATATGGAACATTTGTACATTTAAGAGAGAGATGATTGGTTGTACCTTCTCCACCTTGGTTGATTTACTTTTGGTCCTTACACCTTGTTGATTATTCGTCTTGTGGTACCTTGTCTTTGATAGGGTCATTTACCCACCTTGAGTTATCTTTTGATTTGTACCACCTTTGATGTTTTTGGTCTTATGGGTACTCTGGTTGTTTGACCATGTTTTGTGGTTTACCCTTGGTCCTAGGGTTCATGGGTTATGTGTCCATTCATATCTTATGTTGGACCATGTGTTGGGCCTAGTACCCACCTAACGTTATTCTAAATATAATTGGTACCCACTCTTTTTTTTATGGTACCATTCTGATGGGTCATTGTACCCTCACTTATTTATATGACCCTTATTTATTTTTATTTTTTATTTCTTATTTTTTATTCTTTTATTTTTTTATGATTTTATTTTTAAGTGGTATCTCCCTAAATTGATGGAACTCTAACTAATTTAAAGTTTTTATTTTTTTATCCTTCTAGAAGTCTTTAGGTTCCTATATATTAAAGACTTCTCATTAGCATTTTACAAGCATCTGAGCTCTGCTCCTTACTGTGCTTGACGTCAAGGGTTTTAGAGCTGCTCCTTCTGATTTTTTGAATGCAGCCCACCTGCTTATTCAAGTTCAGATCTAATGTTTTGATGTTAGTAAGCATTCAGGGTTGTTCTATGTTAAGACATGATCTATTTCTGTTGACTAGTAACATGACTGAAGGAGGCCGTGGCAGTTAACTTCTTTGCTCACCTGGGATTTTGTGGAAGTCCAATCTGCTATTATCAAGCTTGATTTACCTGTGTAAAGACCTGATCTGTTTCTGTGAGGACCCGATCTGCTAGTTTTTGGTTTGATCTATTGATGTTTGAGCTCGGATCTCCTTTACTTCTGCTAGACTTTAAGTCTGTGACCCTAAGACTCAGTCTTAAGCTCTAGATCCAACTATTGGTGGAGACCGTAAGGTTCTTTAGTTTATTCTCAGTCTGCTGGTTATATTTTTGTGAAGGCCGTGAGGCCTGAAAGTCTAAACTGGTGGAGGCTGTGAGCCCTGGGATCCGATCTATTCTTTATAGTGATCAACCAGCTTGTTCTAGATCTGATCTGAGTATTTCTTTGGAGGTCATAGCTGTTAAGCCCAGTCATCTCTCTCTCTGGTTTGTACTTACCCTTTAGTAGGGTCAGTTGGTTCCTAATGGTGGCTGGCCTCTGAGAGGCACAACTTTGTCTGAAAGTAATTTTTCTGAGTATAAAACAGGAAGGTTCTACATTCCAGGTAAGTACCCTAAACTTATTTTCTTTACTTATATTAATGTTGTTTAACTACTGTTAGTAATTACATGTTACTGGAGTTTACTTTAACACAGTGACCCAACTGGTAGTGTTAAAGTGGAAAAGTTGAAACAGATGAAAATTTTGTTTTGTTTGAGCTACTGTTGTACTATTTCAATTTTAGTATTAGATGTTAAATGTTAAAAGTAATTTTTTGCATTAAAGTACATTGATTGTTTTCTGCATTAAACCCTATCAAAAATTTAACACTATTTCCTTCCAAACCTGGAGAATGGTAAAAAGTGACAAAGTTACAACTATATATACTTTGCAGCATCATAAAGCAGAGTGAAGTACGTAGTTTGAAGGTTGCCATCTCTTGTTGGATGATGGGTTATTTTGTAAGCCTTATCAGTATTTCCTTTGCTTGAGGACTTTCATTATGAGAGTTGCTATCATTTCACTTATGCATTGTAGTTGAAGCTATTTTTTCTGACATTTAGAAAACAAGTAATTAGGAAAGTTGGATGAATGGCAGAAAATTGAATAAATATAGACATCAGACAGAATGCAGAAAATAGAATATTTATGAAAGTCTGTTGAAATGCTTTAAGGACAATATGTATTTTAGCTCTTATCAGAGAAAGTAACAGTAGATGATTTGTTGGACATTTTGCAGGCAGAAAATATCAATATCCCCAGTGAAATTGATCAACTACTTGATGACTATGCCAAGCAATTCCATGTGCTAAGAGCCCCACGGAAGATCATGTGGAAAAAGAATCTTGGAACTGTCAAGGTTACCAGATTTCCTCCTGTTTGTGTCGAGAATATATTTGATTTTTATGAGATATTCAAAATTTTATCTTTATTGTCTTTGGCTTGAACTTACAATCTTTAAAGTATTTTATTAGAAAGTACAGTATTTAGATCTGATTTATTAGGTTGGTATCAAGTGCATTTGGGGTTCTTGATAATGATGGGAAATTACATTTCTGTGATTGCTTGGGAACTACTGCTATGCTTCTGGATTGGTAGAGAAAACTGTACATGTTATCTGAAAATCTAATATTTTGTCCATTCTCTTGCAGTTGGAGCTGCAATTTGAAGACCGATCGGCTGAGTTTGTGGTGTCGCCAGTTCATGCTAGTATCATCATGCAGTTTCAGGAGCAGCCAAGGTCAGTGGAAGAATTGATATGTTAAGAATGCAAAGATTTGGTGGCAAAGCCATAATATTTTTCTTTTGTAGTTAGATGTGCAGGTTCTTGTTGTCTGAAATTTCATTATAAAATCAGTCTAGAATGGTTTTAGCTTTTGTCAATTATTGTTTTATTTACACCAGGGGAAGTTTCTTCCTATTCTTTTCTTTACCATAGGTGGACATCAAAGGAACTTGCTACAGCAGTTGGGATATCAGTGGATACACTTTGCAGGCGAATTATCCTGTGGGTGAATAAGGTAAATGGTATTCACCTTGATAGAATCCATATCATGCTGACATCTCATAAACTATGATTGAGTCTTTTAATAATTATCTATCTTTTAGCAAGGCTGATGTACACTCTGATGATATAATTTATGTATTAATAGTGATGAATCAACAGTCTTCTCAAAATTGACATACTTGCCCTGATGATGAGCCGAGATCCTTGGTTTGAAATGTTGACACAACAATGAACATTGTAGATATTCCGAACAATAATTTTCACTGCAGAAATCTCCGAACAATAATTGTAATCTTGTTTTCGGCATTCAGCATTTGGACTCTATTATAAAACTTTTTCAACTTTTTCTCCATTATGTGCTTGTTACATTTTTTGATTGTCTGATTAGTTCAAAGTGTAATTCGTTTAGTTCACCCATCTTTCTATACCTTGAAGATCTTGTGTTATATTGAAGCTGCAGAACTTGCTTTTGTATTTGTTTTCTGTTTATGAATAAACCTATCTTTATTTTTTGAAGAACGGTTTCATAAGGGGTCCCAAAGATAAATCCTACACATTTCAGGGATAACTTGTACAAATAATGAATAGAGCAATAAATAATGAACTTGTACTTAATGCTCAAATGAGTAAAATACCAAAAGAAATTGCTTTTAGGAAAACTTGGATCCAAATGAGTTGCAATATTAGGATAGTTTGTCAGTGTTCCACAGGGAAGTGTCCCCTAGGGTCAGGGGTGCGCTCCCTTCGTTTCCCATGCCCTAGGGGCTTGGGGACTCCTTGGGAAACATTTCCCCACGTCCCTTTTTTCCGAAAAATCAAGGAAACACACAAGGAACGTTCCGGAGAGGTGGGGGGTGTCCAGGCGCCCCCTCACAAAAAGGGGGATGCACACCCCCACGTGATTTTCAATTTTTTTTCATAACATAAAAAAACAAAAAAAATCATTAAACTAATAAACCTAAAAGCTATTCCACCCAACCCCTCTCCTAAAAGCCCAACCCATCCATTATTCTCACATTTGAAACATTTATCTTATGCAAACAGATTTCCTTGGAGAGAAGCGGCTGGCAACAAAGAAGAGAGGACCGGTTTGCCAAAGGGAAGGTGTGATTTGCCAAGGTAAGAGGGATTTCATTGCTTGAAGGCTGGAGCAGGGGGTTTGAAGGCTGGAGCATGAAATGGTTGGTGTGCCATTGGTCACTCATGATAGTGACTCTAACTCAGATAGTGACACTCCCATTGATGGTCCTGTTATCACATTCATAGTAGCTGGGCTACCATGATCACAGAGCAGATATCTGCACTTTTCCGACCTTTGCCTTTGCACATATTCAGTGAGATCAGCTATGATGAGCAGCATTATTTATGATCACTCACACATCGGAGCATCCTTATATCAGACATACAGTAGACCTTATGCCAAGGTTGAGCCTTAAGACCTCAAATTTGATGACCGAGATGACCTTTTATTCCATACAGGTACAGGGCAGTGTTCGGAGTTTCAACAACAGTGTTCTCAGTGGGTATAGTGACCCAGATTTCAGATACAAATATATGACCCAGTATATATATGATGTGCATTGATGTTATTATCTTGTTGTTTAGGTCATTTTGATAGCTTGACTTGGCATGTAGTAATTATGATCTGGCAGTATATATATGTTAAAATGAAATTGGTTATTATGGATTATATGCATGATTGTATTACTGACATTTGGAAACTCTTGTTTTATACTCGTTGGTTTTTATCTTCCTAGGAATGTGGACATGATCACTATTTTCTTTTGACTTGCTAGTGTAGGCACCATTTTCACTTGTCTCCATCCATCCATTTATCTTCCCTCATTATTGATCTTTACCCTGACTTACACCTTGACTTGTGATATTGAAGACCTCCCCGCTTTTGCCTCTATGTTGGACATGCATCCATGTTTCTTTTGTGTCTCGGCTTTGAGTTGGCAACAAAACTTACCGTCGGTGAGTTGGATTTTATACCTTGATCTCTCTAGTCGGTTGCCTCGATGTTTGATCCTGATTATGGAAGTCCCCATAGTTGCTTGAGTTGTGTTGGCTAAAATCTGAAGCAAACTATACTACCTATGGAAATTATTGATATATATCTTTTATAAAGCCTAATGAAAAGGGTTGTGAAATGTAATGCAATGAAATGTAAAAGAGCACCTCAGATGAAAGCTGCAATTAGTTGTGCTTTTAAGCACATGCAAAATCCTAGAGGGGTCTTAAAGGCCTAAAAAGCAATGGATAAATGTATGCTAAATCTAAAGATTGTTGGCCATGAAATGAAATAAAAGGTCCAAATAAAGCAGTGGTTAAGTATATGCCAAATCTAAAGACTGCTGACCTTATGTGAAACTTTCCTCATTGAGCCTGCAGGTTATAATATGAGATGGAGCAAGGGACAACTAATTCTAAGTGTCCCCTAGAACCTCAAGTTACGGTTAGCCGGGCACCTAGTTCACTGCGGTTCTAGTAGTAGACATTTTGCCAAGGTTGAATAAGCACTTCTCTAAACAACTTACCCATTTGTAAGACACCGCCATTCCTTTGTATTCTTTGTCCAACACATGCTTAAGTGTGTAACACCATTTCCCTTATCCAAAGTATCACAATGTCAAGTCAGTCAAGTCATCCCTTTTGGCCTAGCCTTTCATCCTTAGCCTTCACCCTTTGTTAGCAAATTGATCATGTCTACAAATGAGTATATTCTTGTGGTTCTCTTTGAAAGTAAATTATTAACTAACCTACTATTATCTATTAACTGCCAGTGAACTAATGCTTAATGTTTTGAAGTCTTGCTATGAAAATGATTTAAAAAGCATGTTTTAACCATTTGCACTTGCAGCAGCATGGCCTCTTTGGCCAGGGTCATATTTTGATCAGTTTGATCGGTCAAACCTAGTTTGACCAAGGTCAACCTTGGGATCTGTGATGAGATGGACCACTTATATTGTATGATGTTGATCTATGGTCCTTCATATACCTTTTGATGATTCCATATGATGGGCACAGGTTTCAGATGATGATTGATGCAGTTTTTTATTGATTATTTTTATTTCCAGATCATCATATTTTTACTTGTTCGGGTATGGTGGATACTACAGATGATCTTACAGGTTACCATGAGGTGTATGAGTACTCATCTCTAGTGGATTTGGGTCTTCTGGATCCATTAAGACAGTTATCTTTCAGCTTCAGGCACTCCCAGGCATGATTTGAGCAGTTTTTCACATGTTGACTAGTTTGGCCATGCTGATGTGGCCTGTCCAACTAGAGCATTGGAGGCTAGTCGTTTCCTAGGGCGCTATAGAGGGAGGGGGTGGTCCAGCCACTGGTAATTACCATATTACCCCCCTTCCGGACATGATGGTACAATTCGTTTTTGTGCAGAGGCACCAGACAGTGGGCTGTGGGCATTTTGGTGTTTTTTCAGGTGGAATAAAAAGGTCATCTAGGAATTCGATTTGGGCAATTAAGGCAAGGTTTTGGCATGAGGTCTGCTCTGAGGTCATCTATGGTGTATCCCACTCCTTCCAGATCAGTTTGCAACATTCATTTGGGTCCACACAGTCATCAGGATGTGTTTTGATGTATTCTTCTCTCAGTTGAGGGGGCCAGGATTTGATCATTTGTACACTTGGACATTTCATTGAGTCTTATTTTATATTATTGTGCCATGGGGTGATGCTAGTGAAGGAAATTTAATGCCTCCTAGCCCCACCATGTGCTCCTAGTCACTTGTCCTAGTCATCTTATGTGGCACACTTGTATTTTAGCCATCTTTATGTGGTGCGCACCCCCCTAGGGCTTCTTCTATGTAGTGCGCACCCCCCTCATGTGAGTGATTCATGTTATATTGTACCAGCTCATCTTAGCCGTTGATTGTATCTCCTTATTTTTTGATCTCAACCACTCATTTCAAAAGTGGTTTAGGGTTTTGGTCTCCCTCATCCTATTTATGGAAGATATCCCCCTATTGTAAAGGCACCTTTTGGGCTCTAGAAAACTTGGAATACAATACTATTTCTGTGGATCTTCTTCTTGTGCTTTGATGGGATGCTCTTGTACATGATTATACATCTCTTGCTTTAGACATCTTTGCTTTTTTACAGGTGATTTTGACAGTTACAGAGAGAGGCCGAATTGACTTGTTGCAGGGGTGCGAATTGCTTGAATGGAAGATTGTTGGGGTTTCTCACAACCCCCTTGGGCAAGATGTTTTCATCTTGAAGGGAGTTTTTCAATTATGCTTTGCCCATTGATTTGCTTATTTTGATATGCCATGCTTAGATCTCATTCATCTGTGGATCAAATCTAACATTTTGTAGTTTGTTTTATAGGTTGAGTGGGACGTTTTTCCTCCTTGGGCTTGGACGTTTTTGCTTGGAATCACTTGGATCTAGCTTAGAATTGTAACTAAATGCAAGGATCATTTATGTGCAAGGTAGCCGCAAGCATTTGAGGTAAGATCTACAAGGTACATATCCATTTTCTTGTTTTTCATCCAATTGGTCATCAAAACCCTTAAACTCAAAACCCTTGTATTTTTTATTTTTCAGATCTATGGAGATCTAGCAAACATTTGGGCTTAATAATTAAAACCCACCTTAATAATCATCTTAACATTCCCGATCTAAAGTTTGGTGGACATCCGACTCCATTTACCCCCCAATCTAAGGCACTGGGCCTCTCCAAGGAAGGTCGCACTTGTTGGGTAGGTGGCCATTTGCTAGATCCCATTTGTGGGTATTGCTCTTTTCTTCTCAAATCCATAGATCCATGTCATAGCAATCCCCCTAGTGCTATTTCATCTTAATTTTCATCTTGTGGGCCCCATTTGGACCATTTTCCATATTTTATGGGTGGGCCCTACTTGGGTACTTTTACTTGGCATTAGATCTATCTAGATCTACTACTCCTAATCCATAAGTGACCTTATCTCACACTAGGTTGAACATTTGTCCTTGCCTTAAGCCTCTTCAACCAAGCCCTAACTCATTGGGTCCACTTAGCCATTCTAGATCTAGGTGTAATTTCATCTTGATCTTCTACCTTATCATCATCACATTTACCTAGGAGGTCTTGATTGGGTTTGCTAGCCTTCATTGGATAAGCTAGGGTCCTGTTATCACCAAACTTGTAGGTGCCCCTAGAGATAGATCCAAGATGGATGGTAGAAGGAAGGGGCAACCAAAGAGGTGCAACCAAGATAGCCTCAATTCCCAATGGATGGTTGTCACGCCAATCGAGGCAGTCTTCACTTTATGTTATCTAGCCCAAGACAACAAAGGGGGAGACCCAGATCTACTCCCGACAGGAGAGATCAAACCAAAACACCAGATCAAATCAAATGATGATGAAGTACGTAAGGTGTATGGTAAACCTTAGATCTATGGATAAAGTCACAAGGTAAATGATAAGTTGGATCAAGGGGTTTAAACAGTGTAGATTTGGTCCAACATGTTTATGTGAGTGACTTATGAAGTTTATAATGAGATCAAGGATTAGGGTACCAGTCAATTGTGAGAAAATCCACTGCCTTGGGAACCGTGTCCAATGCAGGGTAGTTAAGGTCCAAGTTGGGGCTAACCAGTATCAAAAGTGAGCTTGATGAAGTGATATGACAATGTCAAGGGGTTCAACCAACCAAAACAAGGGTCAAACCACAAGCTAACCCAACAATCCAGGAAAGTTGAATGGGCTTGGAGAAAGATCAGTGCCTTGGGAAATGGGCCAAACTGAGTCAGATGTCCACCAAATTACAGATCTGAAATGTTGAGGTATAGAGGTAGGTGGATCTAAAAGATTAGGACAATCCAATGGCTGGATCTCAGTAGATCTGAGATTGAAGTATGCCACAAAGTGACCCAAGTGGGGCAAAACCCTCAAAATGAGGAATGGGGCCCACAAGGCAGAAATCACTGAAGTGACACACTGGGGGTAGGTTATTGAATGTGTAGATTACAGATCAAGTGGAATCTCACCTACCCAGGTGCTAGATCCCAGCAAACTCACCTCTCCCAAGGAGTGCGACCTCCCTTGGAGAGGCTTCTTTGCCTTGGAAAGCGGGTCAAATGATGGCCAATCCTCACCAAACTACAGATCCGAATTGTCGTGGATACTGTAGAGGTGGGTTTTAAATATTATACCCAAAATCTAAGTGAATCAAGCTAGATCTGAAAAATTATAAAATGAGGGTTTTGAAATAGTAAGGGTTTGAAGCATTTAGACAAATGGATAGATCATGGAGAAAGAAATAACCTTGAGATCATACTTGAGTGTTGGAATGAGATGCCTTGTTGTTGAGGAAGACTCCCGCAGAGATCAAATGAGAATTTGTTGAGTTTACTTGCCAAAATGATGCCCTAGCCCACAAGTGCAACCTCTTCTTCCTGTTAACCAAGGAAAATGATTTCAATCAGTTGAGCAACAATGGAGGAAATACAAGTAAAATGCAATGATAACATGAAATAGAAGGTCCTGGGACAGTAATACTTCCTGTTACCAACGAAGAGATCCAAAGAAGAAGTAGGCAGGGTCCTCCCCTACCAATACGTCCTCCTCAAACCAAATCGGCCTCCACCTGTAGATGCAAAAACATGGTACAAAAATATAGCAAGACAAAATCTCCAAGAACCCAGTGCAAAGGAAGAATCAACGAACGAACTCCAAAAGCATTCACCACAACACAACAGATAGATGCAATAGTATTTTTCTATTCCAATAATGCAGAGCCAAAAGTCCCCTTTATAATGAGAAGCTCTCTCCTTTAAATAGGATGGAGAGAGGCCACAATCCTAACCACTTTTTGAATGAGTGGCTAAGATTAAAAGATCAAGAGATCTAATCAATGGTTGAGATGAGCTGGACAATACAATACATGGATCAATAATAAAATATAACAATATGTGGACAAACTCGTCCTAGAAGAGAGGATCCCACCAAATCATAATGTTAAAATATAAGATCTAGCTCATGGTGGGTCCAAGGGGTAATTTCTAACACCCGTGGTCAATCCCCATGGCACAATATCCAAAAATAATCATGCTAGACACCAAATCGTGCCTCTCTGGGAAAGTCATGAGCCTTGGAAGGCTCTAGAAATCATAAAAAAAATGCCATAAGTGATGGATGTGGGTCCCGATGAAGCTGAAACTGATGGAGAAGGTGTAGAAGACATCCCACTCATCATCACAAATCATCCCATGCCATAACCATGCCCAAGTAGCCTAAATCGAATTCCTTTGTAGCCATTTTTACCATTTCTGGACTGCCTTGGGAAGTGTGAAACTGCCCAAACTGCCTCCTGGAGTGCATGGCTCCAAAAAGTAAGATCACTAGGCTGTCTGGGAGGGGGGTAATATGGTAATAACAAGTGGCTAGACCACCCCCTCCATCAATAGCGCTCTAGGTGAACCAATCATATCTCTGCTCTGCTCTGACAGGGCCTCCGACAAGCCAAAACTGCTCTAGGATAGCCAACTGAGGCTAAAAATCACCGTAACTGCCCAGAACTGAAAACTGACTGTCTCATTGGACTCAGAAGGTCCAAATTCATCTAAAGTGTGTACTCATACACCTTATAGACCTCTGCATGGTAAAAAATAAATGCTCATCATATCCGGCAAAACAAATAATAATAATCTATAAAAGTGCTGAAAAGCACAAATCATCATCATAAGCTTGAAACCACTGCATAAGCCCACCATGGTGACCTGTACCAGACCATGTATCATCTATCTGTATCATCTAAGGTTTGCCACCTCATGTCCTGTGGTTGACTTTTGGTCAAACTGGGTTTGACCAAGTCAACATGACCAAAATATAACACAAACTATCATCAAGCTGCTGCAAGGTGTCAAAGGTTAAAACATGCTTTACAATCCATTCAAATAGCAATTATAACAAAAAGTAATCATTACTGGCGATCTAGATCCAAATATAATAGGTCATTAATTATTATTTATTACTCAGACAAGACTTTCCAGGTCATACTCACTTCATAGTTGTGATCAATTTGCTAGTGAAGGGTGAAGGCTAAGAATAACATGGCTAGGTCAAAGGATGACTTACTGACTTAACACTGTGACACTTTGGAAATGGATAAGGGAATACACACCATAGCATATAGTGGACAAACAACAACACAGGGAATGGCGGTGTCTCACAAATGGGTAAGTTGTTCAAAGAGTGTTTATTCACCTTGACAGATGCGCACAATCCATAATACAAATGAGGCCAACAATCTTTTTGATATAGAGTTTAAGTTCCATTGCTTTTTGGGCCTAAAGTTTCCATAGCCTTTAATTTATGTGTGTTTATAAACACATTGCATAGATTTACATTTCATAAGGCTTCTTGCTGCAGGTGTGTTTTTAAGGCACTTGTTTACCTGAGCACTTCTAGGTGTGTCATAGACAGCTTGTTTACCTAGGTATTTATATTTCACAATAGATATAACATTTGATATTTCATAGCCACTTTCATTTGGCTTGCCTTTCATTCATGTGTGTTGAGAAACACATTGCATGAATGGGCTTTTCATACAAGATACAACATTTTATTTCCATAATTTGTATTCATGGCAGCACTAAAAGTTTCAGGTTTAGCCAACAACATCTTTAGTGACTAGGGGGACTTCTCAAGGAAATCCAACTCACCAAAGGTAAGTTTTGTCACCAACTCATAGCCAAGACACAATAAACAGGGAATATCATCCAATACAGAGGCTATAGTTGGGAAAGGTCCTCCATGCCACTAGTTAAGTAGTAAGTCAGGATAGTGAACCAATTGGGTAAGTCATGGATGGATGAAGATAGTGAATAATGAAATCAACACTAGCAAGCCAAAGTATGGCGGGAATGATCACCTATACTCTCCCTAAGGAGGGTAAAACTAATGAGTATAGGCCAAGAAATTCTAAGTCTGAGTAGGGACAAATATGATATATATACATAGTACAACCAGGTCCACATATCTATATGATTGCCAGATCATGATACTAGCTGCTAAGACATGCTACGAGAATGGAAATAAAAGCAATATAACCACAACACCATAATATACCTCCCGAGTCATATACCTGAATGCTCATCATCTGAACCATCATCTGTCCTCTGAAACTGCTACTGTAACTCTGGGCACTACTGACTGCTCTGTGCAAATGGCTAAATAGCTACATCGGTCATCTCTATGAGTGTCCTGAGACTCAGTCATGGAATAGGGAATAAACTGCTGTCCATAATCTGATAGTGATCCATAGTAGATGCTCATCTCAGCATCTCAATGCAAGGGAACTGGCTAAATAGTGTACTGGAATCAGAAAAATAATGTATGGTAGCCCGACTACTATATATGTGATAACAGGTCCCCCCCTTGGTCTTGCTTAGGCTTGATCTAAAGTGAAGAGTGCCTCGGTTAACGTGACACCCAATTGCATTGGGAACCGTGGCAATTCTTGGGTCACCTCTTTAGTTGTCCAACACCTCTACTGTCCTGGATAGGATAACCTTTAGGGACAACTAGAAGTTGTGTGATAATAGGCCCCGATGGCTTCACGCAGTGGATGCATGAGGAGGACCAGTCAATGGAACTATCTCCTTAATGCTTTCAACTTTCTTTTCACTACTTTTATTTTCAGTGTTCAGTGTTCGTTGTCCATTGTTAGTTTTTAGTTCCAATTTTGACTCTAGAAGTAGATGCTATCATTGATGACCTCAGATTGAGTCTTTGAGTCATTAGTGTTTTGACTCTTTAAATTTGAAGGTGTTTAAGACAAGTTTATGTGACATGTCTATGATTCAATTTTATAATTTTAATATTTTAAATGTTCATCTACTGTTTATGTCTACGATTCAAAGTTATAATGGGAGATGTGCATGTATTATAAATTTAGAACTTATCAATGTGATTCAAATACTCGAATGATAAATGATTCATGAACTGATGATGAATTGACAACCATGTTTACAATGATGAATTTACTATTTTGTATTTACAATTTGCTTTTAAGTTTAGTATGTAAATGGTGAGGGGATAAATTATATGTTTTTAAAAATTCTAAAGTCCCCAATGTCCCCCCATCCCCTAAATTTTCCGAAAATTTGGGGGTGGTCTCCACACGTTCCCAATGTGCATTTCCTTACTGCCGCTCTCCTGCGTCCTGGAAACTAGGCGGAACATTGTGGTTTATCACAAGGATATTAAGATTAAACACATGTAAACCACTTAACAAGAAATAAATCTGAAGTGCATGATGATTAAATATTTATAACAATACCTCAGATTTAACAACCATTTAAGTCAATATGAGATAGATAAATGCTTGAGAAACAAATAAAGACTAAAACCACAAAGATCAACAACCCAAGTATAAGAATCTACTTGCTTAATTAATGAAGATTAGATGTGTTTAGGAATATGCAAGTTAGATTACTTATGTGGGATAAGAAAAGGTGCTTAAAGATCCTCACTAGTGGTGAAAAACACTAGTAAATTCCTCTTAAGGATTTGTACTTAATGAGCAAGAGGAACACTTGAAATTTTGAAATATCGCATCAGAATATTGCAGAACTTGAAGTTACTTCCAGAATTACAAGTTTGCTAGATTAACCTAAGAAAATATATAACAAATGAAATCAACCTAGGTTAATGACAAAATCTGTAATATATGATTTCATAATGTTGGAAAGTGCATATTTTAAATTGGCAACTGAAATATAAAAAGATTTAACCTTTAAATCCAAGCAATGAGTTGCAAAAATCTGTTTTCATGCACAAGTGTGCAATTTCCAGATTGCAGAAAATAAATTGTTACTGAAAATAAAGATAAAATAACTTGAAAACCAATGAGTAACTAAAAATATGAATATGAAAATGATAGATCTATGGAAGAAACATAAAATTTTTAGGGTTAAGTCTACTTTAGATTATTCTTTTAGAGCATACAAACTTGAAATCTGAAATCTGAAATTTTAATGATGAAACCTTAGGGTTAATTTCTAGACTTATATTTAAAACAAAAATAGATTATTTTAAAGATTTTTTAGATTTTGGTGGTTGAAAGAAGAGACTAGTGCCAAAATAGAATTAGGTCCATGGAGTCAAAGAAGACTAACTAAGAGGGCTTTACTTGAATGCCACCAAGAGAGAAGAATTGCATGAGCTAACCCCAATCTACTTTGTGAGTTGAAGATACTTGCACAAGATCACAAAGGGAAAGTGGAGCTCCTTCTATGCTTTTTCGGGGTGTACCTCCAACTTGAAGCTTGAAGTAAGAAAAATATGCCACATGAACAATAGATCCCCTAGTATATCCTAATGTTCCCCCAAGTTTCCGGGACGCGGGAGTGGGGAAATGCAGAAACGACATATGCAGAAATATCCACCCAAATTTTAGGAAACGTCGAAGGGTACGTCGGGGTCTTCAACATAGGGGACCCCACCAAGAATACTATAAAATTAAAATTTTATAATTTAAGATTTAAAATTATAAATAAGACATAACATCATTTACAGTGTTGGTGCTATTGTTGTTGCCTGAATGACTCATTGCTGGTTAATTGTAATCTATGAGGATAAAAAAGTTAAAATATTAAATATGGTTTAATTTTGTTATTTATTAAATTATTTATGATAAAAAATAAAATTAATAATGAAAAGGTAATGTGATAGGTAATTAAAAAATTAAAATTAAATTATTTATGATAGATAACATGTTAACTATTAATTTAATGATTTAATAATTTATTAAATACAAAAATTTAAAATACACATTACATATGGTTGTCCCCCGGCTTTGTATCCCTATACATTACCTATGGCTGTCCCACCAAAAATTAAAATGCATTACCAATGGATGTGCCCCAGGCTCGATAGTTGAAGCCACGAGGACCCGATAGTTGAAGCCACGGGGAATAGGGGCACATGCCCGATCGATGATTGAACAATGAAAAATTGAAATCGACGGATAGCTTTGAACTGTAACACGACAGTTGACACTTAATTTTGCACTAAACTCGACCCGTTCGCAGACTAGTTTGGAGTTGGTGGGCATCTCCGTCTCGATGACCAGTTCGCAACCTTGTAGATGCCAGAGGGTTTCCCTTCGTGCGTAGGTGGAATCGCGGAAGTCAAGCCGTGAAAAAGAACTGAAATGCCCTTGCATGCAGGTGGAATGAGCCATCAAGCCGTAAAAAAAACTGAAAATCCTTCACGTGCCGATGAGGTAAGGAAAAGCCCTTGTGAACTTAATCCGACAGATTTAAGGAAACGCTTGTACGTTTCCGGATTTTGAGAAAATGACCCCGGTATGCGTTTCCTAACGTTTCCAATTTTGGGTACGGGAGGGAAATGACCCCAAACTTGTTTCCTGGTTTCCGAATCGCGTGGGGTCGAGGAAACTAGTTTCCGAGGTCCGGAAATGCATACCCGTGTAACACTGGTATATACTCCAAAGCCTTCATGCCTGATATTCAACTCAATGTTCTCAAAATGCCAATCAACAACAATACGAATGAGAGAGGTAGTCTCTTTATATAGGATTACCTCATTAAAAAAATATTTCTTTATCTAAAACCCTAGACCAATTCTAAAAAAGGGTGAACTAAACATTTCCTCCTCTTTACATGGTAAAAAAATTAATAAGACATCAAGGTAGTTACTCGATATGGTCAACAAACAATTAAAAGGAAGGATAAGGAGAGGCAACTTGCTTAAAAGATGTATTTTCTCTTGTGAGGTGGCATGTGTGGGCTCAAAAGGAAGCAGGGATATAACCAATTCATGAAACAATGTGCCAAAGGGATAGAACAAGGAAAAAATGGCTCCCATAAGTGAGGAATAAAGTAAAATGACTCTCACGTGTGAGGAATAAGGTAAAATGACTCCCACGAGTGAGAGAGGAGAGGCACAATGGGGGTATGGATTCACATGTGTGAGAGGGTGCTTGGCTTAGGAGGCTAGATAAATGCTAGGAGAGGCCAAACTTAGTCTTTGATTGGTCAAAAAAGGCAAGGTGTTAGGGGTAGGCATACACATGTGTGCTTACATGGCTAAATGCGGATTGCATAAAATATGGTGAGGGTATGGCATGATGAAAGGGGGATTTGCGTTTTTAATAGGAAATTGACAATAAGGATAGTAAACCAAAAGTATGAGCTAGGGGATGTCACCTCTAACCATCGAGCTTGTGTTCAACCACCTACACACCTTAATAATAATGTGACTATGTGCAAGAGGGAAATCTAAAAGACTCTAGACTAACTATGATTGACTTTACATGTACGTCCATGGTGACTCAATGTGAGATGCATGCCAATACAATATACCAAGGCTAAGAAGCACATTGACTAGGGTAGGTGTACTTAGAACGTGTTCACGATTTTGAAGGATTTTGTCGAGTGAAAAAACTTCGAAAAATTTAGACCATAAGGATTTAAATTTGTCTTAGTAAAAAATACTCGAGTCAATTGTCTAGTACAATTGTTATAGTTGAGTTGTTGATATTCATTATATACTGGCCCTTTATATACAAATACAGTTGCATCTCACTTGTAAAATTTTACAACACAATCATAGACAAATTCATACAATGATGACCAAAAGACTTAAAAATTATCTTCAATCCTCTAACTAATCCTTGTGCAAATTGAGGGGTAACACTCCCAAACGTTGACCTCTTCCATTAGCGTTTGCAACCTATCATCCCCTAGTTTGCATGGGTGTCTACATGTGAAAATTTTTACAATTTTAGCAAGGGGTGACAGGTTGATGATGAATGTCCTAAGGAATGCTTTATTTTTTTCATGTTTTTGTAACATGTGGATGGTTTCCATGAGAGTGCTCTAGCTCATTTAGCCTTGAGTTGATTATGTGGATGATGTGGTGGGATGTGGAGGCCTCTTCTTGTGGGGCGTTCTTGATCCTTGGCACATAGATGGTATCATAATGCTTTTAGGTATCATCTTTCGTTGCGTATCTCTCTTGTGGCATGTGTGGTGGCATTCTAGTGGCTTGGAGAAGGGGTTGTCCCCTTCATCATGGGTTGGTTATTTATTGTGGAGACATTTCTCTTGAGGTTGAAGGTTTATTTATTGACCAAGGTTGCGGGGAAGCGCCCCCCCCCCCCCCCCCCCCTTGCCCCCGCTCCGGAAGTTGGATTCCGGTCGATGCTAGGCCGAAGCTACTCAGAAGCTCGCTTCCCTTTCGCTTCTAGCCGGGGTCGTTTTTGCAGAGCGCGATTCGGGGCATTTTACAATGTTCCATGCCTTTATGTAGAAGCGTTCTCTTCCTAATTGCTTTGCTCCTCTTCCTATTCACTTCCGAACTCACTTTCGTTTGCTTTTGATAGCGTTTAAAAACGCTTCCCGTGGATTTTGAAAACAATTCGCGTGGATTCCTAAAATGCTCCACGTCAATCCGCAGAAATGAGAAGGATTTCGAGCGGTGGGGTCCACGGTTGGACTCTTGGAGGGAAGGAAAAGGGCTTTGAGGGATAAATCCCTCTTCCACACTCCATTTCTCACTTTGCTTTGCTTTGCTTTGCTTTGCTTGAGAAGAGAAGAGAAGAGAGGAGAGGAGGAGAGAAGAGAAGAGGAGAAGAGAAGAGGAGAGGAGAAGAGGAGAAGGCTGCCATCAAGCTTGGGTTTTTCTTGGAGATTGAAGAAGGTTGGCACACGCACTACCATTGGAGAGCCAAATAGGTAGGCTCTAAACTCTTTCTTGTTGATTTGCTTTGTGTTTGAAGTTTTGATGCTTGAGACTATGTTGTTTGGAGCGAGGAGCGGGAGTGGAGCGAAAAGCGAAATTTTCAAAAGACCCCATTTCGGGAGCGTGTCGGGAGCGTTTTTTTTATATATTATATATTTTGATGGATTTATATCTAAGAAACATGTAGGATGTTGAATTAGCTATAGAAAACATTGATTAAACCATATAACATCAATCATCTAGTAGTTATAACTTATAACATTGTCATCAAAGGATCAACTATAACAACTTTTATATGAACTTGGCAAAGAAGGGAGGTACCATAACATTGTCATCAAATGATCAACCTAGTGTAGGTGCTTTTAGTATAGGAGAGGTAGGGAGCGTCTCGGGAGTGCGCTCCCAAAAATGGGAGCGTTTTGGGAACGAGCTTCCGAAAGAAGCGAGCTTCGAGAGCGGGAGCGAGGGGGTGGGGGGCTCTCTCCCGCAACGGAGGCTTGAGACTTGAACTTTTGAAGTTTGAAGTTTGAACTTGAAGTTTGATAATTGATGATTGAGCTATATTTGAATGCTTGGAATCTAGAATCTAGAATGTAGATGTTCCTCTCTTACTCTTTCCCATGCTTCCTCCCTCATTCTATTGTAGGGCAACAGGTTAAATCTCTAGTTCCACTTCCAACTTCCAAGAAACATGATGATGGGTATATGGTTTGTTTTGTTGGTTCCATTTGTTATTTTGATGATGGTGATTGGAAACTGGAGGAGGAATGAGGGAGAGGGAGAGGATGAAGAAGTGGGTAGTGGCACATATCTTGGAGAGGAGGAGGAGGGAGGGGAAGAGGAGGAGAAGGAAGAGGGAAACCAAATGAAAACCAAGGAAGACTCAACACCCTTGTGGAAATATGTCAACAAGCAGGGAGGAAGCAAAGGGGGTGGAACCGCCAAATTTGGTTGACCCCATTGTAAAAGGACTTACACGGGTTCATATACCCGTGTGCGAAGACATCTATGTGGGCACATCCCATGTGATGAAAACAAAACTATAGGAGTTTTTGTTTGCCCAAATGTGCCATCAACACAAAGAGCCATGTATAAGAAGGAAGAATTTGAAACACAAACAAATCAAAAGGATCAAGGATTGACCAGGACCCCTCAAACTCACTGAGAACTGGAGGCCCATCCACCCAAGGTAGTGGATTCTCGCCCATGGGGTCACGCAAGACAATATAAGATTTCCTTGACCAAGGTGGTAGGGATGACGTGGATGCAAAGGTGTTCTGGTTTCTCTATGCATGTGGCATACCATTCAATGTTCTTCGTTCACCCTATTGGCATAAAATGGTGGAGGCCATTTGCACTGCTCCAGTAGGATACAAGAGCCCTGGGTATTACAAAGCTAGAATGGTGGGGCTTGATAAGGAAAAGCCAAGATCTAAAATGCTTTGGGGTAATTCACAAATGCTTGGAATGATTATGGGGTATCAATTGTATCAGATGGTTGGAAAAATGTAAGAGGAAAGCCATTGATACTGGTGCAGTCTTCCTTTCATCCCATGGATACTCATATAAATTTAGGACTGGCATGAACATTGCATAAATCCTACTCAAAACCATTGAAGCTATTGGTCCATACAATGTCATTCAAGTCATAACTGATATTGCTGCTAATTGTAAGGCAACGGGAGCAATAATTGAAGATAAATACCCCAACATATTTTGGTCCAGGTGTTTGGTTCACACATTGAACCTTTTGATGCATGACATCATTAAGTTGAAGAAGAATGATTACAAATGGATTGTTGAATTGTACAAAAAGGGAAAGTACATAATAAGATTTATTACCAACTGTTACCAACTATTTTGTACAATAGTTGAACTTCTATTGAGCCGCCAATTGTTGAACATGATCCATGTTCATTTCCAGAGTTCAGAGGTTCAGATGTTCCGGATTTGGCCTATTTTGGCCATCTTTTTAATTTTTTGTCTTGAAATGACCATGGCCCAGGGGGTTTGTAATAAAGTGTGCTAGTATGGGGGTCTGAGTGGCTTGGTTCCCTAAGACTTTACAGTCAAATAAGGTATTCGAAGGAGTTTTTTTCCTTGTCGATTATGCTTTGCCTTTAGCCGAGTAATAATCGATGAGTTTTTCTCCTACAACCTCCAAAGCTGGAATGCTCGAATTTGGTGGTTAGGCCTTGCGGGGTTATTAGAGTCAAACTGTAAAATATGAACCTACTAGACACTATTGGTGTGTTCTGTGGTCATTTCCTAGGTCCCTAGGTGTGCTTAAACATTGTTCGAAAAAAACTTTAGCTGATGCGCACAACTTTTTTATTTTTTAATTATTAAAATTTTCGATTAATTAAGCCATTTTTTACATGGTTTAATTGAAAAGTTTCAATTTGTAATAATTAAGTGGTTTGGGGGTGGATTTTGGCAAATGAAGGCTCATTTTCTAAGCCAAACCCCTAAACCCACTTATCCATTTAACCCCTAAACCCACTTATCTTAGGTTTCTGATGATTATTTTGCATTTAATTAAATATTTCCTCAAAATTAATAAATGAGGAATATTTAATTAAAAATAATCAGCAAATAATAAAATGGAGAAAATCCAAATATCTCCAGAAAAAGCCAAATTGATTAAAATAAAGAGCTGAATGACATGGCAGAAGGCATAAAGGAATATTCCAAATCTCACCTACTGATTGGAATCAGTTTCAGAGCACTTAAAATGACTATGCATTGGGATTTGCACCCTCTCCTTGAGCTCTCATGACTTTCCTTGTTGGCATCTCATTATTGGATGGGAGATGATTCCAAGATTGGATGGTGGGCGCCTTGACTAGGTGGAGGCCACCTCACCACTCCTACCCACCAGAATACCCAGTTAACTCCATAGTCAAGGAAATCAACACTCCAATTGTTGGTAAATGCGCCTAGCTTGCCTTAGCTTCATGCCAATTCGACCTAGCTCCTTTAGCTCTCTCCTTTTTGTATAAATAAGAGCTCTTTGCTCTCATTCAGGGTGGATAATTTTTGTAAAGAACCTCTGCTCAAATATTGTAATGCTCTTGGAGGCTCATGTGGTGTTGTGCTTGGATCAAATTGCTTCGGTGAATGAGGTGATATTATTCCAAATTCTTCTCTTGCTTGTCAATCATTGGTTAGTATTTCATGCTTTAGAAGGCTTACAATAAGCACATAAAGGTAGACATTTGTAGTCTCAAGTTGTTTATCTACATATTTGTTCTTAAAGATTTAAAAGAGCATTGTTTTACTAGTTTGTAGCTCATGTTTTTTTGGTTTCAATCAATAGATAATAGATGATCTAATCCCATTGTTTGCAAGTGTATGAGTTCTTTGTTTGCAGATCACTCCATTCGATCAAGTAGGAGGTTGAGCTAGTTTGCATCTCCTTCTCTTGGAGCCAAGCAAAAGTCCAACAAGCAATCATCAAGTGAGATCCAAATCATTTCAAGATTCAAGAGCTAAGTATTCTACTTCTTATTCACCCCATTTAAAATCAATTTTTCAAACTTGTTCCATTGGGTTACTAAGCTAAGGTTGTGGATCTCTAGATCTAAATTTTTCTCCAAACCTAGTTCTTCTTGTGAGCTTCTTTTCCTTGTTTGGTTGGCTGCCCTACTTCTTGCCCTTCTTCTTCACTTTTTATCTTCTATCTTCTTTACTTTTTATCTCCCTATCTTCTTCACTTTTTCTTCTCCATTCTTCTTGTTTTTCAGCCCTCTTTAGGGACTGTTTTTCGTCCTTTACTGCACTGCTTTGCAGCCTCTCTATTCTATTTTGCATCCCCCTCTCTCCTCTTTGTTTTCAGCCCTCTATTCCCTTCTTTTGTGGACTGTTTTCATCACTGTTTTTGCCCTTTTCTACCACTCTTTTCAGTCTTTTTCTCTCTTGTTCGCAGCCCCATTACTTCTTTTTGTCTTCGCTGCCATCTATCTTTGTTTGACACTTTCTTCTTCACTGTTTTTACAGCCATCTTTGGCCTCTTTGGCAGCCCCTTTTCATCTCTTCTTCCCTCTTACCCTTTCGCTTGCCATCACTCTTTTGCTTCTCTTTTTTCTCTTTTTTGCATTCGCTAGTTTTCTTGGTTTGCTATCACTTTATTGCTCTTGCTTTTTCTCTTTAGTTACTTGCATTTAGCTCATTTCATTTTTTATTTTAGCTTGTTTAGAATAGTTCATCTTTTTCAAAATTTTCTAGTCTAAGTCTTATTTGACTTGCATCTAGTTTAATTTGTCAAGTGCATTAGTTCTCTTAGTTTGCATTTAGTTTCAAATCTTATACTTAGTTCATTTCTTTAAGACTTGGTTTACTCATACTTAGCTTGCATTTTAGTTAAAAGTTTAAATTTTACATTTAGTTTGGGTTTTATTGCTAGATCTTAGATTCATTTTTTGATTTTCCTAATCCATTAATAAGTACTTGTTTAGAGCTCTTATCTTTAGGTGACCAAAGAGGACATTCCAAGACAAGAAGCCCAAAGGATAAGAGCAAGCAAGCAAACCATAAACAAGCTCCTTGAAAAGCACTTCCCTATTCTTCATTCCCCCATCCTATATTGTGCTTTCAAGTGAAGAAAAACCAAGCATTGTAAAAGACAAATAAAAAGCAAGTGGGATAAAGGCTCCCACACCCCTACTTCCCCTATTTGGGGAAAGCTTGTGTTGTCTCTTGTCCCTTTTTGCATTAGTTTACTTGGCTTTTTTGCAAGTAGTTTAGATTTCATTTCTAGATTAACTATCATTGCTAGATCTTAGAAGCAAGTAACTTCGATATATTTCTTCAAAATTCTAGTGTAGTTTCATTTTGATATACTGTTAGAATAGTCTCTCAATTTCATTTGCTAGTCTAAGTTTTGCTTCCTTGTTTCAATTTCAATTTCATATAATTTCTTAAAAAATATTCAAAATCTCTTGAATCTCACCGAAAGGTGGATCAAGAGTGTTTTCTATCGAAGAGTTTTCTTGCATTTTTGTTTGTCTTGCTAGCCCCCTTGCTTTCCCGAGTACAGTCTTAGACCTGAAAGAGACTCTTGGGTAGTGTAGATTTTATTTCAACCATTTCTTCATTTCATAAATCTCTTGAATCTCGCCATAAGGTGGATCAAGAGTGCTCTCTGTCGGAGAGTTTTACAATGCTTCTTGTTTATCACACTTAATAAAATTGGAATTTACAATTTACTACACCGTGTATGCTCTGCCCACTTGTGGGATACCCAGAAGCAGTTGTAGACTTATTAATTCTCCACATCTTAATCCACTCAAACCATAATAAAACACTCTCCCGAAAACCAATGAAAATCTGGCGTTGATCGTCACATATTCGAAAGTGGGCAAATTCTGCCTGGGGACGCTGAAACCACTGTACCGAGACCTTAAGGGCACCGCTAGACTAAATCCTTGGTTGGTGTAGTGTTGAACACGCTCTAGAGACTTCGGACAACCAACATGTCCTTGTACGGAACCACTTAGATTATTTTCCGAACATGTCTCCAGTATCGCAAGGTATATCTTGGAGATTCCCTTCCCTTAATAATCAACTCATCTTAAAATTTACAATAAAATTTACCAAGAACACTTGCAAAAAGTTCTCAAGCACACCAAGACTTGTATTCAGCATCCCAAGCACAACAATTGACTCCATAAGGCACTGGTCCTTCAAACTCAAACATTTATTTGCTTATTATCTATCTGGAGCACTTGTCTTATCTTTTAAATTCATATCATGCTGTGGATGCTTTAGTTTTAAATTGCTATTATCAAGTGGTTGTGCATCATCTTAATTTTGCAAATATATGCTTGGAATTATAAACTGTTATTGTAAATCTTCAAAAACTCCTAAAAACACCCATCCGCATCATATACCATTAAAACACTTTAAAATCAAGAGCCTTAGAAACTCTTTGTAGGGTCTACCCCCCTTGGCTTCGTTAGGAGTTTGCCTAAACGGAGGAGTCGGGATCAGGTGACAACACCTGAATCTTTGCTTGCCCCCACCAAGGCCACACCTTTCCCACTTGGGAAACAACTTTCGAAACATTTCTGCTGCTGGTGTGCACATTCGGCGGGAAACACCAACCATAACAATGCCCACGACATTTTCCGCAGTCACTCAAAGTTGGAGCTTTTGAAGATAGCAAAGACTAGATTTGCTAGCTACTACCTCACCTTCAGGTACCTTTTGAAGGTAAGAGAGGCATTGGTTAGCATGATATCAAGTGAATCATGCCAGGTCTCGAAAGATAGGGCTACATCCACATCTGATAGGCTTGATTTTCAGGAGGTGGAGGACATCATTCTTGATGGTCAATTTTGGGTAAGTGTCAAGTATGTTTTGTAGTTCACAAAGCCCATTTATTACATGATTCGGCTTGCAGATGCGGATAAGCCAGTGATTGGGGAGGCGTATGAGCAGATGGATAGCATGCTGGGCCAAATTAAAGATATTGTTGAACATAAAGATCCCATCTTGTATGACCATATTCATAGACATGTGGTCAAAAGGTGGGAACATCTCAACGTTCCACTGCATGCCTTAGCGTATGTGTTAACACCAAAATATTATTCTCCATCTTGGTTGGACAAACCAACACCTGGGGGTGGGGTTAGGAGAAACCCCCACACAGATCTAGAGGTACAGGTTGGGTACATGGCTGCTATAGACAAGTTGGTCCCTGATGAAGAGGAATGTGACTTCTTGCACAGTGAATTAAGCAAATACCTCAGTGAAGTTGGTTCGTTTGGTACTTTGCATGCAATCAAAGATCGAGATAGGGCGCCTCCTATCGAATGGTGGAACATGTATGGCTCAACATGCCCACGCTTGAATAAATTTGTAGTCAGAGTGCTTTCATAGGTGGTTAACAGTTCCTCTACAGAAAGGTGTTGGAGCACCTATAGCTTCATCCACTTAGTGAAAAGAAACCGATTAAATGAAAACCGAGCAGAAAGCTTGGTTTATGTACATTACAACTTGAGGTTGTTGACTCATTACTGTGAACATGCCAAAATTGATAGATCATATGTCACTTGGGACAACAATCTGGAGGAGCTTAACTTCGAGGATGGAGCCTTAGCTTTAGAGCGCTTGGAGGAAGAGCTTTTGGGCGATGAGGATGACCGTGCATCAGCAATGCCATCGCCATCTTCTACCCTGTTTCCAAATGCACCATCTTTGCTTAGAGGTTCAACTTCACGACCTCCATCTGCATCAGTGAGGGGGGGTCGTGCAGGACCGAGTCTTGGACGTGGCTTAGCATTGGTGGCTACTGGGGATGATAATCCCACTCCCATTGTTCATAGAGCATGGGAAAAGAAAATGGAAATTTCCCATGGCAAGAGGAAACATCCATAAAATCTACTTTTCTTGTCTTTTCTTGTTTACAATACTTTCAAGTTTCTGCACTATTGACTCTTTTATATTTATTATGGTATATTTTGTAAACATTACATGGCAATTCAAGTTTGAAGTTGAACCTACCTTTGAAGTTCACTATTTGCAACTTTGCATGATTGAGTCATTGACTGCATAAAAACATATTATAACTCTATGGTAATGAATATGATGCTTCGTGAATTGTTTCAACTTTCATTTTATGGTTGATGTTCTTTGTTATAGACTTTGTCACTATAGTTTGGTAACTTTGGTTACAAGTACTAGTGATGACAAAATGTTATATATTGAAAATTTGAAGCTTTAAGGTTGAACCTTGATGTTATAACTTATGGAATCATGGATACTGGACCTATGGTTGATGAATTCACTGATAGATGATTAATGATTGATGATTGATGAATGATGTTATATGGTATTATGGTTTAACTTTATTTCATGTTTTTATGCTTTCCATAGCTAATTCAACATTCTACATGCATTTGTTGACATATATGCATCAAAATATATAAAAAATATATATTATATAAAAAATGCTTCCGGAACGCTTCCTAATCGGAAGCTTTTGAAAATTTTGCTTCTCGCTCCCGCTCCCTCTCCCAAGTAATCTTGTTATTGACTGATGGTCTCCTTCTTTCATGAACATATCCTCCACGTTTGGATTGATAAGATGGTATTGGAGGTTGAGTTGGTTACTATGTGGACATCATTGCACATATGTTGAGGTTTGACCCTTGGAATATTGAGCCATTTGGAAGTGACGTCCTAGCTTGAAGAACTATTGTTGCCATGTGGACATAATTTTGAGCCTTTTGGAGGGGCATCCTAGCTGCAAGGAAAATTATTGTTTGACATGCCCAGAATTGTGCCATCTCAACACCGTTAGATGCGGAGTGGCCACGAGATTTATGAAAAGTGGTTATAATAGAAAATTTGATAAATAGTAAGGAAGTTGAAAAATCCAAAACTGCCATTTAAAATGTCGCATTGTATTTCATTGTGCGTGCCTTTTGGAGCCTTTTCAATGAGAGTGTTCACCTTTTTGAGGAAGTGCACCTTTTGGACCATTTTTTGTTGAGCGTTTTCCTTTGAGAGCCTTTGGAGGCTAGGACATTGCTTCTACTTGTTGTCTTTCGACATTTCTTGGAGATGCACACTCTCTTGGGCCTTATGTATCTTGGACATTGTACAAGTGGCATTGACCACCTCATATTTTGGATATTGTTAGAGTTTGTTAGGGATTTAGTGGAGGTTATTTATTGTTTACTCAACCCTAGGCTAGATCTAGGATTTTATTGTTGGTTTATTGTAAAGGAAGTTGAGCCCCTCTCCTATATAAGAGAGCCTCCTCTTCATTTGTACTCATGGTTGGCTTTTAAGAGCTCTCTTTTGGAGCCTAATAGACGTATCTTTCATGGTGCAGCTTGAAGTGTAAGGGTTTCTTCTCCATTCAAAGTACACCATCCTTGATCCTATTTCTAATGTTGCTAATGGATTGTAGAATAACCTAGAGCTTGTTAATTAGGGCCATAGAAAAGGCAAAATCTGCCTCATTTGGAAGGGTTTTATGTGAGAATTGTATCTCCCTTTTGACGTTTTATGCATGATTATATTACATTGTTTTGATCATCTTTATAGAGTAAGAGCTTGTAACACTTCATTCTATGAAGTGCACCCTAGTTGACATTATTTTGATGTGGCACCACTCTTGGGACATCCTAGCTGATTTCTACATTCATTTTTTTGTGGCATGTGCATGTAGTCCTAATTCCCCTAACCTTTCATGAACTAACCCCATTGTTGGACTAACCTTCCTCAACTCCATAGCTTCCCTTGACTCTATTTGCCTTGTGGATTGGCATTAGTCTTCATGGTCCTTCCATCACCCCTTTACCATATACTACAAAAAAGACCTAGCATTTTGTAAGGTTTAACTCCTCAAATCACCTTGTGCCTTTATTTCCATAGCCTAGCAATCCTATCCCTAGGGAAGCCCCCTTTGAGTTGGAGAAGAGCTAAGCTAAAGTGTAGACAGGGAGTAATTGAGGTGATAGTGGGTGAACCCTCTTAAGTTGTAGTTGGGCTAGCTTTGTTCTTTGGTGCTTTAATCATACATATTAGTACAAGCTCTAACTTGATCTTGATGGTACTCTATCTGAGTACTGCATCCCAAGTACACTAGACTTACCTCTGACCTATGCGTATCGTCTCTCAGTTGGAGCCAGATGTTACCCCCCACTTTGCAAGGGGGTGACAAGGGGAATTTTCAACTTATGATAACAGAGGTCTGCTGCAAAATTGACATTTCATTGCCTGTAGTAGAGGAAGATCGCAGTTTTGGGTTCATTCTACAAATGTTTTGGGGCTACTCATGCTTCAAAATAGCAATAAATATCAATAAAAGGTCAGCAATTCCAAATGTTGGGCAATCTTGGGTGTATTTTCAACAATGATAAGGCATCGCAACATTATATGCATCAAAATAGCAATGAAAGAGGATACAATTTTATTTTAACAGTATCTTTTGATGAGATTGATGGAAGGGCACCTAACCTAAGAACCCAATTGTAAATGAATTTGTTCTTAAATTGGTACAGCAGTTTATTGACTTGGACAAGCCCATTGCTTGTGGAGGTCTTCATGATTTTAGAAAGTTATTGTACCCATAATACATTTTTATGTTTCAAAATTGCATTAACCAACTCTCTTAGTATGTTCTAATCAAGTTTCCTGTAGCAATTTGGGATGAATAACAGTAGTAAAATAGTCTCAATCACATGTTGAGGGAACCTGGGTAATATCTAACAAACCTATGCCTACTAACAGAACTAGGCAAGACGTATCTTGTGCATGAAATTGGTAGTCCAGGATGCCTCTTGAGGTAGTTGAACCATTTTTGAGGTGTTTGATGAATCGATTTGTACATGATCAAGCCCGTGCTGAGGTCATTGTTGTAAAGGGAAATGTGCATTGCATCATTGATGATTGAGGATTTGTTTTGCAACCTTACCCTCTATAAGAAGTTTCATTAGAAATGAGTCATCTGAGAAGAGGGAAAAGGAAATCCGTGCTTCCAAGGTATCCAAAGAAAGAATGGAAGGTTGCTATGATTCTTTTTGAGCGATCGGTCTTTTTCACTTGCAGATTCAGTAATGGTTTTGGCTGGCACGTTTTTGACGTCAAGCAATCGAGATACGATCTTCATGTCACAAAAATTCTAGTGGCGTGCCATCCATCCATTCAAATCCTGTGCATTGTTCGACGTATTATGTGGGCTGATTTTTAATTTGAAATCAATGGCATGGTTGAGCTTGCTGAAACCCGTGACGACAATGAGAGAAACGATCGGCCCATCCTTGTGAAATATGCTCTGAACCATTGGATCCATGAGTCAAGGTGTCATGCAAATGATGGGGCCACTGATTAGTGTTTAAGCCATCATATGCTTGAGGATGAACATTACCAATGTATGCAAATGTACCCCTTCAATTTGATGTAACTCATGTTGAAATTTGTACCAAGGAAGTGTTCCCCTAGTGATTTTTGCCTAAGTCACTAAAAAGGGGACAGAGTACATAACCCTTGTATTAATTGCTTGAGAAAAGTAATTAATGCCACTTTAGAGTTATAAAGTGACTTTTCAATTTATTTAAGTTGTGGTTGAGAGAGAAAATATTTAATGGAGAGAAAAGTGAATTTTCTCATTCATTGATGAGAAAACACTAGATTAAATGTGGGCCCTTGATCTGTGTCCTTTCAGTTACCCTAGGAAGATGAAGTGAAAAGACAAGGGAAAAACAATAAATAAGGCACCCCATTCCTTCATTTGCACACATCCCTAGAGAGTTGGAGAAGTGGAGATATTCCAAGAGTTGGAAAACAAGTTCCAGTTGGAGTTTGAGAGAGAGAAAGTGGTTGTCTGAGATAGCAGCTAGGTACAACATAGATTCCAAGACCGTACAACAGTTCTGGGCACGATTTTTGAGAAGAAAACAGTGGCACGCATTTCCAGGCAGAGGCACGAATTTCGAGACAGGCACAAAAAATCAATTCCATACAGTTTGCACAATTCTGCACAGTCATTACAACTCCATACAGTCCGTACAATTCTATATAGTCTGTACAATTCCGTACAGTGGCATGAAAATCGAGGTTTGAGATAGGCACGTTTTTTCGAGGTAAAAAATTAATTTTTGTGCTGTTTTGTTGGGCACGAATTTCTAGGCAGAAGATTGAGTTTCGCACTGAAATCGAGGAGCTGTTCATACAACTCTGTGTTGCTTGAGAAGAGCACAATTTCCAAGAAATTTATGCATAGAATTCGAGGCAGCGTGTTAGTCTACTGGTTGAGATAAGTTGTGCTTGATATTATTACAATTCTGTTGTACATTTTATTGAAGAAGAAATTAATAAAATATCTCTCTCACAGGTTTTCCCTTCGGGGTTTTTCCTGGGCCATTTTGGCTAAAATATTTGAGTCTGAAATTTCTGTGCATGCCTGTTATGTTCTTTCTGTTCTCAGTGTTTCGGTAGTACTTCTTTTGTGCTTCCAGTTCAGATGTGTTTATGAGTGAAATTTCATTTTCAGCTGTCTATGGTTGAATGAGATAGTTTATTAAACATTGTTAATCTGAGTTAACTTGAAAGCCTGTTAGAGAAGTGAAGTTTCTACAACTCAGTCATCTCAAAGGGAGACCATTTACCTTGGTATGCTCACTTATGGGAGTCGTGGATCCACTCCATGTCGACCTTGTTTTTACGGAGCTGTGAGTTGAAGTGGGAGGGTAAATACCTATTTGGTCATGTAAGCCAGAAGCCTTGGGTTGTCCACCTTGAGGATGGCAACTATTTATTAAAATTGTTGACTTATCATTTAGAAGTGGTTAGTGAGTTTGTTGGGAATAAAGTGGACCTAACCACTTTTGGGGTGTCTTGGTTAATGAGTTTTAATATTTTATTATTCCTCATTAAAAAAAGAAAAAGAAAAAGAAGATCTCATGTATCTTGAACATTGTAATTGTGGCTTTGACCACCACCTTTATGTATGGGTTAGTTAGAGAATTTGTTAGAGTTTAGTGGAGGATTAGTTACTTTTAGTTGTACACCATTTAGATCTAGGGCATTAATATTATTTTATTCTAACATGAGATTGAGCTACAACCTATATAAGGGTTGGCTCTCTCATTCATTTGTCATGGTTGGATTATGAAGATATTTCCCTCTTGAAGCCTAAATGTTATATCTTATGGAGCAATTGAAGTTCAAAGGTTTTCTTCTCCATTTATAAGTGGTTCTTGGTACTCATCTTTAATGTTGCGAATGATGTATGGAATAGCTAGAACTAGGTAATTAGGGCCATAGAAGAACAAGCTTGTCACATTGGAAGGATTGTTAGAGAGTTTTCCTCC
Source organism: Larix kaempferi (assembly GCA_027924585.1). Taxonomy (NCBI): domain Eukaryota; kingdom Viridiplantae; phylum Streptophyta; class Pinopsida; order Pinales; family Pinaceae; genus Larix; species Larix kaempferi. The sequence continues at coordinate 5,673,597 of BSBM01000438.1, forward strand.
ATCCCTTTGTATTTTATGCTTGAATATTACATGGTTCCCAATCATCATTAGAGTAAGAACTTGTAACAATTCATTGTATAGGGCACACCTCAATTAACTTTGTTTTGAGGAAGCTTATAGTGATTTCCACGATGTTAGGGTTTATTGGTTGGCACCACATAGGATCTAATTCCCCTTAACCTCGTCAAGAACTCCCCCCTTTCATTGGTTTTGTTCCGTTGACTCTGTTACGTTGTACCAGCACCAACTCACTTTCAGATATCTGCCCAGGGAGAGGGTTTTTTTCTTTCTTTCTTTAGGACCAGGATGGGGTGTTATTTGCATCTTTTAAGGGATGGTTATGGACGGACCCCTTGATTCTTCCTTTAGTAGTACTATGGCTTAGTGGCATTGTTGACTGCCTCATTTTAGGGCTTGTAGCTTTGAGGTTGTTGTCCGAGGCTCCTAGGGGTAGGTCACTAGGTCACATGACCCCCTTCTTGATCTCCACACAGGCGACAACGTTCTACTCAGAGGCACTTGCCTCCTCTTCTAGTCACCCAGTCACCCCTCCTGGCCTCCTTTCAGCACATCGCCCTCTCTCCTTGGGCCCAACGCTATGATGACGTCATTCTAGCTACCAGGCCTTCAAGCATGCTTTGAGGGGGGATGTTGAGGGTTTTTCAACATATTTGGGGTTAGATGGGGCATGACATTCCCCCCCTGCTCACTCCGTCCGTCATTAGTTTTTGGTAACTACGGAGAAAATAGCCTAAGTTACCCATGTGTTAGAATATTTTAATATTATTTTTGTTTTAATTTCAAATTGACATGTAGGCTTGGATAAATTAAAAGTCTTGTGATAAGATGGGTATAAAATTAAATAGACCATCTTAATTCATTTGTAAATCACAAGAATTGGGATCAAATATGATACTTCTTCTTTTTCTCTTGTTATATGGGTTTATGATGTGATGCACACCTCTTGGAGAGTCTCTTTCTTGGCTTGTGAAGTGAAATGTGGATGAATGCTAGGGTTTCCTTTGCACATACATGTTGATGCTAGAATGGTTGGACAAACTCATGCACAAAGGTGATCTAGAGTTTTGCTTTGCTCATCTTTGTTGAACCATGGTAAGAATATCTCTATCTCTGTTGAATGGTGCTAGGCTAGTGCATTCTACTTATTGATTAGGATTTAATTATCAAGATTTTGTCAATTTTGTATTGTTGGAAGACGTTCTCTTGAAGAAGTCTTCTTTGTAAAGGGCCTTGAAACTCTACTTTGCTTTGTTAGGCCCTCCCAACGAACCCTTGGGGTTGTTGGCTGATGCCCTAATTTTGCAAGCCTAGAGGAACTCTTCTCGTAGGGATGCTGATCATCGATCCCTTATGCCCTGGGATTGAGAAATGAATCATATCCCTCTTCTTGTCATTTTTTATACTCAAAATTCATGCATTTTCCTGTGTAATTATTTGCATTTTCATGGTAGATTAGATTAGTTTTTAGGTCTGCAATTTTATATCAGAAAACCCTAAAAAATTCAGAAAATCTTAAAAATATATTTTTTTCGAAATTCCGGGCTTTCCTAAAATTTCGGCCTACCTCCCTAAAATCTGGCTTGGCCTTTGAAGCCCTAGAAACCCTAAAACGAATTTCCAAAAGGCCCTAAAACCCTAAAAACAGTAAAAAATCAGAAACCCTAAAATTTTCCAAAAATTCAAAAAAAGATTAAAAAAAAAATTCAAAATTTTGCAATACCAAGCCTACAAGGGGCTGCACCCTACCCAAGTTTCCCATAAAATCGTGAAGGGCGTCATCTTTTGTGGTGGCAAAAAGGGGTCAAGCCTGTTTCACTGTGATTTTTTTGCAGACTGTCAAGATTGTTGAAAACTCCAAGTCTGAATAGCTGGGTAAATTCTCCCTGTTTTGATTGACTGTTTTCTCCCTTAGGTGAAGTATCCTGGGCATCTGAAATGTTTCTGTAGGACTGTCTTTACCATATTTTCATCTGATTTTAAAACAGAGACAATCTACAGTTTTGAAGGCGATTCCTTGATGCCAAAGTAATGTAGAACTTTCAATGATTAACTGCTGATACAAGTGTTTGATTTTTACCTTCTTTATGTTTAATGATATGCGTTAACTGCTGGTAAAAAACTGTCATCTAATCGCAGATTTGGTTCACCGATACATAAGTGATTTGTTGACTTACAGTTGCACACCACAGATATTGAATGACTGCGTTTATGCTATTGTTCTTTGCTACATGTATGCATAAAGGGCATTAATTTCCATTGTTGCGTGACTGTCTATACTAATTCTCAATCACTTCCATATTAGCTAACATTTATAGTGATGGCTTAATCAACATCTCTTTGGTGCTGCATGTTATTATTAGGCCATCTTACAGTGATTTGCCTTAAACATTGGTGCCTGTACCTATACATGAAAGGGCTGTAATAGAACCCCATATTGCACTTTGCAAATTGTATTTAGATTAACACCCTCACGTTTATATTATGTCTTCTTCATTCTCCGTTAAACTCTGTTGAAGGCATTGATCTACACTATAAGGTGTTTGGAAGGTATTTGTGTGGTTATTGGTAGATGCAACAAAGGGCTCCCCCCTTGGGACAACACTAGGTCCCGAAGAATTTGAGAGATTGGACAAAGGTGACAGTGGTCCAAGTCTCTTATGTGATTGCCTTTCACTAGCAAGCCTAACCTGCTAGTTTGAATGGTAATAGACTCCATCGCCCTTGGATTGGTACTAGTTTGTAAAACCCTTCCATCTCCTATATTACTACGAAGACCTCAATTTTTATTCATTAGAGTCAATTTGGGGTCTAAAATGGGCCTCATAAGAAAAATAGTGGTTGACGAGTTGGAATTCAAGAACCAATAGAATTTCAAGAAAATGAGTCAACGATAATCGTTGAGTTGGCATATTTGTCATAAAAAACTACTTTTTTAATTTGTATATTCAACTTGTCTCCCTGTGGTTTTACTCAAATTTCGAACGGGAGCACTTGTTGGATGCATAATCCAACTAGTACCCACACTTCATACTTTTGATGGACCCCACCCCATGAAAAACGAGAAATACATTTAAAAATGTGTTACTTTAATTCAGGAACCAATAAAATTTCAAGAAAATGAGTCAACGATAATCATTGAGTTGGCATATTTGTCATAAAAACTACTTTTTTAATTTGTATATTCAACTTATCTCCCCGTGGTTTTACCAATGTTTGAAAAATCGAAATCGGACTCGGAATCGGTCGAGGGTCAACTCGGAATCGGAATCAGAATCAGTAATGAATCGGTCATAAATCGACCGATTTGAATTTAATGAATCAGTTTACTCAAAAATACATAAAATGTTTAAATTTGAAAGAAAAACAACATTTTCAAGATTCTAGGACTGTTGTTATGACCCAGACCTGTTGTTTGAAGGCCAAAGAGCACCTATACTTGTTGTTTAGGGCTGCTTTCATCCACAATACTGCCCACAATTTATTTTTAGCCTTTAAGGTGATTTTCATGACTTTTTACTGTTGCAAAGGTCATAACAGGCACATGTTTGCTTCAAAATTGTTGTACGAGGGTTTGAACAGCTTCAACCTAAGTTGCATGAAACGGGGAAACGAGGACGAAATGGAGAAACTTTGAAACAGGGGAAACGTGACCCCCCAAAATTGTGGAAATGAGGAAATGCAATATCTATATATATATATATATTAAATTAATAAATTAGCAAAGACATTTACAAAAATGAATGTGAAATATAAATCATCAATCATACATGTCAACGAATCATTGCCTATATTGGGATCCTATTCATCAATAGCACCCTATGCCTCCCTCCTCTAGGCTCTAGCCCTTGCCTCTAACTCGAATTTCAAAGTTGATACTCCAAGGACATTAGTCAATGACTCAACACACTACAATTTTGATGAAACTTCCTAATCCAATTGCTAAAATAACGTAGAAAAAGCTTTCGATGCTTGATAAGTGATTTTGCATGAGTGAAGAGTACATTTTTATTAAGGTCATGATAGAGGAATTCAACAATCAACACCACCAACATCAAGGTACATATAGGGGTTGATCTGCTTGATTAAATGCCAATTCCATACCCTCATACATGATAGAATCTGGTGGAAACCTTGCAATCCTAAAATCCTGAAAACTATTAAGTCTGCTGAATTTTGAATGGGATCTAAAAATCTACTTTTTGCATATGAAGTTCGATGAGGTTGGAACCACTCTCAAACATCCTGAAACAATTAATGGTAATGTTAAAAATTTAAGTAAAAGGATGGAAAATAAAAGATAAGGAGAATGTCACTTTTACTATTACCATTATCACCAAGTACTACAACACCATGGGGATATAGGTTAAAAATTCAAAAAAATTAAAAAAACCATTTTTTAATGGCCCACAGGCCCACACCAAAAAATCGGCTGATTTTTGTCAAAAATCGGTGGACCGGATCGGTTCGGTACCGAACCGGCCGATTTGATACTGAATTGGCCGGTTCGGTACCGAACTGGTCCTCCGATCCGATTTGGAGACCGGTTTGAACCGGTCTGGCCTTAACTCGGTGAATCGGCCGATTCCGATTCTGATTTCACCGATTTTTAAAACTATGGGTTTTACTCAAATTTTGAACGGGAGCACTTGTTGTATGAAAAATCCAGCAAGTACCCACACTGCATACTTTTGATGGACCCCACCCCACGAAAAATGAGAAATACACAGAGAAAAAAAAAAAAAAAAACAAATGTGTTACTTGAAAGTATCACCTTTTTTTTTATGTATTTCTCGTTTTTTCATGGGGGTAACATGTTTTTTTATGTATTTCTTGTTTTTCGTGGGGTTGGATCCATCAAAAGTATGCAGTGTGGGTACTCATTGGATGCGGAATTGAATTCCACATCCAATGAGTGCACCCACTCGAAATTTGAGTAAAACCATAGGGAAATAAGTTGAAAATACGAAAAAAGTAGTTTCTTTTCCTCCAAAATTAATAACTTTATTTCATTATTTTAACTATTATTTTCCTTAGGAGGCTCATTGTAGACCCCAAAATGACTCTAATGAGGGCTAACTCTTCAAATCACCTTTGTTCCCTTATTGCCATAACCTAGCAACCCTATCTAGGGAAGCCCCCCTCAAGTTGGAGAAGAGCCAATTGAAAGTGCAAGGAGGTAGTTATTGAGGTGATAGGGGGTAACACCTCTAGGTTGCAGCTGAGGTAGCTGTGTTCTTTGGGGCTTTAACGGATTGTAGAATAACCTAGAACTTGTGATGTGAGAATTGTATTATTCTATCTCCCTTTGATGTTTAGGCATGATTATTTTACATTGCTATGATCATCTTTCTAGAGTAAGAGCTTGTAATACTTCGTTGTATGAGGCATACCCTAGTAGACATTGTGTTGATGTGGCACCATTTTTGGGACATCCTAGCTGATTTCCACATTCATTTGTTAGCATGCTAGGTTTATTTGTGGCATGTACATGCAGTCCTAATTTCCCTAACCTTTCATGAACTAACCCCTTTGTTGGACTAGCTACCATTGACAACAGTTTCCTTACGGATTGGCACTAGTCTTTATGGCTCTTCCATCACCCCTTTATCATATACTACAAAAAAGACCTAATGTTTTGCTAAGGCGAACTCTTGAAATCACCTAGATCCGCAAGTACACAAAGTTTGGGCAGCAAAGTACACTTCATATATACATAATAATGAAGTTACTAGTACATACCACAACTTATCACAAGTTGGTACAAGAGCGTCCTTTAATCTTATCACAAGATGATACATGATATCCTTTATGCTTATCTAGGGCTCTCCAATGCCTCCAAACCCTAGCTAGGGCATCCATTATCAATAGAAAACCTTAACCAACAATACAAAGGCGTAACAAGGAATTACGCCAAACTATATAGCCACACCAAAGGTTCCACAACAAGCTGGCATCAACGCCACCAAGCCCACTCATGATCTTTAACCAAGCTTTTCCTATACAAGCTCTCCACGCAAAGCGCTCCAACTCTCCTCTAGGGTTTTTTTGTTGGAAACCCTCGCTCCTTCTCACACGAGGTATCAAACCCTAGCACTTAAAGTTTCCTTTCGGTTTTGCCTCACATAAACCCTAGTGCCTTCCTCCCTTGCATAAAGACAAGTACTAAGACTCAAGACAATTTCATCTTTAAGATACAAATGATCTAGTGACCAAAGGGTTGTATCTACCAAATGGTCTATACGATACAACTAAGGGGCTAGGGTTCAACCATGCACCCTACATCATAGAAGGAACCCTTAGTATGGTGTAAACACTTTCAAAGCAACCCCCAAGCTAACACATGCATGTTGTAGCAAAGTGTGAGGGAGGCAAAATTATGTAGGAGAGTAGAGGGCACATGCATTCCTTTAGCATGCATTCACCAATCTTTATATATTTCCAATTTTTCCACCTTAAGTTAAATCCAGTTTACTATTGTTCCAGACTTTGCAATTTCCAGTTGGCTTCAATCCAACGTTTAGTTCAGTTTAGATTTAGAGTGCATGCATAATCTTTTCTGTGATTGGGCACAGATCCTTGGGTTTCCTAAGGTGCTTGCATGGGTAAGATACTAGTTTAGGGACATGACATAGCTCTTTAGGAAGGGGATGCATGTTTGCATGCTCTAATTCATCTTCGAGTTGAGGTGCACTTACCTAGCTCACTTATCCATGCATCTAGGGTGCAGGTGATTAGATTAGTGCCAGGGTTGGATCAAATCACCTTGAGAGCTTCATGCATGTGAGTAGAGACAATGTATCTTCCCTCGTCTTCCTATTCTATGAAGGAGATGCAGGGTGTACCATTGTATTGGATTTAGATTTGTGTATTTTAAGATTGTTGTTTTGATAGGGTTCTAGCTTTAAGTTATCACTATGCTGGGCTATGAAACAATGGTGATTTCTTCCTATAGGCTAAGTTGTAGGAAATGACCGTCACGTTTTTGGGCTCGAAACATGTTTCAAAATAACCATAAATGTTTCGGGGGTGTTTTAGGATTTGGAAATGCATCCCCAAAATGTGGGCTCACTTTTCCTATACATTTCATCTCAAACATTTTGTAGTTCAATGCAAACAAGGCATGTTTCAAGGCCACAAATGATCTTAAAAGGTGCACGGGATGTGTGAAAAGCACATAATACGTAATAAAGGGGAAACAATGATGAATTAAATCCAAGTAATTCCTAAAATATACTAACTTTCTTGATCTTAATTCAATTTGCAAGATAATGCGCTATTTAAAAAAATCTATATTTTAAAATATTTATATTTTATGTATTTTTAAGATATCACCTTTTTGCATTTCCAAAATTTTGGGGGGTTATGTTTCCATAGTGTATATGTTTCAAAATTCGTATCCATTTCCTTATTTCATGCAACTTAGCCTACATGTACTCTCAGATAAAATTGCAAATATGATGCCAGTGTTACATGATCTGAGTCGAATAACACAGCTGCTAGTGAAACCAAGATTCAAGTAGCACCCTCTACCAATACTCACTCATGATAGAAGACTCTCCCAATATCAACACTTTCGAACTTGACCATTACATCTCTAGATACTCACTACCCAAGAAATCCTCAACAACTATGCTACAATATTGGGGTAATGATCCCAACCATGCTACAATTTTGATCAAGGTCATGTTTTGGGAGTTCATCCCATTGCTTGATCTGCTATTGGTTGGATTCGAGCACAAGATCATGGGTTCAAGGAATTCAGACTTAATACATGTCCAATAAGTGGCAACAATTCCCTTTCAAGCTCAACTCTCACTACATATTAGCCATACCATTTCCAACAACAACATATTAGTATTTCTCCATAATAGTCCAAAATATTGGGTGTAGGTGACAAAAGAGTAAAAAACAACCAAGGCTCTAATGATCCAAAACTTTTGGAAAGGATTTTGTATGAAGCCATGCATGGTGTACACAAGATGCAGATCTTTTTCAATAAGGAAAGGACACATATGCACACAACTTCCATATGCACATGCATATTATGACTCTTTGGAAAAAAATGTAACAAGTGCAATTCTATGTTCTATAGCAGCGTCTTGGCCTTTGATTTCCACTTGCAACCTCTCTAATCATGTACAACTTTTTCGTCTAGAGTGTGTATATACATATTACACATGCCTAGAAACCTGAGCAAAATTCCACATGCATCCAATATTACATAATCATATATTTAAAGGAGGAAAAATTGGGGTATTACATGTGACCCACTAATGGGATATGAAATGACCTTTCGTAAGGGAAGTTTAATCAACCATGTAAATCTATTGATAGAAGGCACTACAAGCTATATCCAACATGGAAGATAGATGATTTTGAAATGGAATTGAACAAACTACTTGAAATCCATCTCATACCTTGAATCCTATGCAGTTTGAAAAACAAAGACAGGGATGATGAAATTTTGCATGGGCTTATGTCACATGTGACCAAGATGTTGTTAAAGGGAAAAGGATGAACGTTTATGAAAATTTTATTCGTTATTCTTGTTCAAGGGATATGTGAGTTTGGTTGTGTAAGTGTATGGTTCCCTTGTTTTCTTTAATTATCAAGTCGATATACTTTCAATAGGAATTGTGGTACTTATGAATTTATTAGGATAGAATTTTGAATGGGTTCTATGATAATAATTAACTTGGTTCTTAGAAAAGGAGCTTTCAATTAATCACATGGGTGACAGATACAAGGGGGCTTCACCTTTGTTGTGAGATCCAAGCTTAAAAATATGAATTTGAACCAGATTTGCTTTTTCAGGATTCATACTCTCAAGTATATAAACCTTGGTGAATTTATCAATTTGTGGTGATGTGGTTATAAAACTCTTTAAATTTTGAGGATTCGATCTAATTTCTAATTTTTTTGATGATTTTGCAAGTAAAATAATTTTATTATATCGAGATTTGGGTGAATATTTATTGAATTTGCCATTTTTAATTGGGAAAATTAGCTAAATGTTGAAAGTGAGCCCCTAAAATTTCCCATGATTTGAATGAAGAGACTACTCATAATAACCTTTTAAAGTATAACTTGCAGAAAGATATAGGTGTTCCAAGTTTTAGTTATAAAATCTTTGATTTGTGATTTGTGAGCAATATTTGAAGCAGCTACTTGTTTATAGGATGTGGGTGAGAATAATTGGAGCCTTATTTACAATTGTAAGTTCTGTGATTTAGACTTGATTGTATCTTTTCATATCATTATATTGATGATTTTTTGTTGTTTCATTTGAGAAGACGTGTGTTTATATGATCCATGTAATCTTGTTTTAAGCATGGTACTACTGTAAAAATCACTTAGATTATGTACTCATTGTCATTTAGATTGAAATCTAGATTATATACAGATGACTGGTATGTGATGTTGAACAACCTCATGTTTTACATCCTTACAATTGTGAAACATATAGGTGGGAGACTTTGATTGCCTATTTGTCAAATATTTGTTAGTTTTGTTACTTTCGATCCATTTTTATCAAAATCAATGTCTATTAGTTTCTGATTGGCAACAAATGCTTCTGGTGTATATGCTTCTGGATTTGAACCGTGTAATAGTTTAATGTCCAATGTTTCGAGTGGGCACTCCACCCATCATCAGGGGAACCATGAAAAACATCTGATTGTGAGAAAATAGATAGCTAAGATTAGGGTAATATAGAATTTGGAGGAAAATAGCCATTGTGATTTTTTTTGAAAAATAGTGAAATAAATAATAAAAATAATGAAATAAATGATAGAAATACAAAGTGAGGGGAAACTGTCAAATATGGTTAGCAAGATAAATTAGATTAGGGCTAGAATTATAGTAATATTGAGTAAAAAGGGGGGTAAAAATGTGTATAGGATAATCTTCAGACTTAAACTGTATAAAAATTAATACTGTTAATAATAAAAGGATTTGAAAATTAAATAACATTTCAAAAGATGGGAAGGGACATGGTCAAGAGAGAAAAAAATAATAAGAAGAAAAGGGGGGAGGGGTGGGGGTTATAACAATAGCCAGGGGATAGAGAAAACATATAGGGTTGAGATTGAAAATGCTAGATATCAATAATTTGGTGAAGGCCTCCCTGATAATCCGGGAGGAATAATAAGGAGCTGTAGCAAGGATTTAGTTTTATCAAAGCAGATGAGGTGATTGTATTTATGGGAATGTTCTGCGATAACTGGTTTAGTCAATCAATTGTGGGTATTATCAGCTATATTCTCTTTAAGACTGGTTTTGATGGATCTACCAGTTTGGCCAATATAGGATTTACCACATGAGCAGGGAATTTGGTAAACTCCTTGGCAGAGAAGAGGATCGGATTTGTCTTTAATGCTTCTGAAAAGTTACTTTAGGGTTTGATGGGGTTTGAACAGAGTTTTTATGTTCTTTTTGGATAAAATCTTAGAAATGTGATCACTAAGACCGTGAATGTAGGGGAGTGAAATAATAACAAATACTTCCTTTGACCTTTTCTTTTTGCTTGAATTTCTGAAAACTAGTTAAATAGACACTATAATTCCTTGAGCATATTTTAACTAATGAAATGGGTAAAGGAGGACTACTCGATTTGAGGTGTGAATAGTCATATCTTAGATATTCTTGCTTGTGTCAAATATTTCAAAGTTCTTAGTGTAGCAGTACACTTTTGGGCATTGTAATTTTCATTAATATAGATAGACATTAATCTTTTGTTACGTGCAGGGCATTATAATGGAATCACCAGGAACAACAAGTGACAAACATGTCTACACCATTGTTGAAAAAATTGGTGATACAGGCCATGATGATGTTGACACTCGAGTTGTTGGAGCTGCATTCTTAGAAGAAGAAGAAGAGGCTTCAGAGGAGGAGCAATTGCAAACAAAAAATTTGGTTGTTTATGAGGTAAAAAATCTCCATCTTGTAATATTTAGGTCTATTTCGCCAATGTATAGTCTATTCTTTCATTAACTTGGTTAGATATTTTTTAGGTACAAGATTGGTGATAAATTAATATTTATCCCTAAGTTCCCATCCTAAATGTAACATAGTGATATATTTTTATTGTTTAGCGAACGTGTTTATTTAGTCATCTCTCCTCTCCTAATCTGTAGTTAGGGGAGGGGTAAAGCAGGTGTCAAATCCCAATATGAAATTGATTGAATGAGTTATTAAGGTCCATTAGAAAGAGGCCACATGGCATTCTCAAGCAAACTTTTCTTTCTATTTAAGGGAGATCCTCTCTACGTAGAATTATCCATAGAGAATACAATCTCTTTGTATTCTTCAGCAAGCTTTTCTTTCGGCCACTATGTAAATTTGTTTGTCATTTCACACCATGCCCCTTCTATGCCCAAATCAATTGGTATCAAAGCATTGTAGTTATAGTCCAAGTCTGCAAAACGGTTTTGAGATCATAGCCATCTGTCATTTTCCGAGGTCGAATCCACCAATTGCACATATATTGCTTTTCGATTATATCATACCACGACATCATCTCACAAGCTTTAGAAATTTTAGTGGAATGTTCGAATTTATAAAGGTTGCAGGTAGATGCTTGAACAATGGTTTGGCAGGCACTGGCAGTCTGGCACTTGATCAAGGAATTAAAAGGAAGACTTATTGAAATCCCAATTGTCCTACCCAAATTTTGAGTGCTTCTGATTGCTTACAAGTTGTCCTCAGTGATCCAAACACAAACAATGGAGCCCATCTTCTTGATATAGAATTTCCAGAGCAACCAAATTTTGAGTGCTTATAATTGCTTACAAGTTACAAGTTGTCCTCTGTGATCCAAACACAAACAATGGAGCACATCTTCTTGAAATGGAATTTTGAAATGGGTAGATCTGTATTCCTTCTGTGTTTGTCCTACTTAAGGGCCTTTCATGCCTTTCACTAAACATTTAATAATTATTGTTAGCATAACAATAGCACTTACGATACCTGGATGGAGAGCAAAACTCCCTTTGATCACAATGATCTGGATGCCAATATGGCTGAGATATGGATGCTGAAAAATCTGGTGTTGGATGAACAGAAGGTGCAGGCTGTGGTTCTTGTGAATTAGTATTAGATTCAAGTTTTGACATAGACAATCATCAGCTGATGCAAAAGATGGTGTAGGATGTGGTTCTTGCAAAACTCTAGTAGAATGATCAGGAGTCTCAAAATATCCAAGGCCTGCTTTCACTGGTCTCTTCTCAGGGTCAATACAAGTGACAATTCATTGCCCATTTTTATGAAGTCCACCTCTTGTATTTCCCATCTAATGGTTCAAACTAGAACCAAACCCTTTCGTATGCTTCTAGAACTCAAGAGACAACTGCTCATGAGTAGCCAACAATGCATTATAAGAAATGGCATAAAAATTGTCCAGAATTTATTCCCTTTCTCATATTTCAGAATTGCAATTGGAGGAGAAGGTGTCCCATGGGTGGCCACAAGTGCAGGAAGATATGCAAAAGTATATGGAGCAATAAAGGATATTTTTTTTCTTGAGAATCGGTGAACATCTTTTTCCAAATTGTGTTAATACCTTTAATACTGCTCAAATCTCTCACTTTTTGTCCCAGATTCTTATTGAGGGAACATGGATTGAGTCTGTAATTGTCCTCTTCAGTGCTTGATGCCTAGCAATGGAGTTTTGACAATAATTTTGTTGCACTGACATTAAGGTCCTCCACAAAAGAAACTTCAGTGTGAAGTAGGTTGTTAGATTCCTTCATAAGAGTAACCCAAATTTGAAGTTGCCTGGCATGAGTGCCCCATGAGGAAGCGACTTCATTACGAAGTGTTAAATTTTCCGTGCCCTAGGTGACTGCTGTCCTATGCCTCTTTATCAAATAAATTCAGATCTTCAAATTTACTTAATAACAGAAATAAATCTCAGCATGCATTAATCACACCTATAGTTGGAAAACAAACAGCAGCAGTATAAACATATTTAACACATGTAGGTACTCCTTCAAATCAGCCTTTTCATTAATATCCAAAGATACAAGGAAATGTCCACTGCTGCCATAAATCGCAGCAGTACGGTACACTACAAAGCAAAGTTTCTGCAGACTTACAAGACAAATCTGCCTGCTGAAAAACTGAGGAATCTGCTGCACGGAAACCGACAAAATTAGCTGCACGGAAATCGAGAAAACTGCTGCATGTATGGACTGCTGTATGGATGTACAGACATGTTCCATATGACTGTACGGATTTGTCAGTACGACTGTACAGACTGTAATGTATGGATCTGTACACCTGTATGGATCACTGTCCTATGCAGGCTGTGGGCTGAATTCTGCCTGATTCCCGTTTGGGCTTCTCTTCGATGCTTTAACTTCACCTTCTCTGTCGAGTCTCTTCACCTCCGGACCAACCTGTCTTCATGAAGAATGAATTGTGTCTTTTCCCCTCTACCTTGACCTGCCTTTGTACTTAGCTGAAACCCTAATCTACCAATAACCTAATCTCATGGTGAGATCAACAGTTGAGATTAGTCTAAATCACTAATGCATTAAAATTCACTTTATTAGACTCAACAGCTAATTAAAAGACTTTCACTATATTTATAAAGTGAATTACAAAAAAGATTGACTTGGACGACTTCATGCATATTTGACCTTATGCTGTTGGGAGTGAGAAGCGGGGAGTGGGAGCGGAGCGAAAAGCAAAATTTTCAAAATCTCCCGTTTTGGGAGCGTTTTTTATATAGCATATATTTTGATATATTTTGATGGATTTATATCTAGAAAACATGTAGGATATTTAATTAGCTATAGAAAACATGGATTAAACCATATAACATCAATCATCTAGTAGTTATAACTTATAACATTATCATCAAATGATCAACCATAACTGCTTTTATATGAGCTTGGCAATGAAGGGAGGTACCATAACATTGTCATCAAATGATTAACCTAGTATAGGAGCTTTTAGTATAGGAGAGGTAGGGAGCGCCTTGGGAGGCGTGCTCCCAAAACTGGGAGCGTTTTGGGAGCAAGCTTCCGAAGGAAGCGAGCTTCGAGAGCGGGAGCGAGGGGGTGGGGGCGCTAATAAATGTGATATTAACAAAAAATGAATATTCGCCAGTGTTGTGTAGGAATTAAATGTGATATTAACTGCCCTAATAATAACTTTAGACTGATCACTCCTCCCTTTGCTAGATATAGACCTCTCTACACCCTGAAGATGGCATTGCCTTTGCTTGCTTCTAGACTTTTTGTTTTAGAATTTGCTAAATGTCGCATCATCATAATTTGCTCCACGACATAAGGACAGGGGCATGAGAGTGTACTAGCAATGGAGTAAATAAGGTCATAGGTCAAGAGTTCATACTAATTCAAAAAAGAAAAAGAAAAAAATTAAGTCGGTTGGAGGATTATTGGAAATAAGTGCTGGTTCATGTAACCCTTCTTAAATGTAGTATGCTATTTTATAGGGCTAAAACTGCCATTGTATCAATTTTGATATGCAAGTTCAATTTTGCAGCTTGCTCTCACCCAAACCATTCTTCCGTGTATACCATGAGAGCCATATTGACCGATGGTAAAACTGCTGAACATTTTCTAGTAAAACCAGTTGTCTTCATATTAAATAGAGGAAGACTCCAGATATCTATTGTATATTTTTAAGCCTACGTCCATCAGATGTGGCTTCATCCACATTGGCTTGTAGAATAATTCATGAATCTTCGAGGATCCTTTTAACTATCGAGATTGTTGCCCATTGAATTGTTGCAAATTATGGTCAAGTATACCTCTTATTGTGAATGGGTAGTTGGGATGCTCATTAAATATTCCTCCTCCTAGTGCCACAGTTGTTGCGGCCCGTTGCATGTAACTGCACATGATAATAATGGTGGTCCTGGTGCATGGAAAATGAAGCGGCCAAACAGCAAAAAAAGAAGATTCACCAGTGTTGTGTATGGAATTAGATGTGGTATTACCTACACCCTTAATAGCTTTAGACTGATCACCCCTCCCATGCTAGATTTAGACCTCTCTACACCCTGAAGATGGTGTTTCCTTAGCTTATTTCTGGACTTTCTATTTTGGAGCCAAACAAAAACAATGTCATCTTTAGGCTATACAAAGATCTAAATCTATAACAGAGAGGTATGATTAGTCAGAGGCTATTATGAATGTAGCTAATACCACAACTAATTCCTTACACAGCACTGATAAATCTTCCTTGTCTACTGTGCTACTTCATTTTGCCACACACCAAGATGGCCATTATTATCATGCTCAGAAAAATGAAGAATGCAGTTACATGCAAGCAACAACGACAATTGTGATGACATGAAGAGGAGTATTTAATGTAGGATAAATGACTACCCATTTACAATAAGAGAGAGACGCAGTGATCATCACCATAGAGCAGCAAATGACAATCTCAATAGTTAAAGGGATCCTTCAAGAATTATTGTATAAGTTAGCATGGATGGATCTCCAGATTTAAGGGGAGGTAAAAGTAAAAATGCACAGTAGATACGAGAAGCTCTCCACTGGTTGATATGGAGCTCAATGATTTCACCACAAAATGTTCTGCTGTTTTACCATTGGTCATTATTGTTCTCATGGCATACATGGAAGGAATGGTTTCACTGTTCAGTGAGAACAAGGTGATGGGCCTGTTGAATGGGTCAGATTACGTACTTATCTACGAGAACAAGTATGGGTTTTTGGAGATGTTTATTGATTTTTGCAAGGGACTTCGAATAATGAAAGGTGCTATATAGTAAAAAACACAGAATTTGAACCCATGAAGTAGCATGCAAACACAAACCCTTACACAGAACCAAACCCAAACTGTTACTCATAGTGAAGAATTTGAACCCATGAAGTAGCATGCAAACCCAAACCCTTTACAGAGAACCAAACCCAAACTGTTACTCATAGTGAAAACCGCTCAATTCTCAAGCAACTATAGTAACCATGCATGAAGGCCAAGTAAAAGCAATTGCAGGATATGTCTCATGCGCATTTCTATGCGTGATGCCAAAGAACATACTTTTGCTTACAACATTGAGCATGGAGACTGGGAGAAGGATGCCTCCACGTTACATACCCATCAAGAATGAAGAAATCGAACTTTGGTGTGCTATATACCTAAAACACAGTGAGTTTGAGCCCATGAAATAATATGCCAACCCAAACCCTTACACATAACCAAACCCAAGCAAATACATAATCATTAAAAAATGCACTAATTCAATCTATAAATTAGTTGTAGAACAAATTTCCATGACATGTCTATTGTGTTGCCAAACACAAGAAGGGTCATCATCTTTGAAGGAATAATTTCCAATTGATTAAAAAAGGCTCTTTGCCACCATATCATCCTTTGCTAGCATATATGAGGTTTTTAATGCTCCATAACATACTCCTCCAATGTTTGCCTACAATAACAGTCAACACATCAACATCAGACTACGTCATAAAACACATGAATATTAGATTACAGAGGACAGAATAATGGAACTTTCTACAAAAATACAGGGGGCATGGAATTTGGATAATGATAAATTTCATCTCCACAGTCTCCTCTCAGCAGAACCATCACCCACTGAGGACATATGGTATTCCAAGAAAGGAGATGGCAGAGATGGTTCTATTATGTCCACCTTCTGTAACTAAGTCATCTCCACATCCTAGCAAATGCGGAAGAAAAAAATGGCAAACACAAGCTGGATGATGGATAATGATAAGAGCTCTTGTTTTTTGCAATCAACTCGCAATGGAATGCATCCTTGGGTAAAAGGAGTGGCAGGGTAAATGGGTGGGAGGGGTGCAAAAAATGCCACAAACCAATGTGCATTCAATTCCTTGTAAACCCTCTTACACATGGCCATCCCATTGTTGATGTCGTACAGAGTGTGGGAGTGTTTACAGGGACAACTGGGACGCCTTTTAAGGGTGAACCACTATTGGCCTCCTTCCCTTAACCTATATGCCCTAGCATCAATGTGGCACTCGTCAATCATTATTTACTAGTGAAACAGAAATCACGATTTAAACCTGAAAATCGCAAGTTTGACTTGGATTGGCCCTCAAACAAGCTGATTCAAACATTCCCCAGTCAAACTTGCTTTCAACTTGTTAGGATATAAGGCTTACATGTTGTAATAAAAGTCACTTTATGACTTAGTTATGTTTTTTTACATTTTTTGTAAAGCAAGTCTCTCCCAAATTCACAAGTGGAAATGAATTGCTTCATGAGTAGCCATATAAGGAGGTGAACTCCTATGTAATAATTGCACCATTTATTTGTAATATCACAACTGCACCATTTATTCATTCGTAATATCATATTGAACTCCTATATAATATTTTCGAGGGTTGGCGATATTATCGCCATAAATTATTGTGATATATTGGGTTTTGAAATTTATCGTGAGAAATTGAAATTATTGTTATAAATTGGAAATTATCGGTATGTTCTACCAGTCTGTGTTAAAAGTTGGTTTTGGGGTTTTTCTTCTCTTATTTTGCAAAAGTGAGTTAGGGGAGTGAGGTCTAAGGACACTGACCATTTTCCATCAAGAAAACAAGAGGAAATCTCTTGTTTTCATTGCCATCAGCCAAGCCATTGTGGAGTGGTATATTACTATATACTCCAATCTACCATATCCATATTCCCAAAGATGTAAAAAAATTATGCTTGTATTTTCTTTGTTTTTCAAGATCTAGTGTAGGGTTTTCAATGGCCATTAGATATACCTGTTCTTGTTGTTTTTAATGGGAGATTCAACACTTATGTAGTTGTGATATTTTAATTGCAACATTCTTTTGTGTTAATTAAAGTTCCCCATTTGTTTTGTGCCATATGTTTTATCATTGAATCAATTCCCTAGAGAATGCCAAAGCCATTGCACCCAATGTGGGAGTATGATGAACCATTTTGAGGATTTTAATTGACTGAATCTAATCATTGATTCTTAACTGCATTATCGTTGTAGTATGTAGATGCCTCCTGATGATCATCTCATGAGATATATATTTTTGTTTTGATGTGATTTTGTATCATGTCAGGGCTTATGATTCAGGAGTCAGTACAGATATCATATTCTAGTATCGATGAGTGATGTACCATTTGACATGATCTTATACATCTTATATATCAGTTTTATTTTCATGTTTATGTAACAATGTGTTGTTTGATGTTGTTGTTGCTTTAGATGTTTAAAAAAATGAAAAAAATGACCATTTTTGTATTTTTGAAGTTTCCCAATAATCTCCGATATTACTAATACGTTAGATTCTGGACCCTCGCGATGAATCTGCCGACAAGATAAATGTAACATTGCTCCTATGTATAATTGCACCCATTTATTCATAATATCATATTGTGTTGCTGTGTATCTCTCATGTTTTGTAATACAAATCGTGGTTTGAATCGGATTGGGTCAGTTTGTCTTTAAAAAGCAGTTTTGGTGGGTTTTCAATCATTTTTTCCTATCTGTTTGAGCTAGTTTCTCTCCTTTGCCAAGTGACCAATCTACAGGAGGACAAAGTAATCCAAGGCCATTTACTGACGGATATGTGCATATATTTATTATTTTTGTATTTGCCATTTTTTTCCTGATCCGATTCAAGTTCTTAGCTTGTTTTGCCTCGCCAATTATTTGCTGATTCCGAGTCTGGTAACATTGTTATTTACAAATTCCCAGTCAGATGCTGCTTGTTTGCCTGCCAATGATTTTTCATGTGTGTGAGCGAGACTAATGAGTTGTTTTTAATTTTCCGTTGACGTCATACAAACCACCTACCACCATCAAGAATGTGCTCATCCACTTCTTCTTTTTGATTAGTGGCTATGGCCAGTGACTAGTTTTTCCTTTTCATTTTATTGGTTTAAAACATAGTCTACTTCGAAATATTAAAACTCTGTTTTATCCTTTTAAAATTTGTTCAATTAGTTAAAAAACACAACTGATCTCTGTCCCATGCAGAAATTAAATATGGCAGTGCCTCTATTAACTATGTGTCTCTTCTGCTTCGTTGTCCATGGCCTTTAATTGTGTCTCCATGTGACAAACTTGCTAGCCATGTTCCCATGTTAATGTGCCCACAAAATGAATTTTTATTCATTCACTGTGCCTCCTCAAATTACACCGTGCTAATGGGCTTTGCGCTCCCAGATTCCAACCTTCTACCTTGGCTTTGCATTCAGATGCCAACACATGGTGCTGAGACCATATGACATATATACAACATGCACATAAAAAACTTGCACACAGCGATAGAATGTGTAATAATGATAGCATAGAAGTAATGTATCGTGAGACAGACAAACACCCATGCAACCACTTATTGTGTTAAGACAACTTAATAGTTAATTAACCTATTGTAAGTCCTATCTTTCTTTAATTAGATTTAATAATATGACATGTGATTCAATTGAAAACTTAAATCATTTTATTATCTGATCTAATAAATTTATATGACCATTAGACCAAATTAACTCTATCATGCACATCTTGCTAAGGTCAGTTATATAACTGACTTATCACCGAGTTGAATCTTATCAGGTCTCACAACATTCCATTTCAGTTTTGTAAGGTGGTATTTAGTAAGGACAGTTCCTTCCTTTAGAAGGCACTCTTTCTTCATCTATATATGTCATTCCTTTGAAAACAAGCTCGGTCTGTCCTCGAGCAAGTCTTTTGTGTTTTGTTTCTGTTTCATTGAGGACATTCTGTTAGTGACCACCATGTTGCTCAATTTGAGCCACATCTATTATCAACACCCACACTTTGCATTGGTAGCTATGTTGCACGAAACTCCTAAAATGCCCACGTACCGGTGCCGGAAACTTGCGTAAACTTGGAAACTTCTCGGAAACTTCTAGCAAACCTCCAAAGGCCCATGAGCGGCTTCAGACCCATAGGAAATCTAAAAAGCCCTGGTTTATGGAAAATGAAAACAAATTAACCTTTTAAATCGTTTCTAAACCTACCTACAAATTAACCTCTCATTCTTATTTTATTGCGAGATATTTTGTTATTAAAAAAAACTATATAGATAAATATATATACAGCATTCCCCCTAACGTACCCGGTATCACGTTTCCAAGCGTTCCTGTTTCTGAAAGTTGTACACGTTTCAATGTTTTGTGCAACTTAGATTGGTAGTAAACATCTACATAGAGTGGCATAAGTGGGAATTAGATAATGGGCCATTTTCCCATACAGTTAACTTAATAAATGGAGATAGCATATACATTACTCTGTGAGGGAATTCTAGGAAAGATTTTTTGTTAGGTTATATAACTTCGACTAAAACATGAGTGTTGCACTGTATTTTAAATTACCTCGCTATGAACTTTGTTAATTTTTATTTTGCTTCATTCAAAATACTCTGCATAACTTTAGTTAATTTACTTTATAGCATGTTACATGGTAAATGTCCGTGTGTCATTTAAACTGTAATCTGTGTTGTAACTAGACTAGTTGTAGTATGTGTGGCACAGAAGCAGCAAAGTGAATTGAAATTGTCAAATGTTATGTTTGCAGTGTAATGAACTTCAGTTCTTATCTTAAACTGTCTCTCTGAAGTAGCCATATTTTAGTTTGAATTGAAGTATCTAGTTGTGGAAGGTAGCCTTTAGAGTACCTATTCTGTGAGATTCACACAAATGGTTATCTTGCTGATCTTCCTTTTGACTTATAATAGACGAAGCTTGTAGCTTTCAGCAGTGGCCTTGACCCTTTGCTTATTTGACCTCTGCAGTTTTTTGTCAAGGGGATGCTTACAAACTTTCCTACTTTGAAGCTTGAAGATATACACAAAAGGCTTGGTGTAAGTACATGTTTGAGATTTCCTAAAGCATTAGTTTTAGCAGTGAAATGGCTTATAATACTTTACAACAAGCCGTTGATAGTTGACTAACCTTTGCTTCGCTCTTGCAGGATCATTCTCATGGATTTTATGTCTATGACTTATCACTACATCAGTTGCAGATGTTTTTGTCTCGTCTTGTATCTGAGGACAAGTTGGAAGTTAATGATGGAGAATATAGATTACGCAAGCAATAAAATCTATAACTGGACTCGGATATGTGCAAAGTCATGCCTTCTTTCTGCAACTTCTAACACGATTTAGATAATGTGATAGATTTGACAAGCCGCGCTGAATTGTGTTGGGGAAAATGAGGTCATCATACTTGCAAGTTTTCCTGGCCTCTCTGTTCAACTGTAACCAAATCCCTTGTATACAGATTGTATACATTGAGTTATATGTGATGAAGACAATCAACTATCAAGGGTTAGTAGTACAAGCAGTTTAGAAACGGAGCAGTGCATGCACTCTAGAAGTACATCTCTCAGAATGCATACAATTTTATTTTGTCAAAATCTCTTAGTTTATAATGTGTATTCTATGCAATTTGTTTCTTTGTAACCTAAGAGCTTAATTGGGTGTAATGATTAGTTTTATATGATAAAGGGGATTAGGATATGGGAGTCATTTAAGTACCATTGTAAAAATTGTGAAGTTTCAATACAATCATAGAAGTAAAATGCAAAATGAACATGGGTGGGACAATTGGGGTTAATATTTTGCAACTTGTTTACCATCAACAAACAACTAAACAATACAAGGTCCACCGGTTGCATGATAGCAATGATGCAAATTTTGTTGTTTAGTTTGGCTTAAATAAGGTCATTACACAAAACATCATAGATGCAACTATGATGGAGATTATTTAAGCCATGAAAAAAGTTTGCTAGGTTATCACAAGTTGTCTCAGTGCACAAGGAATCACATCATAAATGCGTTAATATAGTTTGCAGTTAGTGTATATAATGCATTTAAATAATTTAATATTTTTCATTGTCAAATAGTTTGGTGGCATTGAACTGCAACAAATATGAGTTAGGTATGGTACGCTATGGTCTAATGGTTGATACCGAACTTTGCCATGCAAATAACCTAGGTTGAAACCACTTTGGGCATAGAGCCCTATAACAATGTGAGTGTTGGTTTGGGTTTGATGGATCTCTGTGTTAAAGTAAGCCTGTTAAATTCTTTAAAAAACATAATTAGAGAATTTTTTAACTTGAAAAAGAGAAAAGTGCACAAGGAAAGTGATTCTTTGCACGTCTTTATCAAAGTAACTTTGGAAACTTCTAATATATAGTTGAAATTGAAAACCGACTAATGGGACTAGCAACAACTATAACTCAAAGATATGCAACCTGTTATCACACAACTTGTAGTTTCCCCAAAAGATGATCCTATCCAGGATGGTAGAGGCGTTGGGAAACTAAAGAGGTGGCCTAAGAGGACCACGATTCCCAAGGATAAATGGTTGTCACGTAAATCGAGGAACTCTTCACTTTAGATCAAGTGGATGCAAGATCAAGGGGGAGACCCTAGCTAGCTATAGAGGGCTAGCGAACCTACTCTAGACTCTCTAGGGAAAGTGAAATGAGATAAAGAGAGGGACAAAGAGTAAGTGGATCTAGATCTATGAAAGACAAGTGGACAAAGGAGTTAGGGCTTGGTTGAGGAGGCTTATGCAAGGACAATATTACTCAACCAAGGTATGATTTTGCCACTAAATGATTTAGATAAGTAGATCTAGATAGAACTAATGCCAATCTAAAAGACCCAAGTGGGGCCCACCCTTAAATTAGGGAAAATGAGCGAAATGGGGCCCACTTGATGAAATTAAGTAGTGAAAGACACTAGGAGGGTTTCTAGGTTATATATCTGAAGTTTAAAAGACAAAATAGCAGCACCCAGATGATAGATCTGGAAAATGACTAAGAACCTACAAGTGCGTCCCCCTTAGGAGATGGCTAGTGCCTTGGATCGAGGGGTCAAATTTCCACCAAAGTTGGTCTCTAAGATTCTTTAATTAATTAAGAGGTGGGTTTTAGTTATTAAGCCCAAATTACCGCCAGATCTATCAGATCTATAAAACTAGGGTTTTAACAGTGAGGGTTTGAAGTGACCAATGGGTAAAATGCATGAAAACCAATACGTACCTTGTATATCTTACCTCAAATGCTTGCGGCCGCCAAGTACATTGATGATCCTTTCGTCTAGTTACAATTCCAAGCTAGATCCAAGTGATTCCAAGCAAAAACGTCCTAGCCCAAGGAGAGAAAAAATGTCTTCCTTCACCTGCAAATTCAAACTACCTAAGTTAGATTTGATCCACAAATAAAAGATGAGCTATGCATAGCATATCAAAGGAAATAAATCAATGGACAAAGCACAATTGAAAAACTCCCTTCAAGATGAAAACGTCATGCCCAAGAGAAGATTTGGAAACCCCTGCAATCGTCCCTCCAATCAATTCGCACCCCTGCAAAAGATGAATTCGGCCTCCCTCTGAAGGTGTTGGAAATCACTTGTGAACAACTTAGATGTCTAAAGGAGAGATGTATAATCATGTACAAGAACACTAATCAAAGCACGAGAAGTAGATCTGCAAAATAATATTTTATTCCAAGAGTTTAAGAGCCCAAAGGTGCCTTTACAATGAGGGGGTATCTTCCTTAAATAGAAATGAGAGTGACCAAAACCCTAACAACTTTATGAACGAGTGGTGGAGATCAAAAAATAAAAACAATACAATCGACGACTATGATGACCCAGAGTGATAACACATGGATCAACTCACTAAGAGGGGGTGTGCACTCGCTAAAGTGGCCCTAGGGGGGGTTGCACCACATAAAAGATGACTAGGACAAGTGTAAGGAGCATATGGTGGGGCTAGGAGGTATTAATGTCCTTCACTAGCATCACCCCATGGCACAATGATATAAGATATGACTCAATAACATGTCAAAGTGACCAAGTGACCAAATCGTGGCCCCCTCAATAGCTGAATAATACATCAACATAAAGCCTTGGAGTGTGTGTGGACCCCACTGAATGATTAAAGTTGTGCCAGAAGGTGTGGGATGCATCATGAATGACCTCTGAACAAACCTCATGCCAATTCCTTGCCTCATTTTCCCAAATTGATTTTCTCAATGACCATTTTATTCCATTTTCTATCCTCGGAGAATCACTTGTAAGTAAATAAAATGCCCGTAGCTCTCTGCCTGGTGCCCGGGGCACAAATGTGACTGTACCAAAGTGTCTGGGGGTATGGATATATGGTAGTAACAAGTGGCTGGACCCGATACTCCCTTTGTAACGCCCTAGGTGAACCAAATAATAATCCAACTGTGCTGCCAGGCCATTTTATAATGGCAAATCTGTGGAAAAGTGACAATCTGAGTAAGATCTCGTCCGTGAGTGCCTGTAACTGAAATCCGAGTGTACTAGAGGACTCAGAAGGTCCAAATGCACTAGAGATGAATACTCATACACCCTGTGGCTACCTGGATAATCAATCTGTAGTCTCAACCATGCCCGAACCAATAAAAATAATGGTCTGTAAATAATAATAACTATAAAAATCCGTCAAACCATCAAGTGAAACCCGTGTCTGCTGCATGGAAACATCAAAGGGGCATCAAATGACCATAAATCATCAACCTCGAACATGACTGGTCCAACTCATCTTAGATCTTGTGGTTGACTTGGTCAAACTAGGTTTGACCAGGTCAAGCTAGGTTTGACCAGGTCAAGCTTGATCAAAATATGATCGGGGGCAATGGATCGGAGAGGTCAAGGTATCAAATCCAACTCACCTAAGCTCAGGAACCAACACCAACAGGTTCTCCTGGCTCAGAAGGATCAAGGCTTCGGTAAGTTTTGTTGCCAACTCAGAGCTGAGACACAAACTAACATGGATGCTATCCAACACAGAAGCAAAAGTGGGAAAGTCCTCCATATCACAGGCTGAGGTGCAAGTCAGGGTGAAAACCAACGATGGGAGAGAATGGATGGATGAGAAAAGTGAAAGGTGATGCCAAAGCTAGCAAGCCATAAATGGTGGAAATGATCACATCCATACTACTAGAAGGATAAAACCAATGAGTACAAACAAGAGTTTCTAATCCAGAGTAATTAGACCATTTAGATAATCATTAAGCAACCATGTCCATATAACATATGTATATATATACCGCTAGATCATGACTACTAGATACCAAGTCAAGCTACTATGATGAACAAAATAGTAAAACAATCATAACCAATTCACAATATATACCTGCTGGGCCATATACCTGTACCTGCCATCTAGATCATCAAAAGTCTCTGGAAACACTGCCGCTGAAAACTCTAGACAATGCATTGGTCTGTATGGAATGTAAATGGTCACCTCGGTCATCAAATATGAGGTCATGAGGCTCATTCTTGGCATAAGGTTCACTATGTCTGATCTGGGGATGCTCTGATAAGTGAGTGATCATCAAAAGGTATTGCTCAGCATAGGTTGATCTCATAAAATAGGTGTAAAGGCCTGGCTCAAAAATGTACAAGTCTCTGCTCTGCAATCATGGTAGCCCGATTACTATGGATGTGATAACACAACCTTAGTTATTGAGGGAGATTTGAGAACTAGTATTGAATCACACAGACAAAAAAGAAAAAAAACAAATAGCTTGAGTTTTGATATTTTACTTTTTGAGAAGGAACTAACAATATTTTGTAGTGGTCAATTGGATCAATCACATTGGAGTGACCAAAGACACCTCCTTAAGAAAATATGTCAAATGACTATGCAAATAGTTGTGGGAGGCAAAGATCACATAGTCACTTCCATAGTATGTTGTGCCCAAGCAACTGATCTTCATGATGACGGATGTGAAAAAAGGATATTGCAATTTGCACAAGAGAAATGCACAAAAAATGCATTCAAACAATGATGATCAGAGGCTATACCATAAGTCGTGAAATTCTAAGTCATAGTAGATCATAGATCTGAGAATGCCTCACAGTGAAAGAATGAGCAGAGAAGGTGAATTACAATGAAAATTGTTGTGAAAAGAGCAATAAAATTAATCATGCATTGGAACTCAGATGGAAGTAGAAATGTGTAACATTATCCATTAATCAGTATAGTCCACAAATATGTTACAATAGAGAGAATTCGAATACTTTAGGAGAATTCAAGTCTCAATCTGTCTAGCATAGGAATTGTCACCACTGGAGTGCTCCAGAAGACCCAAACTCAACTCAATTGAACCAAAACTCAGTTAACTGAAGACACAGTTAGTTAATTGACCAAGGAGGGTGCATTAGTGAGTTATGCATACAAAGTAGGTGAAAAAGGGTGCATTAGATCACAATCAGTGATGATCGGAGCTAAAACCCCCATTAGAGTTCAGAGACTCAAGTGGACTGGACTAGAACACAGAGTAGGCTCCTAAAATGTAGGGAATTGACTATGGTGGGCCTAAAATCAGGCATGCTGGGTGCATTAGGTGGCTAATGGGTCTTAAATGACATCTGTGTTGGACTTTGTGCTAGAAGGAAAGCTACCATGTCTTAGATTTCATTCATGTTGGATTTTGTGCAACTTCGAAAGATATTATTTATTGTATTTCTATTGTATTTGATTGTACCTCCTAAGGGAGATGAACTTGATGTAAATGACCATGTAAATCCTTGAAAGAATCAATGTAAACCTTGGGGAGAAAAGAAACAAAGTAAAATATTAAAATTAAAATTATTACTTGCCCCCTAAGTGAAGTCGACCCAGTCAAGTAGAGAAGTTGACTCACCTAGGGTAAAAGTCAGTTTTACACTTGTATAAATAAGAGGTTATGTCACCTCATTATTTCACTCACTCACTTCATAAGTTCGCATTAATTGGGAGAGAGAAGTTCGCATCTGTTGGAGGAGAAGATTGTTTTGGGGTTTCTACTTTTGGAAGACATTTTCCATCTTTTCTCTTTTATGATTGTACGTTGATCTCGGGATTATCTCTATACGAAGGTTGTTGGGTTTTTCTCCCATTTGGGTTTCCCAGGATAAAATCTGTGTTATTGTTTTGTGCTTTGTCTTTCTTCTAGTGATCTTGTTTATGCAATTAAATTATTATGCTATGAATGTATGAAAACTAACATGCTTTCATAGCAGTTCTAGAAGAAGCCATTGCCGGAACTAGGGTTTCATCTTTTGAAGTCTTCACCCAACATTTTGGAGAAAAAGAACCTTGGAAATTTCGATTTTAGCAAGGCACATCTTTTGGTGAAGACGAAATTCAATTCCAAGAATTTTCAATTTTTGACCTAACTCTACAGCTGCAACAAAATTAGGGTTTCAATTTTGACCTAATTCTCTCCACAGATTTGGATCGTCCCTACCTCAAATCAACTCGCCTTGGCAATGCACATATACCTGTGGAATCAGTTTTTCCAAATTCCAACTTTCATTTTTGACCTAGCTCATGCTAGGGTTTCTGAACCAAATCTGCAGTCAAGATGATTGGTATGAAGGTTGAAGATCGTCTGGAAGGAGATTCCAAATTGATCTCTTGGAAATCTAGGGTTCTTCTACTACTAGAAGAAAATGACCTATTACAAATTGTAAATGAGAAGGTCCCTGAACTAGAAGCCGAAGAAGACAAACCCTGATGGAGGAAGAATGATGCTAGAGCAAGAAGGATTCTAGTGGACTCAGTGAAAGATCATTTGGTTCCACAAATTTCAGGAAAGAAGACTGCTAGGAAAATGTTCAAGACCATAAAGAAGTTGTTTGAACACACTAGCCTCATTGTATCCATGACATTGAGAAACCAACTCTCAAATATGAAGATTTCCAAATCAGAATCTAGTGCTTCATATTTCATGAGGATCACAGAACTAAGGGACAAGCTTAGTCCCAGTGGAGATCCCATTGATGAAAAGGAGCTTGTCATCACTACTCTGAATGGTCTTCCACCATCTTGGGGGTCCTTTATTCAAAGCATAAGTGGTAGATCTAAACTACCCAAGTTTGATAAGCTATGGGCAGATTGTACTCAGGAGGAGACAAGGATTGTCGCACGACAAAGACTCCATGGTACTCAACCAAAGGAGAATCAATCCCATGACAAGAAAGGCAAAGGAAAGGGCAGAAAGTTTTATAAACAAAAGCACCAAGATATGAGATCCAGTCCTTCCCTAGATCAGAAGAAGGAGAAGAAGGACTTATCTCAAGTTCAATGCTATAGGTGCAGGAAATATGGACACTACGCCAGTAGCTGTTGAAGTTCAAGTAAAAGGAAGCATGAAGCCTCAACTGCTGATGTAGAAGAAGACCATCATCACAAGAAGCCAAGGGATGATGATCGTTCAAAGTTCTTCTTCTAAGAGATATGAAGATCCAGATTGCAAGAACAAAAGTCTCTCATGGTTCCCACAAGAAGGCAGTTAGAGCTCACACACAAAAACAATAAGAGATAAGTATTTGGTTTTCTTGCTTACATAGATCTATTTTGTCTTATATGTTTTAATTATATGCAGATCTATCAGGAAGTGTGTTGACCAGTTCATATAGTTTACCTTGTTGTATTTATTATGCATATGAGCTATACAACACTTCATGAACACACGATGGACCTAGTCTAGATGATATCTCCACCCTCCATGCTTAGAGTAGTTCACACTCTTGACAACATGTTCTAGTGGAGATAACAAACATCCAGATGGTTTCCAGATGTGTTTGGAAGACATGTTATAATTGTTGTGCCAAAGTATTAGCTAAGATGCATGTGTAAACTATTTCCATTACATTTGATTATGCAATGTCACTGATCATCAATCGGGATTTGACTTGTAGGGAAGAGACCATGTGATTTGGCCTACAAGAGAAGACTTGAATCCTGTTGGTGTTCAACATGAAGCTTCTAGGAGTATGACTCTCAGCCTAGAAGGATGACCTCAGAGGAATCTTTCACAGAAGTAAAACCAGAAGTGGGCCACCTTCAGATATTTGCCTATCCAGTCTTCATACATGTGCCTAAGAAGAAAAAGGACGAAGTTAGAACCTTCAAGCAAGAAGGGAAATTTCGTGGGATAGTAAGTCTTCAAAGGCCTACATAATCTACATCCCAGGATCTAGACAGATTGAAGTCAATAGGGATGTGGCCTTTGAAGAAGAGATGTCTGTCAGAGGATCATACATGGAGATCAATGATGAAATGAAATGCTAGAACCAAAGGAGATGAGATCATCTCCGCCTCCAGTTCAAGAGGGAGTCAGGAGAAAAGGATGAACCCATCGATTCTATTTGATCCAGTTGATGTTCCCAGAGATATTGCATGGGCACAATAGACTTTGTATGGAGCCAATGAGAGTGTTGAAAAACACAAGGCTAGATTTGTTGCCAGAGGATTCTCTTAGAAAGAGGGAGTTGACTATGATGAGACTTTTGCTCCTGTGGCTCGATATACTTCCATCCGATCGATCATTGCTATTGCTTCAACTATGGGATGGAAGTTGCATCAAATGGATGTGAAGACAACCTTTCTCAATGGTGTTATTGAGGAAGAAGTTTACATCGAGCAGCCAGATGGGTTTATTTTCCACGGAAAGGAGTCTCATGTATGCAGACTGAAAAAGGCATTGTATGGACTCAAGCAAGCACCCCGTGCTTGGTATGGACGGATATACGAATTCTTGGTCAGCTTGGGATTTACCAAGAGTGATGTAGACCCCAACCTTTACTACAAGGTTGTAGATGATGAGCCACTGATCTTGGTACTATATGTTGATGACTTGTTTTTCATGGGAAATGAGAAACTTATTGTATGGTGTAAGAAGAATCTCGCCTTTGAGTTTGAAATAAAGGACCTTGGATTGATGCACTAATTCTTGGGATTAGAAGTACGACAGAGGCAGAAAGAGATTTTCCTAAGACAAGGAAAGTACACCATAGATATACTGAAAAGATTCGGAATGCTGGACTACAAGTCCATGGCCACTCTGATGGATGCAAATTGGAAGAAGTTGAGAGATTCTACTTTTGACTCAGATTTGATTTATCCCACCATGTATCACTAGCTGATTGGGTCCTTGATGTATCTGACAAACACCAGACCAGATATATGTTTTGATTTGAATGCTCTCAGCAGTTCATGTGCGACCCTTGAAGAAATCACTGTTAGCACGGGCTTGTTCAAGCAATTTCGAGACATATTTGCTTGGTCCTATGAGGAGATGCCTGGGATAGACCCTGCAATTGTTTCTCACGAAATAAAAACCTATCCCGACATCAAACCTGTACGCCAAAAGTTGCGACCGGTACACCCTCGGAAGACTGCGGCAATAAAGGCAGAAATTGAAAAGCTCTTAAAAGCTGGTTTTATTTATCCTGTCCCATTGACGGATTGGGTCTCAAACGTCATTCCTGTGAACAAAAAGCAGGGCACCATTCGCGTCTGTGTTGATTATCGGGACCTTAATCGGGTTTGTCCGAAAGACAACTACCCGACCCCCTTCATCGACCAGATCATCGACAACTGTGCCGGAAGCGTCATCTTCTCATTCATGGATGGCTTTTCTGGTTACAACCAAATTGAGATCAACCCAGTCGACCAACATAAGATGGCTTTCATCTGCCCGTGGGGAACGTTTGCATACCGCAAACTCCCGTTTGGCCTTAAAAATGTTGGCATCACGTTTCAGCGGGCTATGTCGTATGCTTTCCACGATATTAAGGACTTTGTGGAACCTTACTTGGGCGATCTCCCTGCTCATTCAAAGCAGCGTGAGTTCCACATTGATCATTTGACGGCCATTTTCCTCAGATGCAGACGGTACAATATCCATCTGAATCCTCATAAGTGTATCTTTTGCGTTGAGTCCGGATGCCTCTTAGGATTTATCGTTTCGAAGGATGGGATCCGCATTGATCCCTTGAAGGTGGAGGCCATCATCAACCTACCACCCCTGATTGATGTGAAGGAACTTCAAAGTCTCCAAGGGAAGGCGACTTATTTAAGATGTTTTGTTTGCAATTTCGCGGAAAAGACTCAGGGGTATATGAGACTGCTAAAGAAGGACATCCCGTTCATTTGGGACGACCAAGCTCAAAAATCCTTGGACAATATCAAACATGCCATCACGCATGCCCCCGTGCTCCAACCGCCTAATTATTATCGAGATTACATCCTATATCTTGCCGCTTTTGCTACCACTATCGCCATGGTTTTGGTGCAGGAGGACCAAAATGCCCAGGAACATGTAATATACTATGCAAGTAAGGGTCTAGCTGATGCTGAAACTAGATATTCACATGTCGAAAAACTTGCTTTCGCGGCAGTCATTGCCGTCCAAAAGTTCTGTCACTACATCTTGCTCCACACCACCATGATCATCGCCAACTCGAACCCCATGTACCACGTACTGACACGTCAGGTGCTTGGGGGCAAGTATTCACGCTGGATTGTGATACTGCAAGAATTCGATCTTCTTTTCTAGAAAGCCAAGTCTAAGAAGTCTTTGGTGTTTGCCGAGCTCATTTGCGACCTTCCCTGTCCCAATGCAGAAGTTGAGCACAATGACTCCTTTCCGAATGAATCATTGTTTCTCATCGGTACGAATGATCTATGGTATGGAGATATATTGTTATATCTTCAAACCCAACGCTTCAATCCTCAATTTTCTCGCGACGACCGTCGTAAGATTCGTCACCATGCACAGTATTATTTAATCATCAATGATACTTTGTATCGTCGTGGCGTCGATTCACTTCTTCGACGTTGTCTCACTCACGATGAGGTTGAACGCGTTCTAAATGACTGTCACGCTGGGGCATGTGGTGGTCACCTCTTTGGGATGGCTACAGCCCAGAAGATTTTGCGCGCAGGATATTTCTAGCCTACTATCTTCAAAGATTGTATTGAGGCTGTAAAAAAATGTCCTCCTTGCCAACACTTCCATACAAAGAAGCGCACTCATCCCACCCCGTTACATCTGGTTATTGCTGTTGGCCCATTTGCAAAATGGGGCATAGATTTTATGCATTGTAAGCCTACCTTGGCCGGGGGGCATAGTTACATCATCGTAGCTGTGGATTACTTCACAAAGTGGGTTGAAGCTATGCCTACATACCAGAACGACGGCAAAACTGCCGCACTCTTCATGTTCAATCATGTAATAGCACAGTTTGGAGTTCCTCAGGCAATTGTTACCGATCATGGTTCTCATTTTTAGAACCATATGGTGGATGAATTGAGCGATAGGTTGGGTTTTCTCATGAAAATTCAACACCCTACTACCCGCAATCCAACGGACAGGTCGAGGCCATTAACAAGGTCTTGAAAACTATGGTCCAAAGGATGGTAGGGACACATAAGTCCAATTGGCACAACATGCTCTTTTCATCATTATGGGCCTACCGAAATTTCGTCAAGACCGCCACAGGCTTCACTCCTTTCCAATTGGTATATGGATTGGAGGCTGTCCTACCAATAGAGTGTGAAATTCCGTCTCTACAACTCGCTGTCGAACTTCTTCCTAACACTACCGTTGAGGAAGAACGTCTCTTGCACTTAGTAAAAATTGACGAGTCTTGCCGAGATGCCGCTCTCGCTAATGAAGCACACAAGAAACGCATCAAGGCCCAATACGATAAGTCAGTTGAACCTTGTATCTTTAACAAGGGTGACCTGGTCCTCACTTATGACCAGAAGCACGACAAACTAGGAGCAGGGAAGTTCGAGTCCATGTGGCATGGACCCTACGTTATAAAACGTGTGTTGGAAAAAGGTGCTTACGAGCTTGAAGATTATGACGGAATCTCTTTGGGTGAACCCCGCAATGGGCTTTACTGGAAGAAATACTACGCTTGATCTCTCATGCATAGAATTGCTTGTATATATTGTACATGGCGTGTTTTTGTGTGGTGTGATGCATTTCTTTTCGAGTGTCTTTTGATCTTGTTTCCGCTTCTTATACCATGTCCTGTCTGCGTGTGCAGATGGAAACGTGCTATGGATTTGCGGACGGCTCCAGCCGACATACCTGTAACCTTGCTTCGGCAGCCTGGGTACTATATTCCCCAACAGGTGAGCTCATTACCTCAGGAGGAAGTTACCTAGGGTTTGCGACCAACAATGCCACAGAATATCAAGCAGTAATCGGAACCCTAGCTAACGCCATTTCCTTGGTTATGGACCACATTGTCATCCACATGGATTCTCAATTAGTGGCTTCCCATCTTAACCGGGTCTATGCCATCAGTGATCCCACCTTACTCCGTCGCTTCAGATGAGTACGTCTCCTGGAAAGGTCATTTGAATCCGTTCAATACCTGCACATCCCACAGGAGTTAAACACAGTTGCTGACTCGATGACCAACTTCATTTTAGATTGGTACATCACACACACATAGTATCCATAATATGTAAAAGCATTCACGACATGTAGATATAATGTTTAAAAGCAAACACATAAACAAGATCACATCACTAATCATTTTAAAAACATATAATGTATAAATCGTCGATAAAGTCTGTATATATATAAATCACTCAAAAAGTAGTGCCAGTACAAAATCTGAAGCACGATGGCTTTCAGTGAGTCTCTACAAAAATCTGAAGCATCATAGCTTTTAGTAGTACAAAATCTGAGGCCTCTAAGCTCTCAGCACAAGTATAGTAGTGTCATCAGGCCTGACGCCTTACCCGTACACCCCTAGCTCGAACAGCCCACTGTCGCTGGGTGAGAAAGCAGTCCACGGTCCGATCCACCTTGCGGAGTAAGGCGTTGAAGCGCACAGACGCTCCAACCCCAAATCTCTGCATGGGCCTCGGTAAATCATCAATAGCTGGCTCTGGTACCTCCACAGTCAACTCGGATAGGTTCCTATACACCTCCTCCATCTCCTCGATGGCAGCATGAGCACCTGCATGAACGACTGCCTCCCCGCCTTTGTCTCTCCTCGCTAGAAGGGAGAGGCCTACTAGTCGCACGGGGCCCACATCTGCACACACATTGCATACTTGTCAGCACTACATCATCAAAAAAAGATATAATACACAAAACTAAAAAATACAAGGGTTTTGTTCTCACCTATATCACCCCATGCTGCACCCTCTGGCAATGCCAAGTCGGGATCCTCTTGAAATTTTGTGCCATTGTATGGAAAGTCCTCGACCATAAGTAACTGGCCCTCTAGCCAGCTGAAAAACTTGGGACCAAAGCTAATGATGGGCCCGCCACCATGATGGGTCATGACCTTAGCCCATCTGAGCATATGGGGATCCCTAGACTCCCTGTCATCAAGTATCAACTGCAGACGTAGAAGAGGAATCCGCTCCAAGAGGAACGATACTATGATCGATCCATATCCAAACTGCTTGAGCTCCCCGCACCGACACTTGGTCAGCTGAGCTCGGATGTTGGCGAGGAGACCCTCGCACTAGTTGAAAACTCTGGGAGACATACAGTCTTCCGCATACAACATCTGGGTCCGAGTAGCCGTGTGTGGGGCTTGGCTACCCGTCACCCTAGTAATGGTAAGCAATATGGTCCGCAGTGGACGGCTCACCACATCCCTAATGAGTATCTTCCCGCTGGAAGGACGAGAAGTAGCAACACAGTGCTGTGACACCATGTCCTCAACTGTACGGTCATTGGCTCGTGTCCCAGTAAGTTGTATAGCATCCCCTCTTCGGGACAAACCGGTCAGAAAGTAGATATCCTCAATGTCAATCATGAGGATATGCTCACCTATCACAAAGTATTCATTAGAGAAATTTTGAGGTCAAAAAAGGGCCTCAAAACAAAGAAAATGTACTATAAAATACAACCAATCACATTCTAGTAGATGACATCATCCCCCTTGGTGAGGTGGCATTGCATGAGTTAAGAATGCTTATTTGTCAAATTTTCTATGGTGGATGAAAACACATAGTTAACCAAGGTAGTGGTGTAAGTACTTTTAAGTCATAAAGTAAAGTACTCATAATGATAGTCTTTTCATAAAATAATATTATTGTCATTTTCAAGTAAAGTACTCATAATGAATGTCTTTTCACACTTTCACATAAAATAATATTATTGTCATTTTCAAGTGAAGTACTCTTAATTCATAAAGAAAGTTCTTTCACATTTTTTTATAAAATAATATATTATCATTTTTATGTTTTTAATTTTAAATTATATATTCACTCCATTCTATTTAATAACATAATGTCAAACTAATAAAGAATAATAATAGATTTAATAAATAATAATAATAATAATAATAATGCAATGTGGATTATAATAATATTATTGACATTTTACATGTAAATAAATTCTCAATTAAATTACATTATTAAATTCATGAGAAAAATACTAAATATAAAAAGTCAACATAAAATTAAAAAAAAGCTCTTAAAAATGTTTTTTTTTATTTAATTTCATTTGCAAGTTCAAGACAAATAAATGTTAAAGGACAATAGATTTTTGGGAATTTACAATGAATCTTAGTCACATCAATGTAGTCTTATTTTATTAATTTTATTTCTAGTGAATTTTGAAAAGTAACTCAACCATGGTTATTTATATTGTGCATAGAAAATAGTGTGGGAGGTGACTTGTCATATATACCTACCCCATAAAACCTCCAATTCATAATATTTTAATATATCTCATATTTTTGTAGTACATCTCTTAGGAGGCCCTTTTTTGACCTCAAAATCTCTCTAATGGCTGGGCCGCATCCCAACTCTGGAGCATGTGTGTCAGTAACAGGATATGGGCTCTCATCCCTTGTATCTCAAAGAATTTGAGCAACCCGTAGTTTCTCAAAGCTTCCACGCATTGTGGATTGTTTGCAGCTTGTTCATCTTCTACTTCATGTTCTCTCTCTCGCCACTCCAATACCATTTTTTGCTTGCTAGTAACCTGCCAAAAGGGACATTTAAACCTTGTTAGGTCCTTCCTCAACTTTCACAAACTCCTTCTTTGGATTATTTTTGATGTTTAAGTTTTGGGTTTCTGCCGTCACACCATACCTTTAGGTACAGGGCGACGTCATCGCAGGTCTCGTTTTTGAGGCTTGCGACTACTCGGTCTTGTCACAAGTCCTGAAAGGGCCACTTGCGACGAGCCGAGGGTGCAATGGCCCTTCCCCAAATCACCAAAAAAACCAAAAAATGGACAAGAAATAAAAAACTAAACCATTGGAAAGTTGCAGGATGAGATTAGGCCTACCTGGTCCAGACGGCTGGTGAAATGGCGAATCATAGCTCCCGAAATCGGCAAAGGAAGTTTTGGCTCCAAATTGGTACTTCTCCACCCAAATTGGCAATTTGAACAATGTTTCTATTTTTGGCCCATATTTTTATTTATAAATAGAATGGAATATTCTTTTTCAAATATTTTGATGCTTTTTGGGCCATTTACTATAGTTTCGACTGTTTGTTATTATATTTGGGGCTATTTGACACTTTCTCTAGTGTACAGGAGTCGTAAAGTGGTCTTTTGTGCCGTTTCTCGCGTTATCCACGGTAACTACAGGTATGAACACCCCTTTCAATGTTTTGTCATTATTATTTTTGGTTAGTCTTAATTATTGCATGAGGATGAGTTCACTCTTCGTTTGTTCTCGTACTGACCCAACCATGAGGACAAGTACCGAGTTATGATTTATCACTTTTCCGGGCTCGTTAAACTTCCACGGAAAAGGACACCCCCCGGAGTCTACCATTAAGCTCTTTTCAGGCTCTTGAAAAACGAAAAGATTGCCAAGCGAACTTGTTGCGTTCACGCTTGTTAAAGTATTTGAATGGTCGTCTTCCCAGTGATAGTTTACCCCTTTTTCGGACTAGGAGGCACTAATTACAAAAATGGAATACTCCAGCCAATCATGAATGGAAGAGTCCTCTCCCGCGTTGTTTTACCCTTTTTCGGGCGATGAGGCTAAATTTACGAAAAAGGACCGTTGGAGTCTTCTTTAGTTCTTTTCAGACTCTCTAAACATGAAATGACGACCGAGTTTACCTTGTATGGACTCGTTAAATTTTTACATTGAAGGACCCGTCATGGGACGAACCCCTCCTATCCTAGGTTCGAAAAATATTTGGGATTGGACTCATCTATGAGATGAGCTATACCAAGCATCTGGTTACCCTCATCAAGCTCGTAAAAAACACATGAGGCACTCATTATTCATGATGGGGAAAAATGAAAGTGTTCGTGTTACATACCTTAGTGGTAGTATATAGTCGTTCTTGAACATGGCACTCATTTGCATTTGCATACAGTACTTGGGTCATCTGTTTGTGTATGAGTCCCCGCTTACTTTCTGAGTCTCGTTACTCCTCTGAGTCATTCAGAGAAAGCTTCCATCATCAGTTGCATTAGAAGTTTGTGTCAATACTGCCAAGTCATGCCATGCCCATGTTCAAGAACACATCCACTATCTTTCATCTACAGTCAGTACACACGTCGTCATGCTGTTGTTACTTTGAGTCAGTATTACATGTTACTGTACCATCCGATCCACTCTACACATCTTTTGTCATGTTTCGTGTCAATTGATGGGGGATTCATCATGGCCCTCCTTCAATGGATTCATCCTTGTCAACTTCAACTCATCATCCGAGGATTGAATCTAGAAACCAACCAAGTAACTTGGCCGTGCATGCCTCAATGGTAGGTTACCTTACTTTCGTCATGAGTTTACATCATCAACTCTTGATTGAAAGATTTCATCTTGCGTTCGACTTCAAATCATTTAGTCACTCTTGATGATATGTACTGTGATACCTTGGGAATCATTGACATCAATGGTGATCTCCCTCGCACTTGTTAACGGTTTACGTCAATGACTGGTAATCAAGTGGTTTCTACCATGTTCGACATCAAGACATTTGTAATCACATGGATAGATTCGTATCATTGCGGGTTCAGCTTGAAGACCCTAAGGAGTCATGTTTTACCCAGGTTGCAATGGAGTTTGTATTGAGTCACATTACATGGATCCACTTTTGTATTGGTTGTGGCTGTGTTATCATCTCATCATGGATCTACGCTTGTGTCTAGTAGCCATGATTGTGTTCAGTCAGTCATTACTACCATGGATCTGCAATGTATTGGTCGGTAGCCATGTTGTACTTCATGTGAGATTGTCTGTTCAGAGTCAGTTGTACTGCATCAGTGTCCTTCGTCCGTCGAGCCTATTGCCATTATTTCTTTCAAAGCACTTCACCTGTACATCCTTAACAGCTTCATGCTTTGGGGGGCATTCTGTTACACCCAAAATCTACTCATCATTAGATTCAGTGTATACATCCCTGAAGTCACCTAGACTAAGTACTTTCATTTGGGAGGATTTGCACTCAATCCTGCAAACTTTTGAGAGGTCATCGCAGGTTGCACACTAGCAACATGCGACGTCGCGGTCTGCTCCATTACAGGGTGCGACGAGGTCTGTTAATGGGCAAAAATAGCCTATTCGAGATCCTTCTCAAAACTTACCCATTTAGGGGCTTATCCCTGACCTCTAGGGGAGCTGGTACTCGACCCCTAACTCTTTGGGAGGATCCGCTTGTTGATGTATATGTAACTTCGGAATGTATTTCATCTGTGTATTTTATATATATTTATTGTACCCTTATAAGAGATGTGTTATTCCTCTATAAGGAAGTGTCGTCATGTG
The DNA here is from genome assembly GCA_027924585.1 of Larix kaempferi. Classification (NCBI taxonomy): domain Eukaryota; kingdom Viridiplantae; phylum Streptophyta; class Pinopsida; order Pinales; family Pinaceae; genus Larix; species Larix kaempferi. The sequence continues at coordinate 5,712,137 of BSBM01000438.1, forward strand.
GATTGAAAAGTGTCGCAAGTGTGTGTACTTGCCGATGGGTTATTAGACCACCATGTGGGGTTGGCCCTGAAAAATATATAATATAATGTGGATGTATCTAGATAGACAAGTCGGCCCCATAAGGTCATTGGACAAAAAGGTTAGTATAAATAGAGATCGGAGATCTCTATTTTACACACTCGGAAAAGTAACTCACTCTCACTTGAAAAGTGGTGCACTAGTGAGGAGGAGGATCATCTGCTACTTGGAGACTATCTCAGTGTTATTTGGTTGTACTTTGGTTGAGCCATTGCTCTCTCTATCTCTGAGGAAGTTGTGGGGTTTTTCACCTTAGGGTTTTCCCCACGGAAACTCTGTGTCTCTTGTCTCTTATGCTTTTGATTCTTGTGATGCTTGTCATATTGTGATTGTCATGCATTGATATACTGTATATGTTATTCTCTCAGCAAAGATCCTAGAGTATTGTGAATTAATGCTCAAAATTTAACATGGTATCAGAGCTAACCTGAGAAGAAGACATTTTGCAATGACGGAAGCTTGAGTTCCTTGTTTATTGGGTTTCTCTCCACAGATTTTTGAAAATCAGTATAGTAGATTGACTCTACTCATCAAGGCGCATCTATCTGTCCAATCAGAATTATGTTCCGAGCATTTTCAGATTTGGCCCTAAAAATTAGGGTTTCCACAAAAATAGGAATTTCTGGAATCTTGAGGCACAACTGGAAGCTCCTTGCAAAAATCGAAGTTTAGAGCTTTGGATCGAGATTTTTGGCTGGGTAGATCTCCGGGAAACTCAAACCCTAATTCAGGGTTCTCCCTAGTGAACCCGGGAGGATAAAAATGCAATTCTGAAGGGCAAAACTTTGTTGATCTCAAATTCTGAATACACCAGGCTGATCAGCTCATCAAGGCGCATCTTTCTATCCTTTCAGAAATTTGAAATTCACATTTTGAATTTTTAGGGTTTTTTCGACAAACCTTAATCCAGAACCAGATCCAGTTTTCAGCATCTCAAGTGGTAAGATCTAAATCTTTTCTATTTCCATTTGAAGTACTCTTTAAGATGTCTCTCCACACCAAGCTTGATGATAAGCTTGAATGGGCTGATAACTTCCGAGCCTGGAAGTATAGGATTGGGTTAATCCTGGAAGAGAATGAGTTGGACTCATATGTGAAAGAAGACATCCCTATCCCAAAGGATGAAGAGGCCAAGGTATTGCATAAGAAGAACTTGGTCAAGGCAAAGAGAATCATTGCTGATTCTATCAAAGACCATCTCATACCCTATGTGTCTTCTCTTAAGACACCCAAGGAGATGTTTGACTCTTTGACCAAGCTGTTTGAAGGGAAGAACATAAATCGGAAGATGACCCTGTGGAACCAATTGAAAGGAGTAAAATTTCAGAATGGAGAAACCATTCAATCTTATTTTTCAAGGGTCTCCCAGATCAAGGAACAGCTAGAAGCAGTGGATGAAATGGTGGAGAATGGTGAAGTGGTGATGACCACTCTAAATGGCCTACCTAGGTCATGGGATTCCTTTATTCAAGGAATTTGTGCAAGGAAGAAGTTGATCTCCTTCAGTAGACTACGGGAAGAATGCTCACAAGAAAAAGCAAGGCTTGTGGCACGAGAAGAAAAGATGGAGAATGAAGATCAAGCTCTCACAGCTCACACCAAGAAAGAGAAGTCCAAGAGAGAGCCATCTCACTCCAAGAAATCTTCACATCACTTCAAAGAAAGAAGAATATGCTTCACTTGTAATGAGAAAGGACATATTGCCATAAATTGTCCCAAGAAGAAGAAAGACAACAACAACTCCAACAAGAAGAAGAAGGGCAGCAAAAGAAGGTTTCATGCTCATGCTGCCGAGGATGATGAACCACCCAAGAAGAAGGCTAGGGCAGAAAGTGATGATGACTCATCAAGTGAAGAAGAGTATGTTCTAATATCTGCTCTCACAGGTACCATCTCCCATGGTTGTAATGATTGGTTGATTGATAGTGGGGCTTCCAAACACATGGCTGGGTTTAAGGAATGTTTTGTGAATCTATCTGAACATGAATCACCCCATAAGGTGAACCTTGGGAATGATTATCAATACCCAATCAAAGGAAGTGGTGAAGCCTCCTACAACCTAGATTCTGGAAAATCTTTGAAGATGAAAGAAGTTCTTTATGTACCTGGGCTCAAGAAGAACTTACTCTCAATCTCTGCATTGGATGCAAAAGGTATGAGGGTTGCATTTGTGGATGGCCAAGTCCTAATGTGGCCTAAGGGAAAGACCATGGATGATGCAGTAGTGATTGGAGAGCAAGAGGGAGGTTTGTATAAATTGAAGGGACAACCTGAACATGCCATGGTGACATAAAGACAAAGATTCATCCATAGTCATGGATCACATAGAGGTATGTATAATTTGTTTTTGCAAAAGTTAACTAATGAGTTATGCAGGTCATTGAAGAGAACAAGAACACATTGCTAGACATAACTAGCAAGTATGGTGACCAGGTATGTGTTTCTTATATCATAGGATCTATCATATATGTATGCATGGCATGATTGATGATGATTGTTCATAAAGTCATAAGTTTGAATAATCATGGGTATATGCATATTATGTGTCGTACCTTAATTAATGATATGACTAACCAGAAAAGTCATAGGTTTGAGTAATTACAGGTTTAGACATGTTATGTTTCTTTATGTTTCTTATGATATGACTAACCATAAGAGTCCTATATAAACCTTGAATGCTAATGCTTATTATTTCTGTTTGAAATGATCATGACTATACATGCTTGAGATTATTGTATACTAATGAATGTATGATTTTGCATGAGATCACAATAATAACACAATCATGATACTAATAAGCATGCATAGGGACCAAGGATGAATATGAGTTCAAGAACAGGTAATCCAAGAAGCAAAGATCAAGAGGGAGCACACTCCAGTGGTTTCTGCAAGGGTGCAAATATTCAAAGGGAGTTGTCCATCTCTCTACATTCCATAACAGAAAGGTGTAGAAGGACTCCGGCAGCTCCTGCAAGGAAGCAAAGACTCAGAGGGAGTCCACCCAACAAACAAACAAAGATAAGTATTTTAATTATCATTTCTTGCATATTTGTTTATTTAAATAAAATTGTTCAATGATGTATATGCTCATGTTCCTAGATTTATGATATGTATTGTGCATATTAGAATGATTGCATTAATGAACAGTATACTACTAATATGCATATAATGGGTAAGTGGCCTATGGCACTGTACAACATTCCATTGCTACTTATCTAGAATGAAACCTCTTTGCCGACATGTCGGGAGTAGTGCAAACTCTTAACAATGTTCTGGTAGAGACTGGAAGGCATCTAGAAAGTTATGGAACATGGATAAATGTTGTATTGAAGCACTGGCTTAAACAATTGCATGACTGTATGACATATTTCTTTATGTGAAAGAATTTGTTCTGAAAATTATGAGATGTTTCTAATCATGCAATTTAACTTGTTTTGTAGGAAAGATCGTATACCTTTACCTACAAAAGAAGGACTACAACATTTGTTCCAACAACAAAGATATCAATTGAAGATATTGAAGTTCCCAGGATCTGGGATGAAGAAATGGAAGAATGCCATGATCTGTCGATCATGAAGAATGATGTTTGGGATGCAGTCCCAAGACCTGAAGGGAAGTTTGTTATGACTTCCATATGGATCTATCAGATCAAGCATGCTGTAGATGGTAGCATAGAGAAATATAAAAGTGACGAAATAGAAAATACACCAGATGGATGTCAAGACTGCTTTCTTGAATGGTGTAGCTGAAGAGCAAGTATATGTGCAGCCACTCGGTTTCGAAATACATGACAGGGAGTCATATGTGTGCAGATTGAAGAAAGCCTTGTATGGCTTGAAACAAGCTCCCAGAACCTGGTATGGTAGGATGGACAGTTTCCTATCTAGTTTGGGCTTTAACAAGAGTAAAGTGGATTCCAACCTTTTCTACAAGGTTGAAGAAGGGAATCCTGTGGTTCTACTCCTGTATGTGGATGACTTATTTGTAACAGGAGATGACAGATTGGTTGCAGATACTAAGAGGAAGCTTGCTACTGAGTTCGATATGAAATATTTGGGAATGATGCATTATTTCCTAGGTATGGAGGTGTGGCAGAGTGCAGGTGGGATCTTCCTTGGTCAAGGGAAGTACACAGTAGATATCCTGAAGATATTTGGGATGATGGATTGCAAGGCCATGGCCACACCTATGGCATCGAATCTGAAGCTTCTATGCGATGCTTCATCTAAGCCGGTTGATGTCTCTATGTATCGTCAGATGATTGAGTCCTTGATGTACTTGACGAACACGAGACCGGATATTTGCTTTGCTGTGAACACATTGAGCTAGTTCCTGATGGATCCGAGGAGTTTTCACTTGGTTGCTGTAAAGCATGTTCTAAGGTACCTGAAGGGTACAGTGGATTATGGGCTCAAGTATGAAGCGAATCAAAAGTTTAACCTGCAGGGTTATATTGATTCAGATTGGGCTGGCAGTGTTGCAGATAGGAAGAGCACATCTGGGTGCTGCTTCAGTATGGGATCAGGTGTGATCTCTTGGTTTAGCAGGAGGCAGTCCTGCGTAGCACTGAGTACAGCTAAGGCAGAGTATGTTGCATCCTGTTCAGCTAGTTGTGAGGTAGTATGGCTACGGAAGCTACTATCTGAGTTATTTGATCTCCCGTTGGATGCTATTGGTATCTTCTGTGATAACCAGAGTTGTGTGAAGCTGTCCGAGAACCCAGTGCTTCATGACAGGTCGAAACACATAGAGATCAAATATCACTATATCAGGGATATGGTGTAGAGAGGAGCTGTGAAGCTCCTGTGTGTTGCGACGGACGAGCAGATTGCAGATGTGCTGACGAAGCCACTAGCCAGGGTGAAGTTCGAGTACTTCAGAGAGAGGCTTGGCATTCTTCAGATCGAGGACACTTCGAGGAAGAAGTGATGGACACATTTACTGAAGCCATTCCAAGCATGTTGGAAGGAGGATCCTTCACATGGCTGTGGATGTAAGCGCTGGATGACGAGCATCAGGATGATGTTCTGGTTTCTGCTTGGATATGATCAGTTGGATCATTTTTGTATATGTATGTATGCATCATGTTGGATGCTTGGATATGATTAGTTGGATCATTTTTATGTATGTATGTATGCATCATGTTGGATGCTGGATATGATCAGTTGGATCATGTGTATGTATTTTGTATATGCATCATGTTGGATGCTTGGACCATGTATCTGTATATGTATCAGATGGATACATTGTATGATCAGGTAGATCATGTATGTTGATATGTATCAGGTATGATCAGGTAGATCATGTATGTTGATGGATACATTGTGTGGATCATATATCTATGTATCAGGTGGATACACTATGTATGATGATATGTATCAGGTAGATACTTGGTGTACATCAGATGGATGCATTGTATGTTCAGGGTGATCGTGGATGACGAGCTTCTCCAGATGACATGCAGCAGGATGTTGCAGTGATGATGATCAGGATGATCATATGTACATCAGGATGATGTATGGTGAGTATTAGATGATACTCTGTGGCCGTGGATCAGGTTGTGCTTAGGAGGACATATAATTTGTGCCTGGGAGATCTGCAGATAGTCTTTCGAAGTTTTGCTTATGGCATGTAATTCGGTGCCCTGGGATATCTGGCAGATGCTCTTTTGAGGTTTTGTCCTATGGCATGTAATTTGCTCCTGGGAGATCTGGACAGGATGAAAAAGGCCTCAGATGCTTCAACCAGGTTTTGCCATGACCACATGTAATTTGCTCCTGGGAGATCTGGACAAGATGAAAAAGGCCTCAGATGCTTCAACCAGGTTTTGTGGTGGACCACATGTAATGTGCTCTTGGGAGATCCGACAGGTAGAGCTGTGTGCTCGTAACAACCTGGGATGCTTCAGCCAGGTTTTGTGGTGAGATCACATGTAATGTGCTCCTGGGAGATCTGACAGGTAGAGTTGTGTGCTCGTAACAACCTGGGATGCTTCAACCAGGTTTTGTGATGGGTCAAATGTAATGTGCTCCTGGGAGATCCTATAGGTAGAGCTGTGTGCTCGTAATAGCCTGGGATGCTGCAGCCAGGTTTTGTGACGCACGTAATAAGTCCTGAGGATTCCACAGTATGGCCAGTGTTGATGAAGACCTGCAGGTGGTGGGCCTACATCCAGTATGAAAAAGGACTGGCTCTGTAGAACTTCCTATGACGAGTAGAGTCAGATATTGGTTGAGATAGCAGCAGCAGTGACGATGATGATGACGATGATCCCGAGAAGAAGACTTGTCTAGCAGATCTGTGTCGAGAAATACCTTCCTAGTTAAGAGGGAGTGTTGATGTATATGTAACTTTGGAATGTATTTCATCTGTGTATTTTATATATATTTATTGTACCCTTATAAGAGATGTGTTATTCCTCTATAAGGAAGTGTCGTCATGTGGATTGACAAGTGCCGCAAGTGTATGTACTTGCCGATGGGTTATTAGACCACCATGTGGGGTCGGCCCTGAATTATATATAATATAATGTGGATGTATCTAGATAGACAAGTCGGCCCCATAAGGTCACTGGGAAAAAAGGTTAGTATAAATAGAGATCAGAGATCTCTATTTTATACACTCGGAAAAGTAACTCACTCTCACTTGAAAAGTGGCGCACTAGTGAGGAGGAGGATCATCTGCTACTTGGAGACTATCTCAGTGTTATTTGGTTGTACTTTGGTTGAGCCATTGCTCTCTCTATCTCTGAGGAAGTTGTGCGGTTTTTCACCTTAGGGTTTTCCCCACGGAAACTCTGTGTCTCTTGTCTCTTATGCTTTTGATTCTTGTGATGCTTGTCATATTGTGATTGTCATGCATTGATATACTGTATATGTTATTCTCTCAGCAAAGATCCTATAGTATTGTGAATTAATGCTCAAAATTTAACACCGCTATCTCTCTCCTACCATCTCTCAACCTATCCTATCCATACCCTATCCACTTAGTCCTATATAAGTGAGGCTCACTCCCATTCCAAAGGGAGGAAGGCTATGGTATCTACATGCTGGTGAAATCTCTCTTAAGACACCTCCATTCACCTATTGGAGAGCTCATACTTCCTTGGAAGGACATGGCAATCGGCTTGGTCGGAGAAGGGCTACTACGTTAAGTCTTTGGTTGTAGTTCTATATCTCTATCATGCACTTCTCTATTTACAGTAATGCAAATGCTTTCCACCAATATTGTTTTTATGTGTAATGATATTGTGTAGTTTACCTGCTTAACTGTTTACTTAGATCGCTTATTGTATAGATGCTCTTTACTCGTTTCTCTTGTTTCTGTGTCTTGACAGGTCTTGCAGCTTGGATCTGACGATCGTGGGACGTGGAGCAACATTCAGGAGAAAGGATTGTGTAATAGAAAGGTAAGACATCTAGTACTTAGTCCTTAAGTAGATCTAGGAAATGCACTTGTAGTCTGTTTTATTTGTTCTAAACTCACATTGAGCTAGGGAGATCCTGCTCACGTCCACTCGAGTGGATTGTCCGGTAACAACGAGTTTTCAGAGCCGACCGTGATTCACTGTGATAACCAGAGTTGTGTGCATATGTCAGTGAATCCTGTATTTCACAACAGGTCGAAGCATATCGAGATTCGATATCACTTCATTCGTGATGCAGTGTAGAAAGGTGCGGTCGAGTTACGGTATGTGCCGACAGATGACCAGACTGCAGATGTTCTCAGCAAGGCAGTTCCCAAGGTGAAGTTTGACTACTTTCGTAGAAGACTCGGAGTCGAAGAGAACGTGTCCCTCCTTGAGAGGGAAAGATGACATTGAGATGCTTTCCCTGCTTTTCCCTGGTGCCTTCTGCAGTCCAGTTACTCAGCCAAATATGAGAGAAATCACATAGGCAGATGAGTAGGATAGTCAACAGTTGATCAGGATCACCCTGGTGCCTTTTGTAGTCCATTTACTCAGCCAACTATTGGAGAAATCCCATAAGCAAATGAGTAGGACAGTCAGCAGTTGGTTGGGTTCACACTGGTGCCTCTGCATTCTGGTTACTCAGCCATATATGGGAGAAATCCCATAGGCAGATGAGGAGGACAGTCAGTAGTTGGCCGTGTTATTGCATTGGTGCCTCTACAGTCCTAGTACTCAGCCAGATATGGGAGAAATCCCATAGGCAGATGAGTCGGACAGTCAGTAGATGGTCATTCCCATTTGCTCGTCTGAGATCTCAGCCTTGTATGGGAGGAACCCATCGACAGATGAAACAGACGGGTAGCAAATGGTATAGCAGAGACGGCATAGTTGATTATCTCAGATATCTAGGATTGAGTGATTATCCTGAACTCATCGAAGGAATGGTGAGGATGTCACAGATATTCAGGATTGAGAGATTCTCCTGAAATCCAGGATCGAGTGATTCTCCTGGACTCATCGAAGGACTGGTGAAGATGATACACTGAGACTGTGTCAACAACCTTCAATATGCATAGAGATGATGGAGACAATGTAGAGTACAAGATGAAACCCAGATGATCGTGATGCTGATGAAGACCGAATAATACCTTCCTCGTTGAGAGGGAGTGTTGGATTTTGTGCAACTTCGAAAGATATTATTCATTGTATTTTATTGTACTTGATTGTATCTCCTAAGGGAGATGAACTGGATGTAATTATTTATGTAATCACATGAAAGAGTCAATGTAAACCTTGGGGTGCAAATAAACAAAAGAAAATTATTAAAAATAAATTATTTATTGCCTCCAGGTGAAGTCGGCCCAGTTAGGGAATTTCTGGTTTTTGCACTTGTATAAATAAGAGGCTAGTGCACCTCATTATCTCATTCTCACACTTAGCAAATGTGCATCACTTGGGAGAGGCTGATTTCGCATCACTTGAAGGAGGTAGCTGATTTGGGGTATCTATATGTGGAATACACTTTCACATTTCTTCTCTTTTCTTATTTGTACTCTGATCTCGGGATTATCATCTCTATGCGAAGGTTGCTTGGTTTTTCCCAATTGGGTTTCCCAGGGTAAACTCTGTGTTGTTGTTTTGTGCTTTGTCTTGCTTCTAGTGTTCTTGGTTATGCATTTATATTATTATGCTATGAATGTATGAATTTTAACAGAGCTAGATGGTCTTCTCAAGGGACTGGTCACCCCTTGATGGAGTCACTAGCACTTGACCTCGGGAACAGTCTAGAGGACCATAGGATCACATCATCTAGTGTGGACCTTCCTTATACAGTGATGATGAACTTTCAGGTAGTGTATGGAATACTTGTACATTTGAGAGAGAGATGATTGTTTGTAACCCCACCTTGGTCTTCCCACCTTGTTGATTCTTGGTCTTGTGGTTAGAAATTTTACCACCTTGTCTTGTTCACTACCTTGTCTTGTGGTTAGAAGGGTTGTCTACCCACCTTGATTGGTCTTGACTCTTACCACTTTGATGTTTTTGGTCTTATGGGAAAAAGGGATGTCTATCCACCTTATTGGTACACCTTTGGTCCTATGGGTTGTGGGTCATGTACCATTCCTTGATTCATGATTTGACTTGTACCACTTGATTGGTCCTTGTACTAACCCCCTTCTTTTATTGTAGTTCCTAAGACACCTTAATTATATTTTATAAATTCTTATAAGTTGTGACCCTTAATTTTATTTGGTGTATTAACCCTTATTAGTTGGTAACCCTCCTTAATTAATGGAACCCTAACTCAATAAAGAATTAGAGTGTGACCCTTCTCGAAGTATTTAAGAATCTATAAATTGAATTCTAATTTCCTCATTTGAGCATATCATAACATCACATCTTAGCTTTGATTGTCTTGGTTTTGTTTGATGTCAAGGGTTTAAGGACCGTTGTTGCTACTTGTCTAAGCCATCCACTTGTTGGAGATCATCATTATCACAACATATCAGATATGATTTGATTGGTCCATTGTAGGTTGACGTCAATGGTTTTTATGCTTCTAGGGTCTGCTATGCTTCTAGGGTCTGCTATTTTGTTTGCTACTTCCTTTGTGACTAGGTTGTGAGCCCCGTTGATCTGATTTAGGTTGCTGAGAGTCCATATGTGGAGGCTGCATGCCCTAGTAATTATTGTTGGTTGTTCTATGGACTGATTTGGAGGTCGTCTTCCTTAGAGATCTGATCCGTGAGCCTTATTGGTTTGATTTATGCCTGTTGTGAGCCTGTTAGAGGAGGTTGTGACCTTGATGGGGTTTGTTGAGATGGTCGCAACTTGTTTGGTCTCCTTTTGGATTGAGTCATGGGTTGCTTATTGAGGCCGCAACCTGTGTGAGGGTTTACCGTGGAGGGTCGCACCCCTTGTGATAGTCTTGTGGTCAGTTTGTTGTGAATGCTGCTACTCATTGAGACTACATTGAGTCTGATCTATTGTGCTGAGAATTAATTGAGTTCAAATCTACTATGCTGTGAATTTGTTGGGGTTAGATCTATGTGGTTGTGGTCTGATCAATGTGATGAGACCTTGTTTGTGGTCTGATCTATTGTGTTGAGACCGAATTGAGGTCAGATCTACTGTGTTGTGACTTTGTTGGGGTTAGATCTATGTGTTGAGATTTAGTTGTGGTCAAAACTATTGTGCTGAGTCTTGCTTGTGGCCACCACTGTGATTAGACTGTTGATGACTAGCATTGTTGCCTCTATGTCCTTACCTATTTGATTGTGCTACAACCTATCATCTCTCTCTCCCTCTCAGGTTTATACTAACCTTCGGGTAAGGGTCAGATTGTTCCTATTGATTGACTGGCCTCTGAGAGGCACAATTTGTTCTGAAAATTAATTTTTTCTGAGTATAAAAGGAAGGGTCCAACACTCGAGGTTTGTACTAACCCTCATGTAAGGGTCAGATTGTTCCTATTGATTGACTTGCCTCTAAGAGGCACAGTCTATTCTGAAAGTTATTTTTTTTCTAAGTATAAAAGGAAGGGTCCACCATTCCAGGTAAGTATTCTGACTTGTTCCTTTTTTACTAAGAGTTAGATATGTTGCTACTATTAGAACTTTGTTAAGTTAATTTATACTACTGCTGCTGATTACATGTTATTAAAGATTTCAAATTTAACACAGAGACCTCCTTGGAAGTGCTAAAGTTGAAAGAGATGAAAATTATGTTTTAAATTTATCTTGCTTAGTTATAGTTGCACCTTTCTGCTTCAATACTAGTTTGATACATTTATTTTTGCATTAAAGTATACAAAATTTGAATTTTCTACATCAAACCCTAACCTATCCCAAAATTTAACAAGTAAGCCCCCCAACCATCAAAGCTATGTAGACAAGCACTGAAATATCAAGATCTCCTTAGTTGGACCAATCAATCTTATTTAACATTCTCCATTATTAATCTATGCTATACTATTTATATGAATAAATAGCATTCTTACTATATAGAAAAAGTGAGTCTTTTACATATCAAACTAACTATTACTATTTTTATGTTAATTGGCACTATTTTAAGACACTTTTGAAACTTCAAATGGTCGTATCTTTGTCATATTAACTTTGACTTTGGTGATTTTTTTTAAAGTGGATATATTTCTTATAACTATTCATATTTGTTATTTTTAATTCATTAAGTGGGACTTATCAGGAAATTTTTTCAGTAATTTAATCTTCGGTATTCTTGGAAGTGGGTTTCAAAAAACTATTGCTAAAACATTAGCTTTGGAGGGAGTTGTTAGAAACTTGCCACTAAATTCTCAATTCTTGGGATTTTGGGGAGTGGTTTTGTTAAAACCACTACTAAAATTCCAATTTCAAAGACTTTTGGGGTGATTTTGTGAATAACACCTTTAAAGATACCTTTGGGTTGGTCATATAAATTGTCTTGGTGATGTCATAGCTAGCCTAAATTGCCATCAAAAGAGTATTTTATTGCATTTAATGGACTTTTACCCTTCCCTAAGAAAGTCAAGCATTCATTTCCTTCATTGGTTTGTCCCATGCCTTATGATGACTAACTTGAAAGGCCCGTGGCCCTATTTCTTTCAAGCATACTTAGGGAACACGTCATATAACTCAACTTCATAAAAGCAAATATTCATTTCCAATGGAGACAATCTATCCTCTTGATTTCTCCAGAGTCAGTGCAAGTAACTCCTCAAAGTTAATCATATGCATGATATTACTTTTAATAGTTGAAAATATTGGTTAGTAGTATAACAAATTCACACATGTAACCATCAACTAGTAACGATTCCAAATCATCTCAACCTTCCATCCATTGGAGGAGTTAATACATACATTATTCTCATCAACATGTTAGTATAATCAGAGTCCATGTGAGAACATTCTAATCTCGACATGTATGACCAACACGGTTTCACATGACATAAAAACGCTTGCATTATAATATTCATCCATATCATCGACATAACATATATGAAAATGGTCAATGCAACATCATATTCATAATTATATCAATGATGAGGAGCTTATTTATACTCATTAAATCAAAACAATGATATCAATTTGATTTAATTATAAGGTTTACAAAGTCAATTCACACGGAATTTCATGCCAAATTTGATCACATTATACCAAATGTTCACATTTTGTTGAAATATTAGTGCTTCCATATCATGTACATCATATTCATCTCTATCATGATTACTTCACATATATCCCTATAAAGTAGACAATAATAAGATTTTTTAACTTCTGCATCTTTTCTAAAATTACATAATAAATAGCATGCACTCATACAAAATTAACAATAAATTTTCATGATATTGAAGCAACAAATCACACTTGTGCATAATATTTATTCATTCTTCATTCATTGTAATCAAAACACATCTAATCGAAACGTACAATATAGTGTCATGCGATGTAATATGGGTGCCCTTTTCACAACACAATCCCTTGTAAGAGAGATAAGAGAAAAGAACTTTAACAATATTTTAACATAGTATTTTGTTAAACTTTAAACACACATAAATATTGGAGACGTGATAAAAATGAAATCACATAAAATATTACTTTATTACAATGAAGTCAATTGATACAATGAGTTTGGTTTCATTTGTTGCCAATGTCTTTGTAGTTGTGCTATTACTATAATGTAACTATTTTATTTAATAATATATAATTCTCAATTTAGTAATCACTTTTATGAACACGGCTTTTACGTTAGATTATTATCACAAATGTATACTTAAACGCCCCCTCTTAACACTACAATATCAATAATTACGACAAAAAACATAAAATGAAAAAATATTATGGGAAATGGAAGGTATGGCTATTCAATTATGTGTATGGGCATTGGGCAAGGAACCATTTTGGAAAATTGTGTTTGGCTTCCTGGGCAAGAAAATACCCACGAATTTGCTTCCCAAGTCATTATTCATCCATGTCCCTTTCTCTCTCACACAGCTTTGGCTAGCGAGACATTTTTCTCCCTGAAATTCTGGATTTTTCCTTCATTTTCTAGCCGGGAAACACGTTTTTGGTGTTGCAGACCAACGGGGAGGATGAGAAATTCGATTTGGGGGTCCATAGAGGATATTGTTTCCATTTGAATTCCCATATACCTATTGGGGATTTGATTGGTAGCTCCTAGATTTTGTTTTCCCATTTCAAGGGTCATTTTTGGTGTGCAACGATTTGGAAAAACCCATGGGAATCTTGTTTTGTGCATCCCACAGTTAAAATGTTTTTCCATGCCCAAAATTTGTGCCTTGTTGTTAATGGATCTCTTGTTTTGACTCGAACATGTGTGTGTAAGAAACCAAGAGTAGAGGAGGGTTTAGAATTGGTTTGATAAACCTAGTGAAGAGTGTAACCTCCCAAAGATGATAGGGATTTGGCTACCTTTCTATGCATACCCTGAAGAGCACTATAAGGGAAGGTATGGCTTGAGGGACTATGGAGCACTGAAGGGGATACTTTCTTATTTTGTGTGTGTAGGTATTGTGGGGACCAAGCTAGCTAAATATTGGAGGGTTTCCAATGTCTCTGTGGTTGAGCTCACTAGCTTATCAATTCCTTCCTTCCACTGCCTTGACAACCTTATAAACCTAGCTTTGGACTAGCTTGGATGAGATGTGGTGTTCAACTTGGCTATGTGTTAGTTGTTGTTCCCTCTTCCTTGTGAGCCTATGGTTGGGTGGAATGTTGCAGTTGCATAGCCAGTTGCTCAGTACAACTCATTTCAAGATAAGTATTTTCTTGTATTTCATTATGCAATGCCTTTAATTGATGCATGTTAAAATTGTGCTGATAAATGCATGTTAGAGGTGTGTAATAGATTTTATTTCCATTGTGTTTATTTATGCATCTGCACACATGTGTTGTATTTTGTTATGATTGCATAAAATGATGTTGGGGCTAAGGATTTGAAAGACCGGATTTTTTTAGTCATGTTTTCTTTTTTGAGTTGGATTGATGGAAGGGTACATGACATTCCGTCCCCCATTAATCATTTTCTCAATTTTATAGTTCCAATTGAGCTTGTGATGAATATCAATTCCTAGATATTTATAAGAAGACACCTTTTCCAAATTGATATTGTCATACACAAAATTATGTAAGTGTCCCTCTTGGACTTGATAATCATAACCTTTGTTTTTTCCGTATTAACAATCATGCCCATGTTAGAGAAGAAGTCCTTCAGAATTCTTAATTGTTTATCTAGATCAAAAGGACACCTTGGCATAAGGACAATATCATCGACATAGAGGAGAAGGATGATGACAATCACAGCTAAGATCGTGCCAGCACAACCTTCTTCCAAACAACTTTCTAGCTTATCAATGTAAATGTTGACAAGGGTAGGGGAGAGGGGGCAACCTTGCTTAACTCCTATATTACAATTTATATCTTTCGACCATCCTCAAGGATTTTAAACTTGGAAATGACATTCTCGTACAGCCTTATCGCGACAGCTCTCAATTCGAAAGGAACCTTTATCTCTTATAACCTATTCCACAAGTTATTCCTAGGCATTGTATCTAAAGCTTTCCTAAAATTCACAAAACAACAATAGAAGACAACATATCAATATTAATAAATAAATAATAAAAAATTGGTCTTCTAAATCAATAATTATAATGTTTAAATCATAACATTAAATATTACTATGCAATTTTTAAAAAATGAATAAAAATGGTTTATTTTTAAAAGTAGTTTCTAATTTAGATAACTATATGTAATAAAAAAAATAACCACAATAATCCTCTACTCTTACCTAGTTCTTGTCTTCCAATAGAAACTAAAACATTAACAACAATTCACTTATGACAACTCTTATCATAATTCATTGTTACAATTGACTCATGACAACCCTTGTCTTAATTCACTGTTATATCTACATTTTCCATCTCTTCTATGTTCAATAACTATTTGAGTATTAACTTGTTATTTTGAGCTACAATTTAATTAATGTAATCAAAACTGAAGATAGAACATTTCATATCAAAATTTATTAAGTGTTTAGTAAAAATCATATGAAACAAGCAATTTTCATATTATAGGTGTTCATAGATGTTTCTTGTAGTCATGGACTAGTGGCTTCGATGCAATGTGTCAAGAGAGAGTTTTTTTGGCCTCTATTTGTAATCGTTTTTTCTACTTTTGACATTTGGCTTATGATTAATGTTGCGGATGCAATTGCTTTTTTGTGCAATGCAATTATTTTTAAAAAAAATTATTTTTACATATTTTTTTATCTAAATGCATCAAATAATTTTGTAACACATGGTCCATGTAACCAACATAAATAAAGAAATAATTAAATAATTAAATAGTTAATAGTTTAATAGCTAGGAAAAGACGTGTCTTAAAGGTTTGACCATATTTAAAGACAACCAAACCATTGTAAGAAGCATCTTTTACATTATCATTTATTCTATTATATTCCTATATATTCCTATATGGATTATTTACATTGGATATTTATTCAATAGTATCAAAACCCCATCTTAGACAGATTCCAACCTTGACTATTAGGGGGAGTTTCTCCCGTCAATTGGTCTTTGGCCACAACCCTCATCTCCTTCACTCCCTTTCACTCCTCTCCCTCCCACCAACGCTCTTACTCTTTTCTCCTCCGTTGCACTCCTCCATAAACCCATGTGCACCTCCTCCCCATCTACGTCCCTACCATCCACCTGCTCGCTCCACCCTCTGCTACCTGCAACCGACCACTCCCACCTCCACTGCACCCACCTCCTCCTTACCTTCTCCGCGCTCACGCTGTCCTCCACCACCAGTGCCACCACCCTCACGCCATCCATCCTGCGACTTACCCACTCCACCGCGCTCCCTCCTACTCCTTCCCACGCTTCTCCTCCTCGCCACTCAACTCCCTGCGCCTTCCACTCTCATCTACCTTCCGCCATCCATCTTGCGACTTCCCCACATCCACCCCGCGCTCCTCCACGCAGGTCTCAGCTACTGCCTGCACGACCCTCCCACCCGCCACATCCACCTTGCATCCACCTTCTCCTCTACTCCTTGCAAATACATCCCTATGCTTTCACACCGCCATCTCCATCCACTCGAACGATCTAAGCGTTCACTCCTGCACCCATCTACCTCCCACTCCGCGCTTCCCTCCTCAGCTGCCACCCCCGCGCAGCCCTCCTCTGTGCAGCTCCCATCTGCACCCACCCAGCCACCGGCGCCCAAGCCGCAGCTGCCCCAACTCTTGACCTCCCTCCTCCGCCACATCCCACAACCTGCTCTCTGCGCCTGCTCCTTTTCCCGTGCTTCTCCAACGCTACCCTCCCATGTCGCTGCAACGCCACAATTCCGCCATCTTCCATTCTCTGCCTCCACTCTCCCCCGCGTCCCTCCTCCCTTGCGTACATTCGCCGCTCCCCTTCAATCCGCCACCGACCACCACTCCACCACCGCCCACGCTCAACCACTCCTCTCCACCACTTCTCTCCAGCTCTCCGTCGACTCCCTCACGCCCACCACCGCCTCCACCACCAACTCCAACGCACACCCAGCCTCCGCCCACACCCTCCATCCTCACAAACCCTAACAAAATTTGCAAAAAATAAAAATAAAAATATTAAACATTATAATATTATTATATTGTTTAAATATTCTAATTTTTGAAAAAAAAAATTATATATTAAAATATATATATATATATAGTTTATAAAAATATTGGTGGTGTTAAAATTCTTTGTTACCGTGCGGAAGGCGCGGGTTGTTTCTCGCCTGCTCCTTCTCTTCCAGCACGGCTTCGCCTGCAATAGAGCCGAAGGCATCGAAGCCGAAGACCTTTCTATCGATGGGATCCGGAGCACGTAGAGAAGCCCCGGCTGGAGAACTATACGATGAATACGAAGGAGTGTGGGCCCATGGTGCTGGACGCCCTGATCAAGATCAAGAACGAGACAAACCCCCGCTCACCTTCAGGCGTTCCTGCAGGGAGGGCATCTGCGGATCCTGTGCCATGAACATGGCTACAACGGCCTCGCCTGCCTCACCAAGATCGATGCCGTCTCTAACTACCGGCTCAGGAGGAACCCCCAGTCCGACGGAAAAGAGATTCTCCAGAGTAAGAAGGATCGTGCCAAGCTCGACGGCATGTACGAGTGTATTCTCTGCGCCTGTTGCAGCACGTCCTGCCCTAGCTACTGGTGGAATCCCGAGAAGTATCTCGGTTGCGCTCCTCCAGCGAACAGAGGTTCCAAGAATCCCGCCCGCCATGGCTCGCTCCTTGCCATTGTTCTGAGCACTTTGTTAGCGTTGGACATTGCCGCATCTGCTACAAGGTCGATTGAAACGGAGTATATTGATATGGTCACTGATAAGATCCAGGACTTGGAGTCAAATCTCTTTAAGATTTTGGGAACCAATCCCAAGGCTCTACAGTTTGCGGAGTTCGCTCTCAGGTATGGGAAGAGGTACGAAGCTTGTGCACAGATTCAAGATCAAGAAGCCACCGCCTCAGGTGCACACCAACAAAACCGCCGCCGGCTCTCGCAACCGATCTGGAATCTGAAGCAACGCCGCTGCAGCACCTCTGGGAGCCACCGCTCCGTCGACATCGCTGCCGCTGCCCACACTGGAACCGCATGATCTTTACAGAGCTGGGAGAGCGGAAGTCGACGGCGGTCTGCTCCAGCAATTTGGGGTTTGTCTGGCTGCTTCTTCATCAGGGGTTTGCTTGCTGGCTGTTTTCGCCGGTTTGGGAGGTCTACCATGTCTGCTGCTCTGTCCACAGACATGGATCTTCTGCTTCCTCCGATGAGGGTTTTGGTTTTGATGGATCTATTTCTTTCTGTGGAGGGTCTGCTGCATAGTGAGTTGTGGATGGTCATAGCTTCTAGATCTTGTGAGGCTATGGTGGATATGAGCGGGTTTCTGCTCATTCTTCTGTAGTATTTTTTGTATTCTCCATTTTTATGTGCAATGAGGGTTTGTTCCCGAGCTCATTTCTCTTTTTTTGGTTCAACTCATTATAAGCTGTTTTCTGCTTATATGGGACAGAAATATGTGAAAATGTAGGGATCCTTGTTGATTCTACTACATGTGCAATATGTAATTTTAATCAACTTTTTGAAATAAAATTATAGACTTTTTCCAAGGAATAACCAAGAAAAAAAAAAGTTTATAAAAATATTATTAATTAATTAATTAATAATTATTATTATAAAAAAATAAATTAATTCTTTTGAATAAGAATTGTTTGGAGAACAAAACATATTCAAGCCAAAGAAACTAGTCAAAGAAGACATTAAAAGACAAGCCAAGACTGACAAAAATCAAAAGTCCACGCGATACTCCTTATTGTCAAAGAAATCGAAAAACACTTATCACCGAAGAAATCAAAGTTGAGGACAATCATTTATCGTTGAAGAAGTCAAAGTCAAGGAAGACTTATCAAGAAGTCGAGACGTGCTGTCGACAAAGAAGACCAAGTTATTGTCCCAAGCCAGGAATTATGGTGAATTTTAAAGCAGAATTGCAGTTCAGACTAAAGGAAGCATTTGACATGATGAAGCGGGATATGTCTAAGAGATTAATAGAACAAGAGAATCATTATCTAAAAAACCGTATTGAGAGATTATCTACGGAAATTGAGGAATTAAAAAATGAAAACGATTTCAATCAGAGATTTAAAAATCAAGATATAAATAAAGAAATAAACGATTACAAAGCAGAAATAATACGCTTAAACAAAATTGTTTGCAACAAGGATGAAGAACTAGCGCAAATACAAAACAAATTAGAGGATCAAGAATCAGTGGTCGACCAGTATCGACAACAGATAAAAGTTCTTCAACAACAAAATGATGAGTCTAAAAAGACTCATAAGTCAAAGATCACAAAAAGTAATAAAACAATATCCAACAATTCCGAAGAAATTTTCAGTTTAAGAAATCATAACAAGACACTAATCACAAAAATTAAGAAGTTGAAAAATAGTCGAAAAGTAGATCAATCTACGGAAGATATTGAAGCAAAACTTATATACACGCAAAAAGAAAATAGCTGCATCAGAAGTCATAACGAAGATCTTAAGGAACAACTTAAGATGTCAGAAGATGACAGAAAATCGCAAGTAGAAGTGATTAAGAAGTTTCAAAATAATAACATGCAGTTGGAAAGCAAGTTGGAAAAGATACAAAACGAAACCTTAAAGCCTCGAGAGACAAAAATACAACTTCCAGCTCAGATCAATGCTCAAAAGACGACACTCGTAAAAGAAAATGACATTACGAAAATTCCCTATCGACACCCCAACCATAAAAACCGATATTCTAAAAAGTGGGAAATGTCGAAAGATAATGGTACTAATATGATCAAAGCTCCTGTCGAGAGATCAGTAGGGAATCCCAGCAGTCAACAACAAATCAATTTGGGATGGATTGATCCATCCACATATCGGAAGTTATGCTCTACACTTAGCAGTTCGTATCGACATGTTTCGTTAGCCACGACATCGCAAAGAACAATGCGACAAAATTATAAGGCTTTGAGGACAAAGCCTTTCTAAGAGAGTAGCAATGTAACGAACTTAAATAAAGAAAAAATTAAATAGTTAATAGTTTAATAGTTAGGAAAAGACGTGTCTTCTCGTCTTAAAGGTTTGGCCATATTTAAAGGCAACCAAACCATTGTAATAAGCATATCTTACATTATCATTTATTCTATCATGTTCCTATATGGATTATTTACATTATTTACACTGGGTATTTTTCTAGAAGACAAAATTATCTGCTTCACTCCAAATAACCAAGAAATTGATTTTATCTTGGCCAGATTTCATTTGTTCTGTTTGCAAAATTTCCACTATGAGCTAGGAGACTGTTTATTTTCATAACAATCTTTCTCCATTTGATTTATACGCCTATAGAGATAAGAGAAGGAATCATGAATCACGTTCGTGCTAGTTTAGATCAAGACCATGTATCTTGTGATGAACAAAGTTCACTACTAAGGAAACATCCTATGTAAATAAGACAAATAATCCATAAATGGAGAAGTATGTAATAAATGTAAATAAATAAGGGATGATAATATATATATGATAGATTACAATGCCATGGGATGATATGCTTAAATATCATTGACCGGTCACCATGGTTTGAAGAGACATGCCTTTTAGTTAAATGTCCATCATTAATTATTATTATTTATTAATATTGAGTTTTTATAATTTATTTAATATTTTATGTTTGTTACATTGCCTTCCCTTACAAATACTTTGTCCTCAAAGCATATCTCGTTGGAAGATGTATCCCTTGTTCTTTCTCGTAATGCCTTCTCATGACCCTTTGTGTTGGTAGTTGCAACACTTGACGAAACAAGACGATATGCTCTTCTAAACATTGAGTAAAAATGTTGCATCCTTTGTGAAGTGGTCCATCCCAAGTTAACCTTCATAAGGATTGTTTGATGAGATTGACTGCTCGGATAAAACTTCTCATTTTTGGCTTCCATACAAGTTGATTTTGTCTTCGTTCTTTTTCCAAGTTGTAGTTGGTTTGTTGTAAGAATAATATGTTTGTTTCCTCTTGACTTTGTCGTTGATCATAACTTGGATGGCGATAAGGTATTCGAGTCAGTTGTGGAGCATTTGTAGAAACTTCAACTTTTTGTGCTTCTGGTGATTTATTGGTTGATACTAATTCAATTGAATGTGTATGTGTTCCTCTTTCCACAATTTGGACTTTCTTTTTTGAAAAGTTTTCTAGATTTTCATCTTTTAATTTTTTTATTTGTTCAGTCAAACCCTGATTGAGATTTCTTAAGCTAAAAGCTTCTTGATCTTTCTCTGATAACTTCTTCTGGTATCTTGATTCTCTTGTTCTAGTTTATAATTGCATTGCATTTTATCTTTTGACTTCTTAATTTATGCCAATAATTTTTTACTATGATCTTTTAAACGATATATCTCTTTGTCCCTTTCTAGTAAACGTTTGTCAGCTTTCTTCTTGAAATCTTCATTCTCCCTTAGTAATTTTTTATTGTAATAAATCTCATTTTTTAATTCCATGATTTGAGTAAGCAATTCCTTATTCTTTTTTTCTAGATATGAATTGTGTTTCTCTACTATCTCCCGTTGTATAAATTCCATTTTTAAGTAACTATGTTTTTATTCCTTATAATTTATAAGCACAAAAAATTGATATTCTTCTTTTCATCAACTTATGTCTTTCCTTCCCTGCACTTAAGTGTTCAACCCACACCTTTTGAACTTCCCTTATGTACCCTTATAAGGTTCGTTATTTTCTTAGTGAATCCTTTCAATATAATAATGAGTAAGTTGTTGATTAAAAGAGTAGCATGGTAACTTTTAACCCTTAATCACATTAAACTAAAGTTCAACAACTTTAAAAATCGCAACTTTATAAAAACTGGCCGCAATTGATAAAACATTTAATGAATACACGATTATAACTTGTATGGTTGTGTTAGTTCCTTGGGCAACATTGACGAAACCCTTACGACCGTGACTCTTTTCTTGCTCATTCCGTAGGCAACGTGGCCTAGATCAATGCAGCAGTGCGAGATGAATCTGGTCCTTGGAGGCTAAGGCAATTTGGATTATTATAAAACAAGTTTCAAATTTTGCTTAGATATCCATTCGCAAAGGAAATCTCAAAGGAAAAAAATTAGTAGCTAAAGATGTCAAGCACAAAAATAAACTTGGCAAGATTCTCAAATCACCAATTGCATATTGTTCTCTCAAAGAAATTCAAACATCTCTTGTCTATTTTGAGAACATGAAAAAAATGTCTTCGCAATGACACAATAACTTGGTCCTAATTTTTTTTGTCACATTTACAAGTGCCAAACATCTTTGGATCCCATTGTGCATTGCATTGCAAGAACTAAAAACAGGTCTTCAAACAAAGCTACAAACAATGTTTTTGAAGGAACTATTGATTCATTGATTAGAAAACATCCTATGACTTGTATTTGTTATTATAGACATAGAATAACAACATTAAAAGCTCCTATTTCAAACAACTCTGAGCTATTTGGAAACTTGCAAGACTATTTTTTCACAACCGAATTTCAAAATAGAGGTCATGGACATGGCTTGCTTTGGATCCAATATACACCAATCTACGGACAATATTCTAATGATGATATCATTGAATTTTTTGATAGGTATATATATCATGTAGTTCATCGTTGCTTAATGAAAACATGCTTAAGGTCCAGACTCGTCACCATACAAGAACATGTAAAAAACATCGACATTCAAATTGTAGGTTTAATTTCTCATTTCCTCCAATGGATAGAACTTCCATTTTGCATCCACTTGAGATTAGAATAAATTTTGACAATGAAAAAATAAAAGAACTATTTCATCTTTTGGAACATAAAATCTACCCTAAAACAATGTCTTTTGACATGTTTTTGTCGGAACTCGAAGTAACTAGAGACCAATACAGTCTTTTTACTTTGTTCTTGTCTTTTACGTGCTACCATGTTGTTGAAAAGAAACCCATCCAACATATGGGTAAATGCATTTGCAAAAACAATCCCACAACTATGTGTGAAAATCCTCACAACAGATCTAAGAGTTGATGTATACCTCACAATGAAAGAATTTAGAAATAAGATTAAGAGTGTTCAATGTTGTAAGATGAGCAACAAAATAATAATATAGTAGAACTCGGATAGAAGCAAAAATACTTCACACACACTAATTCATTAATCACAAATGGACAAATAAATAATACAATGCATGAGGAATTCGAATGCCAAAGTGGCAATTCGATTTGGCCTTCATGGAGTGATCAAAAGATCACTGGAGTGTCATCGGAGCACAACTAGTAGTCTATCTCATCATTAGTGGAGTCATCAATGCTCGAGTAACTGTCAACCATAAGTCAAACTGAGTCTAACTGAGTGTGGTAGGTGTAATTGAGTGTAACTGGAACTAACTGAATGAAGGAGGCTCAATGGAGGGTGCATGAGGAGCTATCTGGAGTCAGAATAAGCAGTCTAGTCACACTGGAGGTCCATCGGAGTGGTAAGGTCAGTTAAGAGTGAGTCAAGCCTAAAATCAAGGAGAGAACTCAGTTAACTGAAGACAAATGGGCTGGTAGGTGAAGAAGGGAGCCTTTGTCAAGTGGATGGCGAGATGTGGGCGCATCACTGTCTAGGAGGGATCAATTTGAGTGGAAATAAGCTCCCAAGTGCTGGAAGACTAGGGACTAGGTGTTGGAGGTGTCAACCTGATGATTGGGCAGCATGCGGATGCATGGTGCATGCAGGAATGCATGCAAGAATGAAAATGCAAAGGATGAAAATGCTGGTAGGACTAGGATGGAGTATAGGAATATCCTAACACTATGGGAAGAAAATATAGTTACACAATTTATCTTAGATTCCTATGCCGCATCAATGCACTGTAGTTCATATATCACAAAGATAGATCGAACCATGTCAATTGCTTTCAAGGAAACTAGAGACCAATGTCTTTGTGATGATGATAGTAAAATCGAGACAATTTGCAAACTTGAAAATGCACTTCTAAACATGCAACAAATGTCTATTCGACAAGTTGTGCACATTATCCTTTCATTTCCTTTGCATTTGTCTTCTAGGAAACCAATATTCATCGATACTGCTCCAAATGACAAACATACATTTGTCATGAAGAAACCAAAGCTCCTGCAACAAGAACCTAACGATTCTAAAAACATTGTTTGTGCTTCAATTGTTGATAAGTACCTTGCAAGACATGCAAACCTCGAGCAAATATGCCTAGCAGAATATGCCTCTTGCTACTCATGCTCAAATTCAATTACTAAGAAAAGGAAAGCAAAAAATTGTCATATGTCACATTCGTTACAATAGACAAAAAGACCCAGAAATTTTTTACAGAGAAAAAATGATGCTATATGTTCCATATAAAAACAATGAAAAGTGCATAAAAGGACAATTTCAAACATGCCTGAACAAGCATACATGTCTAAAAAACAAGAAATAGATCCTATTGAAAAAACGTTTACAGCAAAAATAGAAACAACATGGAGCAACATTGAGTGACATTGCATTTGAAACAATTGCCTCTAAAGTAGAGCAAATATTTGGAATCATAGTTTCTATATAAAAACAATCCCCTTGTTCTGTCTTTGAGAAATATGACATCCAAAACGACCGGCTCCACAAAATGCTTTTTCGGCATATGCAATCTTGTTCCGATACTCCAATTCAATCCACTAAGAAACCATTTTTGACATAAGGTCACCCGACAAGGGTTCTTGCTTAACGATAACACACGACACACACGACTCTTACATAGACTTATTGTAAAACATGATGCCAGAAGTGGCTTCTATTACTTCAAATCAATCGGTTACAATACAAACTGCAAGGAATGTAAGACAACTAACTATGTCGGCCTTAGCCTATTACAATATAGAAGTAACTGTGTGCTCTCTAAGTGTGTCGACCTTCACCCTCTCACGGCCAATGTTGAATGCAAGCCCTTGCTGAGCTATGGGTCCGATCTTTGCCTTGTTTGATTGATGCGTTATTGTTCACTCCAATCTACCATCAACTTCCCAACTCCAAAATGGAAATGAACCCCTTCCTCTGTTCCTACACACAAGTCTTCTACCATGTTGCTCTCTGTTGCGCATCCCAAGGTCGACTCCAACTCCCGAAACGCTCTTCCTCTGTCCGCTGAATGCAGACCTGCAGTTGTCAGTGCCTCTGCCGTGTTGCACAACCTCCACCTGTGGCGACATCTGTCATGATCCCAACCACCTGCAATAACTGCTCATAACTTCCTTAGCAACCCCGAACAGCTTCCAAGTACTCTGCTTGACTTTATGAGCATCCTTCTGACTCCCTGATAGTTGTCGATCCCATCACCGCTTCAACCCTATTGTCTTTCTTCATCCTTCGACATATTCGTCGGCTTCCTTTCACATCTAACGCTTCTCCAATCCGCCCCTTCCTCCTCGCTTGGATTTCACCTCAAACCTGTCAGTGTCGTGCTTCGAAAACATGTCGATCCACGATGCCTTTCGCTGCAATCCTATCGTCTGTCAACCTTAGACATATCAACTCTCGACCTTTTGCATCTTCCTATCGATCACACATTGACTGCTCCTGCTTGAATTATTGACTTTGACAGCCAATCTTCCTTCACACTAGTGGACGTCAGCACTCCCTCTGGTCGACTCCTCGGGTCGATCAACTTCAACTGATCTGCCTAGGCCTCGATGCTCTTGCATCAGACTCCCCAGGTGAAAAAGAACTCGACTGCTCCGTCAGTCTCCTGAACTCTTCTTCGAAAATCCAGGTCACCTCCTGCAACCCATCATCTTTCCATCGCACTAAGTATTCTTTCCTTCATGAACAGTGCTTACGCCCGACTTCGCGTTCCTCTATTACTTCTGTGATCTCCTCTTTGTGTCGATTTGGAATCTGCACTATCGAGTCGATGTTCGACACTTCCGCGCTTCCACTGTTTGAACCTTCTTCGAACTGGTACGTATCTGATACATTGAACATTTGTGAAATGATTAATTCCTTCGACAGCTCCAACACATAAGCGTTGTCTGATATCTTCTTCAGAATCTTACATGGTCCAATCTTCTTCAGCTTCAGCTTGGTATATGTTCCTGTCGGAAATCTCTCCTTCTGCAATTGTGCATAGTTTAAGTCTCCCTCGCTGAACGACTATAGCCTCTTCTTTCTATTGGCTCTCAACTTGTATGTCGCATTACTCTTTTCTATGTGCTTTCGCACATCTTCATGCACTTCTTTCATATGCTCTGCGAATGATTTTGCATCCACGCTTTTCCTGATTTTTGTCGATAACTCGACCAAATCCACCACTCCATGTGGGCTTCGTCCCTGAACAATCTGGAATGAGCTCAACCCTATCGACTGATTCACAAAATTGTTGTATGCAAAATCTGCTTGTGCCAACACATTCTCCCACTACTTGGGTATGTCGGTCGTCAAACGCCTCATAAGGTTTCCCAAACTTCTGTTCACCACCTCAGTCTGTCCATCTGTCTGCGGATGATATGCCAAGCTAAATTGCAACCTCATGTCCAGTTTCTTTCATAGGGTTCTCCAGAAATGCCCCATAAACTTGGTATCTTTGTCTGATGTTATACTCTTTGGCAACCCATGCAATTTGACTATCTCCTTGAAGAATGGTACATCAATTCTTGTGGCATCACTTGTCTTCCGGCATAGAATAAAGTGTACCATATACAAAAATATGTCGACTACAACAAAGATTGAGTCGCTTCCTTGCTGCTTCTTTGGCAATCCTAGCACAAAATCCATGCTCAGGTGCTCCCATGGGGTATTAGGTACAGGGAATGGTGTATACAACCCCGTATTCTGACTTCTTCCTTTTTCCAATTGGAAAACTCGACACTGTCGTACCCACTTACCGACATCTGTTTTCATTCCTGGCCAATAATATTTCTCTTCGACCAATGCCCTGGTCTTGTCGATGCTAAAATGACCTACTAACCCGCCGCTATGCAACTATTGTATTAGGTTCTCCCTTACGGATCCTTTGGGAATACGCAATTGTTGTCCCTTGAACAGATATCTCTCTTGGATAAAATAATCCAAGTATGGAATTCTGTCGACACTCTGCGGTTCACAACAAGCCTCCCATGCTTTCGCAAAATCCTCGTCGGTCGCATATTCAACTTTCACCGAATCTATCCTAGTTTCCTGAACTATCGTCGTGTTCAACAATGCAACTCTTCAACTCAGCACGTCGGCAACCTTGTTCGAATTGCCCGGCTTATGTCGCAACATGAAGGTATATCCTTGCAGGAACTCGACCCATTTCATGTGTCACTGATCCAACTTCGACTGAGTATTCAAATACGTCAACTCTTGGTGATCTGTGTATAACACAAATTCCTTGGGCAACAAATAATGCCTCCACTTCTTCAATGATTGGACAACAGCATAGAATTCCTGGTCATAGACCGAATACTTTCGCTTCGCATCATCCAACTTCTCACTGAAGAATGCAATTGGTTGGCCATCCTAGCTCAACACTGCTCCAATTTCCATTTCACTCACGTCGTAATCGACTTGGAAAACTTTGTTGAAATATGGGAGTGCTAACACTAGGTTCTCAGTGACCTTTTCCTTCAACTTGTTGAAATCTCTCTGGGAAGCTTCCGTCCACTTAAACTCCCCTTTTTGCATGCACTCTGTCAAAGGTGCAAAAATCCAACTAAATCCCCAGATTAACTTCCTGTAGAAACTGGCAAGTCCATGGAAACTCCTTACTCCAGTCGCACTTGTCGGTTCCGACCAATCCAATATTGCCTTCACTTTCTCTGGGTACATTACTAACCCTTTACCCAAGATTACAAATCCCAAGTACACCAGTTCTTCCTTCATGAAGAAACACTTTTGCAGGTCCACCATCAGCTTCTCTTCCTGCAACTTCCGCAATACCCGTCGAATGTGCTCCAAGTGCTCTGTCTTGGTTTGACTGAAAATCAGAATGTCGTCTAGGTAGACTGTGACAAACTTTCCCAAGAATGGATTCAGTACCTCGTTCGTCAATCGCATGGACATACTGGGTGCATCATTCAAACCGAATGGCATGACTAACCACTCATACAGCCCTTCCTTCGTCTTGAATGCTACCTTCCATTCCTCTCCTTCCCTAACCCGAATATGGTGATAACCACTCTTCAGGTTGATCTTCGTGAAGTACTTCGCTCCACTCAATAAATCCATCAAGTCATCCATTCTCGGCAATGGAAACCAATACTTGATCGCGATCCTCTTGATGGCTCTGGAGTCTGTACACATTCTCCATTCTCCACCCTTCTTTGGTACTAATAATCCTGGTACTGCGCATGGAATCAGACTTTCTCTGATCAATCCTTTGTCCAACAACTCTTGGACCTGTCGATTGAGTTCTTGACCCTCTACAGGAGTCATTCTATGCGGTGCCTTGTTTGGCAGACTCGATCTTGGAATCAAGTCGATCTGATGGGATATGCTCCTCGGTGGTGGCAATCCCGTCGGTGCCTCATCGACTACTATGCTCCTGAACTCATCGAGCATCTTTTTGACTTCGACCAGAATTCTCTTCATTGTCGACCTCTCGACACATGGCCCTTTCAGAATGATAGCCAAACATCCCCACTGCTTTTCCTCTTCCGCGAGGAATTCCTTGGTTGAACACATCAGCACTCGCTTCTCCCAAAATTTGCTCTTGCCTTGCTTGCATTTGGCTTGCTCCTCCTACTTCGGCTTTAGAGTCCTTCACACGCCATTTTTCCACACTGTGACTATGTTTGCTTGACCATCATAGATCATCTTTCGATCATATTTCCATGGTCTTCCTAACATCAAATGACATGCGTCCATTGCGATTACGTCGCACAGTACACTGTCCTCAAGCTTCCTGACCTTGGAGTTAATGAGGCACTATCTGGTCACCTTCACATGGTGTCCCTTCTGCAACCATGAGATATTGTAGGGGTGTGGATGTTCCCGACATTTCAATCCTTCTTTGTCAATGACCTCTGTTGACACAAGATTCTCCATACTGCCACCATCAACTATGGTCTTGCAATGCCATTCGCCAATCCGCACTCTGGTTCGGAATATAGCCTTTCATTGTGCTGACTCTTTCTCTTCCAGTCGGTCATCCTGAACCAACGTCCTCCTAGTCATCATGGCACGATTCTTTCCTTTCCCACCTTCACTACTGTCGGATGTCGACTCTACCCTCTCGTTGACTTACTCATCTCTTCGAAGTCTAGGTTTCGACTCTTCTATAGCATGTAGGTTCTTTGGGCATTCATATGCCTTGTGTCTGACTCCTCGACACTTGTAACAGACTATGGTTGGTCTGTTAGCTCCTTTTCTATCGGATGGACCACTTTGACCATACGCACCTCAACCAGATGTCTCTCGACCATCGCGTCGGTTTTCTTGCGTCTTCTCTCTTGTCGATGTCCCTTCCACACGTCAGTTATCTTCGACGGATTCTCTCTTGTATCAGCTACTTTTCCCTTTCACGGAAACAGTATTCGCACCCCAACCAGTCATCCTACCTCTGGTCGATGTGGATTTCCTCGACAGTTTCTCTTCTTCCTTCAGAGCTAACTAGTAGGCTTCACCGACCGCTTTGAATCCTGACATGCTCAACTCGTCCTGTATGGCATACTTCAAGCCATTCACACATCTAGCGACAAATTATTCTCCTTCGTCGGTTTGTCTCAACCTTATCGACAATCTGTAGAACTCTTATATGTACTCCTTCATGGTCATCTCTTTTTGTCAAAATTTATGCAACTTCTGGAACAAGGAAATCACATAGTCACCTGGCAAGAACTTCCCTTTCATCTTGGCAACCATCCTGTCTGAGGACTTGATTTTCTCCTTGCCTTTCTTGACTCTGTCAACCTGCACATTGTCCCACCACAATGAGGCGTAACCCTTCAACATCAAACATGCAGTCTTAGCCCACCTAGGATCCTCGATCTGCTCTATGTCGAAGTATTTCTCCATTTCTCTGAACCAGTCGATCAAGCCTTCTGGGTCCAGACTTGTCGAGTAGGTACGCACATCCATCTTTGTCCGACCTCTCATATCCGTCAGAATCTTGATGAGTTTTTCTTCTGGTTCTTCGAATGCCTCTTCATGTGCTCCCACCTCTTCGACCTTCTCATCGTTGTGGTCTAACGCATCAGGAATGCATCCATGCCTTTGGCTTTCTTTGATCACCACAACTTCACTAGTCAAACTTCGCATTGTTCGCATGCATTCATCGAACATTTCACGATCAACTGAAACTGTTGCGCCACGCGCTCTTCGTCCAACTCCTTGGACATTAATGCCTCTGTGAGCCATTTTCAACCTCAGTTGAAACTCCCACTCATCCAATCGCAACCAGACTTCCACAAGTCGTGTACAACTCTACCCAACCACAGCTGGAGTTGTTCAACACACTTGCACATTGGATTCACTTCCAATGCTGATACCACTTGACCTAGTCAGGTTGATATCACCACCTTTCTGCTCACATGATTCTCTTCCTTCTATGATACCACTTGATGCAAGTTCACCCGACAAGGGTTCTTGCTTAACGATAACACACGACTCTTACACAGACTTGGTGTAAAACAGGATGCCAAAAGTGGCTTCTATTACTTCAAATCAATCGGTTACAATGCAAACTGCAAGGAATGTAAAAAACTAACTATGTCGTCCTTAGCCTATTACAATATAGAAGTAATTGTGTGCTCTCTCAGTGTGTCGACATTCACCCTCTCACGGCCAATGTTGAATGCAAGCGCTCGCTGAGCTATGGGTCCGATCTCTGCTCTATTCGGTTGATGCATGACTGTTCTCTCCAATATACCATCAACTTCCCAACTCCAAAATGGAACCGAACCCCTTCCTCTGTGCCTGCGCACAAGTCTTCTACCATGCTTCTCTCTATTGCACATCTCGAGGTCTACTCCAACTCCCGAAACTCTCTTCCTATGTCTGTCGAATGCAAACCTACAGTTGTCAGCACCTGTGTCGCGTTGCACAACCTCCACCTGTGGCGACATCTGTCATGATCCCAACCACTTGCAACAACTGGTCATAACTTCCTTAGAAACCCCGAACGGCTGCCAAGTACTATGCTTGAATTTTTGTGTGTCCTTTTGACTCCCTGATAGTTGTCGATCCCATCACCGCTTTGACCATACTGTATTTCGTCAGCCTTCGATATATTCGTTGGCTTCCTTTCTCATCTAAGGCTTTGCCAGTCCGCCCCTTCCTCCTCGCTTGGATTTCACCTCAAACCTGTCGGTGTTGTGATTCGACAACATGTCGATCCATGACGCCTTCTGTTGCAATCCTGTCGTCGGTCTACCTTAGACATATCGACTCTTGACCTTTCACATCTTCTTGCCGATCGCATATCGATTGCTCCTGCTCAACTTATTGACATCAACAACCAATCTTCCTTTGCACCTGTGGTCGTCGGCACTCCCTCTGGTCGACTCCTCAGGTCGATCAACTTCAACTGATCTGCCTAGGCCCCGATGCTTCTGCATCAATTTTTTTAAGAATACAAGAATATCATGCCTTCAGAAGACAACTTAACGAAGAAAAACAATCAATAACAAAATAAATCATAATGACAAAGAAAAACAATCCATCCACGTCGTTCTATTTGCTTTTGATTGGAGGTTCAAGCATAGGTAAAAAATTTACAGCAAAAGAAATTTACCATACAAATGGCACAACAGTACATTCAGCACTACGCCTTCCTTTGAACTTATCAAACATGCTTCCACTAAACTCTAGTGCATTAGGTCTATTGACCAAATAATATGAACAAATTTGATTATTTCTTGTAGATGAAGCATCATTAATTAGTTCTCGAATGTTGTATACCATTGACAAACGATTACGAGAAATTTTTCATACTCCAACAAAACCATTTGGAAATATTGACATCATATTTTGCGGTGACCTTTTCCAAGCACAACCTATATGTGATTCTTGTATTTTTGCGCAACCAATGTTACGACAAGACAAAATTCCATTTAGCTTTTGGACAGACAATATCAAGTCTTTTGAATTAAAAAAGGTAATGAGACAAGAGGACCGAGTTGTTATATCTATTCTAAATAGAATTAAAATGTGTTCCCAGACACAAGACAAGATTAAGTACTTCTTAAACAAACATTGCTATAAATTCCCACGAGAAGATCCAACATTCCCATATCTTTTCCATAAAAACAAAGATGTTCAAGAACACAATAGGAAAATATTGTATATTGTCCAATCAAATCCATTTACGCTATTAGAAAATGACAAAAAAAACGGATTTAATTGAAGAAAATAGATATACATATGAAAAATTGCATTTGCTTTCAACAATTATACTAAAACAAAATATGTTCATTGATTAATCGAAGGAAATTATGCAATTCAAGGCACCCTGGTTAATGGAGCTGAGGGCATATTCAAAGATTACAGGGAAGGAGCAATTGATATCTTGTGGATTGAATTTTCAAACCTAGCAATTGGCTCCATCCAATGGACCACGATGCAACATTTATATACACCTTTCATCCTACACAATTGGGAACCTATCATGAGAATCTTTGTACAAATAACACTTGAAAATAGAGGTTCTTTGATTTGAGAACAATTTCCTATTCAATTGGCATGTGCCCAAACAATCATAGAGCACAAGTCCTCACAATGGACAAATTGGCATTTGACCCTCAAGAAATTAAACAACCTTGAATTATCTACATTGCACTTTCCCATGCCAAAAATATCAAGTTCCTTTATCTCATAAATAAATTAGAACAAAAAAAAAATCCTATTTTCCAAAAAGTCGCTACTAAAACAAATAGACTTAAAAACAATGCCAATTGGCAATTTGAATATGGATTACAAGCAACATCAACACATAATTCCTAGATCATTTGTTCATTGAACACATGAGGCTTTCTATTGCATATGGAATATGTTGTCAATGACTATGAACTAATGCAAACATATATTCTATGTTTGCAAGAAACCTATATGCATTTAATACCAAAAGAAACCATTTTTACAGGAGAATACTAATGTCTATCGACATTTTTTCTCCATGGTTTTTTGACATGTTTCAAAAAAACATAATGATTAAAAAATCGGAAAATCATGTCACAAAACATGCAGAGGGAATCACCACCCACTTCGAAATCAACAATAATGCTCTCAAACTACTTAATATTTATAACAGGCCACATGCTCCACTCAATGCTCTTTTTAACTCTTTGTATGTCATGTTATTAGACATTTGAACAAAACTAAAAAATAGTGATTACAGATGACTTGAATATTGACATGTTATAGGAAAACATATCTCAAAAAAACTTGTTCAACTCATTCATGGAAATGCAAAACCTAAAATTGAAAACAACAAAACCAACAACAAACAATTTGGATCCATGCTTGATCATTTATGGACAAATTTGCAAAATAATCATGTTACATTCAATGTTTTTTATGATTATTAGACTGATCATAATGCAACTTTCCTTTCAATAATTTTGCAAACAGTCTCAACATTTTTACTCTCTACATTGAATAATAGAATCTATTTATGCCTTATCAAACTCCCTTTTTGTTATTAGTCTAAATAAATTTTTCATAATTGCCAAAAATTCAAACTTAATGCTTATGCTTTTTCTTGCATCTTCAATGTATTTGATCTGGATTTAAGCTCTCACAAAAACTGCCAAAAATAATTCTCTTCCACAAAATCTAAAGCACCAGCAATACATTGAAACATTCTCTCCTGTCTCCATTGTGTTCAGGTGTGCATCACTAAACCATTCTTTTACAATTTGTTCTTTTACATCACCATACAATTGTTATTTTGAATATCAAATTTGTTTCATTAATATATTTTTCCTCCGTTCTTGCTTCTTTATATGTGTCTTAGTAACAACTAAAAAAATTCTGAATAAATGATCAATACATATTTATCCAATAGAGCTTGCAGCAACTCGCAAAATACAATGCAACAACCATCAAATGATGATAGATAAAAAAAGGTGAAATCATGTCCATCGTTTTTTAATATTATTATTTCATACATTACATATATTGGAACAAAATGAATAAAGAAACATTCATATGTCACAGCTCTTGTCCAAAATCTTGTCAACAACCACAGTATTTTAAATACTAATATATTTTGATGTCTTTTGTTTATTGACAATTGCAGGATTAAACAAACATCAGTGCAACCATATTCTATTATTCATCTCTCTTGAACAATGCTCAACAAATTATTTGAAGTTGATGTCTTGGCAATATATGGACCCCGGCAATACAGAAATGCAAATTCGCCTAGTAAAGCACAATTGTTTCATGTCGACTTAGTCAATAAAGATCGCCAAATGACTATAACAATCAACATCAACAATAATCTCATCCCCGTTTTGTTGATCATGTTTTCCTTGGTGCTAGTATTTGAATCACAAACTTTGCAAAAAAAAAGAACAGAGGAATGTATGAGAGAGGAGATGCAAAATATTGCATTCTATTATAGGATAATACTACAATTGAAAACATAGAACAAGTTTGCAAACAACGTACACTTCTTCCGACCAATACCACTATAATTACTTATTGACATCAAACATGCATATTATGTTGGTTCCATTGTTACAATTATCAGTGGTTGCCAACAAAACAACAAACAATATGAGCTAAATATCAAAGCTCGAGAAACTTCAAATATTTTGTTTAATATAACTTATTTTCTTCCTCGTCAAATTGCAAATTTATTTTCTCCATTGCTTTTCAAAATAGCTCTAGTATTTTGATTTAGGAAACAAAAAATTAATATTCATTTCAAATATGTTACATTTAAACTTAGATGAAGCTTATAAAGAACTTATGTTGCAAATACAACAACTCACATGCAATACCACACCAATGTACTTGTTCAAGAAAGTTGTCAGAAACGGTCCAAAAAGAAACCATACTGATGAGCCCCAAATTAGGTACTTTGTAAGCCCTTTTATGCCACACAAGCACAATAATGGACATGGAGAATAACTTTGTTTGTGGGGTTTAATGATTTGTTTTGATTATTTAATAGAGTAGTTTATAGATTACTCGTTTATGCTTAAAAGAGTTTTCTATGAGCTAATTGTATGGAAATAAGTGTGTATGAGAAGGCGCAGGTAATTTAAGAGACAACCATCAATACCAGCTCAACGACTGAAAGACTATAAGTGGCTCAACGCCCTTTTCTTGATTTGTAGAAGAAAACTCTTGTTCAGCATAATCGACATTTAGAGCATAGTTAGGTCATGTTTCAAAGATAGATATATATATATGGGCCTCTTGAGTAGTGAGAGGTTCCTGTTGGCATTTTTGTAGAACTTACATTCAGTACATGTTATTCGAGACAATTCTATGTTAAGACTTTTCTGAACATGAGATTATGATTTTAATGGAAGAAGTGATGTTATTTCAAGAGTTGCGTTTATAAGTCTTTTTCCACTCCTAAAATACGAGTTGGAGAGGACCCCTCCAACACGTAGGTTAGGAGCTTCACTTTTAATTCAGGTATTTCTCATATGTCACAGTAATAGATTTAATCCTCATCATATCTAAAGTATTTGACAATGGTTTGAATGACATAGTTTTATTTCAGTTCAGCAATCATTTCATTTCAGCACTATTTATCTGTAGTTCATCAACATTGACTCTGTAGTTCTACAATGCCCTTCATGTAGTCCTGTACACGCATTTTGTGCAGGAGTAATTCCCTCTGTTTTCCAGCTCACTATGTTAATGTTAAACAATGATTTAGATCTGCGATGCCATGAATATTACTTTTATTTGAGTTCAGTTATATAGGAGTTAACTGCTTTAGTTCTTTGGATTTGAAAAGAGTAAATGATTATCACTTTCAGCATTGGATTCGAATAAATCAAGTTTGATTAATTTTCAGTATTGAATTTCTAGTTAGACTTCCAGTTTTCAGTACTTTATTTTTAGATCAAGTTTCCCAAGCTTTCAACATTTTATTTCTTAGATTAGATTTACAGTCCTCCATCATTTAGTTCTTAGCATAAATATCTTTTAGTTTCAGTATTTCTAATTCATAAGTTTGCAATATTTTCATATTCCTTCATTCGTTGTTTAAGAGAAGATCACTTCCATTTCCTCTTCGAGAAACCTTCTAGATACACCCCCACATCCTAAAACGACGAACACTATCCTATAGAGCACATACAGTGCTTAGCACCTCTTAAGTTTGTACGCTCCCTGGTCGATAATTAAATTATACTCCTGTTTAGCTGTCCTAATTAGGCATCCATTCTTGGAGTCCACCACTTTTTGGCACCATTTCCGGGGAGGTGCTTAATCCATAGGAGACATCTTTGAAGAAAAAAACACAGAAAACAACCAAAAACATAAAAATTTTACCATGAATGCCTAGACGACAGAAAGATAGATTTAGACGCTTTCTTCCTGCCCGCCCTATGAGCAACAACAGTTCTGATAACTCTCAATTTGAATTCCTTAACTCAGAAGAAGAGGCTGATTCTAGCTACGACCCACATAGAGATAACTTCTTTGCTAGCTCCAGCTCAAATACCACTATGGCAGAGGAAGAGGATGAACCTAGAGAATTGTTCACCTTTCCTATTAGTGTACCTCTTGGAGATGCCAGGATGAAAAATATCAACCTTAATAACCTCCCAAAATTCCATGGCCTAACCTCTGAGGATCCTGACACATTCCTATTTGAGTTTGAGGTAGTCTATAGGTCATTTGACTACACCACTAATGCACAAAAACTAAGACTCTTCCCTTCTACATTGAAATATCTATCACTCAGATGGTTTATGAGCCTAGAAGGGAACAACATTTTTACATGGGACCAAATGAAACAAACTTTCCTAGAAAAATACAGGGACTACTATAAGGCAAAAGATACAAGAGATGAAATATTTAGAATGCAACAAGGAGAAAGAGAATCCTTAGAAGATTACACACAACGATTTCAACTCAGCTAAAAATGAGCTAGTCACTGCACCTTAGATAAAGAGTCACTGAAACTTGTCCTTCTTAGAGGAATAAAAGAAGAAAATCTAGAAGTTTTGAACCTTATGGGAGATGGAGATATATTCCAGAAAACTTACGACCAAATCCTGCAAATTTTCAAAAACTACTCTAGGCTAAGAAAGGTAAAAGTGGAACAAGGGATTCACACCCATTTACTTGGGGATCAACATCTTCAGGACCAAACCTTACAAAGTCTAATTTAGGGAATCTTTTAGATGACATGAAGACCGATATCCTACAATCTCTGGCCATGCAACTTGATGCACTTCAAATCAAGAAGAAATAGGACGAAATAAACCAAGCCTTGGCAGTCTTTTGTCCATGTTGCAGAAAAAAACATGAGAAGGGGCAATGCACACTAAACACCACAGAAATATGTGGCATCTGCACTAACAATCACTCCACTAATAATTGTCCTTTGTTACCCTCATGCAAATATTCTATTCAAGAGCCCACAACTGAAGGTGCAATAGAACAACTCTGTTTCATCAATCAAAGGAGAGGTAATTTTTCTAGGCCTTACCAGCCCAACAACCAAGCCTACTATAATCCGGGAAGTAACCAGCAAAATTGGAACCCTCAGGGAAGTAACCAACAAAATTGGAACTCAGTACCAGCCCCATGGCCATCTCAGCCAAGTCCAAACCAATGGCAGCAAATCCAACCATATCAACAACCTTATTACCCACAATCTTACTTTCCATACCCCCCACCGTTTGCTCATCCAACCACAAATTATGGAAATCAATATCCTTATTCATCCAATTGGAGGGCTCCATTGCAGCAGCCACTCATCATGCCACCACCACAAAACCAACCACCCCCCATACCTCCACCAATTCCTACCCATCCAATTCCAAACCCTAACAACAACAGGCCAGGACAGCAACAAGCCTACAATACTGAAATGATGTAGTTTCCCAATTATGTAGTGGATACCTTGGAAATAAACGAGATTAATATTAGGTCTAGGAAAACATTGCAAAACGCACACACACAGCATAATCAAGAAGATGAAGTCGAAACTCATGAACAAACAACACAATCTGAAATTCAGCAACCAGACGAGCCAAGCCCTTAGGAAGAAGAAAATCGACCACTCACACAAAACAGAAACCCTCCATTCCCTGAAAAACTTGTACAAAATACAAAAGAAGAAGAGGAAAATGCAATTCTGAACGAATTGAAACACTTGAATATCCAAATTCCAATTTTACAGGCCATCAGAGATGTGCCTATCTGTAACAAATTTATTAAAGAGAATTGTTTGAAAAGACCTGGTAGAAGAATATGTGACCCACCCATGATAAATGTAGTAGGCCAGTTGGCATATTTAATGCTAGGTGTAGTTGTTAACCCCAAGTATCTTGATCCAGGCAGCCCAGTAGTAAACGTGACCATCAACAACAGACTTATCGCCAGTAGCCTAATTGATTTAGGGGTTGTCATAAATGTGACGACTAAGGATACCATGATATCCCTGGGACTACAATCAATGGTTAGCCCAACAACTACCATCCTACAGCTAGCTGACACATCGACAGTAAAACCTGAAGGGAT
Source organism: Larix kaempferi (assembly GCA_027924585.1). NCBI lineage: Eukaryota > Viridiplantae > Streptophyta > Pinopsida > Pinales > Pinaceae > Larix > Larix kaempferi. The sequence goes on from BSBM01000438.1 coordinate 5,750,855, forward strand.
GCTCGAAGACTAATTATAAACATAGAATCCTAGGAATACCCAGCTGACTTTATAGTCATCGAAGTAAAGAGTAAACTTAGTGGATATCCAATAATACTAGGGAGACCCTGGCTGGAAACTGCAGATGCTTACATAGGGTGCAGTTCGGGCAACATGACAATCACCAGTGGCCAAGCTAGGAATAAAATCATGACTTATCCTCCAGCTAGGAAGTCTTCAGACCTAGAATATCATAACTAGACAGATGATTATGATGACACATCCAACCAAAACCCTGTCCTTACAATTGAAGCTGCCCTATCACTAAAATCCATCGACGAAGATATTCATTTAGATAGGTTTATTCAAAATGCTTCTTCTAATCAAGATATGCTTGAAGATTTTCTTGGCACAGGTCAGCAGCAAGGAGAGGAAACATTAAGCCACGATCGTGACAGAATGTGGGCAGAAGTACTCACACTTGAACAACATCCAATTCAGATAAAAATAGTTGAGATAATGCCTGGCAGGACAGTTAATATTAACTCCAATTTGGAGCCAAGACAAGAACAACAATTACCGAGGTCTAATAATGCCCCGGCAACATTTCAAAGAGCAATCTTAAGCATCTTCTTTGATTTTATTAATGACCAAATGGAGGTCTACATGGATGACTTCACACCCTATGGCCAAATTTTCGACCAAGCACTAAAACATCTAGAACTGGTTTTGAAAAAATGTATCGAGATGAGTTTATGCCTCAGCAACGATAAATGCAGAATGCTCATGGAGGAAGGCATCGTGCTTGGACACCATATTTCACAGAGAGGAATTGAATTTGATCAGGAAAAAGTCACAGTCATCAGAACACTGCCACCACCTATGAAACAAAGAGATGTGAGAAGTTTTCTTGGACAAACGGGTAATATAGAAGATTCATTGAGAGTTATAGCAAAATTGCTGCAACAATGTTTGCTCTACTCACAAAAGACACAGAATTCATATGGTCAAAACATTGTATGTTATCATTTGACAAACTCAAAGAGAAAACAATTACAGCTCCAGTACTCCAAGGACCAAATTGGGCACTTCCATTCCACATCCACTTAGATGCATCAGATAAGGCCATTGGATCTGTCCCTAGACAAGAAAGAGAGAATAAGCCCTATGCTATATATTATATTAGTAAAAATTTGGCAGGAGCAGAATTAAATTATACAGTCACAGAGAAGGAGTTTTTGGCTATTATACATTCGATTAACAAATTCAGGCACTACATAAGGGGATACCAAGTTTTTGTCCACACGGACCATTCAATAATCAAGTATCTCATGAACAAACCTAATACAAGTGCTCGAATCATTAGATGGATACTCATCCTGCAAGAGTTTGACATCACAATTATGGATAAGCCAGGAAAACACAATGTAGTAGCTGATTTTCTGTCTCAGCTCACCCATGGACAAGACAATGAAGTGGTAAATGACAATTTTCCTGATGAGCATCTTTTTGCAATCTCCACAAGAAGACCATGGTTTGCTGACATAGCAAACTACTTAGTGTCTGGAAAATTCCCCCAACATTACAGCCACCAAGAAAAGTACAGAGTCATAAGGAAAAGTGACACCTACACATGGATAGAGGGAATGCTTTTCAAAAAAGGACCAGACCAAGTACTAAGAAGATGGATTAGAGAAGATGAAGTCCATGACATCGTGCATGCCACCCATAATGAACCATGTGGAGGACACTATGTTGCAAAAAGAATAGCCTATAAAATATTGAAAAATGGATATTATTGGCCAACACTCCACAAGGACACCTATGAATATGTCTCACATTGTGATGATTTCCAACGAATGGGGAAGCCTACGCAAAGAGAAGAAATGCCTCTCCATCCACAAATCTCATTGGAACCATTCGAGAAATGGTGATTCGATTTCGTTGGCCCATTTAACCCACCATCAAATCATAAAAGCTATATCCTAGTATGCACTGACTACCTTACCAAGTGGGCAGAAGTGGCGGCATTTGCAGCAGCAAATGAAACTAATGTTGCAAATTTTTTTACAGAACATATCTTCCACAGATTTGGAGTCCCACGAGAGCTAGTTTCTGACCAAGGGCCACAATTTACATCCAACCTCATAGAGGACCTGCTTCAAAGAAAAAAGGTTAAACACAAAAATTATACTCCCTACCACCTTCAGGATAATGGTCAAGCTGAGGTGACAACAGAGAAATAGAAAGGATCTTGACAAAAACTGTACAACTCCACAAAAGATATTGGGCAGACCGATTAAGCGAGGCATTTTGGGCATATAATACCACATGGAAAACAACAACAGATTTTACCCCATATGAGCTAGTCTATGGAAATAAAATAATGCTGCCCATTGATTTTGAGATCAAAACATTGAGGATTGCAGTTGAATTGAACATGGAACTTTCAAACATCCAACAAGAACGAATACTACAATTAAATCAGCTGGATGAGCAATGCCAGCAAGCACTTGGCCACACTGAAATCATCTAGCAACAAAGAAAGAAATGGCATGACAAGAACATTAAGCAGAAGAAGTTCAAAGAAGGTGATTGGGAACTACTATATGACTCCAGATTTCACACATTCAAATGAAAGCTGACAACTAGATGGCTCGGACCCTACATCATTGAAAACATCTATGACAATGGAGTTGTCAGAATTACAACATTAGATGAGGAAAAATTCCCCATGATTGTCAATGGACACAAACTCAAACTCTATAAGACACCAAAATACAAAGAAGAGTTCACACAGACACTCTATCAATAGAATCTAATGCTGATAGAGAGCCTAGAACATCACTGGAAATTTCTTGATTTGAAAAAAAAAATGAAAAAATAAAAATAAAAAAAATGAATGACGAAAAATGATAAATAAAAAAATCGAAAAAAGAAAAACAACCAAAAGAAAAAAATTGAAAAAATAGAAAAGACTGAAAAAATGAATAAAAAAAAAGAGAGGACAATACCAAAAACCACTTAGGATCTCAAAAATAAAATTGATGGACTTGATCCATCCCTATGCATGACCTGAGACTAATTTCAAATGAGCCAGAAAGCAAATCAAGCAAGCTAGAAAGCAAATCAAGTGAGCCAGAGAGCAATCAAACGAGCCAGAAAGTAATGACAAGCAAGCCAAAAAGAAAATTCATGCAATCCTATAAGCATCATCTTTTAGAATTTATAATCAAGTGAGCCAAGAATTTAAAACAAGCGAGCCAACAGTCAATTCAAGCGAGCCCGAACAACAACAAAGCTACCACTACAAAATTCAAATCACTGATGGGAGCATCAATACATTCACAATGCTGAACAAAATGAAAAGTCACATCAACAAGCTTGCACGATAATCAAACAAACAAAGGCAACATTTCCAACAAAAAGAAAAAAGGAAAAAGACGCGACTACTGACATGCCCAAAATCACTACAGACGCAACTGATCTCAACTACAGAATTCCATGCCTATAAAATCAAGCACGAATAATACACTCAGGTACGCTCAGCATGAAAGGTAATCACTTAACTCTCTATTTTATTGTCAAATCAAATCGTCATCCCCTACAAAATGGTTATTTTCCAAAGCTGAGGACAACTTTTAGATTAATTCGGCGGCACGGTTCAGAAGTAACCACATATAATCATGATTACCTACTTCAAACATGCCAGAAGATGACAACATTCGCATCTAGACGATATATCCTCAAATGATTTCCCAAAATGATCAAAGTGGCAGTGCATGGTACAATGATGGAAGGAAACGCGGGGTGAAATAGTGGAAAATAATGTATAAGGCAACAAGTACGATGCAAAATGATTGGGAGAAGTGCGTGGAATTAGCTAAATAAGGCAGCATAGTATGAATGAGGACCCATCTTTGCAATACAAGCTTTCCAGAATCAGGGGGACCGAAAGTTCGTGTTGTCACTCGGCTAGCAAGCTGCCCTCGAACCTGTGATCAATCCTAACCAGTTGGGGTAAGTCAACAACACTCAAAGTGTTTTGTTTTTGTCGATTATAGTAGAAAATTCAAGATGACAAAGGGGTTCAAAAAGAGTGAACCAGAGGATCACAAGACCATTTATGAAAACCCACAGGTTTTATCAATCCTCCGTAATGCAGGATGGATGCCCTTCATCTTAGGGCTGAGAGGGTCTAATACAGAGGTGGCTTTAGAATTCGCAAGGAACTTGAAGCACATCAAAGATGAACAGTTCATCACCCGGGTTAGGGGACTACTTATCAGATTGGATGAGGAGTCAATTGAAAAATACACAGGGCTACCCATGGGTCTACACTGGGCCAGGTAAGACAAGGAAGCCAACTAAAGTGCAAAGGCAGCTTTCTTCGAACCAGGAGAAGTTTATGAAGAAGACAAAAATGGATTCAAGAGAGTCACTATGCCAGTACCTTGGGACGAATTAGCTTTTTTCGTTCAGAAATATGTAACGTGTACAGGGAGGCTGAGCTATGTCCCTCTCTTCCACTTTCGAATTTTGGATCTTCTGAGGCACGGGAGCCATATCACACCGAATAACAACATCAGCATTCCTTATTATCTTCTCCGGTATCTGGGAGAAATGAGCAAAAAAGTAGTTGAGGGAAAAGAAGATGCGTTAGCCCACCATGGGCTAATCAAATTGATAATTCGTGAAGAGTTAACAGTATAGGTTCCAGAACTTTCATGGGAGGAGATTGTGGTAATCTCATCAGATGATGTGCAGAGAATGAGGGGTACACCCAATGTAGGCATACCCCTAGCTTCTGGGTCAAAGGAAAAATCCACTTCCGTATCAGGGGCCAAGAGAAAGATCGACCTGGATTGTGACAACGAAGTTATGGCTGATACCCTGATTAAAATAAAACATTCAAAAGACGCCTCCTGCCAAAAAGAATCAGGGGTTTCCACTAGCAAGCAAGGGGAAAAATGGCGAAGTAAGAGGATCCCACAGCAGCCCAAGAACGAACAAGCAAAGAAGGAACAGACAAAGAAGGTAGAGAGAGTGCCCAACCCCATAGTTCAAAACATATATGACGATGATGACGATTGGGTAGACCAGGATGACCCAACCACACCTGAAGAATAGGATGATGACCAATGGAACCCCACTGATCAAATGAAAACCCTGCTGATCAGAATGTAAACCCTGGAGCCACTGACCAACTAGCCGAGGCACTGATAGAACTAGCGAAGGTCAGGGAGGAGTTGGAAGCATTAAAAATTGAAGCAAGAATCCAGAGAAGCCAACCATCTTCACTAGCAACCCCACTGTTTGCACAGGAGAAGACACGGATTTTGAAAATGCAGCATGCAAAAGAGTTAAAGCTAGCATAACAATGAAATCTAGCACTGAAGGAGAAATTGGGCCAAGCTCAGACATAATTGGCTCAAAAAGACCAGAGAATCCAACAATTGGAAGACACATTGACTATCATTGCTAAGATTTATGATGGATTACTACAACTCAGGCCACCATCCAGAGTCTATATGCTTTACTTAAAGGAAAAGTGGGGAAAGTTTCAGCTACAGAGGTTAAAACAAGGCTTGCCTATGGAAGTGAAAACTCCAAGGGAATTCATGGACACCTCCCTGAGCTGCACAGAGCTAGAAAAAGATCAATTGTGTGAATTTTTCTTGCACAACTTTGCGGTGACGAACTCACCTAACTGGTCACCTAATCCCTACGTAAGTGACTTCCAGCTAAGAGCACTTTGCTCCTGGATGAATCACGAGGTCGAGAGATCACAGAATGCTTATCTTTACATGGCTAAGGAGTGGAAAAACCCATTATGGGTCAAGGCCGAAGCATCTCATCCTGAAAGAGTCATTTAGGACCACCAGACTATCACTACATATGGGGAGTTAATCCCTATTCTTCTTGGAAAACAATAGGGGGTAGTCACGCATTTCGACCTCACCCTTCAAAGCACATACAAGGAAGTACAGGAAGCCATCAGTGAGAGGTGGGCGAGAATTGCAGAAGATTTGAAGAAAAAGGAGCCACACTCCCCCCTCAGGTTATAAACGACACTCACTAAGGCCAAATTATACAGGGAATCCTTAATCAACCACCAGCTCAGATGGATAGGCATGAAGCTTAGTCCCCCATTCTTTCTCCCATTAACCATCAAAGCACAGATTGACGAGGAGGAAGAGAAAATGGCATGGGCCAGAGATGACCGGACCATGGGCTATCATAGATAGGTAGGGACTCCTAGAATTGTTGCCTGGGACATCAGGGAAAGTATCCAAGAACCAAGTGTGTCACCTAGGGATGGGTGAATCCTTTAGTCTAGGGGTGATGATGAGCCCCAAATTAGGTACTTTGTAAGCCCTTTTATGCCACACAAGCACAATAATGGACATGGAGAATACCTTTGTTTGTGGGGTTTAATGATTTGTTTTGATTATTTAATAGAGTATTTTAGAGATTACTCATTTATGCTTAAAAGCGTTTTCTATGAGCTAATTGTATGGAAATAAGTGTGTATGAGCAGGCGTAGGTAATCTAAAAGGCAACCATCAATACCAACTCGAGGACTGAAAGACTATAAGTCGCTCAACCCCCTTTTCCTGATTTGTAGAAGAAAACTCATGTTCATCATAATCGGCATTTAGAGCATAGTTAGGTTATGTTTCAAAGATAGATATATATATGGGCCTCTTGAGTAGTGAGAGGTTCCTATTGGCATTTTTGTAGAACTTACATTTAGTACATGTTATTCGAGACAATTATGTGTTAAGACTTTTCTGAACATGAGATTATGATTTTAATGGAAGAAGTGATGTTATTTCAAGAGTTGCGTTTATAAGTCTTTTTCCACTCCTGAAATACAAGTTGGAGAGGGCCCCTCCAACACGTAGGTCAGGAGCTTCACTTTTAATTCAGGTATTTCTCATATGTCACAGTAATCGATTTAATCCTCATCATATCTGAAGTATTTGACAATGGTTTGAATGACATAGTTTTATTTCAATTCAACGATCATTTCATTTCAGCACTATTTATATGTAATTCATCAACATTGACTCTGTAGTTCTACAATGTGCTTCCTGTAGTCCTATACACGCATTCTATGCAGGAGTAATTCCCTTTGTTTTCCAGCTCGCTATATTAATGTTAAACAATGATTTAGATCTACGATGCCATGAATATTTATTTTATCTGAGTTAAGTTATATAGGAGTTAATTTTTTTAGTTCTTTGGATTTGAATAGAGTAAACAATTATCACTTTCAGCATTGGATTCGAATAGATCAAGTTTGATTAATTTTCAGTATTGAATTTCTAGTTAGACTTCCAGTTTTCAGTACTTTATTTCTAGATCAAGTTTCCCAAGCTTTCAGCATTTCATTTCTTAGATTAGATTTACATTCTTCCATCATTTAATTCTTAGCATAAAGATCTTTTAGTTTCAGTATTTCTAATTCATAAGTTTGCAATATTTTCATATTCCTTCATCCGTTGTTTAAGAGCAGATCACTTCCATTTCTTCTTCGAGAAACCTTCCAGATACACCCCCACATCCTAAAACAACGAAGATTATCCTATAGAGCACATGTAGTGCTTAGCACCTCTTAAGTTTGTATGCTCCCTGGTCGATAATTAAAGTATACTCCTGGTTTAGCTGTCCTAATTAGGCATCCATTTTTGGAGTCCACCACATACCATATGCTTTTCTTCATCAAAAACATTTTTTTAACATTTTTTATGATAAATTTGCAAAGGCATTTTTTTCTCTCAATCATTCGATCAAACATTCAAGTAGCTATTCACTTTCAACATTTCTTCACAGTGTTTTGTGTAAAAAGTCTTTTGACTTTTATTCCTATTTTCCTTTTTTACAAGAAAACAACCCAAAAAATGGATAAAGTTTTTTTACGGGTACAAGGTCTTCTCAAGGCAAAAAATGTGTTTTCACCTTCATTTCAACTAATCTGCAACAAATGTCAACAGCCAATGGCTCACAACTATTTGCATTGCACAACTTGCAAACAATCAACATTGTGCAAATATGATGTTTGGTTATGTTGGGTTAGGGAGGTTGGTTTTAGTAGATTTGAAGTTTCGAATTTCTCATGTATCTAAGGCATATAGTGTTTTTCTTATTTATGTATGTAAGGGGCTAAATAATAGGTTATTTCACCAGTAAAGGTCAGTTAGGAGGGATTTTGAGTACCAGGAGTTGAAAGTTATGTGTGTATGGTCAGGGAATTTTTTATTATCTATAATCTGGACATATAAGGCAGACAATGTATCTTTTTGAAGGTTAATATAATTTAAATCTTACTTATAAAAAAACACAATCTTAAATGCATTCTGGAAACAAAAGATAGAACAATAGAATACACATTATGCAATCCACAACTTAAAAAAATGTTGACCAATGGTTGCCCCAATTTCTTATGAAGATTACACATTTAAAACATTTCATCAACAGTTTTCCACTTAAGCAAACTATGCCAAAAAGAATTATTCACATTGAAAATAGATAACAATATCACTCACATAAAAAACTGTGACTAACATTTTGAATAAAAGAATGCATTTGTCTATCAGCCCTAAACTCTCGATCCTGTAAAACAGTCCATTCTGGAAAGTATATAAAACATTTTCTGTACACAAAAATATGGTATTCTAGTGGAATTGCCTTATATTGACTTTTGATAGCATATAGAGAAAATCTAGAAAAAATGGTTCAATGACTTTGTTGTCTCAGATTTTGTATCAATTAAAATTTTGTTTTAATGTTTAATTGATGAACTTGAATATCTAATCAGCATAAAAATGATAGCTGCATTTTACTTTTAAACTATTTTCCATTAAAAATAGAATTGCTGATATACTTTACTAAATAAATTGATGCATATTGAAGCTGCTGGAAACTTCTAATAATATACATATGTTTTCATATTAAAAGTTAATAGAGCTAAAAGCTATTGCTTTTAATAAAAGGTATAAACTTATACAAGATAATACAAGTATGAGACATATATTTTATTTATTTATGCACCTGCTTTTTGTTTTATTCTGTTAAAACTATATCATTGTTTTATTCTTATAAAACTTTATCTTGTACCGGCAAAAGTAGTTTCTTATATCACAATTCTAATATGTATTTTCAGAAATAGATTTAGGTTTTGCAAAGTGAATGCACTTTTATCATATTTATAAAAAAGGCTAAAGAACTAAGGCTCATGTTTTTTTGTTGTTTTTTTTTATTTTCTTAAAAGAGACTTAAGAACTAAGGCTCATGTCTTTTTTGTTGTGTTTTTTTATATTTTTAAAGTTCTAAGTACTAAACACCTAGTAAACTATTTTAATGAAAAATATGTTGTAAAAACCTTGGAAGAGGAGTATGATAATTGATTTTTAGGCAATGTTAAATTACAAATTGTAAGTGCTTTATGGACACTAATTTGTATCAGAATTTTCTTTTACATCAATATTGATATTCCTAATTTTTTTAAGCACCTTTACCTTGCTTTATAATATCATATAACTATACATGCTATATGATTCATTTAACATGCTTTTTGAATCTTACCTTCAATCCTATTTTAGTTTATTTTCATTGATTACACTACAATCAATGCACAACATAAATATAGTATTTTTTTCAATTTCTTTTAATATTGCTGTCAAAGTAAGATATTTTGATGTTTTGATTTATCATTAAAATTTTAATATGGATTTGTTTGTTTATTCATTAAAAATAATTATATTATTTAATTGTATTAATGCATCTTCATATCTAAATCAAATATGCAATTCTATCTTTCACCTTGCATAGATTCACAACAAATATTATAGTGTTGCAAATTTCTAAGTTTAGAATAAATCCCCTTGAACACTCACATCCATGTAAAACAAGTGTATCTATTTTATATTTGATATTGGAGGTGGTGAATATGTAACATGATTTTACAAAATTTAAGTTATCAATTAAAATTGATAATAGTTTGGAGGTAAAGAAAGTTAAAATATCTACTCAATATTTAATATAAATTAAAATTTATGTTATAATAACAAATAATGGATATGATCCTAGCATTATTATTTTTTTCTTTTAAACAAGTATAATAAAAGTTAATCAAATAAATTAAAATTAAAATTTATTTATTATTTAATACGAAATCATTGTGTCATGTATTTCTTTTTCAAGCTAAAAAAAGCATGTCTCTTGTTATTCATGAGAATCAAAAAGTACATATCCATCCACATATTTTGGCTTCTTTCCAAAAAAAGATAAAAGTCATCACAAAATACTATCAAATTGTCCCTACATCACTCTATCATACAAAAGCTTCCAACCAAAAAGTTGTCAACGGGTTTGGAAAAAGACCATAAAAAAGCTATCCTATAATACTGCACAAGATAGTGTGTACATGGATACCAAGCTTAGAAAACTAATAAAATTGTCAACATACATCAGAGTATTGTCCACCTAATTTATAAAAAACACTATATCTTTAAAAGTAAGGTAGTCTTTGTAACATCCTAAAATTTACAAAAATTTAAAATTTTTAGATATAGCTTTTAAAACTTAATCTAACTGTGCGGAAATATCATAAATGTCTAAATGTTGGCTTGCTGTACTAAATGTTGTTGTTAGTCGTAAGTGAAATGTTACAACTAGATAATTAATATTTTTTCTTTGATGTTAAACTTACTTAACTGTACTTTCCGAATCTTTTGTTTATATTATAAAGATATCAGTTTATATGTGTTAACTATTGTTTCTTCTTGTTGATGATGAAGGGGTCCTACAGATGCCCTGAGGCTTACTTAGCATTCATGCTAAAGCATTTGAATCATCCTTTTCGCAGATTTACAAGTATTGTGTTTACGACATGTGACCGAAGAGTTCTAACAGTTTTCCGTGTCTCCCAAGTCTTAATGATTTAGGAGGCATAATGTCATAAGTGCTATTGGTGAGATCTTCAGTTAGCCTAGCTTTGCCAATCAGAAGTATTACAGTTGTATTAATCATAAACCATGTACTAACCTTGTATTGATTTGTTCGAACAATTGAATGTGATTCATAAACCAAGTTTGACTATGTGTAATGTCATCTTGAATTTCTATTTGATGCAAAGTATGAGAATTAACCCATATCTATATTGTGATGCAATAATCAATATGCCATTCTTTAAATTATATTCTAGAGCCTAAGAATTTCATGCATGAATTGATTTAATTCTATCCTAGGAATTACATGTAGGAATTGATTTAATTCTATCCTAGGAATTACATGTAGGAATTGATTTAATTCTATCCTAGGAATTATTTCATTTCATATCATATTACAATGCTATCCTATACACTATAAACAATTTTTGTGTAACTTTGATACTATATTGAATTATAAATACATGTCGAGACCTATGTAGGTCTTATGACAACAATAACTATATGGTAATGTGTGTGTGCATTGTGTGATCCTATTTATACTATGAAAACCTATTAGAGAAATGAATACAACCTTGTCCTAACCCAAGGTATCGATATAATACCAAGATGGCTTATGAATTAATATTAACATGCTTTCCTAGCATCGAATCCTGATGCCACCTTGACTTACCACAAGGTGTTACTATGTAACCATTTGATGTGGTTTATCAAAAAATCAAACATTGTAAGTAATGGTAATACTAACACTATGTAGACTTCGTGTTGGCAGGCCCTTGGTTTCCTTTTTGCATTTAATACCTCCAACTGCCGAGACAGTGGAATATCTTCGTGGACAACTTCGTGGCACTAAGCATGTGATAAAGTGGTGATGGTTCGAATGTTGTGACGAGCTATAAGTGATATAGTTCGAGCTTGACCTAGTTCTCCTCCTTGGTGACTATGGTAATAATGGTGTCATTAAAGTGGTTGATGCTTGGTTTTACATGACAACCCTCTTGCGATATCCATCATTGATCCAACAAGGGTTTTGGGATTTGTGTCCTAACCCTAACTCCACTATGTTTTACGGAGTTATCGTTTTCCTTAGCATTCAGGTAGTGGCTCTGAGGAGAGGCCGACAGGCCGAGAACATTCAGGGTATTGTTAACTAGTTTCTTTGGAGTGCCCAGGGTTCAAAGGCGTGACCTATTGAAAGCTTAAGAGCTGATACCCATGGTATTTTACAGTGGTAACTTGAAGTAGAAGTTCCAGGGTGTGAGTGACAGACTCTTCTTGGTAGATGATTCAATACTCGGCCGTCTGTTAGGTGATAAAATTCAGAGTTAACGTGCTTCCTTCTTGGTGTCCGATGATGGAGAAAATGGGTGTTGTTTGCAATGTCTTGGCATTCCACTACGATGATAATTTCTTAAAGGTAAAGGTTCCCAGTTCGAACCCATCATCTTTCATTCTACTTGAGAGTTTCAGTTGTTATCATTTCTCCTGTATTGATTTCTGTCAACGCTTGTTTTTAACCACCCTCATGTCAAATGGCAGGTACCTTCGTCGATGGCTTCTCGGCTTAATTTTTTGTAGTTGGCTCCTGTAATTAGACCGGTAAGCCTCGGTGGTTACCTCGTTACTCTGGTTAGATGAATGTTGGGCCTTTGTGTGTGTTTTGTCGAGACTTAATATTTTCTCTGAGGCTTGTTCTTCGTCGAAAGCCTGTGTACTATTGGTGGCTTGGGGAGAATAAGATCCTCGACCCTTTTGATGTCGTTTGCAGTAGTAATTGTTTTAATTGTATAATCCTTAAGGAAGAATACTTAGGAGAGGGTTTCACCCTCCTATTGTTCTTGGTAACTGAAAAAAGATTTAGGTTTTCACTAGACCTGTGATTTTGTGAATGATACTGTGAGCGTTGCTCCAATTTGTAAAGAGAAGTCGAAACTTAATGTTTTGTAGTTTACTGTGTTATGGATAAATATGTACTGTGTTTTTTATTTTATAAAAGCGTTTGATTTTAAAGAGCGCATTGCTCCAGTTGTATGCACGGAGACTTATTGTTTTGCAACTAAGGTCTTTCTTTTATTAGGGTTCGAAGGTCAAGGGTTTAGCCTTGTGTTAAAAACGATCAAACCCTAAAGTGTGATTTTTGGATTTGTCCGGTTGTTATAATATCAATGTTTAGATTCTGAAAACAGATGTCTAAAGTGACTATTCCTGTGGATTTATTGTTTATACTTTTAAATTAAAAAGTGATGATGTAGGATCATAATAGTGCTGAGATGGTTCTTAATTCCAGTCTTAAGAAATGTAATTAGTAATCGTTTCCGTGCCTAAGTTTATGATTTTCAATGTGTTCCTCGTCATTCATGTCTGTCGATTTTTAAGTATTGGCCAAGAGCCAATGTCTTCTATTCGTAACTATGTAATGAGATTGTAACTGTTTTTCTTGTCTTTGTCACCTACCCAAATTTCTGAACATTATTATTTATTTGCAAAATTACTTTATGTTAAATTTAATTACAAGTTTTGTAATTATGATCAGTTTTGATCATGGATGAATGTAATTACTGAATATTATTATTTAAATAAATTAATTAGGAGACAAACACTTAAGAGGACTGTTGAATGAGTGTTCACTGACCCACTAGGAGGAATGGAAGCTGTTGGAAGGTATGGGACACATGGCAGCAGTTACATCACACCACTAACTGTTGGTTATGGGACAACTTCCCCTTAAATAGGGCATTATCCCCTAGGTGGAGGGAGTGAGCAGGCAGCTCATTTAATGACCCAGTAACATCTAAAAAGGCCTAGGCATCCTATAAAGGAAAATTCGAATTGGGCAGGCAGCCCTTAATCAACATTTCTGCAGAATGTTTTCCTCTTGCAAATCAGGTGATTTCAAGAGAGATTCGAATAAGGGAGATTAGTGGTGATTGAAAACTGAGTTTTTGCTTATTATTGAAGAGAAATAGAGATGTAGGAGCAAGTCTTTTTGACTGCTACCTATTGAAGATTTAGAATATTACTACTACAACAAGAAGAATTCCTATTTCCTGAAGCTTCTTCCTCCTGGTGGTTCAGTGAACAGGCTTGGGGGTCCTAAGACAGTATTTGACTGTTTTCAGGAGTTTGGTTGGGTGGAACGGTCTTCCTAAGTTGTTTTTTTCCCTACAGGTTTTATTCAGGTTCTACAATTTCTTACTTATTTAATTTCTATTATGTTTAAACAGTATTTTTTGTGTTTCTGTTTTTGAAAGAAAAATCTAATCCTAGAATTGTTCTAAGTCTGAATGTTTAAGTTTAATGTCGAAGATGAATTGATAAACCAATACCTCCATTTTTCCACATGCTATTTGGCAGCATCGTACTCTAGTAGAGATATGTACATTAAAATAGATTAGAAGATAAGCAAAATTTTCCATTGAATTCGATAGCTAGATAATAATCTTGTATGCATCAGTTTTCTGTTCTTAAGTTAAATAATTGTAGAAGGTCTACATAATATTTAGTATATATAATATTTCCTCATTTATATAATAATCAGTCAATTAAATAATTCTTATGCAATCATCCTGCAAAACACATAAATTATGTCCATGAAAGCTAGATGAATTTCATACTGTACATTGTTTTAAGACTGCTAACATTGAATAAAATATTCTTTATAATAAGCTGGAAAACATTAGTTTTTCACACAAACTTCATATGCATATATTCCACTCACACACAGTTTCATTACAATTATTACACCAGCATTATATGTATAGGAAATTAAATTATAGATAGAATTATAGTTTACACAGTCTTCACGAATTTCTGCACTATGCACTCACATTGCTTTCTTTTTCTATAGTACTGTTGTATTATCTAGAAATTTAACAAAAGATAAGAATTTACTAAACACAACTATTTTACCATGTATTTATCCTTTCTTTGGATTTGCTAACATTGGTTGCGATTATTGTAACTTTGAGTTTCGTATCAAAAGGAAAACCCTAGCTAGATTCATATTGTTTCATAACAAAACTTTACACTCTTTTCAAACCTGAGATTGAAACCATTCCAGTATCTTAAACAAATGATCAGATTATCATTTCAACAAAACACAAATTTTAGGGTTTGACCCTATTCATTTTCCTTGCAAAATATTATTGAGTTATCAGTTCAACCTTCTACTCTATTATTCAAACAACAACAAATAAGAAGACACATTATCAACCTACAGTTTTTAAGACAAACCACACAGACTTATACAAAGGGTTCAACATATTTTTCCATCTTAACGTTGAAGTTTATTTACACAGAACCCTTATCATCAACGAATTATCCAAACCCTAAACTAGCTCGATAAACATTGTAGTAACCTTTAGCAAGAATTCGACTTACACAGACTTTTAACCATTATAATTTAACATGTAAATTTATTTTTTTCCCGAGGAAAGAAGTATCATTACACAGTGATTGAGCCCACGGCTCGTGTCAAGATTAAACCCTTGAAATCGTGGTTTCTAAGAATGAAGACCTCAATATAGATTCTAAACAGAATTAAAATAAGAGTTTAACCCAAGTTTACAGCATTTCCAAAAGAACCCATCATACCAGAACCTCGACGAGCCATAACTCTAGTCGGTCTCACATTTTACACTTTACAAAAACCAAAAGCTAGACAAACGAAAACAAAGGTCGCAAGCATGTTTCGAGTTTTTCTTCAACTATCAACATCGACAGAGAAAACAACGAGCATTGATAAGCATGATAACCATCCTTTGAATAACGTCAACCACTGTCTAAGAGCACTATGAGGGTATGGAAGACCCGAAACTTACCAGTATGGGAGTATGCGATTTCTCCCTTCATCAACCCTCGACAAACCCTCCCAAAAACTTATACCTAACAACGATAGCTTGGGTTAGATAAATGTTACATTTAAAACTGGAAACAAAACGCATCAAAGAAATATATATATCCTCAGAAGGACGCTTACCTTCGTAAAACCCTAGCCAAGTCTTGAAGTTCTCAAGCAAACAACGAGATTGGTGTTGTGAACGATTCCATAAAACTTTAAACCATGTTTTCATTAACACTTTGAACCAGAGACTTAGGTCTCTATTAACCAAACACCATTGCAAAGGTTTAATACCTGTATCTTCCACCTGTTTAGAAAGTCTCAAGGTCGAATCTCTCTCCAGGATTCAACATAAATTTTGGCAGCCTGTCGGCCACCTCCAATGAAGACAATAACAAAACGAACCACTTTTCCAAGTTCTTAACTCATTCCACGATAGATGTTAGGGTTTCCACCTGATGGTTTAGATTCATCACCATCTACGGTCTCCACATTGCCAGCAAACTGAGTTTTGGTACAAACGACGTCCACAATAAATGCCAAACCTACCTTACAGGTTGACAACGCCACCAAGGCACACAGTGGAGCATGCACAACCTACGCGTGGTGTATTATTCTTACACCTTGACAAGTTTGGAGGCGTTCACGTCTACATGGATCGATGGACATCCAACTCAGCAAAGTTATGGCCTCAAGCTTTTAATGCAATATCAATGCATGATCTCTACCACAACTCGAGACCGGCGTCATTTATTAAACCAGCAGCCTATCAAGCTTCTAATTAAATGCCTGTCAGCATCCTCGACGTGACTTCAAAACCTGCATTATCCATGTTAATATAACTTCTTAAATTTGCCATAGTATTAGTAACAATATGCAAAGATTTCACTTCATTGTTGCCCTATAATATTATAGTTTCAACGTAATACAATATGATAACAATTACAAACTATTTATATAGTTTAAGTGATAATCTATTGTTTGCATCTTAATACAATGAGTTTCGATATGTATTTATAATGAGGATAATAAACCAAAAATCGACATAGTCACACCATTATGTACATAGGACTTGAATATATCACGATATGGGATATTAGTTTAATAGTTCAAATCTTTTTGCAACATAGTTAATCTATGTGTTGTATTTGATTATCATCCAATTGCTACAAATGTCTAATCTTTGGAAAAGACTAATTTTGCTTATATAAGACTCAAATAATTATAGTGACGAATAATGAATGGTGAACCATAAAACTTATATAGCCAATCAATAGTGTTGTATAAAACCCACATACATATTTATGCTATCACATATAGTTGGTAAATTGGGAATAATAAGTTCTCCAAGTTTCCTACCCACTTTATTCATGCGATATATGGTACTGTACCATCTTGGTACTACCAATTAACTGGCGACGACAAGACAGCTAATACAATGACGACGACAGAACCAACCAGCACAATGATGACAACAGAACCAATCAACATAATGGCGACTACAATGACAATGTTTACTTAAGTTGAGACAAGATGAACCTTGGAAAGTTGAAGAGTAAGCACGTAATAGTACCTATATGCTTTTACATTTGTAATAGTCTCTAATTATTCTTGAACTCACGCAAACTGGAATTTATTGTAATCATGAAACTTCTCACCTGTTGTTTACACATAGAATAGGTCCAATGTTTTAGCATTATAGCTAAGTAAGCTTCGGGGTCCCTCATAGGACTCCCTCGGACAGCAAAGAAGCAAACTGTCAGTATCGTCTCAAAGAAAAAGTACCATATCATATCTCTAACCTGGCATTTCATTATTACATCATTCGTATATTTCACTGTTTTAAAAAGTGTCGCATCAAAAGTCTAATCTAACCATGCATTTTGACTATCTTAATGATAGATGTTACGAATGTAATTAAGTTATCACTGTCGCATTAGTTAATCAGAAATAAATTTATGTTTAGTACAAACAGCTGATTAGTTAACATTGTTCTTTCATCAATTATATTTTCCACAACTATAAACTATCATAAATTAAGCTATTATTACCTTTAACAAAAACAAAAACAAAATTTACGAAAATATGGGGTGTTACAGTCTTGATGTTGACTATAAATGTTTGAACCATAGCAAAATTCGAAAACTGAGAGATGGATGTTAATACTTCTAGGGTTGGTCAATGAAACTTTGTTTAGATAAAAATAATGATTCTTTGCTTTAAATAGTTGTAATAACTATGGAAACTAATAAAACCAAAAGACAAGATTTCGAATCCAATATTAAACGTGAATGGGATTTAGCTGCGGTTTTTAAATAAACAAATAATGTGAAAGAAAAGAATGCAATGCTGTGCATAAGGATTTGTGTGAAATAATTATGCATTGTTTGGAATAGAAATAATTCTGTGTACTTAAGAAATAAATTATTTTGCAGCTGTTATTTCAAATAAAATTTGTGAAATAAAAATACAGTAAACCTAAACATTTAACTGATGGAAAGAATGAATAATGAAAACGTAGAATTATATTATTTAACACAGAATGTTAATAGTAGGAGAAACTAATGAAATATAACAGTATTGATCTTTTCATTCATCTGGAAATATGCCTATCAATTTATCTATCTTAATTTCTTCTCTGTACTAGAGTACGATGCAGATCCATTAACATGGGGAAAAATGCAGAGAAATATTTTATTCATTTCATCTTACATAATCATTTCTATGCAGAATCCTATTTAGATCAGAGACTGAAATATTCATATTTGTTTGATAAAACCATTAACAACAGTAAATCAATAATTGCAGATAGAAATTTAAAGTACTTAGAATTAGAAAAGACAAGTAGAACCTGTAAATGAAGAGAGGGCCAACAAACACCCAAGGAGGCATGTTCCTCCCAACCTTTTCTAGAAGAAGCAGCCAAAACTACTTGCTTCATTTGGACCCCCGAGCTTGCTTACTGAACCACTAAGTAGATGGCATCTATGTAGAAGCAAGGCACTCAGTAAAATAACTTATTCACTCAGTAGTGTAACTTCTGCACTCAAAATATGCCTTTTGCACTCAGCAATATAACTTCTGCACTCAAAATATTCCTTCTGCACTCAGCAATATAACTTCTGCACTCAATAGTATAATGGGAAGACTTACACCATGATAAAAAAAACTCAGCATATCCCCTCATCAAATCTCTTGGGTGCAAGCACAACAAAACCCCAAGGTAAATTTCCTCGTCAGGAAAAGTGATGAACCTCAGTTCATAATTTGATGACTCTTATATAGACTGCCTAGGTCTTTAGTGGTCAGTTTTGAATAAATGAACCTCAAGCTCCAGTCCCACCTTCCAGGGCACTATGGTCACATTTCAGGGGAGTTGTCCTATACCAACAGCTAGTTATTTGCATCATGATGCTTCCACTTGTCCATTTCCTTCTACCCCAAATTCCATTCCACCTAGTGGGTCAGTAACCACTCTTTCAACAGTCCCCTTAGGTGTTTGTCTCCTATTTAATTTATTAAATAATAAAATATTGTGCAATTACAATCATCCTTGGACACTTGTCCAATATAAAACTTTACAATAAAATTTAACATAATGTTTCTAACATAAAATGTTTTTCAGCAAAAAGGGCATGTTACAAACACCCCCACTTAAGCTCAACATCATCCTCGATGTTGCTTATTCATCATCCGATCCTTCCTGGAACAAAACTGGATATGCTGCCTGCATTTTACTTTCCAGTTCCCAGGTAGCTTCATCGGGGCTAAGGTGCTTCCATTGCACCTTTACCTTCCCTATGGTACGATTCCGAAGCATAATTTCCCTCCGGTCGAGAATACAATCCAGTTCCACCTATATGTCATTCCAATTCAGCACATGAGTAGCATCATGCACATACTTCTTTAAAACAAAAATGTGAAAAACATTGTGGATTTTTAAATTAGATGGCAAGGCCAATTGATATGCAACAGCTCCAATCCTTGATAGGATTTCGAATGGCCCATAATACCTTGGTGCTAGTTTAGCACAAGTCCCAAGCTTGAAAGAACTTTTCTTGGGTTTTACCTTTATAAAAACATGGTCTCCAATCTGAAATTCTCTTTCAGTGTGTTTCAAATCTACATAACTTTTTTGCCAATCTTGGGCAACTTTTAAGTTATCTTGAACCTGTTTCACGGTTAGCTCCATTTCTTTCAATAAATCTGGTCCTAGCATTAATCTATCTACAGGATTATCCTAAGAAATAGGAGTGCAACGTTTTCTTCCATACAAAATCTCAAATGGACTTAACTTAGCAGATGCTTGATAATGATTATTGTATGCAAATTCTACTAAATGTAAATAATACTCCCACTTAGATGGCTGATATTTGACATACATTCTTAGCATGTCTTCTAAAATTTGGTTTACTCTTTCTGTTTGACCATCAGTTTGTGGGTGGAAAGAAGTGTTGAAATTTAGCTTAGTATTTAAACCTTTAAACAGTGTTGTCCAAAAATTTCCAGTGAACTTCGAGTCTCGGTCAGAAATGATTACCTTTGGAATTCCGTGCAAGCGAAAGATTTGCTTCATAAATACATCTGCAACGTTAGAAAATTTAAAAGTGGTTTTAACAGGAATAAAATGAGCATCCTTACTTGACTTGTCCACAACCACCATTATGGAGGCATTCTGTTTCTGGTTTTTAGGCAAACCGGTAATAAAATCAATACTTATAATCTCCATTTTGGAATTGGCAATGGTTGCAATAGTCCAGTTGGATGTTGATGTTCAGCCTTAATGGTCTAACATTCAAAACATCTAGTTATGTATTCAGCCAGTTCATTCTTCATGTTGGGCCAAAAATAATCTTTCCTTAACATAGTTATCATTTTCTGATAACCTAGATGTCCTGAATAAGGACTCTTATGAACTTCATCCAAAATTAACAACTTAACCTTTGACATATTTGGTACATAAATTCTGTTTTTATAAGTCATTAAGGCCTTTTTATTAATGTTGTAATCTATTATTAAATTTTCAGAGACATTTTCAGCAACTTTACCAAGCAATTTTTGATAATTTTCATCTTGTTTAATTCCTTCTTCGATTTGATTTTCCAAATATGTCTTAAAGGTGTTGATTGCTGCCATAAAGCTTAATCTGGGATTCCTGCTTAAGGCATCAACAACTTTGTTTTCCTTTCCCTTGATGTGTTGAATCTCGAAATCATACTCGCTAAGGAAAGTTAGCCATCTAGCTTGCCTTGCGGTAAAATTTGTTTGGTCCAACAAATACTTTAAACCTTTATTATCTGTCATTAGTATGAATTTTCTTCCAATCAAGTGATGGTGCCACATTTTTAATGCATGTATCACGGCTGCTAACTCAAGATGAGATGTTGGATAGTTCTTTTCATGGATTTTTAACTTTCTAGACTCAAAAGCGATAACATGAACTTTTTGAGTTAGGACCCCGCCAAGTCCATCGTTGAATGCATCAGTGCATACCAAAAAGTCCTTGTTAGGATTAGCAATTTTTAAAATTGGTGCAGTGCTTAATAATTCTTTTAACGTATTAAAGCTTTCTTAACACTTTAGATCCCATATGAATTTCTTCCCTTTCTTCTGAAAAGAAGTAATGGGATTCAAAATTCTTGAAAACCCTTCAATAAACTTTCTGTAGTAACATGTTATCCCCATAAATGACCGAACATCAGTTACATATTTAGGGACAGGCCACTCGTTAATTTCTTTTATCTTATCTGGGTCGATAGAAATTCCATCTTTAGAAATTATGTGACCTAAGTACTATATTTTATCTTTATAAAAATCACATTTACTGAACTTAGCGTAAAGTTGATATTCTCTTAAAACTTGCATAATTATTCTTAAATGTTCATCATGCTCTTCTTTAGTTTTTTATTAAATCAGGATATCATCAATGAACACAACTACAAACTTATCCAAATATTTATGCAGAACATTGTTCATTAACCACATGAAAACTATCAGTGCGTTGGTTAGCCCAAAAGGCATAACTACGAACTCGTAGTGTCCATATCGCATTCTGAATGCAGTTTTGAATATGTCCTCGTCTTTTATTCTAACTTGATGATACCCGGACCTTAAGTCAATTTGAGTGAATATCTCTGCTCTGTGTACTTGATCAAATAGATCATCTATGCGGGGTAAGGGATATCGATTCTTAATTGTCATTTTATTAAGCTGACGGTAATCGATGCACAATCGCATGGTACCGTCCTTCTTTTTAACGAAAATTACTGGTGCTCCCCAAGGAGACACACTTGGCCTTATGTAGTTTTTATCTATTAATTCCTTCAACTGATATTTTAACTCATTTAACTCCAGAATATTCATCATGTAGGGATCCTTTGAGTTTGGTACCGCACCGAGTACTAACGCAATGGTGAAATCAAGTTCCCTTTTCGGAGGTAATCCTGGAATTTCTTCCGAGAATACGTCAAAAAAGTCCCTAAGGATGGGAATTTCCTCCAGTTTTAACTTGTCTTCTTTAGATGAACACTCATCATTAATAAAATTAATAGCAAACATTTTACAGCCCTTTCTGGCATCTCTCTTAACTTGTAATGCAGAAATTTATCTTACTGAAATGTTCCTATGAATTCCTTTTACTATTTCAGTTTTACCTTCGTTATTCAGACAAGTAAACGATTTCTCATAACAATTAAGCACTACTCTGTGCTGTTCAATCCAGTCCATGCCAATTAACAAGTCATAGGACCCTAAGGGTAAAACATTCAAATTAAATTGGGTTTTCAACTGATTCAAAAATACATCACAATTTCTGACAAAATATGTAACCTTTCTTTTAGTGCCTGTTGCTAGCTGAACTAACCAAGAATTATCAAACTTTTCTATTCTTATCTTGCAATTTTTCACTAATTCAAGTGAAATGTAACTCAAACTTGCACCTGGATCTATCAAAACAGAAATAGATCGGTTTTGTAGCATACCTTCTATTTCGACCATGGACGTTTGATGGTCTGCTTGCCAATTTTCCAGCGCTGCATTTGTCCTTGGCATTTCTCTTGCCACGTCACCAACTGTTGGCTCTACTTGTATGCTATGAATGTTGTTGAATGTCCTTTTGTTGCGTGGGTAATCTTCTTTCTTATGTGTTCCACAGCAATCAAAACACTTCAAAGGTCCTTTTTGTTCAGCATACCTTCTAACATCCCATAATTTCATAAAAATTTAAATTTTTTTATAACAGCATTAATTATGATATTTATAATTGCGGAAATAATAATTATTGATTATGACAGCAGTAAATGAAAAGTTGTTAGCACTAAACATACTTTAATTTTGTTTAGCAGCAAAATGACCGTGACATATTTAATAAAATAATTAATGAACATGATTATGATGACAAATGAATTAACAGATTGGAAATATGATGCGACACTTTTCTTTTGCAATGATACTGACAGTTTGACTCTTGATGCATAAGTGTGTCCTATGAGGTACCCTGTAGCTTACTTAGCTGCAATGCTAAAGCAAATTGAATGTTCTATTGTGCAGACAACAGGTAAGAACAAGTACGTGTATAGTTCAAATTTCAACGTAGTAATTAAAGAAAATGTTAGAAATTATGTTGTGACTCACCAAGTACGCAGGTATGAATTGCATTGCTATAAATACTATTTTCAAAAGCTGTCTTACTACTCGACAATGTTTAAAACATAGTGATCTATGACGTCTTCAAGCTGATAGGTTTGTCGCTGTAATCTCCATCGTTATAGTAGCTGGCTTGTTGTCGTCTTGAGATAATTAATTACCTTCAGCTTTCTAATGTAATTGATATATTGCAATTGTTAATGTTTGTAGTGAGAGGATATGGTAAGCACACATAACATTTAGTTAACTTTTATGTTAATCTTTTACCAATGGATTCATTGAAATGTCTACCATATACACTATCTATACTTGCGATAATAGAATTTATATGAATGCAAACAATGTCACCAAGTTAGTGTTATAATCTCTTATGTATGGACTACACCAATTATAATTCTATAATGTTGAACTATACGTGATACTTATAAGATTTAAAGGCTTATGTGAAGTATCGTTTAAAGTATGAGTTTCCTATGAATTAAAATCTATGTCAACCTTGTGACTATAGCTATCCTAGCAACTATTATATAAACCAATAATTAATAATTAAAAACTACAAAGCTTACCTTTGGAAATATATAAACTTCTATGTAATAACATAAATCTAAATGCGACCTAGACTTTGAAACTTTGTGGACCAATATATCATCGTTGGTCAACACAACACGTTAATATGTGTTGTGTAACATG
Source organism: Larix kaempferi (assembly GCA_027924585.1). Classification (NCBI taxonomy): domain Eukaryota; kingdom Viridiplantae; phylum Streptophyta; class Pinopsida; order Pinales; family Pinaceae; genus Larix; species Larix kaempferi. The sequence continues at coordinate 5,774,963 of BSBM01000438.1, forward strand.
GCTTAGAACCATACGAACCTTGAAATCGAATTAACGTAACATATCATGTTATTTTGTTATGTATCCAAATTGAAATTATAGCATTGGAAAGAGAGCACTGACAAGCATTAAATTTTGATGGACAGGTTGGAGGTTTGCATGTGATACGAATCGTCATGAGTGATTGTGTTACAGATCTGTAATAATGGCCATCCATCGTGTGCTATATGATGAGGAACTTCAAGCTCCACGTGAATGTAACTAAGGCAAATGGTGAACGTGGACGCTGGCATGTAACACTCCTCATTGATAGTCCACCGAGCTAGCTGTATGATTATCCACCGTGTACACGGGTTGGTAAGGTCGTGCTATGACAATGAATGAGCAATTAAGTGATGGTTGTTCACTCCAATACAAAGAGTGTTGGCATGATTTCAATCGTTGATCAACTTTGATTATGATCGTTGGATCCAACCCTAACATTGCGTCGGGTGTTGGGTTGATAGAAGTTATTGTGTTATATGTTTTTGTTATTGTTTCGAACTGTTAGGGTCGACAGGCCGCTGGTTTGTAGAGCTAGATGACGATGTTTTTAAAGGGTTCAACCTCATGACCTGTAGGTCAGGGTTTTAAGTTGCAGGTTCTCTGTCTCTGTAATGACGTCGTTTTAAAAGATTGGGTATCTGGTTTGTAGTGTCAGTGGTTGATATTTTTTGGAACTTTTCGTTTTAGTTTGAGTGAAAGATACACCCAGTTGTAAATGGATAGAGGGTTTCCTGTCTCATCTACAGCATGGAATCATGGTTTAACTGGTGAAAGTGGAAAGCTTTGGTCGCTTACAAAAAAAGGTAAACATTCTTATAGAGAATAGCAATTTTCTATGTCGCATTTTGTTTTTCAGTTTGAAAAGTTTCAGTTGTATAAAATCCAAACGATTGTCTTGTCAGTTGCAGGTTGTGAAGAAAATATTTGAGCAAGGGTTTGGAAAGAAAGGCGTGCTTCAAAACTGATAAGCTCCGGGACTTCGAAAACACTCATAGGTGCTCTCCGTCTGTGTGTTGAAGTGGTTTCAAGGGATGAGTAACAGGTCCTTGCCATGACTCATGGTGGTTTTTATTTGAAGAACTTCGAAGCACATTTTATTATTCAAATGTTGTCTATCCAGTGCTGTGATTTTGTTTATGTGATACTTGGTTTTATACCTTGATACTTATCTTTGTCGAACTGGGAAATGTAAAACTCGCCAATGCTAAGGGTTTAAAGACTCGTTTCAATTGTTGAACTTGGGAATAAACCCTGTATGATTTTGTTTTCTGAGAACATCGAGTTCGTTTTCTTGAGAATGGAACTTGTACTAGTTAAAACCATTGAGCCACGACCTGTTTTGTTTAAGTTATGAGAAATAATGAAAGGAGTTGAGGCTCGTTTACAGTGAATATGATGCTCTCTTCTCGGCAATGAAAAAGTATGCTATTTAATTCTGTGTAAAAATCGTCTATGTTATATAACTTAATGTTGTAGGTTGACATCGTGATTTTCGATCTATACTAGGGTTTGTGAAACTTGTCTTAGATGATAGCTCTGTAATATGTGTTGTTTGGAAAGGTGTTCAAATCGTTGTAATGGAAAACGAACGGGCCATACCCTAGTTCGTGTTTTGTTTGAATAGAAATTAAATGTTTGAAAATGAATTTTCAAAGAACTTTGGTTCAACCCAAATCCTGTGTAGATTGAGTTTTCAAAATGATAAAAATGGGAGTCGAAATCTAACTAAGTTTTGATATGAGTCTCAGTTTGGAAAATCGACATTTTCAGTTTAGAAAATCTATTGAATACAATGACTGATGGCAATAAAATGTTTATAATATTTTCATTATCTATTTGAACTATAAAATTATAGGCAATGGTTAGTAAGAATGAAAACAATGTATGTATGTGCAATGTGAAAGACTATGTGATGATTGTTATGTACAGCCTTGATATAATGAACACATATTTATTTATTTGCAGCTATGAAATTATATTGCAACATAATATGATAGATATAAATATGCATTCTATCTATTTCCTATATGCATAGTAATGATGAGAATAATGCAATGTAACTGTAGAGGAAATAATCGATATATGGAAAATTGGATTCTATTTATTTCTATGAACATGGTAATGATAAAGGAAATACAGGGTTACTATACAGGAGTTATACAATGTTTGTTTTTCATAAAACTAAGGAAACATTCTATAATATACAATAGATATTATACATAACTTTCTACTATTATCACTATAAAGCAAAAATTGATAAACATATAAATTACTGTATCTATCTATCGAATCAAATGGCAATTTGCCTATCTTCTCTTCTATTCTTAATTTGCATATCTATACTAGTGTACGATGCACAAAACAGCATGTGGAAAAATATAGATACAAGCTTATCAATTCAAATCATCATTAAACTTAAACATTCAGACTTTCAAAATAAAATCAGAATACATTTCTTCTTCGAAACAGAGATTAATAAATGAATTAAAATAGGAGATAGTGAAACCTGGAATAATTTTGTAGGGCAACAAACAGCCCAAGAAGACTGTTCCACCCAACCAATTTCTGAAGACAGTCAAGAACTTTCCTTAGGACCCCCGAGCCTGTTCACTGAACCAACAGGAGGAAGAAACTTAGGAATTTAGGATCTCTTCTTGCAGTAGCAACTACCTTCTGAATATTCAATAGATAGCAATCCAAAGGACCTACTCCAACACCTCTGGTTCTCCTTAACAAATAATTTGCAAACTTATGCTTTGCAATCACCACTAGCCTCCCTATTCGAATCTCTCAGTGATCACCTGATGCACATGAGGAAATATTCCTGCAAAAATATTGTGTAAGAGATGCCTGCCCAATTCGAATTTGCATTAAGTAGGCTACCTAGGCCTTTTTAGTTGTTACTGGGTCATTAAATGAGCTACCTGTTCACTCCCTCGACCTGGGGGATAATGCCACATTTTTAGGGGTAGTTGTCCCATAACCAACAGCTAGTGGTGTGATGCAATTGCTGCCATCTGTCCCATACCTTCCAATAGCTTCCATTCCTCCTAGTGGGTTAGCGAACACTCATTTAACAGTCCCCTTGGGTGTTTGTCTCTTAATTAATTTATTTAAATAATAATATTCAGTAATTACATTCATCCTTGATCAAAACTGATCATAATTACAAAACTTTGTAATTAAATTTAACATAAATTATTTTGCAAATAAAATAATAATGTTCAGAAATTTGGGTAGGTGACATACACCCCCCCTTAAGTCTCAACATCGTCCTCGATGTTGGTTAATCACTCCTTGAGTGTTCCTGAAACAGAGTTGGGTATGCTGCCTGCATACTACTCTCCAACTCCCAGGTTGCCTCTTCTAGGCTAAGGTGCTTCCATTGCACCTTCACTTGCCCAATGCTGCGATTTCGAAGAATAGTTTCCCTCCTTCCGAGGATATAGTCTGGTTCCATCAGAAAATATCCGTCTTTCCCACCTGTACATCATTCCAGTTTACAACACGAGTAGTATCCTGCACATATTTCTTTAAAAATAATATATGAAAAACATTATGTATTTTTAAGTTAGGTGGCAAATCCAGTTGGTATGCCACTGCCCCAACCTTAGAAAATATTTCAAAAGGACCACAATACCTGGGTTCCAACTTGGCACAGCTCCCCAATTTCAGTGAACTCTTTTTCGGTCTTACCTTGAGAAATACATGTTCACCAACCTGGAACTCTTTATGAGTTTTTTTGAATCTGCTTGACTCTTTTGCCTATCTTGGGCAGCTTTTAAATGTCCTTGCACCTGTTTCACAATTAGTTCTAACTCCTGCAATAATTCAGGTCCTAAAACAACTCTATTTACTGGATCATTCCACGAAACATGTGTATCACATTTCCTACCATAAATAATTTCAAAAGGACTAAGTCTGGCCGATGCATGATAATGATTATTATAAGCAAATTCTGCTAAGCGCAAGTAGTCTTCCCACTTACCAAGCTGATCCTTAACATACATTCTTAATAAATATTCTAAAACTTGATTTACCCTTTCTGTTTGTCCATCCGTCTGTGGATGAAATGCTGTACTGAAATGTAAGGTTGTATTCAACCCCTTAAACAGTGACCTCCAGAAGTTTCCTGTAAACTTCGAGTCACGATCTGAAATTATTACTTTCGGTATTTCATGTAGTCTAAAAACCTATTTCATAAAAATTTCTGCAATGTCTGGTGCTTTATGTGTGGTCTTCACAGGTATAAAATGTGTTGCTTTTCTGATTTTGTCCACTACCACCATGATAGAGTCATGTTGTTTCTGATTTTGGGGTAATCCAGTAATAAAGTCTATGCTGATCACTTCCCATTTCCAACTTGGTATCGGTAATGGTTGAAACAACCCAGCAGGATGTTGGTGTTCAACCTTCACTTTTTGACAATCCAAACATTTAGCTATGTAATCTGCTACTTCATCCTTCATTCTGGGCCAATAGTATTATTTTCTCAACATAGTAATGGTCTTTTGATAACCTGGATGACCAGAATAATGACTTTTATGCATCTCATTTAATATCAGAAATTTTATTTTTGGTATGTCTGGTACATACAATCTATCTTTATACAGTAATAAACCATTTTCCTTCATGTTGTAATCTGCCATACAATTTTCAGAACTGTTGTTTGCTGTCTTTTCCTTCATTTTTCTGTATTCTTCATCTATTTCACTATTTTCCAGAATCTGATTTTCCAAATCAGTTGAATAAGTATTGATTGCTGAAATAAAATTTAGTTTTTCCTTACGACTCAAGGCATATGCAACCTTGTTCTCCTTCCCTTTAATATGCTGAATTTCAAAATCATACTCACTTAAGAACGTCAACCATCTAGCTTGTCTAGCGTTCAGGTTTGTATGATCTAATAAATATTTCAGACCCATGTTATCTGTCAATAATGTAAATTTCCTTCCAATAAGGTGGTGACGCCACATTTTTAAGGCATGAATAACTGCCAATAACTCTAAATCATAGGTAGAGTAGTTATTTTCATGTACTTTCAGCTTTCTAGATTCATATGCCATCGCATGCCCTTCCTGTGTCAAGACTCCACCGAGTCCATCATTGCATGCATCTGTACAAACTACAAAATCCTTGTTGGGGTCTGCTATCCTCAAGATAGGTGCTGTCGTCAATAATTCCTTTAATTTCTTAAAACTGTCAGAACATTTCTGATCCCACACAAATTTCTTCCCTTTCTTCTACAAAGAAGTTATGGGGTTGGCAATCTTTGAAAAAAATTCTATAAACTTTCTGTAATATCCAGTAATGCCCATAAATGATCTTACATCTAACACGTCTTTAGGAATCGGCCAGTCATTAATGGACCTTATCTTGTCGGGGTCAACCGAGATTCCTTCTTTCGAAATTATGTGTCCTAGATACTGAATTTTGTCTTTGTGGAAGTCACACTTACTAAACTTAGCGTATAGTTGAGGATCTCTTCGAACTTGTAAGATAATTCGTAAATGTTCATAATGCTCTTCTTTACTTTTTGAGTACACTAAAATGTCGTCTATAAACACAACAGCAAACTTGTCTAAGTATTTATGTAGAATATTATTCATCAAACACATAAATACAGTCGGGGCATCAATCAAGCCAAATGGCATGACTATGAACTCATAATGTCCATACCGAGTTCAAAAAGCTGTCTTGAAAATATCTTCATCCTTAACTCGTACTTGATGATAGCCTGATCTTAGATCAATTTTTGAAAATAATTTTGCTCCATGCAGCTGATCAAATAGATCATCTATGCGGGGCAACGGATACCTGTTCTTGATTGTCATTTTATTAAGCTAACGATAATCTATGCACAGTCTCAAGGTTCCGTCTTTCTTCTTAAAAAATATGACAGGTGCTCCCCAAGGAGACACACTGGGTCTAATATACTTCTTGTCAATAAGTTCCTTCAACTGTGATTTTAATTCGTTTAACTCTAGTATGTTCATTCTGTATGGAGCTTTAGAATTTGGTACTTCTCCTGGTATTAATTCTATGGTAAAATTTAAATCTCTTTTGGGAGGTAATCCTGGAATCTCCTCAAGAAATACATCCTTAAAATCCTTTAGGACAGGTATGTCCTCTATTTTTCAGTTTGTCCTCTTTATCCATAAACTCATCATTTACCATGTTTAATGCAAACATCTGGCATCCTTTCCTAACTTCCCTCTTAACTTGCATGGCTGAAATCTGTCTAAGGGTTACCTTCCTTGGGATGCCTTTTATTTCTACAGTTTTCCCTTCGTCATTTAAACATGTAAAAAAATTTCCATAACAGTCCAGGATGACATGATGGGCTTCTAACCAGTCCATCCCAACTATAATATCATAAGATCCTAAAGGTAGAATATTCAATTTGATTTGTGTTTGTAAATGATTCATGGATAAAACACAATTTTCTATAAAATCTGATACTTTTCTCTTTGTTCTAGTTGCTAGTCTAACTAGCCAAGATTTACTAAACTTTTCAGTTTTCAATTTAAGACTTTCCACAATGTCTGGTGATATATAACTTAATCTAGCACCTGGATCAATTAAAACGGTAACAGGATGATCATGTAGCATACCTTCAATCTCTACCATGGAGATTTGATGATCTGCTTGCCTGTTGTCAAGTGCCGCATTGATTCTGGGCATTTCCCTCGCCACATCTCCAACCGTAGGTTCAGCCTATATAGATTTGATGTTGTTTGCTTTCCGTTTCCTCAAGGGACATTCTGATGCGTAATGGGGGCCTTGACATTCAAAACATTTGATAGGTTCCTTTGGCTCACTGGTTCTGGTATTATTAGGTGCATTTCTGGGTGCTGTAGAATTCTTCTGTGAATTGTTTCTAGAGTTTTTCCCTTGATAATTCCGATTCTAAAAATTTCTCTTTTGAAACCCGAAATTTCCGCTGAACCTGAAATTTTTTCGTTTCTGCTCAAAGTTGTTGGGCTTATGACTCTTCCAGTTTGGCATTCCCTCTCTTTTCTTATTTGTGTCATAACAGAAAACTGCCTTTCTCATTGCCTCTTCCAAGGTCTTAGGACTGTCATACTCGATTATGTCCTTAATATTGAAAGGTAAACAACTCAAGTACCTTTGAATTTTTGGTTTCTCTTCTATGAGGTATGGTACATAGCTTAGTAATTTCAGAAACTTACTGTTCATTTCCTTCATGTTCATACCTCCTAGCTTTAAATCGCAGAACTCTTTGGATTTTTATTCATAGTACTATTCAGACAAGTACTTCTTTTTAAAGTATCGTTTAAAGGTACTCCAGCTTACATCTTTATCTTTGATGCCCTTTACTCTTTTGATGTCCTGCCACCAAATGTCTGCTTTTCCGGTCAAGTTATATATAGCCATTTTTGCTTTCAAAGACTCTGAATAGTTATAAATCTGGAAGTATTTCTTCATACCGGACAGCCAAGCTTCAATTATCTTGCCCTTATTAGTTTCTCCATTGAAAGTTGGAGGTCTAATCTTTTTGAACTCCCCAGAAATCTGCTCATATTCTTTATGATTTTTCTTTCTGGGTTTGAAATCTCCTTCACTGCTATCACTAGTGTAGTTACGTTTCTTTCTGCGTGTTTCAATAGCATCTCCTGATGAGGTTGAATTGTTGTTCACCTTACTGGTTTTCATTCTCTTGTTTTTATCAGCATGAGGCAGATCCTCAACTTTGGAAATATCTTCATTATCCTTCTCTTGCTCCTCAGTTGGGCATTGTTCAAACAACACTTGGTTTAATTGTTCCTGTGCTTGCAGAATCCTTTCATTTTCTTGTTTCATAGATCTGATTTCTTCTTTTAATTCATGAAAAGCATGTAACAGTTCTGTCGAACTGTTATTTATTTCACCGTGACCTTCTACTACATAGTGTTGTCCCGAGCTGTGACTGTTTGGCTGAAATCTGTCGTCTAATTGTTCAGCTGAGTTCTCCATACCTGTAACTAAAAATAATTTCTGTATAACATAATAATTAAATTTTCAAATTAGTAAAATTTTCCGCTGTATAAAATTTTCTGTTGCGTGTTTTTGGACCTCATTCAGGCCTAGAGTTCGAATCTGAGCTCTGAGACCACATGTAACATCCCATAATTTCATAAAAATTTAACATTTTTGATAACAGCATTAATTATGATATTTATAATTGCGGAAGCAATAATTATTGATTATGACAGTAGTAAATGAAAAGTTGTTAGCACTAAACATACTTTAATTCTGTTTAGCAGCAAAATGACCATGATAGATTTAGTAAAATAATTAATGAACATGATTATGATGACAAATGAATTAACAGATTGGAAATATGATGCGACACTTTTCTTTTGCAATGATACTGACAGTTTGACTCTTGATGCATAAGGGTGTCCTATGAGGTACCCCGGAGCTTACTTAGCTGCAATGCTAAAGCAAATTGAATGTTCCATTGTGCAGACAACAGGTAAGAACAAGTACGTGTATAGTTCAGTTTTCAATGTCGTAATTAAAGAAAATGTTAGAAATTCTGTTGCGACTCACCAAGTACGCAGGTATGAATTGCATTGCTATAAATACTATTTTCAAAAGTTGTCTTACTACTTGACAATGTTTAAAACATAGTGATCTATGACGTCTTTAAGCTGATAGGTTTGTCGCTATAATCTCCATCGTTATAGTAGCTGGCTTGTTGTCATCTTGAGATAATTAATTACCTTCATCTTTCTAATGTAATTGATAGATTGCAATTGTTAATGTTTGTAGTGAGAGGATATGGTAAGCACACATAACACTTACTTAACTTTTATGTTAATCTTTTACCAATGGAATCATTGAAATGTCTACCATATAGACTATCTATACTTGCTATAATAGAATTTATATGAATGCCAAAAATGTCACCAAGTTAGTGTTATAATCTCTTATGTATGGACTACACCAATTATAATTCTATAATGTTGAACTATACGTGATACTTATAAGCTTTTAAGGCTTATGTGAAGTATCATTTAAAGTATGAGTTTCCTATGAATTAAAATCTATATCAACCTTGTGACTATAGCTATCCTAACAACTATTATATAAACCAATAATTAATAATTAAAAACTACAAGGCTTACCTTTGGAAATATATAAACTTCTATGTAATAACATAAATCTAAATGCGACCTAGACTTTGAAACTTTGTGGACCAATATATCATCGTTGGTCAACACAACACATTAATATGTGTTGTGTAACATGGCTTAGAACCATACAAACCTTTAAATCGAATTAACGTAACATATCATGTTATTTTGTTATGTATCCAAATTGAAATTATAGCATTGGAAAGAGAGCACTGACAAGCATTAAATTTTGATGGACAGGTTGGAGGTTTGCATGTGATACGAATCGTCGTGAGTGATTGTGTTACAGGTCTGTAATAATGGCCATCCATCGTGTGCTATATGATGAGGAACTTCAAGCTCCATGTGAATGTAACTAAGGCAAATGGTGAACGTGGACGCTGCCATGTAACACTCCTCGTTGATAGTCCTCCGAGCTGGCTGTATGATTATCCACCATGTACACGGGTTGGTGAGGTCGTGCTACGACAATGAATGAGCAATTAAGTGATGGTTGTTCGCTCCAATGCAAAGAGTGTTGGCATGATTTCGATCATTGATCAACTTTGATTATGATCGTTGGATCCAACCCTAACATTGCATCAGGTGTTGGGTTGATAGAAGTTATTGTGTTCTACGTTTTTGTTATTGTTTCGAACTGTTAGGGCCGACAGGCCGCTGGTTTGTAGAGCTAGGTGACGATGTTTTTAAAGGGTTCGACCTCATGACCTGTAGGTCAGGGTTTTAAGTTGTAGGTTCTCTGTCTCTGTAATGGCATCGTTTTAACAGATTGGGTATCTGGTTTGTAGTGTCATTGGTTAATAGGTTTTGGAACTTTTCGAAAGATGCACCCAGATGTAAATGGACAGAGGGTTTCCTTTCTCGTCTACAGCGTGGAATCATCGTTTAACTGGTGAAAGTGGAAAGCTTCGGTCGCTTACAAAAAAACGTAAACATTCTTATAGAGAATAGCAATTTTCTATGTTGTATTTTGTTTTTTAGTTTGAAAATTTTCAGTTGTCTAAAATCCAAATGATTGTCTTGTCAGTTGCAGGTTATGAAGAAAAGATTCAAGCAAGGGTATGGAAAGAAAGGCGTGCTTCCAAAATGGTAAGCTTCGATTCTTCCAAAAGCCTCGTAGGTGCTCTCCGTCTGTGTGTTGAAGTGGTTTCAAGGGATGAGTAACGGGTCCTTGCCATGACTCATTGTGGTTGTTATTTGAAGAAATTCGAAGCACATTTTATTATTCAAATGTTGTCTGTTCAGTGCTGTGATTTTGCTTATGTGATACTTGGTTTTATACCTTGATACTTATCTTCGTCGAACTGGGAAATGTAAAACTCGCCAATGTCGAGGGTTTAAGGACTCGTTTCAATTGTTGAACTTGGGAATAAACCCTGTATGATTTTGTTTTGGAAATCATGTTGTAATTTTGTTTTCTGAGAACATCGAGTTCGTTTTCTTGAGAATGGAACTTGTACTGCTTAAAACCATTGAGCCACGACCTGTTTTGTTTAAGTTATAAGAAATGATGAAAGGAGTCGAGGCTCGTTTACAGTGAATATGATGCTCTTTTCTCGGCAATGAAAAAGTATGCTATTTAATTCTGTGTAAAAATCATCTATGTTATATAACTTAATGTTGTAGGTTGACATCGTGATTTTCGATCTATACTAGGGTTTGTGAAACATGTCTTAGATGATATCTCTGTAATATGTGTTGTTTGGAAAGGTGTTCAAATTGTTGTAATGGAAAATGAACGGGCCATACCCTAGTTCGTGTTTTGTTTGAATAGAAATTAAATGTTTGAAAATGAATTTTTAAAGAACTTTGGTTCGACCCAAAGCCTATGTAGATTGAGTTTGTAAAATGATAAAAAAGGAAGTCGAAATCTAACTAGGTTTTGATATGAGTCTCAGTTTGGAAAATTGACATTTTTAGTTTAGAAAATCTATTGAATACAATGACTAATGGCAATAAAATGTTTATAATATTTTCATTATCTGTTTGAACTATAAAATTATAGGCAATGGTTATAGTAAGAATAAAAACAGTGTATGAATGTGCAATGTGAAAGACTATGTGATGACTGTTATGTACAGCCTTGATATAATGAACACATATTTATTTATTTGCAGCTATGAAATTATATTGCAACATAATATGATAGATAGAAATATGCATTCTATCTATTTCCTATATACATAGTAATGATAAGAATAATGCAATGTAACTGTACAGGAAATAATCGATATATGGAAAATTGGATTCTATTTATTTCTATGAACATAGTAATGACAAAGGAAATACAGGGTTACTATACAGGAGTTATACAATGTTTTTTTTTCATAAAACTAAGGAAACATTCTATAATATACAATAGATATTATACAGAACGATATAATATTATCACTATAAAGCAGAAATTGATAAACATATAAATTAATGTATTTATCTATTGAATCAAATGGCAATTTGCCTATCTTCTCATCTATTCTTAATTGCATATCTATACTAGAGTACGATGCACAAAACAACATGTGGAAAAATATAGATACTGGTTTATCAATTCAAATCATCATTAAACTTAAACATTCAGACTTTCAAAATAAAATAAAAATACATTTCTTCTTCGAAACAGAGATTAATAAATGAATTAAAATAGGAGATAGTGAAACCTGGAATAATTCTGTAGGGAAACAAACATCCCAAGAAGACTGTTCCACCCAACCAATTCCGGAAGACATTCAAGAACTTTCCTTAGGACCCCCGAGCCTGTTCACTGAACCAACAGGAGGAAGAAACTTAGGAATTTAGGATCTCTTCTTGCAGTAGCAACTAACTTATGAATATTCAATAGATAGCAGTCCAAAGGACCTACTCCAACACCTCTGGTTCTCCTTAACAAATAATTTGCAGACTTATGCTTTGCAATCACCACTAGCCTCCCTATTCGAATCTCTCAGTGATCAACTTATGCACATGAGGAAATATTCCTATAGAAATATTGTGTAAGAGTTGCCTACCCAATTCGAATTTTCCTTAAGTAGGTTGCCTAGGCCTTTTCAGTTGTTATTGGGTCATTAAATGAGCTGCCTGTTCACTCCCTCCACCTGGGGGATAATGCCACATTTCTAGGGGTAGTTGTCCCATAATCAACAGCTAGTGGTGTGATGCAATTGTTTCCATCTGTCCCATACCTTCCAATAGCTTCCATTCCTCCCAGTGGGTCAGTGAACACTCATTTAACAGTCCCCTTGGGTGTTTGTCTCCTAATTAATTTATTTAAATAATAATATTCAGTAATTACATTCATCCTTGATCAAAACTGATCATAATTACAAAACTTTGTAATTAAATTTAACATAAAGTATTTTGCAAATAAAATAATATTTTTCAGAAATTTGGGTAGGTGACATACCTGGTGTTGTTATTGTTATTAGGTGCATTTCTTGCAGCAGTAAAATTCTGTGGTTTATTATTTCTATAGTTATTGTTACTTGAAAAATTTATGTTATTAAAATTTTTCTTAAAACTTCCAGAATTATGATTAAAGCTCTTCTTTTTATGCTTGAATTAATTAGACTTATTACTTTTCCAGCCAGTTGTTCCTTCTCTTTTTCTTTTTTGGTCAAAATAGAAATTTGTTTTCCTCATAGCCTTTTCCAGAGTGGAAGGGTTATCATACTCAATCCGGTCTTTTATGTTGAAAGGTAGACAACTTAGAAACCTTTGCACCTTAGGCTTATTTTCAACCATGTAAGGTACATACCTCAGCAAGCTAAGAAACTTACTGCACAACTCCTTCATGTTCATAGTACCCAATTTTAGATCATAAAACTCTTTTGATTTATCTTCATAGTACTGTTCTGACAAGAAATTTTTCTCAAATAACTTTTTAAACATATTCCAGGTTACGTCTCTTTCCTTTATGCTCTTAATACTTTTAAGGTCCCACCACCAGATATCTGCCTTTCCTATCAGATTGTAAATAGCCATCTTGGCTTTTAACTGAGAAGAGTCATCGTAAATATTAAAGTATTTCTTCATTCCAGACAACCATGCTTCAGCTGTCTCACCATTTTCAGTTTCGCCATTGAATGTTGGCTTAATCTTTTTAAACTCTCCAGTAATTTGTTCATGATGCTTAAACTTCCTCTTCTTGGAACAGCAATCACTGTCATTGTTGTCACAGTCAGATTTATCATTACCTCGATTAGATTCAGATGAAGAGTAACTAATATTTTTACCATTTTTAACCTTCTTACTCTTATGTTTGTGAGACATTGTACCAGAATCAGAATTCACTTCTGATTTCCTTCCTCTTTCCTCGTGATGGTATTTCTCCAATAGAATTTGATTTAACTCTTCCTGTGCTTTCATAATGCGTTCATTTTCTTCCTTAACAGTTCTTATCTCAGATTTTAAATCTTTTACAGTATGAAGAAGTTCTGAATATTGGTATTTAATTCAACATATATTCCTTCATTATTATTGTTGTTATGATCGTTATGAGGAGATCTGTCCTTTGTTGATTCCTTTGTATGTCCATACCTGCAAATTAATATCAAATTGTTTTGTACAAAAAAATAAAATGAAAAATAAAAGTTAGTAACATAAACTTTCTGATTTTTATTTTCTGTTTGCGGGTGTGAGCCTATTTCAGGCCTAGAGTTTGAACTCACGCTCTGATACCACATGTAACATCCTGAAATTTACAAAAATTTAAAATTTTTAGATATATCTTTTAAAACTTAATCCAACTGTGCGGAAATATAATAAATGTCTAAATGTTGGCTTGCTGTACTAAATGTTGTTGTTAGTCGTAAGTGAAATGTTATGACTAGATAATTAATATTTTCTCTTTGATGTTAAACTTACTTAACTGTACTTTCCAAATCTTTTGTTTATGTTCTAAAGATATTAGTTTATATGTGTTAACTATTGTTTCTTCTTGTTGACGATAAAGGGGTCCTGTGATGCCTCGAGGCTTACTTTGCATTCGTGCTAAAGCATTTGAATCGTCCTTTTCACAGATTTATAGGTATTGTGTTTATGACATGTGACCGAAGAGTTCTAACAGTTTTCTGTGTCTCCCAAGTCTTAAAGATTCAGGAGGCATAATGTCTTAAGTGCTATTGGTGAGATCTTCAGTTAGCCTAGCTTTGCCAATCAGAAGTATAACAGTTGTATTAATCATAAACCCTGTACTAACCTTGTATTGATTTGTTCAAACAATTGAATGGGATTCATAAACCAAGTTTGACACTGTGTAATGTCATCTTGAATTTCTATTTGATGCAAAGTAGGAGAATTAACCCATATCTATATTGTGATGCAATAATCAATATGCCATTCTTTAAATTATATTCTAGAGCCTAAGAATTTCATGCATGAATTGATTTAATTCTATCCTAGGAATTACATGCAGGAATTGATTTAATTATATCTTAGGAATTATTTCATTTCATATCATATTACAATGCTATCCTATACACTATAAACAATTTTTGTGTAACTTTGATACTATATTGAATTATAAATACATGTCGAGACCTATGCAGGTCTTATGACAACAATAACTATATGGTAATGTGTGTGTGCATTGTGTGATCCTATTTATACTATGGAAACCTAGTAGAGAAATGAATACAACCTTGTCCTAACCCAAGGTATCGATATAATACCAAGATGGCTTGTGAATTAATATTAGCGTGGTTTCCTAGCATCGAATCCCGATGCCACCTTGACTTACCACAAGGTGTTACTATGTAACCATTTGATGCGGTTTATCAACAATCAAACATTGTAAGTAATGGTAATACTAACACTATGTAGACTTCATGCTGGTAGGCACTTGGTTTCCTTTTTGCATTTAATACCTCCAACTGCTAAGACAATGGAATATCTTCGTGGACAACTTCGTGGCACTAAGCACGTGATAAAGTGGTGATGGTTCTAATGCTGTGACGAGCTGTAAGTGATATGGTTCAAGCTTGATCTAGGGTCAGTGCAAGCTAATGAGGGTCACTTTTGGCACGTTAGATGCAATAGAAAACTGAAAAAGCAGGCATCCCTCAACTTACTTGGATTTTTTGATTTACTTACGGAAAATATCTTGCATTGAGTAAAAAAGATGAAATGTAGGAAATTGAATCACGTTTCTGAATATATAACTTTTATGTATTGAAAATTTGCATAGCTATGTCAAGTTTCAGTTTTCCTAACAGACACTTTTTATTTTTCAGGCAAATGATAAGGTATATGTTTTTGTGGGTAGAGCCTTTGAGGGCCTAAATGATGGAATCAAGCTACAAAAATCGGCATGCATGTAGAGAACACATAGCACTTGTGCGCCATTATTTTTCGAAAATTAAATTAGTAATTTTATAATTTTTTTATAATTGTCTAAGTGATCAAACCTCAAAAATAGTACATCTTTTGTGGGTAGAGCCTTTGAAGGTCTTAATGCAAAATTCTTGAAATGGGTTTTTCATAGAACGTGGAGGTTAGTGTCCTCTTGTGCACCATACAATTTTTTTTTGAAATGATTGAGAATTGAAAAAGTTATGGAAGAAACACTAACAATGTGTTTCACGAGTTAAGGAGGTAGGACAGAAAAGAAATTGAAAGAAAATAGGAAAAATTAATATTTCAAAATAAAAGTTACATATTTGGAATCTGCAGAAAAAATGCTATTTGTGTCTAAGATTTCGTCAAAAATGACTCTGTGTAGCATATTGTAACGAGTGGCTAAGCACAGGCTTCTCCAGAAACTGGAAGAAATACCCAATTAGATTTGGTTTTTCATTAACATAGCACAGGTTTGGAATTACCGAAGCAAACTCCAAAGCATACACATAGGATTATTGTTGACATGTGAGCATGTGACTCGGCCTGTTTAAATTCAAAAATATTGCCGCGCTTTTAGATTTAAATAACGCGTACGCGTTATATAACTAAATAACGCATGCGCGTTATATCAATAATTAACGCGTACGCGTTATATAACTACATAACACGTACGCATTATATAGTTACAAAACGCGCTCGCATTATTCAAATCATAAAATACATGTTTAATACTTGAGAAAGAGGGGGTGTAGAAGTCAAGGGAAATTTTGTTTAATATTTGAGAAGGGGTGGGGAAGGGTCAAGGGAATCTATGGTTAATATTTAATAGGGGTGGGGAAGGGTCAAGGGAATCTATGGTTAATATTTAATAGGGGTGGGAAAGGGTCAAGGGCTTAGAAGGATGTTGGAAGCTTGAGTGGGGAGAGATGAAGGGAATGAGAACATGATGGGCTACAGGGGGTGAAGGGAAGTGGAGCTTGAGAGCACTATTAGGAGTAGAATAGGTTCTGAAGAGGTATAGGGTTAGAACTTGAAAGTGAGACTTGAGTGACAAGGGGGAATGGATGGAGGCAAGGGGGATGTGAGAGAGAAATAAAGAATACAAGGGGGGGAGAGACATAGAGCGAGGGAGGGAGAGGGACAATGGGGAGGAATGGATTTGGAGGGAGTGAGAGATAGATGGGGATAGAACGAAATAAGAGATAGGAAGGGAGGGACAGAAAGTGTTGGTGGGAGACATGCAGAGAGTGGTGGCGATGGAGAGAGAGGGAGTGATGGAGAGATTGGGATAGGTTGAGGGAAAGATGAGGGAGGGATAGAAGGTGAGAGACAGGCGATGAGAGAGGGAGGGAGAGAAGGTAGGGTGAGGGATGGAGGGAGAAAGTTGGAGATAGATATGGATGGAGGGGGTATGGGTTTGAGAATGGAAAGTGACATAATGTGTGTGTATGTGTGTGTGTTTGAGAGAGAGAGAGAGAGACAGAGAGAGAGAGACTAGAGGGAGTTGTGAGCATCATATTCTCCATCAGCATCATATTCTTCATCATCATCATCTTCATGACCATCATCGTCATCATCAACATCTTCATCATCATCACCATCATCATCATCATCATCATATTCCTCATCAAATCAACATCTCCATCATCATTATCATCATCATGATCATCATCTAAACATCACCATCACCATCATCATCAACATCTTCATCATCATCACCATCACCATCATTATCAAAATCTTCATCGTCATCACCATCACCATCACCATCACCATATTCATCATCATTGTCATCTCTAGGTTCCCCATCAACATCAACATCTCCATCATCATCATCTTCTTCATCATCATCATCTTCATCACCATCATCATCATCATCAACATCTTCATCATCATCACCATCATCATCATCATCATTATCTTCCTTGAATCAGATCAACATATCCATCATGTCACCATCATCTTCTGAACATCATCATCTAAACATCACCATCACCATCACCATCATCATCATCATCTTCATCATCATTACCATCACCATCATCATCAACATCTTCATTGTCATCACCATCATCATCATCATCATCATTGGCATTTGTAGGTTCCTCATCAACATCTCCATCATTATCATCTTCTCCATCATCATCATCTTCATCACCATCATCATCAGCATCAACATCTTCATCATCATCACCATAATCATCATCTTCATCGTCATCAGGTCAACATCTCCATCATCATCATCTTCACCATCATCATCATCATCATCATCTTCATCATCATCATCATCTTCATCGCCATCTCCATCATCTCCATCATCTCCATCATCATCACCATCACCATCATCATCATCTTCATGACCATAAACATCTTCATCATCATTGTCATCTCCCCCTTCCTCATCAACATCTCCATCATCATCATCATCATCATCATCATCACCATCTGAACATCACCATCACCATCATCGTCAACATCTTCATCATCATCATCATCATCATCATCATCATCATCAGCATCAGCATCATCATCAAAATCTTCATCGTCATCACCATCACCATCTTCATCATCATTGTCATCTCTAGGTTCCCCATCAACACATATCCATCATCGTCATCTTCTTCATCATCATCATCTTCATCACCATCATCATCGTCATCTTCTTCATCATCATCATCTTCATCACCATCATCATCGTCATCAACATCTTCATCATCATCACCATCATCATCATCATCATCTTCCTCATCAGATCAACATCTCCATCATGTCACCATCATCTTCATCTTCATCATCATCATCATCATCATCATCATCATTACCAACACCATCATCATCAACATCTTCATCGTCATCACCATCATCATTGGCATCTGTAGGTTCCTCATCAACATCTCCATCATCGTCATCATTGGCATCTGCAGGTTCCTCATCAACATATCCATCATTGTCATTTTCTCCATCATCATCACCATCATCACCATCATGATCTTCTGAACATCATCATGATCATCATCTAAACATCACCATCACCATCATCGTCAACATCTTCATCATCATCGCCATCAGCATCATCATCAAAATATTCATCGTCATCACCGTCACCATCTTCATCATCATTGTCATCTCTAGGTTCCCCATCAACACATCTCCATCATCATCATCTTCTTCATCATCATCATCTTCATCACCATCATCATCGTCATCAACATCTTCATCATCATCACCATCATCATCATCATCATCTTCCTCATCAGATCAACATCTCCATCATGTCACAATCATCTTCGTCATCATCATCATCATCATCATTACCAGCACCATCATCATCAACATCGTCATCGTCATCACCATCATCATTGGCATCTGTAGGTTCCTCATCAACATCTCCATCATCATCATCATTGGCATCTGCAGGTTCCTCATCAACATATCCATCATTGTCATTTTCTCCATCATCATCACCATCATCACCATCATCACCATCATGATCTTCTGAACATCATCATGATCATCATCTCAACATCACCATCACCATCATCGTCAACATCTTCATCATCATCGCCATCAGCATCATCATCAAAATCTTCATCGTCATCACCATCACCATCACCATCACCATCACCATCACCATCTTCATCATCATTGTCATCTCTAGGTTCCCCATCAACACAACATCTCCATCATCATCATCTTCTTCATCATCATCATCTTCATCTCCATCATCGTCCTCATCAACATCTTCATCATCATCACCATCATCACCATCATCATCATCATCTTCCTCATCAGATCAACATCTCCATCATGTCACCATCATCTTCATCACCATCATCATCACCATCATCATCAACATCTTCATCACCATCATCATCAACATCTTCATCATCATCACCATCATCTTCATCAACATTATCATCTTTATCATCTTCATCTGCATCATGATCATCTTCATTGTCATCACCCTCCTCCTCCTCATCATCTTTATCATCTTCATCTACATCATGATCATCTTCATTGTCATCACCCTCCTCCTCCTCATCATCTTGTGCACTTATGCACTTAGGGATTAATATTTAGAAGAGGGTCTAAAGGCCTTTATGGGGGAGGGGCTCTAGGAACAAGGTAAGACAGAGAGGGCAGGGGGGAGGGATAAAGGCGTAGAGGGTTAGTGATTAAGGGAGAAGAAGGGAAAGAGTGCTATAGGGAGGGATAATGACGAAGATAAAGAGAAGGTGGAGAGATGGAGAGTGGGGTGGTAGAGACATGGCTGAAGGGAGAGAAAGAAACATGAAAGAAACATGTAGGGAGAATGAGGGACAGATATTTAGAAAGAGATAGGGGGTATCTAGGGATTATTGGGAGAGAGCTAGGGGGTATTAAACCATACAAAACATTTGTTTTGTATGCAATCATATAAATTATTAGTTTTCTTTGATTTTGTTCGTTGCCCTAGCCGTGCACCTAACCTATTTATTGTGCTTGACTATATCGCGTTCGCGTTTTTTCACTACATATCGCGCACGCGTTTTATATTTATATAACGCGTACGCGTTTTGGAACTCCAGAAATAATGGACTGTTGCTGTCCGAGAGCAACTTCACTCTGTCCGAACGAAAGCAACAATCCCGCGATTTTTCGAACAGCACGAGCCTGCGTCTGAAAATTTTCACATTCTACACCAACTCCATCAATTTTTTTTATGCAGGTGCAGCATTGAGGACATCTTTCATGGTTTCTCACTGTGGTGTTGGGTTATATGGCCATATTTGAAGAAAATAATTAGCAAGCTTGAAGAATCTCCAATTGAAGAACACCAAAGATAAGGCCTTTGAAAGATTCATTTTGCCTATATTTGAGGAGCACACAAGGTAAGATATCAAGCTTCAAGACCAACAAGGAAGAACTTCCATTTGCTTATTATTGAAGAGCTTGTAATTGAGGAGCAACAAAAACAAACTATATTGAATTGATCATTGTGGTGATGGGGAATGCACGTAACCGAGTAAACAAATCAACAAGGAAGAAGAGATCTCAAGAAGTCATTGAAGAAGAGAAAGAAAAGAAAAGAATATACATGATGAATCGGAGGCTTTCTTTGGAAACTAATCCAAATCCAATTGTAGAGGATACCATGGTTCATCCTATTAATCCACGACAAGAGGGACCTTCAATTTCCACAATAGTTGTTGAACAAGCACCCCATGGAAGTAATCAAGAAGCAAAACGTAGGTGCTCATTAGGGGATGTTTCAATTCCCACTTCAAGTCAAAGTGATAAGTTACCATCTCAAGATGAAGCTCACGAAGAAACACTCAATTTGCTATCCGGATGTGGTTATATAAGCGATGAAGTCAGAGAGGCGTTGGACATTTTGCCTACTGTTGAAGAAGAGAATGTTATCCACACCATCGATGAGGATGTTGGACTTCCACAAGGGGATGTTGGACTTCCACAGACCATGGATGAGGATGTTGGACTTCCACCATCCAACTACCAGGAAGAGAATGAAGGACACCGAGCTACTACTGAAACGCCAGAGCGTCTTGGTGATGCGCTACATGGTACAATTCCAACCCCCTTACTTCCATTAGCAAGCACACGTCGAAGAACTCCGAAGCGTATACAAGTTGATGAAAGACTTATGAATTCCATTGAAGGTACGCTATCTAAACGTAGTATTGCTTATCAAACTCAACAGATACTTGATAAATATTTTGTTTCTAAATGTGATGGAGATAAATGTAGATTATTTTTATCATTGTTAAAATCTAGGAGCATGAATGTTGTTAGGAAAAAGTTAGGGATAAAGATGATAAAGAATTCTGAACCAAGTTCTCATATAGTTAAAAGCCTAGTAGATGCATTTGGTAAAATTGGTAAGAACACACGTTCAAAGGACCGCAATGCTGCTCGTCGTGTGTTGTCACAATCAATTGCAGATAAGAACACCAGGGCCCTTCGTATTCTCAGGCCTACATCCGAACTAGTTAATTTGAATGTAAAAACCCTCCATAGGTATTCTATTAGAAGAGAACATCTTGACACAACCGATCAGATAGATTTTTGGGCCTTTGTTGGTCGGTTGCCACGTCGTGACATGAATCTAGTTGATGCAGTAAAGGGACTAGTGCACAGTTTTTGGCATGATCACACAAGGCCTTCTTCAAACCGAAAGGATGTACTAAAACTAAGAAGGGGTTCAAAGGATCGTGAACCACATACTAATCATCTTCTTGATATAACACAGACAGAGCTTTACAAGAAATTTAAGATTGAGCATAGACAATTGAACTTGGGGCAAAGATCTTTTGAGAAATGTAAGCCATGGTATGTTAGAATAAATACTCTTCGTAACACTTGTTGTTGTAGATACCATGTAGAATATGAATATTACTATGAAACATTTTTGTACATTCGTCGTGTGTTGCATACTAACATTGTGCAGGATTGCTCCATGACAATACCACCGACTTCATCAAGAGAATTCATTCATAGCATCATGTGCAATAGGCCCGAGGGGCAAACATACTATGCAAAATCTTGTTTGGATGGAACATGCTCCAACTGTGCTGGAATGGCATTATTGAGCCAATGTATGCACGAGAATGGAGACAGTGAATTTGGGAAAATGGTTACAGACATGAAAAGTTTCAAATATATCAACTATGAAATAGTCTCAGGGAAAGAAAGCAAAAAAATACAATTGGTGACATCTCAGGTATGCATTTATATCTATAAAATTATGTTGTAACGGTTACATTTCAATCCTTACTTACAACAAAAAACTGACATTGAGATCATTTTGTGTCACCAGGTACAAGTTAGTGACTTCATCAAGGAATTTATTGAAAAGACACATCAATATGTTCAGCATGTCCACGTGGCACGATGGCAGGATGAGAAGTTTAGAATATGTAGAGATACATTTCCCCTTGGTAATATACTTTCAGTTGTTTATTTTGCCGAGAACTACACTCTGCAACCTCAAAATGAGATCCAAAGTCAGTATTATCACTCTGAGCAGGTTTCCTTGATGGTCCATATCACATATAGGCATGGCCCAAATAGCACTGAAGAGCAAAGACAAATTCTGAAGGAATATCACTTCTACATAAGTGATGATAGGTGCCACGACTTCCACTATGTACGTCACTGCTTCATCATGTTCTATGATCACTTGAAGGGAAGGAACATACAGATGGACCGACACTGGATTTGGTCTGATGGGTGTGCTGGTCAGTTCAAAAATGCACGCATATTTCAGTGGTTGTGTTCATTGCATAAAAACTACAAAGTGCCACATATGTGGAACTATTTTGAGACTGGGCATGGTAAAGGAGAGCATGATGGAGCCAGAGCATGTGTCAAAACAGCCCTACGAAGAGAGGAATTGAAAGTATCTACAGAATCTACTATTCTAAATGCTCAATCTATAGTCAGGTGGTGCACGTCAGTAATGGGAGAGGAATCAACTATGCGAGTAGAATCCACAAGAAAGAGACATGTGGAGAGATTTTTTTGGGAGGTGGTAGACATAGATCGTTCACATGCATGGGAATGCAAGACTGTGCCTGGGACTCGTGGCTTTCATTCGGTTCGAAGCTCTGATAACCCAGTATTTGAAATTTGGACCAGAAAACTCGCTTGTTTTTGCCCGCCTTGTTGTGATGGTGACTGGGATGGGTGTGAATCATTGGATTGGGTTGATGGATGGGATCGCATATCACTTCCACTTGATCAGCGTGCAATTGTTGAGTTAACTCCGTTGGAAGAAGACCAATCATCTATTTCTGCAGATTTTGATCATGTCTCAGACCTTGTACAACCCGGTATGATGCATTTCCTTAACATTTTTTGTTTGTTTACGTAGTCTTCAAATGCACATTAATGGCCTTGTATCGCACGAAAAATATTTTGATCATATACCTACAATCATATAATGCAGGGCACATATACGCAGTGGTTGCCTCAAAAGATACTGAATTGGGTGATGAATACTGGTTGGCACGCTGTATAGATGGAAAGCAAACTCTCATTGTGTCCATGACTGACGATGAAAACAACCACTTTCCAACTGGGTCTATGGTTGTTAAAGGTGAATACTTGACACGGGACAACAATGGAAGAAAGAAGGGTGGATATGTTTACAGGGATTACAAACCAGGTGCAAGTGTATATCACTTTACCAACTTAATCATTGGCACAAACCTTCAGGTACGAACAATGCCTAGTCGAAATACATCGAAGGTACGCTACTTCTTACCGGATACAGAGCACGAGAGACTAATGGAGACCATCAGTATAAGAGATGATCCGGAGGGCTTGGTTGTATGATAATAGGTGGGATCTAGCATGATGAGGTACGTTACATACTTTTAATACTATACTATTTTCACTATTTGTAATTGAATATTGATATATGCTCAATTTTCACATGTATGTTTCATATGAATATGTCAATTTTGCGTTCTTGATATGCCAAATTTACAAGAGATGGATTAAAATTATATTATGTTCATATGATCAGTAAACCATATATTAATCATGTTTGAGGGGTTGCTTAGCTAACTTTAAGGGCATTTAAGCTCTATGTTAAGCCCAACTAAATCCTTATGAATCACTAGACAATCGAATTGGTTCCTTGAGTAATTCAAATTTCTTTATGTAAAACCATTTTTCATTCATTTTAGTATGAAATCAAGTTTTTAGTATTTTTTTCTCTTTACTGGCTCTATTCTAGTTTCCTTTGAAAAATTGCTCAAAGTATTGTTGTTCTTAGTTTTATGAACCTATTTGTGATCTCTTTCATGTGATCATAAGATTTTACACATCACTGCCATAACCACTAGACAATTGTACACTATACAACTATGAAAGTCTCTCTTAATCTAGCGACAACCACCTTTTACCCATTTCTATAGAATTTATTTTCTTTAATAATTTTCTAATCCAAATTTTAATAGCTATTACATTTTCACTATACAACTATGAAAGTCTCTAGTGACAACCACCTTTTACCCATTTTTATTATACATCTCTAAGTTATCCACACAAAAACACACACATATATATATAATAATTATTGTGTATTCATAGTCAAAACTAAAAAATATATGGATTAAAGTGGATAAACATTAAACTAAAATTATAATAATTGTGTTTTTTAATCCATTTTTTACATATGATCAGTAAACCCTAAAATTATATTATGTTCATCATGTTGGTTATTGGCTTCACCCAACAAAATTAATTCAATTCATGCTCACTATATTAAACAATACACTTATATTAAATTTAATTCATGTCTTGTTAAATATTTCATAATGAATTAGCTAGTTGAGAGCACCACCTTAGACCAAGCCATCATCATCAACATCTTCATCATCATCACCATCATCATCATAATGGACCTGCAAAACCCTAGTTTCCAAAGTGTCTAGGCAGGTTCGGGCTAGGAACACTAGCCATACTCGCCCGGTGGATGATTTTCCAAAGTTGACCCCCGTGTGCAAAAATTGCACACTCCCACACTGAGCAAAACCCTAGTTTCAAAGATGGACCTGCAAGGTGACACATGGGCCATTGGGTAGGAGGGGAGGGGCACCCCTGGCACTATCCCGGTGTGCTGAATCCAACGGAGTCGACGGTTCGTCGATCCGAGCCACGGTCTTCATTCTATGGCTCGTCCCGTCTCACTACCAGAAGGCCTTCAGGGACACCTGCTGGATACCTATCGGGGGCATAGAACTCCAACCATGCAACAAAACCGGGTTCTGGGGAGACCTGCAGGTGTGTCTAGACAGGTTCGGGCTAGGAACACTAGCCATACTTTCCCGGTGGATGATTTTCCAAAGTTGACCCCCGTGTGCAAAAATTGCACACTCCCACACTGAGCAAAACCCTAGTTTCCAAGATGGACCTGCAAGGTGACACATGGGCCACCGAGTAGGAGGGGAGGGGCATCCCTGGCACTATCCCGGTGTGCTGAATCCAACAGAGTCGACGGTTCGTCGATCTGAGCCACGGTCTTCATTCTATGGCTCGTCCCGTCTCACTACCAGAAGGCCTTCAGGGACACCTGCTGGATACCTACCGGGGGCATAGAACTCCAACCATGCAACAAAACCGGGTTCCGGGGAGTCCTGCAGGTGTGTCTAGATAGGTTCGGGCTAGGAACACTAGCCATACTTGCCCGGTGGATGATTTTCCAAAGTTGACCCCTGTGTGCAAAAATTGCACACTCCCACACTGAGCAAAACCCTAGTTTACGAAATGAATGCACAATGAAGCCACTGGGACATGGGGAGACGAGGGAGAGGGCCCCCTAGAGGTAATCGCACGCCAGGAGACCAATGGAGTCGACGGTTCATCGGTCCGACGTCCGGTTTCCGAGTTATGTCGAGTTGCAAGTCGCATGAAAATGCCGTTCAGGGACACTTGGTGAATTTCCGTCCGGGAGCCAAAAAGCAAACGGAGCAGGAAGATTGCGTGCCGTTGGCTCCCGCAAGTGTGTGTGGGAAATGCCGACGTGGGAACACTGCCAGGAGCCATAAATCCATGATAGTAAATTAATTCATGACAAAAAAAACTGAATTATTCCTTTCAATGGATGTGGTTTTCAATTTCCTATGTTGTTAGGTCAATTTGGCACATTCATTGAAAGAAATTGTAGACTTTAATGATGATCACAACAAGTGTGTTTGTTAAAACCTTGTGAAATAGAGCATCAAAAGACCTACATTGTAGGCCATATAATTGTGTTTGTTTACCTTTTGTTTGATGGACCATGCACAATAAGTAATAAAATAATTTTTGAAGTAGGTCATTTCATTTTTCTGATTTTTTCTTTGGTGGTGTTGAAAAAGACCATTGTTCTTATTGATGGGATTTCATGTGCTTATGATTCTTTGGATAATCTGGACACATACAAGGACACCATTATTAGACTAATTCATTATAAACAATTTAATATGAGTAATCTACATAAATGAATTGAAAAATTAACAAAAATAACAAACAACCCATATACCTTGGAATATAACACAAGAGTGACCATGTTAGGCAATCTTACTTATCTACTTACCTATGGTCATCTAAGTAGACCATTTGGATCATGTCTATTACTAATGATCTCCATTAACTTTTCATGTTCACAATGAGGCTTGAAGTATCATACCTTTGATGGGTGCTTCCTTGGCATTGTTTGTAGTTTGAGGTTTGTATCGAAAACTAAGTTTGTAAAGTGGTATATAGATTCACCTAGTCTAATCTTGAAATACATAACCAACCTTCTTCCATGTTTGGTCATCCAGTGTTAGATATTATCCTTTAATAACCATCAAACTGATTACAAGTTGATCACCATTGTCATCTATTAGTGAGACATGAGGGTTTGGTTCGCCTTTAAGGAACATGCCAACAAATAGTGAGTGCCCCATTAATTATCTTTCAGGGAAACCATTGCATATATGTTCATTTTAAAAAACATCAGTTCCAACGTGTGAGTCCACTAAATAGACAAAATGTAATGTATTTATGCTAGTTGATAAGATTTAATCTCATATTCACAAAACTTGGTTGTACAAGATTTGAGACATGATCATAATGTGGTGAAATGGTTGATTAGTCCTCATCCAACTAGGATAATTCAATATTTATACCTAGAATAATGGCGAGTGATAGAATTTTCTTGTTCATATTTCTACTATAACATTGTTTGAGTTTCAAACTAAATGAAATCCACAAATTCCATGCATTATTCTATGTGATTGATCTACATCAACCACCTCCCAAAAATATCACGTCTTCTTGTTCCATCTACAATTATTGAAGAACACCATTCAACAATAGATTTTGTGTAACTAATGAGAGAATTTCTCGTAAACTTCCATTTTTACCTGCAGAATATAATTTTTACCTACACAACATCTCGATCATGATCCCCTTTCCCACACTCAGTTTCAAAATTCCTGTAAAGGCAACCTTTACATTTACATTTGCATTAACATGACAACCAAGTCTCAAAAATGAGATTGATGGTGTTTATTCTCATGCAATGTATACAGTTAGGATTAAGACAACTGTATAAATCTATGGAATTATAAATGGAGATATTAATCCAAAAGGAAGCCAATGTTGGCCTTGCCAATCTTTTCTTCCGAATGCAAACGAAATATTAGATTCCATTTTGCTATGTTTCCATGTAAAATATATTTGAAAAAAAACATATATTTGGATTATATGGAAATCCTTCTTACCTTTGACATTGTTTGGGATCTGCAGGATGGGAATGAAGTATTTTTTAGGGATTAAGAGGAGTATTCAATTACACAAACTTATGAATGCCTATTGTGACAAGCAATCCATTGATTTCAACTCCATCAAATTTCTGTTTGATGGATGATGTTTGCAAGGTGAGCAAGTTTAACCCACCAATGCGAGATTGCATGCAATTACACTGAGCAAAACCCTAGTTTACGAAATGAATGCACAATGAAGCCACTGGGCCATGGGGAGACGAGGGAGAGGGCCCCCTAGAGGTAATCGCATGCCATGAGACCAACGGAGTCGACGGTTCGTCGGTCCGACGTCCGGTTTCCGAGTTATGTCGAGTTGCAAGTCGCATGAAAATGCCGTTCAGGGACACTTGGTGAATTTCCGTCCGGGAGCCAAAAAGCAAACGGAGCAGGAAGATTGCGTGCCGTTGGCTCCCACAAGTGTGTGTGGGAAATGCCGATGTGGGAACACTGCCAACACTGGCTCGGGGGAGGTTTTTGCAGAGTTGACCTACCAATGCGAGATTGCATGCAATTACACTGAGCAAAACCCTAGTTTACGAAATGAATGCACAATGAAGCCACTGGGCCATGGGGAGACGAGGGAGAGGGCCCCCTAGAGGTAATCGCATGCCAGGAGACCAACGGAGTCGACGGTTCGTCGGTCCGACGTCCGGTTTCCGAGTTATGTCGAGTTGCAAGTCGCATGAAAATGCCGTTCAGGGACACTTGGTGAATTTCCGTCCGGGAGCCAAAAAGCAAACGGAGCAGGAAGATTGCGTGTCGTTGGCTCTCACAAGTGTGTGTGGGCAATGCCGACGTGGGAACACTCCCAACACTGGCTCGGGGGAGGTTTTTGCAGAGTTGACCTACCAATGCGAGATTGCATGCAATTACACTGAGCAAAACCCTAGTTTACGAAATGAATGCACAATGAAGCCACTGGGCCATGGGGAGACGAGGGAGAGGGCCCCCTAGAGGTAATCGCACGCCAGGAGACCAACGGAGTCGACGGTTCGTCGGTCCGACGTCCGGTTTCCGAGTTATGTCGAGTTGCAAGTCGGATGAAAATGTCGTTCAGGGACACTTGGTGAATTTCCGTCCGGGAGCCAAAAAAGAAAACGGAGCAGGAAGATTGCGTGCCGTTGGCTCCCGCAAGTGTGTGTGGGAAATGCCGACGTGGGAACACTGCCAACACTGGCTCGGGGGAGGTTTTTGCAGAGTTGACCCACCAATGCGAGATTGCATGCAATTAAACTGAGCAAAACCCTAGTTTACGAAATGAATGCACAATGAAGCCGCTGGGCCATGGGGAGACGAGGGAGAGGGCCCCTAGAGGTAATCGCACGCCAGGAGACCAACGGAGTCGATGGTTCGTCGGTCCGACGTCCGGTTTCCGAGTTATGTCGAGTTGCAAGTCGCATGAAAATGCCGTTCAGGGACACTTGGTGAATTTCCGCCCATTTTATAATTTAAGCCACTTTTAAATATTTGAACTTCCATATTATTTTTGAAAGAGTATAATATTTCAAAACTCCTAAAGAGACAAAAACACATGATCAAAACTCCTAAGGCTGCAATTTAGAGTAGCAATAATGGGGGTGATGGAGTTGAATTTGATCCTATGGAAGATAATGATACTAATATTATTGAGAATAAAGGGATAATAGGTTGATCCATGACACCTTTGTTTGCATGGATGAGGATGCACCTATGTATGAGTCCTATGATAATATTCATGATGTACATCTTATTGATAAGGCACACAAAGGCCTATACAAGAGATCAAAGATGAGTCACTTTGTCTACTAATTTGATGTTGATAAAATTGAAGGTATTGAATGACATTTCAAACAATGGTATGACAAAGATCCTAATGTATACACAAGGTTAATATATAAGGTGCCCCATAAGGTTCTTTGTCATATCCCTATAATTATAGGTTTTTGATGATTGTTTAGGTTAAAAAACATAGCACATTATATGGATTATCATGTACAAAGATAAGTGAAGATGGTATTATATGAGTGGCTACAAATGGTTCTCAATTTACGATCATCAAGGAAATATTACCCATTTTTAAAGAAGAACCTCATAATGTTAGACTTTCATTGGTAGTTGATGGCAATGGGTGTGCATGAGTGAGTTCGTTGAAACCTTGAAAACATTGTATTGCATTTAGTTTGATTAAATTACACATCAACACATTAGATTGACACAAGTACATGTATCCAAAAGTACATATATATCCAAAAGTATCCAAAAGTGCATGTCTCCAAAAGTACATGTATATCCAAAAGTCTCCAAAAGTGCATGTCTCCAAAAGTACATGTATATCCAAAAGTATCAAAAAGTACATGTATCCAATGAAGTCAATGTACATGTTTCCAAAAGTACATGCACAATAAATTCAATGTACATGTCTCCAAAACTGAATGTATCGAAAAGTATATATATATATACAAAAGTATCCAAAAGCACATGTGTCCAAAACTATCAAAACTCAAGCTTTCTCTTGTTCTTTCCCGAGGTTGATCCTCTAGGCACATCCCTAGGATCAATGTGCATCCCTGGATCCTGCAAATTAAATATCAATTGTTAAATTCAACTAACTATGTACACTAATACATTAGCTCAACAATTATCAACTGGTGCATGGAAAGTGCATGAAACAGTTGGTCACTGAAGGACATCTCACCTCAACTGACAAAGGAGATTGCGTTGCTTGTGTAGCAGATGGAGCCGTCGGTTGAACATCCAGGATGGTCGAACCAGGGGGGCCAGGCACTGCTCCTGCTGGTGGTGGCTACAATGAAAAAATGTTGAAATAGTTAGAAATGCATGAATAAACAATAGGTCCAACAATAATAAACTATGTAAAGATAATGTTGAAATAGTTACATACCTGTGTGTGATCAGTCGCCACTGCAGATGCGGCACTAACTGCTGCATCAACCATCGATGCAAGGTTCTCAGCAGACAACTCGGGTTCCTGTTGCAGTAAACATGCAATTCAAACATTAACAAAAACGATTTATGCACTGGATTTCAAGTTAAACAACAAATATCATCGAAGGATATACATTACCGTGGTGTGAGTAAGCCCATGGTCGTGGGCAGCTGGAGTCTTTCTCGGAGTAGAACGCCTCACATACACACGACCCTTGTTCACGAATGGCCTGGAGGGAGATGCAAATCCAGGCAATGGGCCAGATGTGTCGGATGGTGCCTACAGTCAGCAAGTGTTCATGTAGTTAGACATGCATGATTCAACAAACAAACATGTATTTAAAAAATGTCATTTTTAATTGTTTACCTGGAGCCCAGACGTTTCAGGGGACGGTATGACCATGGGTACTACCTCCACATTACCTTGCCCCTGTGAAGGATCTGCCATCTGCAAGTTTAATAATTGTAAATATTAGACCGTATATAGCATTAATGAACTAAAATGTAAAGTATGTGGAAATTAACAAATTAACAAGTATTAAAAAACTGAAATTTTAAAATGTTTACCTCGGTGTGAGATACGGCAATAGGTGGTATATAAGATGGGCCTACCGAATGGGTAGCATCATGCCCCCCTGTAGAGTCTGGAACATCCGGCTCTGGGGCGTCACTGCCGGCAATCATCATCAACTGCAAGTTCACAAAATTAATATATTAGCTCAAACTATATATATGTGTACAAAGACGAAAATAAATGAAGAATTTATTACAATTAACCATCAAGATACCTCTCTCAAAAAGCCACTGAAGGCAACATCTGAGGCAATACCATAGCAGGGACGACCACATGACGTGCACTCGTGAGGATCAGTACTAGGATGGGGAATAGCTGATGGTCCTGCACTAGTGGATGGTCCTGATGGTCCTGCACTAGTGGATGGTCCTGATGGTCCTGCACTAGCTGATGGTCCTGCATGGTGACGAGCTGGTGTATGTACCACACCAGGGACAGATGTCCCTTCCTCACCCATATGTTGAACCATCCTGCCATGGCGAACAACCGCCCGTGCCAAACTCAAAAATGCATCCCGTGTCTGCGGAATAATGCGATGTGCTGGTGGGACATCTGGCCCAGGCAACTGCCTGCGAGGTGCAGGGATAGGGCGATCCTGGTCTCGAAGCCTGGCATTGGGTCGGTTTTGGGGCATCCCCCCACCGATCCCCTGGAACTCTAAGATGTCAAAATAGTTAACGTGTTTATGCAACACGAACTCTGCGTACATCTTTCGAAGGAAATATAAGGGAATTTCCCTGTTGTTGTGTGGTGGCATATCAAAAACCATGTACCATTTGTCCATCCAGTTATCAACAAATGGTTGAAACGTGCACCACTCAATGGAGATATGCGGCTTGCTTGCATTAGGGATTTCCCCCGTCCGAGGGTCCCTAAACAATGCAAATATAACCTCTTTGGATATTTTCAACTTTTTTACTGCATTGTAATCTAGTCCATCAGCATATTGTTGTCTTTTTCTTTCTCTGTAAGATGCAATATCATATAGGACATTCGTAGATTGTGAAATTGTGTCCACAATTGCATCCAAGGTTGATGCAAGTGAACGGCAAATCCTGTCGCCACCACTAAAAGCTGCACTTATGCCCCTCAATTGGGCAAGCTCAATCAATATTTCGGCATTGGCATCCATAGCCGCAACTGCAATAAAGACATTAATACGAAAATCATTAGAAACATATACATGGTATATAATGACGTCTCTTCAAAATTGAACATGTATTAAATCAAACTCACATAAGCAATTTAATGGCATTTACTTACATACATTTAAAACTTAAAATTAAACATTTGACAATTAAAAAGTAAGTTAGTCAGATTGGCAGAGAGGAGGAGGAGGAGGATCAAGGCAGTGATGAGTTTGTTGATTCAGGCATGGAGGAGGAGGATCAAGGCAGTGATGAGTTTGCATCTATGTGTCTCAATGTCTCATTGTGTTTTGTGATTGTGAATGACAAATGTGTTGTGATTTGTGAATGATCTAATTTCTATTGAATATTTCATATTTGTAATTGTAAATGTAATTTCTATTGAATATTTGTAATTGTAAATGTTAAATTTTATTGGATGATCTATATGTCTATATTTTTAAATTTTAATATATTTTAAAAATATATTAATTCCGGGGGTCACCGTGTCCTACGTGTCATAATTCCGGGGGTCACCGTGTCTAGTGGGGACCAGGGATCAAATTTGAAGGGTGGGGTCCCATTTCACTATGAAGGGCTATGAGATATTGAACACTATTGAAGGGCTATGAGAAATTTATTAATATTTATTCTATGTGTATATATGGATGTGTTCATGTTGTATGGATTGGATTCTAGGTTAACCGAGGCCTTTTTAGAGCAAAGAATGGGGTAATTACTATTTGGGAACAAGTTTTTTATCAAATGTAAATTGCGGTGATGGAAGATATTGAGGGTGCCACATGTTGTGGAGAAAGTAGTATTGATTCCTATGACGTAATAGGGAGTTCAAAAAGTCTGGTTTCAAGTATTGTCATGCGTAGCTCGATTGATTTTTCTCGCGCTAGGGTTGTAGCAACTGTTATGGCCATTACTGTTAAAAGGATTGATGGGGTGGAATCCCGTGAAACGATGAGTTCTTTTGTTAAGACGTAGATTCAGTGAAATTTGGTGGGAGTCTTATGTTCATTTTATGCACAAAATTCGATTACTTGATTTTGTTGCATTGTTAACTCTCCTCCTAGTCATAGCTACAATCTCTTATATAATTGTGAAGGTTATCAATCCACTCAATATATTAAAGCTGTAGTAGGCCAAAATCATCCACATATTTATTGTACTCACAAATGTTGACATTCCAATTTCTATGTAGAGCGCCCATTAACATTAGATTGTATGGGACATGTTTTTGAGGCATGATGTCATTATCTCATAACAACAAGCTTTTTATCCATAAATATGTCATCTACAAGCCAACGGAATTGTTCCTAATCCTTTATAAAACTTTGTCATAATTATATCAATACCAACATCCCTACCTATTGACTTAGCTTAGAAGATATTACACCTTCGGATAACCAAACCTGATTCCAAGGTTGGTAATCATAAACGTAAAAGCATCATCATAAGGAAATAGCATGTTGTGTTGAGGAAATTCCTTTTTTTCCATTTCCTTCTCAGGATAATATTTGGTTGTGGATCATTTAAAATGTATAATTTATTTTAATATTGGGAAGCTAAATTCAAATTCATTAATATATTAATATGATTTGATTTTTTTATTAATAATAAGTTATTCTTTTCATTTGAAAATGTAATAGTACATCAAAATTTCAATGTTTACTAACGTAGTAAAGTTGAGAGGCTTTATTTTTCAGTGGATATAGCAGACCTGTAAATTCATAGGATGTCAAAAATCTAGTCAGCCTTGAAGTTGAGCTCCTCAAAGAAAACGAATTTCTTTAAATATGTTTATGGCAGGCTGGCATTGCCAGCTTCGCTCCGCAAACTATCCTGGAGGACTGGCGGAGATAGGGTAGGTGGAACTTGGAAGTAGCTCAACCACAGTGGAATAGGGGTATAAGAAAAATCTTGTTTCTATTCATGCAATATGGTCGGAGCCATGGAAGCATGGAATTCCAGCATTGACTTGATACAACAAAGAAAACAAAAGGTGGAACTTGGGAGCTGCAGGATTGACTTGATACAACAAAGAAAACACAGGGTGTGAGGCTGGGAGCCGTAGATGGTAGGATTAACTTGATACAACAAAGAAAACACAGGTCTATAGGTAGGGGCCACGGGCAGGAGCAACAACCTGCAACATTACAAGAAGTTTATGGATTGTGGATTTTGTCTGAAATGCCAAATTCGCGGGGGCATATTAACATAATATATTATACATTGAATACTCAATTAACTCACGGAGTCAGCATTCACGAATTGGTATGTGATAACTTGTAACTTGGTAAGCCCGCTAGCAACAACACGTATGAGCCACCTTCCAGGTTTAATAATTTTGTTGATGCCATTAAATGTGTTAAACACGTAAGCGCTCGCTACAAACACGAGAACTTCGAAGCGTTCAAGCCATGGGATACTCAGTGTAAGCCCGTCCACGTAAGTTGCTCAATGATATTATTAGAGGCCCAATGGTCCATGATCCATGGATGATCGAACACGTGGATATTGGAGAGTAAGCGAGTCCCACTCCCAAGTCACCTAGCTAGTAGCCGCATTCCCAATTTCCCACTAAAAATTGTTGATGGGTGAAATTTGAAGCTACCCTTCTGTTGCAATTTTAAACAGTAGTGGTTAATTTAATTATTGAAGGGCTTACCATGAAATTAAATTTTTTTTGCATGGTAAAATTTGAAGTGGCCTTCTATGACGTGTGGGTAAAATTTGAAGTGGCCTGAAGGCTTCAAATTTGAAGCCTGGTGGGGACACTCGTGTCCCGTGTCCTCGTGTCGGGTGACTTAGATGAATACATTGTAGAAAGGGGGGAGTTTTAATTTTTTCAATTTTTGGTTTGATTATGAAGTTTTGAGTTTTTTGAAAAGGGTTTCATTTTGAGGTGTGAATTTAATTAAAAATTGGGTTATTTCCAATTTGATCAATATTACAAAACTAGGTTAAACAATAAAAAAATAGTAATTTGGATTAAAAAATCACAAAAAAATGATTTGGGTGAATGAATTACCTGACTAGATGAGAATGCACCGGTGAATTTGTCTCCCCTCCAGCTAAATCGAGCAACACGGATAGTTGAGTGGGCCACAAACCGTCTTCGTCCAGGGTCAATTTCGCCTCTATTCGCGTTTCTGATGCGTGAGTGTCGCGGGTGGTCGGCAATCGGCCGACTGTGTTTTTAAATTCATTTTTAGTTTTCCATATCGCGTACGCGATTTTTAACTACATAACGCGTACGCGTTTTTTAACTACATAACGCGTACGCGTTATTGTTACCTAGCCTACATGTCCAATGACATGTTAGGCTCGGGTCTTACCATGGCAGGTGGTAAATATCAGAAACGCGTTATGTTTTAGGTATCAGGAACGAGATTTGAAAAAAGTAGCATTGCATCTAAAGTGACCCTCATCTTCTTGCACACACCCTCTAGCTGTCCTCCTTGGTGGCTATGGTAATAA
This sequence comes from Larix kaempferi, assembly GCA_027924585.1. Classification (NCBI taxonomy): domain Eukaryota; kingdom Viridiplantae; phylum Streptophyta; class Pinopsida; order Pinales; family Pinaceae; genus Larix; species Larix kaempferi. The sequence continues at coordinate 5,810,883 of BSBM01000438.1, forward strand.
TGGTGTCATTAAAGTGATTGATGCCTGGTTTTACGTGACAACCCTCTTGTGATCTCGACCATTTATCCAACAAGGGTTTTGGGCTTTGGGTCCTAACCCTAACTCCACTATGTTTTACGGAGTTATCGTTTTCCTTAGCATTCAGGTAGTGGCTCTGAGGAGAGGCCGATAGGCCGAGAACATTCAGGGTATTGTTAGCTAGTTTCTTTGGAGTGCCCAGGGTTCGAAGGAGTGACATATTGAAAGCTTAAGGGCCGATACCCATGGTATTTTACAGTGGTAACTTGAAGTAGAAGTTCCAGGGTGTGAGTGACAGAATCTTCTTGGTAGATGATTCAATACTCGGTTGTTTGTTAGGTGACAAACTTCAGAGTTAACGTGCTTTTTTCTTGGTGTCCGATGATGGAGAAAATGGGTGTTGTTTGCAATGTCTTGGCGTTCCACTCCGATGATAATTTCTTAAAGGTAAAGGTTCCCATTTCGAACCCAGCATCTTTCATTCTGCTTGAGAGTTTCAGTTGTTATCATTTCTCCTATATTGATTTCTGTCAACGCTTGTTTTTAACCACCCTCATGTCAAATGGAAGGTACCTTCTTTAATGGCTTCTCGGCTTAAGTTTTTGTAGCTGGCTTCTGCAATTAGACCGGTAAGCCTCGGTGGTTACCTCATTACTCTGGTTAGATGAATGTTGGGCCTTCGTGTGTGTTTTGCCGAGACTTAATATTTTCTATGAGGCTTGTTCTTCGTCGAAAGCCTGTGTACTATTGGTGGCTTGGGGAGGATAAGATCCTCGACCCTTTTGATTTCGTTTGCAGTAGTAATTGTTTTCATTGTATAATCCTTAAGGAAAAATACTCAGGAGAGGGTTTCACCCTGCTATTGTTCTTGGTAACTGAAAAAGATTTAGGTTTTCACTAGACCTGTGATTTTGTGAATGATACTTTGAGCATTGCTCCAATTTGTAAAGAGAAGTCGAAACTTAATGTTTTGCATTTTATTATGTTCTGGATAAATATGTACTGTGTTTTTCTTTTATAAAAGCGCTTGAGTTTAAAGAGCAAATTACTCCAGTTGTATGCATGGAGATTCGTTGTTTTGCAACTAAGGTCTTTCTTTTATTAGGGTTCAAAGGTCAAGAGTTTAGCCCTATGTTAACAACGATCAAACCCTAAAGTGTGATTTTCGTATTTGTCCGGCTGTTATGATATCAATTTTTAGATTCTGAAAACAGATGTCTAAAGTGACTATTCCTATGGATTTACTGTTTATACTTTTAAATTAAAAAGTGATGATGTAGGATCATAATAGTGCTGAGATGGTTCTTAATTCCAGTCTTAAGAAATGTAATTAGTAATCGTTTTTGTGCCTAAGTTTATGATTTTCAATGTGTTGCTCGTCATTCATGTCTGTCGATTTTTAAGTATTGGCCGAGAGCCAATGTCTTCTATTCATAACTGTGTAATGAGGTTGTAACTGTTTTTCTTGTCTTGATGTTGACTATAAATGTTTGAACCTTAGCGAAATTCTAAAACTGAGAGATGGATGTTAATAGTTCTAGGGTTGGTCGATGAAACTCTGTTTAGATAAAAATAATGATTCTTTGCTTTAAATAGTTGTGATAACTATGGAAAGTAATAAAACCAAAAGATAGGGTTTCGAATCCAATATTAAATCTGAATGGGATTTAGCTGCGGTTTTTAAATAAATAAATAATGTGAAAGAAAAGAATGCAATGTTGTGCATAAGGATTTGTGCGAAATAATTATGCATTGTTTGGAATAGAAATAATTTTGTGTACTTAAGAAATAAATTATTTTGCAGTTGTTATTTCAAATAAAATTTGTGAAATAAAAATACAGTAAACCTAAACATTTAACTGATGGAAAGAATGAATAATGAAAACGTAGAATTATATTATTTAACACATAATGTTAATAGTAGGAGAAACTAATGAAATATAACAGTATTGATCTTTTCATTCATCTGGCAATATGCCTATCAATTTATCTATCTTAATTTCTTCTCTGTACTAGAGTACAATGCAGATCCATTAGCATGGGGAAAAATGCAGAGAAATATTTTATTCATTTCATCTTACATAATCATTTCTATGCAGAATCCTAATTAGATCAGAGACTGAAATATTCATATTTGTTTGATAAAACCCTTAACAACAGTAAATCAATAATTGCAGATTGAAATTTAAACTACTTAGAATTAGAAAAGACGAGTAGAACCTGTAAATGAAGATAAGGCCAACAAACACCTAAGGAGGCCTATTCCTCCCCAACATTTTCCAGAAGCAGCCAAAACTACTTGCTTCCTTTGGACCCCCGATCTTGTTTACTGAACCACTAAGTAGATGGAATCTGTGTAGAAGCAAGGCACTCAGTAAAATAACTTCTGCACTCAGCAGTGTAACTTCTGTACTCAAAATATATCTTATGCACTCAGCAATATAACTTCTGCACTCAAAATATGCCTTCTGCACTCAGCAATATAACTTCTGCACTCAGTAGTATAATGGGAAGACTTACACCATGATCAAAAACTCAACATATCCCCTCATCAAATCTCTTGGGTGCAAGCACAGCAAAACTCCAAGGTAAATTTCCTCGTCAAGAAAAGTGATGAACCTCAGTTCATAATTTGATGGCTCTTATATAGATTGCCCAGGTCTTTAGTGGTTGGTTTTGAATAAATGAGCCTCAAGCTCCAGTCCCACCTTCCAGGGCACTATGACCACATTTCAAGGGAGTTGTCCCATACCAACAACTAGTTAGTTGCATCATGATGCTGCCACTTATCCATTGCCTTCTACCCCAGATTCCATTCCACCTAGTGGGTCAGTAACCACTCTTTCAACAGTCCCCTTAGGTGTTTGTCTCCAATTTAATTTATTAAATAATAAAATATTGTGCAATTACAGTCATCCTTGGACACTTGTCCAATATAAAACTTTACAATAAAAGTTAACATAAAGTTTCTAACATAAAATGTTTTTCAGCAAAAAGGGCATGTTACAGTCTTCCACATATTCCTCAATAAAAAGAAAACCTTCAGCTTCCCCAAGAGTAACTTTGGAGAGTCTGTCTGCAACATCATTAAGTTCTAAAGACATGGTCAAAGGAAATATCTGCAAAAGAATCCATAAGTCGATTAACCCTTGAGCACCAATGATCCAGTGAGAGTACATGTAGACCATACAACTTCTTAGCCCATTTGACAATAACTAAATGGTCACCTAAAACCCATAATGAATCAATGCCCACTGTAGATGCAAATTTGAGTAAACAGCACAAAGCCAATAACTCAGCTTTGCTGTTTGAACCAATCCCACAAATCATCCACAACTTAAATTGATGTTCTTCATTAAGATGTAGATTTATCTCAGCACCACAGATGCCACTCTGAGCAGCCCCATCAAAGAAACCTATAGCATAATTCAAAACTGGAGGATTAGTAACCTCTTTGGGCTTGTTTCTAATCACAGTTCATAAACATATTCTTTATACATGCTCATAATTCTCACACAGCTAGCAGAAACATTCAATGATTTATCTTCAAAAATATAAAAGTTTTGTGGATTTCCATATGTCCCAACAAATGAAAACATGAAGCATTTTATGAGCAAGAAAATTCTTAACCCACTATTCAATATTTCCATACACATAATGAGTTCCCAAGCCATGTTTGATTCCAAGATCTGTAGTGACAACTTGCCACACCTTTTTTCTATAATTTCAATACAAATAAATACGATTCATAGTCTCACAATCTTTCTTACACAGAACACATATGTTTGGTCCATACCAACCCCTTCGAAGAAGGTTGTCCCAAGTAAGAATGCAATTCTCACAAGAAATCCAAAAGTAACATTTGAGTTTCAATGGCATATGCCACTTACAAATTCTATTGTACCACCATTTAGAAACTATATTTGAAAGATAATTTGAAAGCTTAGAATATGCAGCCTTTGCAAACTCCTGACATGTAGAGTGATTGAAGGACCAAACCATTTCATCCTCAGTATCTCTTAATATAGTAGTAGTTTTGTTCAAAGAAAAAATATAATCATTCCATTCTTTAGCCCAAATACTTCCTAGCCCCAAGTCCTCAGCAGTCAACCAATAAGAAACAAAACACCTCATCCAATGAGGTCTTTTAATATGCGCCAAAGTGTGAAAACCAAACTCAACAAGATAATCCAGGAGGTAAGATGATAGAACATAATTATCATCATTTCCAATGATTGGATCAATCCCAATAAGGACCTGTGAACCATTATCAACATTCCAAGAAAGATCGGGCCTACTAATACATGGAAAATACCTTACAAAACCATTCCACAAATTTGAAACATTATGAACCTTTTTTCCAGAACTTATCCAACCCACAATATTTCCCTTGAGATCCTTCCATGTGTTCATGCAGGAAACTTTAAAAAAACATTTTTATCAATTTAGTAATGTTGGTATAGTTGGAATCAAGGTGTGTGTGTGTGTAAATAACATAATGCAAACAACATATGTTACCTCAATGCAAACAACATATGTTATAGTTATGTTGAGTAGATTAAAGTTGTTGGTATAGTTGGAATCGAAGTATAGATAAGATAATGCAAATAACATATGTTTTCATTATGTTGAGTTAGATGGGTCCCTAATAGTTTTGGGGATGAGGTTGAGTATTATGATTTTCTTCTTTCATAAACAGTTGGTTAATATGGATAATAGAGTTGTTTTCTTGTTTTTCCATGTGATATGGATAATATATGGTTGTTTTTCCATGAAGTAATATTTAGAGTTGTTTCATAGGTTAATATGGATAATAGAGTTTTTTATACTATGAAATGAGAACTTTATACTATGAACAAGAATTCTAGACATAAAAACGATGATTTTTGCCAAAAAAACACCAAAAACACCCCTCAAATAGAAAAGTGTTGATACCAGTATACACGTTTTTTTTCAGGGTAAAAAATAGAGCCATGGCCTAAACATCACATACTATTGTTTACAAAAAATGTAAAATCAACCTCTAAATTGGAAAAGTTTTTTTTCTTCAAGAGATAAATTACAACTTTTTTGAAGCTTGCATATTAAACAAAAAAAATTCATAAATAATTTCACCACTCTAACCATATAAAAACAAAGAAATTGTGATGTGATTCATAATGAAATAAGATATTAGACCATACAAGAACAAATGATTCATATAAATTTTCAAAAACTCCTTTAGAGTTTCAATTACAAACATCATACTAATAAAAAACATCTAAAATGCTTCATGTGAAATTATTCAAATTCATCCATGGATTCTGACACCCCATCAGAATCTACATTTTTTGCAGATGAAGGACTGGATGAAAATGTAGATGACCCATATTCTTCTCTATTATCAATGGGTGCACCATCTGAGTCTACATCTATGCCCATCATTTTCAGATGCCATATTCCTTCAGGATCTACAGCTTGGTTTTTAACAGACTCCCATTTTGCAACTTCTTGTTTGGAAAAAACCTCTTGATAATATCTATAGTCTTGGAGCGAAGAGTATCTTTCTTTGTCAACTTGAAATCATAAACAATTATATCAACTTCCTCTAATTTCAAGATGTCAATGCGGCAACGATTTATTTTTTGACCCTTTATTTTTCTCAACCACCATCTCTTCCTTGTACACAGCATCAAATGGGTGTGTATCTATTGCATACCAATGTACTTCTATTGATACTACTTCTTCATTTTCTTTATTGACCTTCATAGATTTTGCAATCTAGAATGGATAATGGCGTGCATCATATGTAGATGTGAGGAACCTGCAACAATTAATTGATGAAATGCACAATATATTGGATCACAGAATACTTTTATTGATCACGAGACACTTTGAGGGGGAAACCTCCCTTGAGCAAGCTCAACACAAATAACTTTACGATGCCTTCATTGGCCTCAACACACACTTATATACTAAATCTAGGCGCCAATACTATGGGTCAAAACCATGGGCCAATACAAACTATAGATCAACAAATACTACGGGCGGTTTATAAAGCATATGCACCCAACAACAATAACACAAACCATGGAACAATTACTACGGGACGACTTACAAAGCATATGCATCCAACAACAATATACAAACAAAGTAAAGAGAAGGGTTGACATGGGTGCCTAACATCCCCTCCCCCTTAGAAAAAGCTTTGTCCTAAAAGCTTTAGATGTGGAAATTGCCGTTGAATCTGAAGGAGTGGTTCCTATGTAACATCCTCTAGTTGCATTTTGTGCCACTAAATTAAGACCTCTGTGATAGAGCGAGAGCGAAGCTAGCGAGTGTGCGTATTGAGGACAGAAATAGTTTGTCCTTTGATGTTGGTGCCCAGAACTTTCTTCAGACAAGAGACATGAAATACTGGATGAATGCGGGAAGAAGGAGGAAGTTCCAATTTATAAGCAACGGACCCAATCTTCTGAAGAATCCTATATGGCCCATAGAACTTGGGAGTGAACTTATGACACCCTTTGAGTTTCAAGGAGGATTTCTTGTAAGGCTAGAGACGAAGAAAAACCATATCACCTACTTCAAAAGTGCACTCAGAACGGTGTTGATAGGCTTGTTGCTTCATGCGATTTCTTGCCATGTGAAGATTTTCCCACAAAATGCGAAGAATCTGATCGCAATTTCGAAGGACTGTGTCAACTGCCTGAACTGGAGAACTGCTCGGGGTGTATGGAAGAAGAAATGGTGGTGTCTGACCATAAACTGCTTCATATGGAGTCATTTTAGAGGCAGTGTGGTAAGAGGTATTGTACCACCATTCAGCAAGAGGGAGCCACTTTGCCCACCGATGTTGTTGTTCATAGGTGAAGCAACAAAGATAAGTTTCCAAGCATTTATTGATAATTTCAGTCTGACCATCTGTTTGTGGGTGATACCCTGAACTCATTTTCAGTTTGGTGCCAGTGTGGTGAAATATTTCTATCCAAAAATGACTGGTGAAAGTCACATCACGATCCGAGACAATGGAAGAAGGGATTCCATGAAGACAAAAGATTTGGTCTAAGAAAATTTGAGCGACTGAGGAGGCTATATAGGGATGGCTGAGAGCACAAAAAATGACTATATTTGGAGAGGCGATCAACCACAACCAAAATCACTGTCTTCCCTCCAGATTTAGGGAGCCCTTCAATGAAATATCTAGAAATATCTGTCCAAATCCGGGTAGGTATGGGAAAGGGTTCGAGCAATCTTGGAAGGAGTGTCGTTTCACCCTTATTACACTGGCAGGTATCACATTCAGCCAACATCTGTTGAATTGTCCTTTTCATGCCCTACCAAAAGAAGTTACGTCGTCCCGTTCATACATTTTTAGGAACCCGGAGTGCCCTGCCGATGGAGAAGCATGGAGTTCATAGAAGACATCTTGGTGAAGATCTGTGCTCTCGGGAAGCACCAAACGACCCTTGTATCTCAGGGAATCACCATCCCAAGAGTAATGTGGTTCAGCAAAAGGGTTGTTGGCCAAGTGTTGGATGATTTGAGATAATGAAGAGTCACTGACATATCCCTGTTGAACAGATTGCAACCAATTTGGAACAGGCATAGAAATAGATGAAAGAGAACCTTGGTCAACAAATGTGCGAGAAAGAACATTCACCACAATATTGTCCTTACCCTTCTTGTAAGTGATCTCATAGTCATAACCCATGAGTTTGCTAACCCGTTTATGTTGTGCTAGGGAGGATACACGCTGTTCCAAGAAATATTTCAGACTCTGGTGATCAGTCTTGATGCAGAAATGATTCCCTAATAGGTAGGCTCGCCACTTCTGTACTGCATGCAAAATAGCCATCATTTCCTTCTCATATGTAGAGGAAGCTAAATTCTTACCTGAAAGGGCTTTGCTGGTGAACGCAATGGGGTGTTCATCTTGAAGAATAACATCACCAAGTCCATTGCCACAAGCATCACTCTCAATAGTGGAGGGCTTGGAAAAATCAAGCATAGCTAGAACAGGTGTAGTACACATAGCTTGTTTTAGTTTTTCAAATGCACACTCAGTAGCATGTGTCCATGTAAAAGCATCATTTTTCAATAGAGCAGTTAATGGAGCTGCAATCTTCCCATAATCCTTGAAAAACTTGCAGTAGTAGCCAGTCAACCCCAAAAAACCACGAAGGCTCTTGAGTGTCTAAGGAGGCGACCAATTGTTCATGGCAGCGATTTCGGCAGGATCCACGCGAACCCCTTGTGTTGAGATAATGTTCCCAAGATACTAACCTTCCTTCTGTCCAAAAACACATTTAGACTGTTTGGCATGGAGATGATGGTCAGAGAAAAGTTGCATTACAAGATCCATATGTTGGATATGTTCAGCCCATGTTTTACTGTAGTTGAGGATATCATCAAAGAATACCAAAATGAATTTCCACAAATAGGGCCAGAATATTTTATTCATCAAGGCCTGGAAGGTGGAAGGAGCATTAGTGAAGCCACAGGGCATGACCAAAAACTCATAGTGGCCATCATGTGTGTGGAAAGCTGTTTTGGGGATATCATCCTCATGAACCTGAATTTGATGATACCCAAAACGAAGATCCAACTTGGAGAAAAATTGAGCACCATGAAGCTCATGAACAATAGGAATTGGAAACTTATCTTTGATGGTGAGGTGATTAAGTGCTCGAGAGTCAATGCAGAGGTGCCATGGCCCATATTTTTTGCGGACAAGAAGAACTAGTGAAGAAAAGGAACTAGTGCTTGGGCAAATAATACCTTGCTTCAGTAAGTCCCGAACGAGCATTTCAATCTCTGTTTTTGGTGAAATGGGTGGCGATAGGGCCTGATGTTGGGAGGAACGCTTCTAGGAAGGAACTAAATATGATGGTCCTCTGGCCTTGAAGGTGGCAATCCCACTGGTTTAGCAAAGACACCTGTATATCGATCCATAATTTGTTGTGGATCCAAAGGAGTAGTGGAAATCGTTGATGGTTGCATCTAAATGAAATGGATCTGAGCGATGACACCATGCGAATTCTTCTTAAGGATTTTTTCCATCCGATGTGAACTGATGATGCTCAGAGACCCTGTTTGTAAGTCTGTCAATGTGTGTTTTTGTCCATTAGGGGGGAACTGCATCCAAAGTTCAGCAAAATCCCATAAGATGGGGCCAAGTGTGCGTAGCCATTGAGCGCCCAAAACCACATGACATCTGCCTAAGGTCAAGGCAAACATGTCAAAGCACGAGTTATAATCTCCCATAGAGATACGCACATTACGACACTTCCCTTTGCAAGCTAAGGTGCCCCCATTGGCAACCATGACTTCAAAGTTGGAGAAAGGGTGGATAAAACAATCAGCCTATTTGGTGATACGATGGTCAATGAAATTATGAGTGCTACCGGAATCAATGAGTATTGTAAGAGGAAGATTTTTAAAGTAACCTCGGACCTACATTGTTTGGGGGGTGGTGATTCTAGCTAAAGCATGGAGAGATATCTCTAGCTGGTCATCCTGAGACGGAGGGTCAATAGGTGGCTTCTGAATGTCGATTGGAGCATCAATTGTATCTAGAGCTTCTTCACCAATTTTAGAGGCAGGTGGAGAATCCACATCCAAGAGATATAGATTTTGTTGAACACATCAATGTCCCCGAGTGAATTTCTCATCACAATTATAACAAATCCCATTTTCTCTGCGTGCCTACATCTTTGTTTCAGACAAATGCTTGATAGGAGTTGATCGAGGAGCTGGCGGGATGGGAGGTCGTTGAGAACCCATATTTCGGAAGGGAACAAGAGTGGATTTGGAGCGTTGTTGGGCTACAATCTTGTCTTCTGCCAACTTAGCCAACCCCAGGGCTTCCATCATTGTGTTGGGACAGAACATTTTGACCTCGGAGCGGATTGCATCCTTTAGACCACTAATAAAACAACTCTGGTAGAAGCCATCAGGAAATCCTTTGGTGTGGTTGGCGAGTTTCTCAAATTCGATTTGATACTCTCTCACAGTGCCAATTTGGCGAAGTTTAATGAGGGCTCCTATGAAGTCATCAAAAGAACTAGGACCAAATCGTTGCAAAAGGAGCTGGCAAAAATCTGGCCATTTTGGCTCTTCATGAGCCTTGATGTACCAACGATACCATTGAAGAGCTTCATGTTCCAAATGAAAGGATGCAAGTGGAAATTTGTTGACATCAAAAGTATTATGCAGATTGAAATATTGTTCTACACGATAGACCCATCCAGTCGGATCAGTACCATTGAAGCGAGAAAAATCAAGCGTCGGACCACGAAAATTGTTGGAAGAAGAGAACCCATTCTCTGATGAAGACTCGAATTGTCATTTGTTGTTCATGGTTGAATGCTCAAGATGGAAGCTGAGAAATTTTTCATCCAGATCCTAGAGTTTGGCTTGGATGGCTGCAAGTGTTTCCTCCATGGTTTTTTTCCCTGCGCGGGTGACAACCATAACCAAGAGTTTTTTTTTTTTGAGTGGGTAGGAAAACAAAAACAAAAACTGTTTCAGTAAATGAAAATTTGGATTTGGAAAAAAATATGAATGGTAAGTTGGGTTTCACTAGGTTTTGGACACTGTGAATGGACAGGGAGGCCAAAAAAGAGGATTTCATAAGTAGGGTGAAAGAATGAGAAATTTTGGTAGAGAGGGACAAAGAAGCATAATTAAGAAAGGAACTCTGTGGTAAAATTTGACGGCGATTGGGTGAAAGGCGAAGAAGTTATGGCAAACCCTAAAAATAGACAAATGTGAGATTTTTGGCTTTGGGAAGTGGAATTTGGGATAGGTTCCTCAGGAATGAAATATGCAAAATGGGATTACAAGGGTGTCAGGAAAGTTTCAAGGGAAACAGAGTGAAAACAAGGGAGATATGGCGAAAAAACATATTTTTATACTCTTTTTTTTCAGGAATGGATCTGCAATGGCGCGGAAGGGATCGGAAACAGATAGATCTGCAACGACGTGGAAGTGATCGAAAATAGAGGGATCTGCAACGGCACGGAAGTGATCGACAACAAATGGATCTACAATTGCGCTGAACTGACCGGCAATAGTTCTAGACAGAGGAAATCTGCAATTTTGCAGCTAAAAATAGATATGGACCCCAAGTATGCTTGGCTTCCTAACGGTTCAGGGGATTCACTCAGCCACCAATGTTGTCTAACGGCTTGCATATTGGAGCAGTACCCCTCACTCCACGGCTCAGATAAAACTGATAATCGCTTTTCCACAAATGACAGCTCTTGGTTGACCTCATGGGTGGGAACTAGTCAATCAGGTAGGGGTCGTTGCCCTTTTCGCTGGCAGGTCCTCTCAATGGGCCAGCTACTTCGGGGTTCATGTGGTACTCCTCACAATGAGTTTTAGGGCTTACGCCTATGCCTAAGTACTTCCCACAGTTGAGTGGATAGGGATTATTCCCAGATCCGAACCTGCAACAGATGTGAAAAAAAAATTGGTAGAAATTTCACCCAACGAGCCCAAGAAAGTGCTCTGATGCCAGATGTGAGGAACCTGCAACAATTAATTGATGAAATGCACAATATATTGGATCACAGAATACTTTTATTGATCACGGGCCACTTCGAGGGCAACCTCTCTTAAGCAAGCTCAATACAAATAACTTCACGATGCCTTCATTGGCCTCAACACACACTTATATACTAAATCTAGGCGCCAATACTATGGGTCAAAACCATGGGCCAATACAAACTATGGATCAACAAATACTACAGGCGGCTTACAAAGCATATGTGCCCAACAACAATAACACAAACTATGGATCAACAATTACTATGGGACGACTTACAAATCATATGCGTCCAACAACAATATATTAACAAAGTAAAGAGAAGGGTTGACATGTGTTCCTAACACTGCAATCATGCAACCCTCCTTGATATCTTGTACTGAGCCCCTGCAAATTTCTTCCATCTCTCGACGCTTTGCGGATGATCTTCTAGAGCCAATATACATTTCTCTTTCCTCTGCTTGAGAAAACTCAACACCTCGAGGTTCAGCATTTGTTACCTCATTTTCATTTGATAAAATTTGTGTCCAAGCAAATGGAGACTTCAAATATATATCTCCATTTGTAGAGTTTGAAATTATGAAACTTTGCTCCATGAAAAAAGACTCCCACCAAACAGAATCAGCAACATCAAAGTACCCATATGTATCTTTGATAGACTTTTTCATTCCTTCCAAGCATTGAGAAGAATCAACATCTCTACAATGTTTCCTTCATTAAGAATCTCTGCAAATGATTGCAATAACAATATATTTTAAACATACATTTGACGATTTGTGATGAATTTCAGAAATGCCAAACCTGATGAAGGTCCCCAATCTGTGTTAGTTGACTACTTCTTACCCCACAGTAGTGTTTTCCCATAAATATTTTTTATACGAAATTGATGTTGAAATCTAATGTCATTAATGTTTTCAATGCACCTTTCTTCACTATGCGATCCAAACATAAATCTTCGCATGTCAACAGTTTCTTCCCATTTCTGTACAATAGGCTTTGGATGTATGTTTTTCTTATAATTTCAACCAATGATGGTAGGATCCCGACTTTCTTCCTCCTCAATGTCCTTGCAGAATGGTTGAACATTTGATCAATATGATCATGCGTATGCCCAACAAGAAAGAAACCAACTTTTACCTTTTTAAAAATTTTCAATTCAACAAGCATGCTTAGATAACCAAACACAACCTGATTTTTGTTTTCTCGGCTTGTGTTGTCCAATTGTAGAGATAGAACTTCAGGAAGATCACCAGGCCAATGAGTAAGGACATGGTGAATTATGATGATGGTCAAATTTGCATCATTGTGAATAATTGGAGCTGTAAAGTAAACCCTTGGAAACATTTCACCATTAAAAACTATAACACCCAACTAAGTGAAACTGAATAAAATTTTCCTCCTTTAAATTCTTTGGCACACTGAAAAAATGTGGCAAGAGTGTTTTTTTCTGATCCATACCATCAATTATCAAACCCATATACTTATGTGGAGCATCATAACACTTCTTGCGATGTTTGTACAACTTTTGTCATTCATTTGATTGTTGATTGTGATATTCTTGCAGTGCATTGATTATGGAATCTACAAACAACATAACAAAAAAACATTGATAACTAGTTTTAATAATTGATATTTATCTTTAAAAAAAAACAATTTTGTAAACATACATCTTTCTATCCCTTTTGATCTATCCCTTATTTCTTTAAGAGAAGAACATGTACTGCAGATCCACATCCTTTGACCTCTTTGAAATGCGGACGGTGTTGAACTTCTTTTTCCATACTCTTGTGAAATATGCATATCCGGTGAAGTTGTCATTTCCTTGACCACCTTGAACATAATCCTTGTATAAGTTGTAGATTTTTTGCCTTGTGAAATTATATGGAATGTGTATTGTTTCTCTATTTAGCATACTCTCTCCATGCTTTGGAAAAGAAATCATGCATCCATGATATTTTAATGTGTGTTGATGGGCCAGTGATTCGTCCCTGATAATCGTCAGAATAAAATGTATGATCATTTTCCAGTCTTGTTTGGATTCTTGATAATCAAAGATTACCAATTGAGTGAATCTATTTGAATGCCTTGCTACAAAGAAGAACATTTCCATCGCGATAATCATAACCTGTCCTTGTAGAAATCATGCATCCCACTAAATATGAATTTTGCATACTTATGTTCATTGATAAATACATCTTCCTTTTCTCCAAGGCATAATTGTAGCCTATACCTTTCAAACAATTGTTGAGGTAACACTCACTTGAAATCAAATGAGTAATGGAACTTAGACTTGTGAGCAATTCTTTCCTAGACCTTGTATAACTGGAATGCTTTGGATTGACATAAAAAGGTCTAGTCCTACACTTAATCCTGTTCATTATTGGATTATGTCTCTGCATTTCATGGACCATTATGTCTGCAACAACATCCTCATTATAATGAATGTTTTAATAATAATGCATTAACTAATTTCATTTTTTAAATCTCACATTTGTAAAACAAGTAATGTTAAATCTAATCTAGGCTATATAAACCATTTAGATTTCCTACCATTCATCATTGAATTTGGAGCAATTTAGTAACACTTTCAAAGTTAGTGTTTTTTCCATTTTTAATAAATTTGTTAGTTTTATTGTTAATTTGGCAATGATTATTTTATAGCTTTATTAATTTTTTTTTACATTGTGTTTATCCCACATTTTAAGAGTGGTAAACTTAAACCTAATCTATCTTATTAATACATTATTGTTTATAATTTGGAGCAATTCACAAAGGGCTTTCAAGAAGAACAAGAAGATTGCAGAGAGGAGCTTCTAGTACTTTCAAGAGAAGAGGCTCTACCACTTTCCGGGTTAGTTATTTTTTATTTTTTATTTTTATTTTTAAATGTATTTTTTTTAAATTCATGTAGTATTAATTGAGGCAAAGCTTTCCCCCCCTATCCCACGAATTTTAGTTTTTATTTTAAAAACAAAAAATGAAACCTACTCAAATGCCCCTAAACTATATATTAAAAAAAATACATTTAAACTACTCCCAACCCCACTAAACTATATAATAAAAAAATTTAAAAAAAAAACAAATAAACCTACCCCATAAAACCCCCTAAACTATACAATAAAAAACATTTACAAAAAATTAAAACCTAACGCTTCACCTTCCTCCCCGCCCTCCCTTCCCTCTAAATAGTTGGCACTTGGACGATTAAATTTGGGTAAATAACTATTTTACTTCATAACCAATGAATGAATGCATTTTTTGCCTATTTGTAAGATTGATGTGTTATACTTTAGAACATGTAATAGTTGACACTTCCACATTAAATTTGGGTGAACTATTTTACTTCATAATTAATTAAATTTTTGTTTATTTCTAGCATTTATGTGTTAGCATTTACAACATGATTCCAAATTGAAATAGTTGGTCCTTGAATGATTGTAACCTAAAATATATTATATTAAATGCATTTTTAAGTTGATAATATAACAATGAGTTGGATATTAGTTTTGTAATAATTGCATATTAATAAACCAACATAGATCCATCTTAATGCTCTATCAAGCACTGAGTCTAGGGATCAAATTCCTTTAGGTGCAAACCCCTTTTTGGAGTCATAAACTTCCTCAAGAGATTTGATCCCTATCAACCCTTAATAGAACCAGAGTTAAGATGGATCTATGATGGTTAATCATAAAGCTAACTCGATCCAAATGTTAATGTCTAATTAAAACTTGAATAATGTTTTTGTTATATAAATAATATCCCTCACCAATAAGCAATCATCATATTATTTATACGATCAACTCTTTTATTCGTTCTAGTACCAAATACATGAAAATGTCTTCTTTTTTTAAATACATAAATAAGAAAAGGTTTGTATTATAAAATCTAAGCACAACCATTCTTTACAAAGAGTACTAATAGAGTTAATATCATCAAAATTGTGCCTTCTACGCAAAGTCCCTTATACATATATCTATGTGTTAAACAAAAGTTTGCCTACAAGTTTTTTAATCACCCTCTTCTAGGACATGTGTGCTATAAACGTTAATACATTGATTACAAAGGAGAACACAAAAAAACATAAAAACGCATAATACAAAAAGGAGACCATCTATATATTCATGCCTATCCAATCTTCTGAATATGGGTTGAATAACAGAGACTTCATCCATAGGCCAAACTTTGTTGAAAAGAAATTATTCGCAATGGCTACAGTGGTTCACCTTCACAAGTTGGCTCAAATCTTTCCTAACCTCATCCATCAAATCTATTTGTTCTCATGTTGTCGTCCAATTCATTGATGCGTGACTACAAGCAGGAAAGGATACTGGAATTGAAATGAGCGTCCTTGGAGAAGACAAAAATGTGTTGGAGAACCCTCTCGTTAGCTTCTTGAACAACCTGAAACATCTTCTTGAGGTCTTTCAAGTTTCGTATGAAATTTGTGAAAATCTCCCTCCAAGAAGACATGATTCCTTCTACTTCTTATACAATAGGGAAGAAGCTTCTTTCTAAGGCTAAATTCTTCCTACTCTGCTCTCCCCACTGTTCTGCACTCACTGAGAAATTTATGCTCTGATTGCAAGGGCTAAGGAAATTTACAAGAGGAGAGGTCTTGGAATCGTTCCCTTGAACTGGAGAAATCTTCCTGAAATGAGAGAGGGAGTCTATCATCTCCAGAGTCTCTGTTCCATAGACGAAAAAACCACAATGTAAATCTTTTGCATAGAAACCTACCTTCTGGGACATTCTTGAAATGCCATAAGTTTCCATCTTCTCGCCTTGTCTGTCTTGCTTAATCACCATCAGTTTGAATGCGTGAGCGTGCACGGAGGAAAGGAGGTACAGACTAACGTCTTCAATGGCATTAATGCCCATAACACACCTTGATACCCTGGCATTTAACTTGCCTTGTGTTTGGATTGCATGGAGGCCGCCAACTATCGATTGATCTAGCTTAGCCTCGTGAGTGGAGCTTAGAGAGGGAGACATGGTTATCCCCCAACTTTTCTTCGTGGTATTCAACCTTCTACCTGCCCCTTGAATGCTTCCTAGGATCAAGTTTGTATCGGGTGTCAGGGATCCACTTCCTAACCATATTTTGATTATTGAACGCCATCATTCCTTAATCATTCTTTGAGCCTTGACTGGCCAGTTCATCTACCAGACTATTATTCTCTCTCTTGGCATGATAAAAGACCACGATGTCGGGGATGTCAAGATTAAGAATGCACTTTTGAATTATTCCACAACTAGAGGGGTCTTCTTTGAAAGTTCTGCGCATTTTTTGAATCACATATCCAGAATCTCCAAAGACATGTAGTTTTGGTATGCTTAATTGGGAGGCCATTTCCATACCTTGATAGAGAGTCAACCACTTTGCTTGATTGTTGGTTTTCTTTCCTAGACCCCAAGCAAAAGTATTCACAATTTTTCCTTCAAGATCAAAGATGACCCCTCCTGTTCCTGCCACCCAGAAAATGTCTTTTTCCATTACATTTTATTTTTCAATTTGCAAGTTTTTTTTTTATTTTTTTTATTTTTTTTCATTTTCTTTCATTTTTATTTCTGATTAAAATACTCAAATTACTTTATTACAAGTATTTAAAAAAACAAAGCTATATTATTTCATCTAGATTTAAAAAAAAAACATTCAATTTAACTAGACAATCTCTTTTACGTTTTTAATTTTTATTGATATAAAGAACATAGGATAACTACATTTCATTTTAAAATTTAAAAAAAAATCAAGTAAAATAAAATAAAAATTAACCTATATTTAAATATTTTTAATCTTTCTTTAAATATTAAATATGATAAATCAGCTTTTTTAAATATAGAATGCTATAAATTACTTTTTGTGGCAAAATATTTGTGAAACGGAAGTAGAAAATGCTCATTAGAATGTGTGAAATCATGGGTGTCTTTAAACGATGTTGCCTTACAATATTCATAACAAAATGCGTAACAAGATGTTGCCACGTACAATTTTTTTTGGCTTTGCTTGCAAATCATAAAATGCCATATGAGAAAAAGGTTTGAATCAGCATAGGTTGCAAAACAAAGAACATTCAAAATCTAAAAAATTGACCCTATAACCATAATTACATTACAAGCATTGGTTACAAAAATTGTAAAGCAACTACAACAACTATGAGTAGTCATAACCTTGAGATTAGAAAGTAACAAAAAGAATGCAAGTACAAAAGCTTGCACACTACAAAAGTTCACCATCCATGGAGAAACAAAACCACAAATTTGAAATACCATGGAGTAACAAAAATGCAACTTCGAATATAGTAAAAACAAATGCAACATAATGTCATGAGCCACATTCTAGAACCTAACATTATCAACGCCTCTACACAATACAAAACAATCTGAATGTCATTTCATAAAAGTAAAACTAGCATTGTTGTGCAAATAAAGTTGAATGGTCATTATTCTTGGCCTTCTAATTTTAATATCTATAAAGATTCCAAACTAAGCAGTTGAATTGTCCATGTCTCTAATTGTAGTGTAGAGTTAGTCGATGCTAATTGGGTCATATGGATAAAGTTTTGTTTTATTGTATAAACTTTGAATAACATTGTTGTTTAAAAATAAGGGTAACATTCAAGTATGTACACTACATTGAATTACAATTATCTAAGTACCTAAGGTGCATACACATTGCACCAATTGTGTGCACCTTGTGTTGATCCACATCAGGTGCATAAGCCTTGCACTAAGGGCATTCACTTGCCTTAATACCACACTAAATGCACATACCTTGCATCGAGTGTAAACCTAGGTGCATTTATCCACACTTGACTAGGTGTGCACACCTTGCACCAAGTGCGAGCCTAGGTGCACGCACTAAATGCACACACTTTGCACCGAGTGTAAACCTAGGTGCATTTGACCACACTCGACTAGGTGTGCACACCTTGCACCAAGTGCAAGCCTAGGTGCACACACCTTGAACCTTACACCTTACATTAGGGGCGCACACCTCATATAAATCTTCTCTTAAGTGCACACAAGTTGCACTAGGAGCATGGTGCAACTTGCCCTAATCTCACACCACGTGCACCTTACACCCAATGCATAGCCAAGTTCATCTATCCCACACCCATTGACATTGCATGCACCTTATCTCAATCTCACACTAGGTGCACATGCCTCACACCTAATGCATCCATCCCACACCCGAGTGTGGGATCATGCATTGCAACCTACATTCCTTGACAAACTGAGGCACATCCGCTATTTAATAAAGGAATTTGTTTGTATATTATTGCGATACTACATAAGGAAACATAATCATATGCATTATTGCACTGATATGTGATATGATTCACTGTATACGTATACAAATAATCTAAGTCTAGATAAAATAATTACATAGAACTTAAATGAATGAGAGTTAAAACCATCAAATATAAAAACGATATTTCAACCTATATAGAATATATATATGCATAGTATCTTACATTGGTGATCTACGACAACATGGTTTTATGGGTTTGGTTGTAGCTTCCAATCATGTAAATGATCACAATAATTTTCGTATTTAGATTTTTCTGTTGAGACAACTTCAGCATATTTGTAGTTGTTACAAGGTGATTTTTTATAAGTGAGTCAAGCAACCATGGGCTTCAAGAACCTTGTTTTAGATATGGAACTTTGGACTTATTTCAACTTGGGATTATTATTAATAAGTGTAGTTATTAGGCTTGATCACCTTAATAGTCGTGCTATCTTCTCGGCATGATGGATTGCTATTCGATAGTTGCATATAGAAATGATGAACAAAGTTTGAGCAATGGACTTGTGGATCTATTGTGTTTAATTGCAAGTACATCTGGAGAATCTTGTTGATGATCGAATGTGACTAAAGAACACCCTGAATCTAGAGCTCAAGAAGAGGAGAAGAGAGAGGAGCAAACTCTTTCGACATGGATTCTTGCAATAATTGTGGTTTGAGTCTAGTTTGTATCTAGAATTTTTGGTTGATTAAAGGACGAGTCAACAAATAGTGGTGGGAGCCTATTGGGTCTTCATTGCAGATGAACACACTATTATTGTTTTGCTCTAGATTGGGGTCATTTATTAGTTAGTTGGGTTATGACCTTGGAAAAATAAAGGTTTTGTTGTAAATGGTAAAAGTGGAGCATTTATTGGCCACCTTCATCAAACATTGTATAAATAGGGGTTTGGGGGGAGGGGGTTCGGGATCATTGTGGATATCTTGGTTTTACCTTCTTGTCATGAAGAACCTCTCGACTATAAAAAGTTGTGGGTGCAATGTAGCGCAAAGAGAGTGATCCAATGTAGCTCCCTGTCCACCATGGCCGATGGGAAAGGGAGGCACATGTATTTAATTAATTTTAAGTTAATAGAGCAGATTTGGAGATTATGTTAGTCTATTTTGTGTTCTTGTAGTTTTGAAAAAGTTGAATCTAGTTGAGAAAATAGTGATTGTTGTGATTTTATGAATTTTTTACTTGTTTAGAATAAGATTTTACTTCAAATAAATGTTAGCTATGTGAAAAACTTTAACAATTTATATATGGGTGATGGAGGTAGATTTTTAATCAATTCCAAAATGATACGATAGTAGGTTTTTAAACTCTAGAAAAAGGAAGCATCAATTTATAAATGTGATTAGAGCAATATTGAAAACATCAACAATATATCATCGACCTCATGATATATTATGTGATTAGAGGAGTGTTGCAAACATCAACGATATATCATCAACATCATGATACATCATGGCGCTCTTAGCTCAACAATATTATCAATGAAAAAAACACATTTTTTTGAAAAATTGAAAATATCACATATATAAAGAAAATATCACCAAAAAATTTTACAAAATATATCAATAAAATATCACCTAAGTCGAGAGATTTGATTTTTGGATCGAGAACAAAGTGGTTATTCATTGCCATAAAATGGCTAGAGAAAAGGGGTTGCTTTAAATGTTAAAAATGTTGAAACAAAAAGAATATGTTTATATTTTTTTAAGTTTTTCAATATTTTAATTTCCTTTATGTTGTCAAGAAATTGTTTTCTTAACCCTCTACCCTATTTTTGCAACATTAACTAGAAATACTAAAACTCAAGCTTAATACAAAATTTTAATATCACAATATTAAATTTAATATGAGAATTCTTCCTCTTATTTTGAGGATGGTACAGAATTCTTTTACACAAAACTATCCTAACTAAATCCAATTCACATTTTGATTTTAAAATTTATCAAATAAAAATAAATTAAACGAATATTTTTAAATAAATGTTTTAAATCAATATTTAATTTATAATTTATATACAAACAAATTAATATATAAATAATAATTTATAAATAATCAATAGAATAGAACAAGTTGATCAAATCTTTTTATACAATATCTTTTAACCCAAAAATAACATATATTATATTTTATAAATTTAATATAAAAATAGACTAATTCAATTTAACACATATATGATAAAACAATTTATATAAATATAAAATTTAAAATGATATCATATTGAATTTATTAGAGTAAAAGAATTTAGTTATAATTGATGGAACCAGTTGTGGAACAAATATTTTCATATGGTATTTCATCTCATTGATTAGACTCCAACATCATATGATATTGTATTTATAAACAATAAAAAAGGAACAAATCTTTTTTCATATGGTATCTCTTTGAATGGACTCTTTCCACCTTGAAAGAGTCCTATCAAAGAGATAGGATGTTCAATGAGATACAATGACGTTGTATTTCTTTGAATGAATGGACTCATGACATGATATTGGATTTATAAACTGTATAGAAAGGAATCATCCCATTTATGGATTTATAAACTGTATAGAAAGGAATCATCCCATTTATGAGCGTGAAATGAAAGACATGATTATTTATGAATCATCCCATTTATGGATTTATAAACTGTATAGAAAGGAATCATCCCATTTATGAGCGTGAAATGAAAAACATGATTATTTATTTATTAATAAATAAAAATTAATAATAAAATAGTAAATAAATAATTTTAAGATATTATTTATTTATAATTATTTAATATTTTTAACAATGAATCTAGGAGGGGAAAAAATTCAACAAATCTCTAAAATAATATTATATTTCACTAAAAGTAAAGCCATTAAGTCTCTCCAGTCCGGTAATAAAAATAAATATGACTTTAAAGTTATTTATTATTATTTTTAATAAATGAAATTGTGGACACAAGAAGAAAAATAATTATTTAATGCAACACGAGACTACGCCCAAACAGTAAAGCAAAATAATTATTTAATGCAACACGAGACTACGCCCAAAAAGTAAAGCCACTCATTCTCTCACCTAATACCTGTCCAGCATTCTCCATCTCACAGGTCAATACCGGTGAATTCACAAGGTTATCTCTACGGATCCAAAAAAAAACCTAAAACAAGGACACGCAAACGCAAGCAAAATGGCCAAGACCTTCTTTACAACTAAAGTAATCTTAAAGTATGTGAATAATTAATATCATAAAACTAACTCGCCACAGCGGAAGAATTTGATTAGCAAAATTCACAAACAAGCATGCAAGCAAAATGGGAACAACTTTGCCTGTCGGGGTTTGGCCTCGTGGCTAGCGGATGTTTGTTAAGGCGTTCGTGTTGGTGTTGTTAAGTGAGTCACCGGTTCCATCCTCTTATAGCATAGCTTGAGGATCGTTTTGGTGATAGCCCTACTACCAAAAAAAATGAAACAACTTTCAGCCATACCAGAATCTGAATCTAATTGGATATTTTATATTGTTAAAAAGTTATACATCTAATTAATTAATTAAAAAATTATTATTATTTTGATTTGTTAAAATAAAATAAAATTTAATTTTACAAAATTACATACCTATTTTTTAAAAAAATAAAAATTAAATTTATGTATTTCTTCATTTATGCAAAAATGACTGCTTTTACCAATTGCAATTAAAAATAAAAAAAAATTAAATTGATTTCACAACAAAGAAACAGAAAACAAACTGTACCGCTCTGTATTTTTTTCTTACACTGATATGACATGCAAATATTAATTATCAAAAGCTACCCTAATACAGCTATAATCGATATAAAATCTATCACAAAACCACTTTACAAATTTCACCTACAAAATAAGTATGCGTTATGAGTGGACATGTAAATATTAATTATCAAACGCTACCCTAATACAGCTATAATGAATATAAAAGCTACCACAAAACCACTTTACAAATTTCACCTACAAAATAAATATGCGTTATGGGTTACAGAATAAGTATGCGTCGTTATGGTTCCACTGAGTAGTGTCGAACACATAAAAATGTAAAGGGCTAGAAAAATGAATGAAGTTATTCTGTATTAAAACAAAGGATATCTAAATATTTTTGGTCGTTGTTGTCTGTACTTAGGTTCAAAGTATCTCGACTAGGCTTGGCAAGGCTGGAGAGTAAGAATATATCTGCACTCTCTAAAAGTACAGAAAAAATGACCAAACACAAATTTTCACCCAAAATGTTATCTCCTATAATCTGAAAAAAAATGGAGATAGAAAACTCACCCAGTTCAAATTTGATTAGCCAGGCCACGTCCAAGTGAGTTGACTCGGCCCATTTTTGACACCGATCCTAGCGAGTCTGAAACATACTGGCGAATCCTTTAACCATGCTTGGACCTTCTTGCATCAACTGAGTATATTGCAAACATACTTGCTTTAAAACAAAAACACATCAGTTAAAAAACACCAATATCAGACGGCCAACCAGAGATTGTTTGATCATTAATAAACCAAAGTGCAAAGGATTTGGCATGCTCTGGATCTTGAACTGATTTGTGAGTTGTTAATTGAACAAAGAGAAGTAAGTTATATTCTAGGGGATGAAATGCGTCCAACCTAATATTAATAAATTTAAAATTAAAAAAAGAAGTTGAGTTCCTAACTTTAATGTGAAAAATATTAATTAACAAAGATTCATCTTTAAGCAGAGATCATTTAAGCTCCTAGGTGGTTTGCACCTGGTTAATTTTGATTCCTTTCGCATCAAAATATTAATTAACAAATATTTATCTTTAAGCAGAGAAAATTTAAGCTCCTAGGTGGTGGTTTGCACCTCGTTAATTTTGATAACTTTTGATACTTTTCAATATTTAATAAATCTAAAGTAAATAATTAAATTAGCAAAGATTCTCAAGATCTTGAATTGAATAAATCTATAAACTAGCTTTTGAATAGTCCATTTTGTCAAAAAAAAAATCAACTCAGGGATTTGTTAACCCTGATTTAACTAATAGTCTAATACATTTGTTGCTACTGCTTGCGCAGATCCGCTCGAACCTTATTTCAGTGGCTCTGAAAACTCACAGTAGCTAACAATTTTCAAACTCCATGCAAATTTCCATTAAAAATAGAACAAGCCTGTCAGGATAACAAATAAGTACAAGAAGCTATAAATCAAGAATCAATTCTTAGCATCTATGCTGATCAAAATGATAACATTTACAACAACTGAATTATGCCAGTTAAATCTAATGCTGAACCAAATTTGACATCATTCCACAATTAAAGGCATAATATTGTTAGATCAAGATGCTTCCTTCATGTAATCCTCTAGCAAGGCTCAAATTCTCCTTTTCACTACCAAAGAAAGCCCTAGGTCAATCCAGTACTAGCACTAATAATAGTGTACACTAACTATCAGCCGCCCTTGGGAGTATGATGTTTCCTGGCCAGATGTTACAGCAACTGTACAAATCTACAATGGAGGATTCCAAATTTGCCCTCTGCCTTAAGATACAAGTGATGTCTATGTACAATCAACTGTTTAATTAAACAGGACATGCTAGTCCTAGTACATCCCCATACCTAGTTTTGTAACGGTTTCAAATGGCGGGGATACAGTAAATATCCTGGGTAGGGAGGTCGGTGCAAAACAATGAGAAGAATGGAAAAAGCATACGAGATTACTGCATAACATAATTATCTCGTGGGGGTGAAGTAGCCCTCAGATAGTACCAGTGACCCTCAACCTCAAACAACGCCTTTACAAATACTGAGATCATATGGCTGAAGAATTGCTACGATGCAGAATGTAAGAGGAATTAGTGTTTGAAGGTTGGACATTTGCAGAAAATGTGAGGTAGAGCAGACCTAGGCCGCAGAGTCTTGGTGTCTATGTACAGAGAAGTCAGGGTGAAGAAAAATATCAGGCAAATGAAGCCTCGCCAGAGCAAATTTCTCTTCCGCTGAAAGCATTAGCGACTTCTAAAACCTGCATACGGCGTTTAAGGTTATGAAGTTCTTGCTCCATATAAAACACTCGTTCCTTTAAACTTGTGTTGGTTTCTTCCAGATAAGCAATCTGGTTATCCTGGTCAGTTATACGAATTTCAAGGCTTTGAGATCCAATTTCATTGGTGGAGGGGTAAACCATCTCAAAACGGCTTATATCAAGATCTAGGCTTTGTTCAAGCTTTTCTTCAAAAACTTGTGCACATTTCTCCAGGTTTGGTTCAAGATCATTATTTTGTTGGTTCATGTGGCGAACTTTCAAGAGCCCTTTCATGGAACCGTAGCTATCCACGCCCCACTCTTGGTTAGCTTGCTCAACGACATCTTCTTTGTAAGGAGAAGTGATAAGAGCGACGGAGGCGGGCACAGAGGGGGTAGATGGAGTGCTTATGCAGGGGGCTATTCCGCCAAAGTTTTTGGCTCGTATTATGTAAGATGTTGTGTTGCGAGGCGCATCTGGAGCAGATAGAAGGTTTTGTTTCCGTTCATGCTGTTTTTGGGGGAATAATCGCTGTTTCTTGTTAACAGTTCTTTGATCTTCCAAAAAGGGAGGATTATAATGAGTCTTTTGTGACGCAAAAGCACCATTAAAGCTCCATTTTTTAGAACTGTATTTCCTAGGTTTAGCATTTCCTCCAGCCAATTTCGACTTCTCTTGACCTCCAAATATGCTCTGCTGCTGCTGCTTCATCGTGGCCACCAGAAGACGAATCCAAATACAAAGACTGCCTGTTTAACCGAAAACACTTAGCAGTTAGAAATCAGAAGCATCACAACTTCGGGGAGAAAATAATATATTTCAATATGAAAGAACACAACACACTGTATATAAATATAAACACAAGTTTTAGCCAACATAAAAACCTGTTTTGAAAAGGAAAACGTACAGATAGGCTAACAACCCGATGACTGCAAACAAATCCACTGCTGCCGCACCGCCGTTTAAACTGTTCTCACCCCGGCTTTAAAGGAAGGCCAAGCTTTATTTACATACTGTAAAGCTCCATCCAAAGGCTCAAAATCTTCACGAGCCGAAAGCTAACCGCAAAGAAGACAACAACTTGACAAAAAGAACAAGCAGGAACCGACTATATCACAAAAGGCGATGCCGGGAAAAGAGTCTCATGACCTAAAAGTCCCCCGGGAGCATTCATTTTGCTTTTTTTTCGAGTTTCTGACCGCTTGCAATCGCATCCGCCTCCTTAAAACATAAATCTAAACTATGTAAGTCCGAGCTTTGGCCAGCAAGGAAAAAAAAAATCTAAAAAAACGCATTAAATTTATTCCCGCCTTAAATACCTGTACATTTTCTTTCACCGCCACTAAAATCCGAAATTTAAAGAGCTAAAAACAGACTGCTAGCGCCGTTAACCTCATTTCCTTGTACCGCCGATTTATGTAGTTAAAAAGACCACATGAACACGAGGAAGAGGCATCGAAAATGAGCTGCAAACACAATAAAGATTAAAAAATTAGAACCTCAAAAGCAACTTGTTCAAAGAACGACCAGGTTCATTTGAAAAACAGATCACCGGGATATCATTAAAAAAACTGAGATTTTCAAGCCTACAACACAAATTAAAGTTTTATGAGTTTCTTTCAAGCTTAAAAATTGAAAAGTAAAAAGCGCACAGATTTTGTTCAGAGCCTTCATGAAGAATTTATACCTTATTAGTCACCGAGGAGGATTTCTCTTTACCGAGGGCTTTGTCTTCTCACTGTTTCAAAACAGATTTCATTCTTGGCATGGAAGATCTGGATCCCGCAGGGTTGCGAAAGCATGGTCCGAAACGAGAAGCATCCCTGCACAGCAGAAACTAAAAACCTCTTTTGAGATGGAGATACGAGGACGGTCTTGAGCCGTCCGATGGTCATTCGACGGTTGAGATTTCGCTGAATGCCGTGGCAGATAACCCTCATCAAGGGCTGCCAATGGAAAACTGAAAGTGATGGGGAGTGGAGTTCCTCCCACATTTAAATATGAAAACTTTATTTTTTCGTTTTTCTAAATCACGAAAAGGTATTTTATTTATACTTTTTGTTAAATCAGGTAGAAAATTGACTCAGGGATGCTTGCACTTATTATTATGTATTGGATCTACGGCTGTTATTGATTTTCTTTTTTATTCATTAATATGAATAGCAAGAAGTCTTTTTACTTCTGTTAAAAATAAATTATTAAAGATATAGTGTTTTCATATCTTTGAAGGTTTTACGGATTTAATCCATAACAGTAAAAAACAAAAAAAACCATTTATGTGAGATGATTCAAGTTTTCTTTCACATTTCTCAAAAAAATTATGATCTTTTGGATTTTATTGTGTTATGAATTTGAAACCAAACTCGATTTCAAATTCATAACATAATAAAAATTCAAAAGATCATGGTGAAGAACTTCCGTGAAATTTAAAGTTTTTAATTAAGGTGAGATTGAAATTTTGAAAATTATTTTGGATAAGATAAATTGTTTCTCTATTTTGTATCCACAACTAATGAGATTTATTTATATCCACAACTAATGAGATTTATTTATATTTGAATGAAATTTTAGGTAACAAATTATGTAAAAAAATTGAATACTAAGTAATTTTATGATGAATTAAAGTGCTCTTCAAGGAACCTAGAATCTTCCAAAAAAACAATAAATAGTTGTAACTATGCTACACTTAGATTTTTTAAATTTCAGTGAGATTAATTTGGATAAAGTATACATTGAAAACATTTTGGATTTGTTTCTTTTTTAGTAAAATTTTAGATCACAAATCAACGTTGAAAATTGAGTGACATGCATAGTCTCATGGATCCAAGTGCCAAGAACATAGTTCTTGGCTTTATTGGCCCGAGTATTTGCTTTCTTTGCTCTCAGAACTGAGTCTATATCTCACCTTTTCGTGACTTGCATATTTATAGCTAATGTCTGGAAAACCTGTCAAGAGATCTTACATTTCAAGGACAGTTGGAATCGGGATAATTTTCAGGTGCCTCTTTTTATATTCTGGGAAGTTTGGAAACAAAGGAACCACCTTATTTTTTAAAATAAAAGGCTAAAATTCTTCCAGGCAGCTTGTAGAGCGATCGCTCAGTACAGGGAAGTAAGCATGAAGAAGGTAAAGAAAAAACAGAGATCTCTTATTCCTCCTCTTTTTGACACTTCGTACTATGTTGGTTATTTTGATGGGGTTCAGAGAGAGGGTCTTTGTGGAGCTGGTATGGTGTTACATATAAAGTTGGGGCACACCATTAAGCTTAGGATGAGTGCAGGAACTGGAACTAATACAAAGGCGGAGCTGCTGGATTGTGGGGTATTCTGTGGATTGTCAGGCATAGAGGTATTCAAATGTTACAGGTACCAGGGGATTCACAAGTTATTAAGTAACTGGATCACAGGGAAATCTTCATTAAATGTCCTTTATCTTAGTCATTGGATGACTAGAATTTTGGAGTTAAAGGAGTTTTTTACTCAACTATCTTTTAGCCATATCTACCGGGAGTTTAACATGGATGTTGATCGCTTATCAAAGGCTGCGGTGGGACACATGGACAGATTTGTTCATTTTGAAGAATTTTTGGATGATGTTCCTATTGATGTAGGAACTCACTTTTTGTTTTAGCCTAGTTCCTTTTTGCTTGATGTGCTAATATGGTTGGACACAACTCTTTTTTGTAATCAGTCTTATGTCTTTTTTTTTCTGGGGGATTATAGTCTCCATGGTCCATGATGGTCAATTGATTGCTTGTATTAGCTTGAAGTCTGTTTATCTTGATACATAGATATGTCGAGGTATTTGTTGTATGTTTTCAGTATGGATAGCTGATCCAAATGACACTTCTATGTAGCTATGTATTTTGATGTAATTTTGATTCCACAAGAATAACAAGTTGTCATTTTTTCGGCTTAAACAAAAAAACATACTTCTTCCATACACCCAAAAATTTTGAGGGTCTCTAAATCAACCAAAAACCTCCAAAATCCATAAAAACACATGCAATTACCTTTTTGGATTCCACCTATACCAAGAACCACCAAAATCCATAAAAACATGAAATTACTTTTTAGGATTCCACCTATACCAAAAACCTCGAAAATCCATAAAACATGTAATTACTTTTTTGGATTCCACCTATGCTAAGAAATTAAGAGTCGTTTTAGATAAAGATTTATTACTCCCCATGGACTCAAATTTATCTCTTTTATGGTGAAATTTTAGGTAACTAATTAATGTCACACATAATTCCATGGATTAAATTAAAGTGTGGGAACCCATTCCTTCCCTACCCCAAAGGTTTTGAAGGTCTCATAATAAGCTCAAAACCTCCAAAAATATATTAAGAACATATAAGTATATTAAATTTAGATGCTTTCCTCAATGATTTAGGTGAGACTATTTCCAAGGACATTTTGGATAAAGGATATATTACTCCTTATTCACTTAATCTTTATCAATACAATTTCATAATGTTTTATTTTGTAATATGATTGTTTATATATAAATAAATATGAAGTTAACATTTTCTTTTTTTAATAAGCACTTTGAGAAATAAAATTCTTATGTATTGATATCATGTTATATGTAAAAGCATTATAAGCAAGAGTAGGTGCATAAGTAGTATAACAAGCAACAGTAGTAGAAACAGAGCCAGTTTTTTAACTATAGCATCCATAAGCATATCCAATTTACTATTATAACCAATGATTGAGATCCATATCCAGTTGAAGCACCACCTGTATAAGTCTCTATAAAAGTCATAGAGTGCGTTTTTTATTATAAAGTTGGGCTTGTTTGGGTTGGACACCCCTTTTATGTCTTAATAAGTTGGAAAAGATGAAAGCACCCTATCACTGTCCTGCTTAACTATAGCCTTAGCCCCCTATAAGCTATTCTACCTGCCTCTTTCTCACAAGCTCGACCTCATCCTCACGCTCGACAGAACCGGAAAACCCGGACCCAACAAGAAGGAATGAACCTTTTTACATAATGAATTTTAGTCAAGGTTTGCACTCCAAAAAAAACCTTCAACAATGATTTAATGATTAAATATCTGACCAAGCCTATTTATCTTTCCTAAACAAACATAGCCGGCCACTACACTAGTTAAAAGAAGCAAACCAAAATATTATAATTTATTTCCCTTTATGTCAAGTCCCACAAACAAGTTGACCTTTAGTTGTTATGACTTGCCTCAAGCTAATATATAAGAAAGAGAATACATAACTCCGTGGATCACCTTGCTCGCAAATTCACAAGTATGTGGGAAGATTACCTCATAAGCTTTGAGGATAGTAGTGTTTATAGAAAGAAAATAGTTCAATTATTATGCTAATTATGGTTAAGTGATTAAATCAACATATCTTAATGCCTAGATTAGAGTTTTAAACCTTACATAGATACTTGTATGTTAATCAACATATTTGAGGTCAAATGATCAAACTATTGCAAACAACAAGTCAAAATAATCAAAAGAATTAGTCCTCCTTAAAAAGAATTAGTCCTCCTTAACGTAGATGTGTTTGTAAAGGCATCCTAAAAAATTAACAAACTTCTCAAACCTCAAAAGCAAACCAAAATTTTTATACTATATACAATATATTTATACAATGACGTAAGAGTGCACTCGGTAGAAGGAAACTTCCTACCTCACAAGTTAATAACTAAGGTGATTCCTTGAGGTGAAATAGTCAAATGTGGGAAGAGGTATGCTTAGAACTACTCTTAGATGTGATCATGGAGCTCATAAGCAAAAGGAAAGACCCAAGGGAACAAATGAAGATTATGGAGTGTTGACATATGCAATGAGACTGATAGAGACAGAAACAAATGGAGACCCAAGTGTATATGGGGGCTATATTACAATAAAATATATAAGAGCACAAAAAGAAAGATACAAAAAGCTTAAAAGAGAGTTCCAAACTAAATACACGAGGAGGAGTGGCTTATTTATACACACCTACCTTTAGGAAGCACACCAACATGATTTATAAATCTAAAGTATGTAATCATCCTTATGATGGTCACCATTAGTGTCAACTCCCTGCCAACTCCCTAAACATAGGGATCAGCCAACCAAGTGTGAAGTTATTTGTAATGTAAGGAAAATTACAATTAACATTAATGCTATGAATATGATCACTAATAGTCAAAGTTAACCAAAATCTACTAATAAGTAAGAATGTGTTTGCCAAAGATGGGGGCGTATAGTCTTAAAGTGAACTCCTACTTAATTTGAGTAATGTTTAGGTATAAAAAGGACGCAACAATGTCCAAATATGTCACATAAAGATACATGTGATAAAAAATCATAGAAATCCTTTTATTAACCATAGTGTAATTAAATGAAACCCTAAAATTAAGTTTGAGATTTAAAATCATTTATTTATATCATAAAAGATAAAATATTTATTAAAGGATTCATAATTATTTTACGTAAATATTTTTTTCAAGGTGACTAATGGCGATTGAGGAATAAGATCTTCCTTATTGCGTGCCCCTCAACACATCGTACACGACCAAATCGTTGTGGCCTCTTCTGTACGACACACGCTTCCTTGGGTGAGCTGAGACGACTTCTGAACCGTGCGTGGAGTGTTATTTCATGGTCAACAATTCGTCATCGTACCCCTATGTATATTTCTCGTTTTTACGACCCCTTTCATTCCATTGAGAGTCAGTCGGTAATTCGTTTTACCTGCTACTGCACACACTCAAGTGCACATTAGTAGCACTGCACCACATTATCATACATTTTATCTCTAATCAATTATATTTGAGTCAATATCATTCATTCACATCTATGGATTCAAAATCATTCTTTCTTTCACCCATGTATAACATCATCATAATTTCTTAGTCAGTCGAGCATATTCATCATTCATTTGTCAATCAACAATTTCCATTCAATAAAATTAGAGCATAACACATTGTTCAAGTTTATTTAACTAGGTCACTTCAATATCAGTGCCCTCAATAGTTTAGTCAATCAAATGTATCAAGGAGGGCGTTACATACACCCCCTCTTATTAAAACTTTGTCCCGAAGTTAATTTTTATTGTACATTCACAGACACTCTCACTTCTCTTCACTTTTCATGCCATTCTCTTCTATCTTCACCAAATAACCTTCTCCATAAACACTAGTGGTTCTACTATCACTAGTTTTCTATTTTATCCAACATGGTTCCAACACATCCTCGGGAACTCAATCGTAATTTTTTGTAATGCAAATCCAATAATACTTCAAAAATTGTCAATCCCAACTTAGATTTCCTACACCTCCTAGTCATCCGTGAAGATCCACGACATCCAATTGAACTATAAGCCATATTGCATCCATAGGCACACCATAGTTACCCAATCCTTTTTGCGTAACAAATCCGAACAAGAATTCAAATCCATTGGTTATCCTTTCCTCCAAGACGAGAAGGTAAACATCATACAATATTCGGTAAAATACATATGGGTACAAATTATAATCACGGATTAACAAATCAAGAGCGACTATTAAATAGTCCAAAAACCAATTCCCATAAGACTACTTCCAAACCCCTAAATGTTTGAATAATGTTGGTTCTCAATTTGATAGGATTCCAGGCATCATAACTTAGTGACTTAGTCGAACATATTAAACTTTAACTCCTATTCCTTTCATTAGTAACGTCATGTCCAGGTCGATGAGCTCATCATGTTCTTACCTCATTTCATCATTTATGTTGTCATAGGACCACTTCGACAGACTCGTCAAGTCACATCGTGTGTATCATCATAGTTGATCAAGTGTTGTCATGAGGACTAGTCTTCTTTTCATTTAGGCATCACCATCATTATTATGTTCAGCTCCTCGTGCTAATCATTTCCATATTTCATTTAACAAAAGCCGTCTTTGCTTGACTCTTTCAGCACTCAGTGGGAGTTTCGACAAGGAAGAGTCGTTCGTTCCATGATATGGATTTATTTATTTATTTTTTGTAAAGGTTAAGGTCTCTAGTCAATGCAAAGGGCATAGGTTTTTTTTTGTGTCCTCTTTTAAGTTCACCATAAACATTAAATGCATTTTATAACATACCTGTTCATTTGAACTACCTATAAAAAAGCCTTTAAGTTTATTTTAAGGCATAAATAATAGAACCATTTCTAAGTATGAAACATCATG
The DNA here is from genome assembly GCA_027924585.1 of Larix kaempferi. Taxonomy (NCBI): domain Eukaryota; kingdom Viridiplantae; phylum Streptophyta; class Pinopsida; order Pinales; family Pinaceae; genus Larix; species Larix kaempferi. Next base: position 5,843,876 of record BSBM01000438.1, read on the forward strand.
GAAAACCTTTAAATTCTGCCATGACTAATCATAAGCAACTTTCTTAAGTATTAATTCAATTCTTAGATATAAACTTCCCTACCTTCCTATGTTTGTAAGGATCATCACATTATCGAATAATTATACAACGTTGTACTCCAATATTCATAGCATACTGACAATGACTAACATTAAATTAAATCTGATCTATATCCTTCTTTGATATTAGTAACTAAAGTCCATTTGATCTAATCCCAAACTTAACTTGCACCTACACTAAACTGCACATAATTCATTGTTAATTCACTTTCATTATAAACAAGACTCTCAGAACACATTCAATATTGTCAACTTTATTTTGACATTTCATATATATATAAATATAAACCACATCCATCTTTATCTAACCATTTCTCTTCCCATTAAATACAATACCAATACACACCCATTTCTACTTCCTTCCAATATATATGACACATATCATTCATTTCCCTTCACTTTAAATATATAACAAATCCACATTCTCTTCCTTTTCCTTGAGTATATAACTACTATGCATTCACTTCTCTTTTGAAAAATATACTAGCAATTGCACCTTGGGGTGCAATAAAATAACGTCATAATTTAAAGTGAAACAAGTAGATGGAATAGCAAAATGTTGAAATGTGTATCAAGTAAATGTAAAAGTTGAATGTAAAAATCCGAGAGTAAAATGTGATTAAATATATGTCAATGCAAAATAGAACAAAGAGATGTAGTTTACAGCTAGCAATTTGTTGTTTTTTGAGGAATAGATCCTGCACATGAAAAGTAGAAAAGTTGTTAGGGAGAAGGGAGAATTCGGAGAGAGCTTGAAAGGAAGTTAAGTAAAATGAAATAGTTGAAAAAGAGAAGTACCTTCATATAGAACGTAGTTAAGGGAGCTCCATTGATTGTAGTAATGTCTCTGTATTTTTCCTTACCTTGACATGTGGATTATCCTGCATTCGTTTTTATCGATCATAGGAAAATGCTAGGGAGATGTGAAGATCCTTAAGGGAAGGGACTCTGGAAAGTGCAGTGAAGTTCAAAACTTGAAGCTCCATTGTACCAATGTCTATTGTATCCTTTGGTAATGTCATGCCTTGAGATTTATGTATTGTCAATGTCCATGCCATTTTAAGTGGGATTTGAGTACAACCCCCCCTTTGTATAGGTGGAATTGGTAGAAAAGTAGGATTGTTGGTATCCCATGGAGGACCAATGTACTTTTGGAAGTCAACAACAACAAATGTTGGAAGTTGTGGAGGATGATGGTTTGATTTGTAGAAAATATCAACCACTTGTCTGAGTGATCCATAAACGAGGCATGTTGAAACCCAAAAGTTTGATGTTAACATTACTCGTTTCCCAGGGCAAAGCAACACTGCACAGTCCAGTTGATCAGCTTCAACTTGATAAGTAACATGGTTGTTTATGTGCTCAGCAATAGAGAGTGCTATTGGAATTTGAAAAGACTTCAACATGTGTAGATTATGAAGCGAAGCTGGTTGGTTGGTTGCAAATAAGTGCATGGAACCTTTGAAAGTAGATAACTCATCGTTAGAAAGGAAGGAGTCTGTCCTGGACATGAGAAGCTTCCAATCCTCTATAGTAGCTGATGCATTTCTGATGTTGTTAAGAAGGTTCTTGAAGGTGACCTGTGATGGGTCATTGCCTTGCTGGAGAAAAATAGGTGAAAGTGTTACAATTGTGTTGAAGCTGTGCCAAAGTGCAGTACCATGGGAAGAGCCTGCATACAATGGAATGTCCATAACTGGTGGTAATTGGGCAAGGTCTCCAACAAGAATAATTGAGCAACCACCGAAAGAGATGTTTTTATGGTGAGGGAATGCTTCATGGAGACGTTCATCAATTTGGGTTAAAAGTGTTGGGCCTAGGAAGCTCATTTCATCAATGAGAATGTAGTGGATATGGTGAAGTTCCTCTTGGAGTTTTGAAAGTGAATTCCCTTCCAAAGGCATGAAATGTTTTATAGGAATATGAAGGGCTGAATGGATAGTAGATGCTTGGATGTTAAATGCTGTGACGTCAGTAGGGTCAAGTAGCAATAGCGGGGATTGACTGAAGTTCTTGTTTAAGGAAAGGGATTCTCTGATGCAGTGAATGAAGAATGATTTTCCAGTGCCAGCAGTCCCTTGTACAACCATTCTGAGTGGAGGACTTGTTTTGACGTTTGTGGAGTGATTCATGACAATGGAGTGGGATTTCATTTGAGTGGGGGACAATATTTGATAATTTAGTGTATCGGAGTAGGATGGTTGAGGGAGGTGGTGGTGTGAGCAATTATTTTGTATGAAGTCAATGACAAGTTCTTGCAAGACGAGGGGGATGGTTGTATCACTTATTATGATCGTCCCAACTAATTATGGTTGTTGTCAAAGTCACGATGACCCAGGATGTCAAGATCACTTATTTGCATGTCATTGGTAGGGTGTAGTTCCCATTCATCCAATTGCATAGGTTGTGGGTTTTGCAAATCATCAGAAACCATGGGGTGTTCCGATAAGGAAAGGGGTTCAGAGGGTTTCCGGTCAACATGCCAAGGAGTGTAGGTCAAGTTCAGTTCTTCCCAATTTGTAACAATGGCTTCGTCAGAGGCACCAATGTCGAGTTGTATATTGCAGAAAGGTTTGTACAACATGAGTTCAGATCTGCAAAAATCAATGAACAAGGGTGTATCTATGGAGGGGATTCAATAGTAACGGGGAAGAACACGGACGATGGAGGGGGAGGGGGTCTCTTGGTTTCCATTTTTCTTTTTTCCTATGAGCATTATATGACCAAGATCTTGCAACCTCAATGAGAGAGATGGAATGAAGAGCGGGAGGGTGTGAAAGGTAGGCATCTATGAATTTTGTTGATGTGAAGGATGTGGGATTGTCTGATGAAACACGTTTATAAGTTTTGCAATTGACATTAAGGGAGAAGAAAGTGCAGCTACTAATTATGAGAGGTAGTTTTTGCAACATATGGCATGTTTCTTGAGCTCCAATGTCATGATCAACAAGTCTTTCGGAAAGGAATTTTTGAATAGCAACAATGGAAGGGTCAAGAAGTGGTGCAACATTGACAATTCGTCGAAGCATTTGGTGAAAGCTTTCAGATTTTGTTTCTGATTTAGATGCATACTTAGCAATGTCTTTTTGAACGGAATTTATGTCGAGCACTGGTTGACGGTCAACATTCCCGCGCCATATTGATAGGCTGGAAGGGACATGGCTATTCAAACGGTCATCATTGCGAGCTGGTTTGTATGTTTTTTTTCCATTGGCATCAATGAACATGGAAGATGAGTTTTGCAAAGGCCATGGTGCATTATAACGACATGTGTAGGAAGACCCTTTTTTTCGAAGGCATGTATTTGTTGTGCATTTTGTGTGTCGTTGGATGCGATTGAGTAGTTCTGTATAGTCATGCAAAGGGTTTTCTTTTAGAATGTCGCCAGTAGATAACAGGCATGGATCAGGCATAGCAGAGAGGGGTAAGAAGGGGGCTTGTTGGTGGTTATCTCGTGTGTTCCAAGTAGAAATAAAATGATCAAAGAAGTCCTTAGCTTTATCAACCTCAGTAGCATTCCCCGAGTCAAGCGTGTCCATAGCAGGTGCATTTGGTAACCATATGAAACTGTGAATATGTGCAGAGCCTCTACTTTTCCATTCATACCTATGCATGTAATATGTGTTAGTAATATGTGGCAAAACAATAAAAGGAAAAAATATATTTGTTGTTGGAAGAAGGGATAAGAAAGTTTACCTATACCAGAAATCGTGTGCAAGGAGGTGTTTAACCAAGACCTCTTCACGGAATCTTGTGAACCTGTGGTGCATGTAGAGCGATGCAAGATGTGGGATGGAGATGATATTTTGTTCCCGCCATTGTTGGTGGTTGCTCGAAGCAGTGGGTGGTGTCCCAAGCATGACCGCATGCAGGTCGTGCCACTTAGTGTCGACTGCACTCAAAGTGAAGAAAAAAGTTGGGCAACCAAGATGGAAAACATATCTTTTAATTCGTTCCTTGATTTGTGCCAGAAAGAGCATGTTCCACGGAGTGTTGCACCAAAACGCATGATCTGATTTGGGAGTTTGTTCCAAGCGATTGTTGAGTTCAGATATGGTAGTGGGAAAGTTGTCTTCAATGTTTTTTTTAATGAAGGTTGTTGCTATTGACTGGCTACGGTGACGCATGATGAGATTGTAAAGGTAATAGCGAAATCGTGGGTGGCAACCAAACCTGTTATCATAGTATCGAAGAAGGTGCAATGCATATTCGTGGAGATCAACTGATTTAAAATGTGGTTGTTTGAACATGGAAGCGCCTTGGGGGAAAAGTGATGGAAATTCCATTAAGAAAAGGCCCGCTATATTGTATTCATTGATAGGTGACAAACCTATAGGTGTCTAATCCATTACATTTGTTGGTGATGAAGAAGGTGTTTGCAAGAAAGTTCTGATTTGTTGGAACTTCGTGTGTGTATTGGGGAGAATATTAGCAAAGGACGAACTTTGTTGGGAGTTTGGATCTGAAATGTCAGGTTGATAAGGGTGAACATCTTCAGCGGAAAAAGTAGAATAAGGGGCAGTGGAGTGCGAATGTCGAAGAAAAGGGGAAACATCAGTGGGGGAAATTGGCAAAGCCATAAGTGCAGGTTGGTCAAGACATACATCTTTATAGTATGGGTCATGTGCTATCTTGTATTCCAAGGCTGCAAGAACATGGGATCTACTGACAATGAAATCATAGGATTGATGGTTGAAGGTTTTGCAAGTGAAAACTAAACTGTCCAAGTCTTCAACACGTTGAGGCAAAAAATTGAGGATGGTTGAAATGTCTTGTGGAAAGCTTATTGTATGGACACTATATTTGTATTGTCCACCACTAGCATGGGTTACTTGCAAAATAGGGTTGACACGTGAAATGAGCATTTCTTCAACTTGTGTAAGGATGGATAGAACAAGGGGTTGTTCACCAGGGTCCATGTTGTTCCAGAGGGAGAAGCGGTGGCCATTTTTTTGCTGAATAACATCTCGAGCAGGTATGGTGGCCATTTAATAAGCGAAAATGAAGACTAGGATAAGATTCTTTACAGATTAAACAAACATGGATCGATGGTAGCTTATCTATCCTTAAGCGAAAGCGGTGATGTGCTTGAGATATGTTATTGTCATTGAAGGAATGCGTGGATGTGTTGGGTGGAGGAATGGTATTTGGGATGGTTGGGGAAGAGGTTGTTTGATAAGTGGAAGGGTAGTCTAATGATGGAAGATGGTCGAGATGAGCATGTGAAGTTGTAGCTTTGGTTTGCATAGAGGGAGGATTGTTTCGTTGTGGTCTGCAAATGTATTGGTAATATGGTCGAGTGATAGTGGTAATTGGCCTTCCCCTCGCTTCACTATATACAGGGTTACGAGAATCATTCTATAGGATTAGTAAAGGTTCCCAGGGCCGGCATTCACTATTAGGTAGGAAAGTGGTAGTCGCGTCTAAGCCATCAGCTTGGCTAATTCCTACCCCTTGACCAACTTGGTAGGTCTTATCACCATGTCATACTATTTTATCTTGGTAATCTGTTTGCTCCACCTACCATCTTATTGTGGTTAGCAAAGAATTTACTTAATTAAAGCATGAGATACAAAGGCAATGATCTAATCTTGCAAAATATACTCCCGAATACTTGAGGGATTTTACCACTGCATAGGGGAGAGAGTTCTATAGTTGAACGGGAACCGGTAGTGGTGATAGAACCGGTGATTGTTACAACCCAAAAAGTGATCAAGAAAGTGCCAACTGTCAAACACATATAATTATATAAATAAGTAAAAAGTTTCCTATTTGAGTTCATTAAGTGTCATTCTGTATAGTAGGCCCACAGCTGTCAACTATAGGACAAAAGGTTGACAACTGAGCAGTCTTGACAAAACCAAAATCAAATCCATCATGTCCCTTCCAAATCCCAACATGCACTGACACAAACATCTAATTGGACCTCATCACTCCCCAGCCAGCCCAATCTACAAGGACGGATTGCCCATCACATGGAGCCCATCGAACAAGCTTCAGAGTACACCCAGACCAGCATCGAGAATCACTTAACCACCAGTGCATCCCACCTACACATCTATCAACTGTCACCTGCATAATAAATGGAGAATGAGTGTCAGCTCCAGGTGCATTGCTGTTCAACAAAGTAGCCCAATCAATGCAATTAATGCTGCCAACTCCATTAAAATCATCAAATCAACCAGAAAACCAAACATATTCATCAAATCAACCAGAAAACCAAACAGAAGCATATGTCCATAGGCATTTCGAAGAGCACATGGATCGACAAAGCCCCATTGATGGCCATTGGATCGAGGCCAACTCAATCTTGAGCCACTCATCCAACTCCAGCCAGTTGCAATCCATTCCTTCTCAAACTTGCCAATCAAATCAAACACCAAAATGCTATAAAGACACTACAACCTTAAAACAAACTTCATTTTTTCTGCTATTCGAAATTCCCAGACCTTGTTAAACTCACCTCTATTTCCAAGCATCAAATTTCAGAGTCCAGGCATTGCATTCAAGCAAAACACAGTTGCAGAGTTAATTCAAGACAGTATTCAGAGTTCAGGTATTGCATTCAAGATAAACTTGTCTTTCAATAATGTTTTCAAGTAGCCAGACTATATCTAGTTTTATGCAAGAACTTGCATTGAACATGTAAATCACGTCAAGAGATCCTTTGGAATACTCCAGATCCTAGGGTCATTTTAACACTTTGTTTCAACACAGCTATTATAATATTCCAGATCCCTGTGAATTTACACAGCTAGTTCCTTTTGAATACTCCAGATCCTAGGGTCGTTTTAACACTTTGTTTCAACACAGCTATTATAATATTCCAGATCCCTGTGAATTTACATAGCTAGTTCTATCTTCGTAGGTGGGAGCAATGTTATGGTATTTGGTTTTTAATGGAGCACTGTTATGGTTTTTGGTTTTAATGCAGTCATGGCAAGAGTCAGCACTACTCGTGCAAGGAGGTCAAGTAGGAGACTCAGCAGGGGTGCCCAGCTACGATGCACCTCGTCTGATGAGGACATAGCACATGATGCTGATAATAACAATGCACACAGAGATGATGAAGAGGCAAATGATGCAGAGCGTAGTGGTGTTATTCCATCATCAACCACAGTTGAAGAGGCAAATGATGCAGATCCTCGAGGTGTTATTCCACCATAAACCACAGTTGAAGAGGCAAATGATGTAGATCCTGGAGGTGTTATTCCACAATCAACCACAGTTCAAGGTGCAACTGCCAGTAAGAAGATTAGCGCCATCAGAGGATGGACACAAGAAGACATGAAGTGTCACATACCCCAATTTTATTAAAATAATGTAATTATTTTTAATATTCCTGAGAACATTATGTTAAATTAAATGCTAAGTAGGAAGGGATGACTCAGCAGAGTCTCCAGAAATGGAATGTAAAATCTGAATAATTATTATTAATAAATAAATTATGGAGACAACAGCATGGGAGAGCTGTTAAAAGAGGTTACTGGTCTAACTGGTGGATGGAATTAGGTGGAAGGACAAAAGACAAGTGGCAGCATCCTCAAACACTTCCTGAGTTGCAGGTGGCAACTTCCCTATATTTTGGGGTCATGATTCCCCAAGAAAGTGGAATCTGAGCAGGTGGCTCATTAATGACAGTTAGCCCAACTAAGACCTAGGCAATCTTTTAAATACTACTCAATGAACTGAGCTGGGGGTTCAGCAATTGTTCTAGAGGGAGAATACATTCAGGTGAATGCTATTCAGGAGTCCCATTGAGGAAGTGGGAAAACAGTAAGGAAGTGTTTTTGAAGCAGGAAGTTGCAGTAACTTGGTTCCAGTATAGCTAATTTGGGCTGAGGGAATTATTGGCCGTACCTAGATTCCAGCCAGTTAGACCAGAGCAAGCTCGGGGGTCCTGAGAAGTGCTGTCTGGGCACTCTCCAGGAATTGGTAGGGAGGAACAGCCTCCCATTGCTGTTATTGTCTACCATAGCTACAGGTTCTGCCACTCTTCCTGTTGTTGATTTAATTTATTTTCATATGAGATAGACTAGTACAACTATGTTTTTGACTGTATTCAACTTCAGTAAATCAGTCTCTGTACTCCCTTTTGTTATAAATTTCAGAAACGCAGAGGTTATAGAGATTTCCTATTTTATTTAAATAGAGTATTTATCTTATACAGAACCTAATTGTTACTGTTATAGTTAACAATTACCATGTTTAGGCATATTCTAGAATTCCTGTTAATGGTTCAATAATAGACAGAAATATTAAATAATAGATATTCCAGTAATATACCTGCATATATATATGTATAGCATATTTCAGTCAACTTTAGTTTTAGGTCATTCTTATATCTAGTTAACAGATAAACAAAACTCATTTTAATATATTGTTTATACTCAGAACATGTTTGACAGCTATCGATTAACTAAAGAGGTGACTGTAACAATATTTCATTTTTACAAGCTTCCACATAATCTTAATCATCTACACAGTAGTCAAACACAAACACTTAGCAACTGTATAGTATTATTCTCCTTCAACCTAGTATTATAATACATTAGCCATGCTTATTATAATAGAATTAACAAAGTTGTTTTAAACAAAAACAAACATATTACACAACAGAGAAACTGTCGATGAACGCAACCATCATTGGCTGTTACAAACCATCTTAAGTTTACACAGTAATAATATTTATTCAGTACAAATGTTCTTCCTTAGGTAGTCCACAAACCCTACACGGCCGTAGCCTTATATTATTCCTTCGACAGACTGAAAAACAATTGAAAAGAATGCTTTTTATGACAGACAGAACCTACAGCATCTTAACACATAGTTCTATGTATATATTATTCTATTCATAGTTTTATTTAATAATTATATAGATTCAAAATAAATTGTTACAACTCGTACCCAGTCACCACCGAGTTAACAATATCATACTTATGCATTGAACACAAAACAAAACCCCCAATTCGCCAGAATAACCCTATGCTATTAACTATTACAGACATAGTGGATAAACTTCCACAATCTTTTATTTAATACTCCAAAACGAAGAAAAACGCAGAGAGACAATCATAGGGTTTCATTTATAACAGAGTTAACATCCATTGCAGGTACCGAAGAATTCATCTATCCTTACAGTTCAAATACTTTTGAATAATTTAACGAAACCCAAAAATGAACACGGCCATGATAGGCCCAGTAATATATTAAGTATAAATTTTATGCAGCGAGGATGGAACCCTACGCTTAGCAATTACAAAGTACAATAACAGAAACCCTGGCCTCATACAGTCTGAGCCGTGAAGGGCTCTCCAATAAACATAACAAGGTTTCAACCCTTTCATTCAAACAAAATAACTTATACAGATGATTGCAACCATGAACATCAAGTCGTCAAACGACCTCACTACACAGGAGTTTTCCTCCATGACACAACCCTAACCACAAAACCAGCAAAGGAAGAGACAGCCGTGGATAACCAGGCTTACCCGGTTGAGCCAGCGTTGGAGAAAGAACCCTGTACACCTTCAGAGCCGCGTGACCTGCACATTCAATGCTGAAAGATGTTAATACACTGTTTATGCCGAGAGTTTTAAATAATTGTATATCTACACTGCTTGCAAAACAGAAATTGCGAAAATAAGGTTATTTATTACCTGAGCAATGTAGCCGTGGATATTCTGGAAGCCACCGGTGGGAGCAGACACTGAAACCCCCATCACCCTCGTCGGTTGAAAGAGCAAGGAACACCCTCAAACTCTTCCAATGACGGCCACGACAGACAAACCTTGCAGACGGAGACCTCAAACTGGAACTGAATCAGTCGAGAAGCAAACCCAAAGCCCAATGGCATCAACTCTCTCATAACCTAAAGACATTACCGAGAACCCTATCTCTTACCCACACCAGCACAGTGACGAACTGTAAATAGCTGGGACTTAAACTTATAAAGAACAACGAGACCACGAAGCAATAAAACTATAGCAGACGCTATCCCCAGAGCCGAGGACATACCCTATTGCCGAATGGAACCTCAAGGCCATAACCACCACACTCTGCACATTGTTACAGTGCCTTCATTACAAAACTCAGACAGGGAGGGTTTCATCCTTAGGACCCGAGCCCGAAGGCAACTACAATAACCTGTAGGGTTTCAATAGCAGCTTATATATCGCCCATCGCATGGAGGAGATGCAACCACGTAGCACTCAAATAAATCAACGTAGCATGGGTCGAGAACCTATAGTTTCATTGCCAACCAAATAATTATACACCGATTCTTTTCCAAATCATGTCATATATAAGTCAAACGTATGAGATAACAAATGATATATAATCATTTGGCATATAGCCTTGCAATTGAATCGTCGAGAATCCCAAGCAATGGGAATGTATAATCACTACAATGATAGAAATAAGAGTTAGTCAACATCATATATGGATTATTCCATAACTTAATAGGGTGGATAATACTTTAACATAACTTAGTTATAAATCTTATCCATGGTAAGGGAAGAACATTAGGACTATGACAAAATCAAGTTAATGCACATTTACAATGAAACCAGGGCATAGGTTAATGTCTTTCGCATATCACTTTACACAAGATGTTGGTCAACTTCAACCCTAGAGTTTTCTCTATGGCCTAGTATGATAAATACAACCATAACACTATATAGAATATAAAGTTTGCCAATGTATGAAATATTATGATTATTGTACAATCATTATATATATAAATTAATACCAAGTCATAGATTAATGCCAGGTGCATATTACATTTCTATGTTCATATAAGTACCAAGGTAGTCAACCTTCAAATTAAAATGCCTCGTTATTTAATACTTGAATGTTACCAAGTCTTTAAGACAATAAATATATTGCCATTATATACTAGCATCAGAATTGCTATCAATACTATTGTTAACAGTAACAATATGAAAAATAAACCTCTATTATTAAGATGTTGAAATAGAGCTTCATCTACAGGTGTACATCGTAAAGATAGTTAAAATCAAGGCACCGTCAAGTAACATAAGTTAAACTCTAAGTGGACATTGGACTTCAACGCATAGGATCATATTGAAACAACGCTAGAGGCGTCACCTTCTCAACTCGCATTATCAATGCATGAACAAAACAGTAGTCACCGGTATTAAGTTGACAACAGGTCACATGATGCAAAGACACTGTTACAGCCAAAAATTCTGATATCACAAATGTTTCATTTTAGTTACAACAGTAACATAGCATAATAATCATAAAAACATAATTATAACTGAGACAATGTAAATCTTCGTAACACTTGACGATACTAGCTGAATAAGAAATATCATGACGATCATTAAGTTTTGAAGTATAGGGAGTATTGATGCTCACCAAGTTTAACATACAGTGATCCTTACTTCACTGACGCACCTGAGAAACAAAAGACGACGTATGCATTAGCTCGTAAGCTAAGTAAGCCAGTCAACTACGACTAGCTCTTCCCTTGCGGTTCAAAACAAAACAATCATTAATTACAATCACCGAAATCTAAGTTTTAATAAAACAGAGTCTTTAAACAGTTTATGTTAGTTGTTTAAATTAAAACAATATCAGAAATACTACCTAATTAACATTTATTGTTACGAATAAAATTTTTTAAATTTTTCAGAATTAACGGGTTCTGACATGTGGTATCAGAGCGAGGTTCAGACACTAGGCCTGGATGTGACTCCACTAAACTTCCGTAAACAGCGATCATAAAAGAAGATTTTGTTTTATTTATAAAATACTAACATATATTTCGGTTTAATGTACAGTACAGAAAAATTCTCTTTTCTGAATTTTTCAGACAGATATGGAAAAACTGGGAGAATATGCTGAGGAGGAATCTCCCAATGCTGGGACAAGACGGATGTCAAAAGAACTAGAGGCAGAAGAAGAAATTGCTCACACCACTGAGCTGATGCAGACTATAAGAGGATTAAAGACAGAAATGGAAACGGTTAAGAAGGATAATGAAAGAATTCTAAAGACTCAGGAACAGCTAAATCAGCTATTGATAGAAAAATTTCAAACTGACGGAAGGAGCAAACCAGCTGACTCAGAAGAAGTTAATCATCCAAGAGGGTCAAAAAGGACAAAACCAACTAAATCTGACAGCAGTTCCTCATCTGAAGAAAGAAAGGGACAACCCAGTTATCACACTAGCAGTGACAGCAGTGAAGCTGAGATGCACAACCGAAGGAAAAAGTACAGGCCTTATGAAGAGATTTCCGGGGAGTTTAAGAAGATAAAGCCCCCAACTTTCAATGGAGAAACTGAAACTGGAGAAGAGGCAGAATCTTGGTTATCCGGGATGAGAAAATATTTTCAGATCTATAACTACTCAAATCAGCTAAAGGCAAGAATGGCCATCTACAACCTCTCGGGAAAGGCGGACATATGGTGGCAAGACCTGAAAAGGGTCAAAGGGATCAAAGAAAGAGAAGTTAATTGGAGTACCTTTAAAAGGTATTTCAAGAAGAAATTCCTGTCCGAGCAGTATTATGAAGAAAGGGCTAAAGAATTTTATGAACTAAAACTCGGATCTATGACGATGAAGGACTTAAACAGTAAATTTTTAAGTCTGTTGCGTTATGTACCATATTTTGTCGAAGAGAAACCAAAAATACAGCGGTTTCTTAGTTGCCTGCCTTATCATATCAAGGACAGAATTGAATATGACAACCCCAAAACACTGGAAGAAGCTATGCGCAAGGCAAACTTCTGTTACGAACAGAATAAAAAGAAAGAAGGGATAGCCAGTTGGAAAGCCAAAAAGAACAGCAATCTGATCGAGTACAAGAAAAAGGAATTTGTTCCCCATAAAAATTTCAGGAATGGCAAAAACGGGAACCACTTTAATAGTAAAAGTTTCCAAGGAAACAAAAATGGAGCTGTCAGCCATTCAAACAATTACAAAAACAGCAAAGAGACTCCTAATAACCATGGAAACTACATCAAAAATTTTGAGCGAAAAGAACCTGTCAAGTGCTGGGAATGTAATGGGCCACATTATGCTTCAGTCTGCCCAAACAGAAAGAAACAAGTCAGCAATATTCATACTGTTCAAGACGAAATGACAGTTGGAGATTTTGCAGGAACTATGCCCCGAATCAATGCAGCGTTGGAAAACCGCCAGGCTGACTACCAAACTTCCATTGAGGAAGTAGGAGGTATGATTAACAAAACCCCAGTTACTATATTAATAGATCCCGGTGCTAGTCTTAGTTATATTTCACCTCAGCTGGTAGAAAAATGTAATTTGACTGTTGAAAGGTTTGATAATTCTTGGTCTGTACAATTAGCTACTGGGGCTAAGAAGAAAGTAAACTGCTATGTAAAAGAATGCATCTTAAACATGACTGATTTTAGAACTACAGTTAAACTGAACGTTTTACCACTTGGCTCATATGACATACTTATCGGAATGGACTGGTTGGAACAACATAGGGTCGTTTTAAACTGTTTTGACAAAACTTTTAGGTGTATAAACAGTAGTGGACAGCCTGTAACTGTTAGGGGTATTCCTAGGAAAACAGTAGTGAGGCAAATTTCTGCATTACAACTTAAAAGAGCAGTCAGGAAAGGATGCAAGACCTATGCTGTAACTATTACAAACGAGACAGATAAATTTGAAAACAACCAGAAAACAGTAGAGAACATTCCTGTCGTCAATGAATTTATTGACGTTTTTCCTGAGGAAATTCCAGAATTGCCTCCCAAGAGAGAGCTTGACTTTACCATTGAGCTGGTACCAGGTGCTGTTCCCAGTTCAAAAGCCCCGTATCGTATGAATATCTTGGAGCTTAACGAGTTGAAAACTCAGTTGAAGGAGTTAATAGATAAGAACTATATCCGACCCAGTGTATCCCCTTGGGGAGCACCAGTGATTTTCGTTAAAAAGAAGGACGGAACTATGCGACTTTGCATAGATTATCGTCAACTAAACAAGATGACGATCAAAAACAGGTATCCGTTACCTCGTATTGATGATCTGTTTGATCAACTACGTGGCGCTACGGTATTCTCTAAGATCGATCTAAGATCGGGTTATCATCAGGTAAGAATTAAAGAAGAAGACATTTTCAAAACAGCCTTTAGAACCAGGTATGGACATTACGAATTTGTCGTAATGCCATTTGGACTTACTAATGCCCCAGCGGTTTTCATGTGCTTAATGAACAACATAATGCACAAGTACTTAGATAAATTTGTGGTTGTATTTATCGACGACATTTTAGTCTATTCTAAGAGCGAGGAGGAGCACAAGGAACACTTACGTATCGTTTTACAAGAACTAAGAGAACAACAACTTTTTGCGAAATTTAGCAAATGTGACTTCTTCAAAGATGAAACCCAGTACTTAGGACATGTAGTTACTAAGGAAGGGATTTCAGTGGATCCCGAAAAGATTCGGGCGATTGAAGAATGGCCAGTACCTAAAGATGTGACGGACGTTAGATCTTTCATGGGAATTACCGGTTACTACCGGAGGTTTATTGAAGGCTTTTCAAAAATAGCCAACCCAATCACTTCTTTGCAGAAGAAAGGCAAGAAGTTTGATTGGAATGCGAAATGTGAAGAAAGTTTCAAGAAACTTAAGACTTTATTGACAACTGCACCTATTCTTAGAATAGCGGACCCAAATAAAGATTTCATAGTTTGTACCGACGCTTGTAATGATGGCTTAGGCGGAGTGCTGACTCAAGAAGGACATGTCATTGCTTACGAATCTAGGAAGCTGAAAATCCATGAAAAGAATTATGCCACTTATGACCTAGAATTAGCTGCTGTAATTCATGCTTTAAAGATGTGGCGACACCACCTAATAAGAAGAAAATTTACCTTACTAACAGATAATAAAGGTCTGAAATACCTTTTAGACCAGCCAAATCTAAATGCAAGACAAGCCAGGTGGCTGGCATTCCTAAGTGAATACGATTTTGAAATCCAACACATAAAAGGGAAGGAGAATAAGGTGGCTGATGCCTTGAGTAGGAATGCAAAACTGAATTTTATATCAGCTAGCAGCACTTACACCTCTGATTTAAATGAACAGCTGGCTGAAGGGATAAATTTAGACGAAAATTATCAACATTTACAAATTACAGCCCAAGAACAGCCCACAGAAAGTTTGCTAAAAGGGTATAGTTTAAATGAAAACGGATTTTTGCTGTTTAAAGACAGGCTGTATATCCCTAATGCACCTACAGTTAAGCTGTTAATTTTAGACGAAATACATAAAACCCCTTACTCCGGGCACCCTGGCTATCAAAAGACTATCACTATGTTGAGAAAAGAATATTTTTGGCCTAACATGAAATCTGAAACTGCTGAATATTTAGCGAAGTGTTTGGACTGCCAACAAGTAAAAACAGAACATCAACATCCAGCTGGATTGCTGCAACCTTTACCTATTCCTAGCTGGAAATGGGAAATAATTAGCCTGGATTTCATTACGGGTTTACCCAAAAACCAACATCAGAATGATTCAATTATGGTAGTGGTAGACAAATTAAGTAAATCAGCACATTTTATTCCTGTTAAAACCACATACAAGGCTGCAAACATAGCAGATATCTTTCTAAAACAGATTTTTCGGTTACACGGTATTCCAAAGGTTATTATATCAGACAGGGATCCTAAATTTACAGGAAATTTTTGGAGATCCTTGTTCAAAGGATTAAACACCACTTTAAATTTCAGCACCTCTTTCCATCCTCAGACTGACGGACAAACGGAAAGAGTTAATCAAATATTAGAAGATCTGTTAAGGATGTATGTTAAAGATCAACCAGGTAAGTGGGAGGATTATTTACACTTAGCTGAATTTGCATACAATAACAGCTATCAATCATCAGCTAAGTTTAGTCCTTTTGAGGTTTTGTATGGACGAAAATGCAACACTCCTATCTCTTGGAGTAATCCAGTAGATAGATTAGTGTTAGGACCTGATTTATTGAAAGAAATGGAACAGATTGTGAAACAAGTGCAGGAAAACTTGAAGATTGCCCAGGATCGGCAAAAGAGTCAAGCGGATTTGAAAAGAACTCCTAAAGAGTTCCAGGTAGGTGAACATGTGTTCATCAAGGTAAGACCAAAGAAAAGCTCCCTAAGATTAGGAAGTTGTGCAAAATTAGCACCACGTTACTGTGGTCCATTTGAAATTTTAGCCAGAATTGGTAAAGTTGCTTATCAGTTAGCATTACCGCCAAATTTAAAAGTACACAATGTTTTTCATATCTCTGTTTTGAAAAAGTATATTCATGATGCTACTCATGTTATTGATTGGAACATTGTACAGGTAGAACCAGAAGGGGAAGTTCTGGTAGAACCGGATTGTATCCTCGGGAGGAGGGAAATTACTCTACGGAACCGGATAATTGGACAAGTGAAGGTGCAATGGAAGCACCTTAGTCCTGAAGAATCTACCTGGGAGCTGGAGAGTAAGATGCGGGAAGCATATCCCCATCTATTCCAGCAGGTAGCTGAAGAAGAAGAATAAGTAACATCGAGGACGATGTTACATTTTAAGGGGGTGTGTATGTCACATACCCCAATTTTATTAAAATAATGTAATTATTTTTAATATTCCTGAGAACATTATGTTAAATTAAATGCTAAGTAGGAAGGGATGACTCAGCAGAGTCTCCAGAAATGGAATGTAAAATCTGAATAATTATTATTAATAAATAAATTATGGAGACAACAGCATGGGAGAGCTGTTAAAAGAGGTTACTGGTCTAACTGGTGGATGGAATTAGGTGGAAGGACAAAAGACAAGTGGCAGCATCCTCAAACACTTCCTGAGTTGCAGGTGGCAACTTCCCTATATTTTGGGGTCATGATTCCCCAAGAAAGTGGAATCTGAGCAGGTGGCTCATTAATGACAGTTAGCCCAACTAAGACCTAGGCAATCTTTTAAATACTACTCAATGAACTGAGCTGGGGGTTCAGCAATTGTTCTAGAGGGAGAATACATTCAGGTGAATGCTATTCAGGAGTCCCATTGAGGAAGTGGGAAAACAGTAAGGAAGTGTTTTTGAAGCAGGAAGTTGCAGTAACTTGGTTCCAGTATAGCTAATTTGGGCTGAGGGAATTATTGGCCGTACCTAGATTCCAGCCAGTTAGACCAGAGCAAGCTCGGGGGTCCTGAGAAGTGCTGTCTGGGCACTCTCCAGGAATTGGTAGGGAGGAACAGCCTCCCATTGCTGTTATTGTCTACCATAGCTACAGGTTCTGCCACTCTTCCTGTTGTTGATTTAATTTATTTTCATATGAGATAGACTAGTACAACTATGTTTTTGACTGTATTCAACTTCAGTAAATCAGTCTCTGTACTCCCTTTTGTTATAAATTTCAGAAACGCAGAGGTTATAGAGATTTCCTATTTTATTTAAATAGAGTATTTATCTTATACAGAACCTAATTGTTACTGTTATAGTTAACAATTACCATGTTTAGGCATATTCTAGAATTCCTGTTAATGGTTCAATAATAGACAGAAATATTAAATAATAGATATTCCAGTAATATACCTGCATATATATATGTATAGCATATTTCAGTCAACTTTAGTTTTAGGTCATTCTTATATCTAGTTAACAGATAAACAAAACTCATTTTAATATATTGTTTATACTCAGAACATGTTTGACAGCTATCGATTAACTAAAGAGGTGACTGTAACAATATTTCATTTTTACAAGCTTCCACATAATCTTAATCATCTACACAGTAGTCAAACACAAACACTTAGCAACTGTATAGTATTATTCTCCTTCAACCTAGTATTATAATACATTAGCCATGCTTATTATAATAGAATTAACAAAGTTGTTTTAAACAAAAACAAACATATTACACAACAGAGAAACTGTCGATGAACGCAACCATCATTGGCTGTTACAAACCATCTTAAGTTTACACAGTAATAATATTTATTCAGTACAAATGTTCTTCCTTAGGTAGTCCACAAACCCTACACGGCCGTAGCCTTATATTATTCCTTCGACAGACTGAAAAACAATTGAAAAGAATGCTTTTTATGACAGACAGAACCTACAGCATCTTAACACATAGTTCTATGTATATATTATTCTATTCATAGTTTTATTTAATAATTATATAGATTCAAAATAAATTGTTACAACTCGTACCCAGTCACCACCGAGTTAACAATATCATACTTATGCATTGAACACAAAACAAAACCCCCAATTCGCCAGAATAACCCTATGCTATTAACTATTACAGACATAGTGGATAAACTTCCACAATCTTTTATTTAATACTCCAAAACGAAGAAAAACGCAGAGAGACAATCATAGGGTTTCATTTATAACAGAGTTAACATCCATTGCAGGTACCGAAGAATTCATCTATCCTTACAGTTCAAATACTTTTGAATAATTTAACGAAACCCAAAAATGAACACGGCCATGATAGGCCCAGTAATATATTAAGTATAAATTTTATGCAGCGAGGATGGAACCCTACGCTTAGCAATTACAAAGTACAATAACAGAAACCCTGGCCTCATACAGTCTGAGCCGTGAAGGGCTCTCCAATAAACATAACAAGGTTTCAACCCTTTCATTCAAACAAAATAACTTATACAGATGATTGCAACCATGAACATCAAGTCGTCAAACGACCTCACTACACAGGAGTTTTCCTCCATGACACAACCCTAACCACAAAACCAGCAAAGGAAGAGACAGCCGTGGATAACCAGGCTTACCCGGTTGAGCCAGCGTTGGAGAAAGAACCCTGTACACCTTCAGAGCCGCGTGACCTGCACATTCAATGCTGAAAGATGTTAATACACTGTTTATGCCGAGAGTTTTAAATAATTGTATATCTACACTGCTTGCAAAACAGAAATTGCGAAAATAAGGTTATTTATTACCTGAGCAATGTAGCCGTGGATATTCTGGAAGCCACCGGTGGGAGCAGACACTGAAACCCCCATCACCCTCATCGGTTGAAAGAGCAAGGAACACCCTCAAACTCTTCCAATGACGGCCACGACAGACAAACCTTGCAGACGGAGACCTCAAACTGGAACTGAATCAGTCGAGAAGCAAACCCAAAGCCCAATGGCATCAACTCTCTCATAACCTAAAGACATTACCGAGAACCCTATCTCTTACCCACACCAGCACAGTGACGAACTGTAAATAGCTGGGACTTAAACTTATAAAGAACAACGAGACCACGAAGCAATAAAACTATAGCAGACGCTATCCCCAGAGCCGAGGACATACCCTATTTCCGAATGGAACCTCAAGGCCATAACCACCACACTCTGCACATTGTTACAGTGCCTTCATTACAAAACTCAGACAGGGAGGGTTTCATCCTTAGGACTCGAGCCCGAAGGCAACTACAATAACCTGTAGGGTTTCAATAGCAGCTTATATATCGCCCATCGCATGGAGGAGATGCAACCACGTAGCACTCAAATAAATCAACGTAGCATGGGTCGAGAACCTATAGTTTCATTGCCAACCAAATAATTATACACCGATTCTTTTCCAAATCATGTCATATATAAGTCAAACGTATGAGATAACAAATGATATATAATCATTTGGCATATAGCCTTGCAATTGAATCGTCGAGAATCCCAAGCAATGGGAATGTATAATCACTACAATGATAGAAATAAGAGTTAGTCAACATCATATATGGATTATTCCATAACTTAATAGGGTGGATAATACTTTAACATAACTTAGTTATAAATCTTATCCATGGTAAGGGAAGAACATTAGGACTATGACAAAATCAAGTTAATGCACATTTACAATGAAACCAGGGCATAGGTTAATGTCTTTCGCATATCACTTTACACAAGATGTTGGTCAACTTCAACCCTAGAGTTTTCTCTATGGCCTAGTATGATAAATACAACCATAACACTATATAGAATATAAAGTTTGCCAATGTATGAAATATTATGATTATTGTACAATCATTATATATATAAATTAATACCAAGTCATAGATTAATGCCAGGTGCATATTACATTTCTATGTTCATATAAGTACCAAGGTAGTCAACCTTCAAATTAAAATGCCTCGTTATTTAATACTTGAATGTTACCAAGTCTTTAAGACAATAAATATATTGCCATTATATACTAGCATCAGAATTGCTATCAATACTATTGTTAACAGTAACAATATGAAAAATAAACCTCTATTATTAAGATGTTGAAATAGAGCTTCATCTACAGGTGTACATCGTAAAGATAGTTAAAATCAAGGCACCGTCAAGTAACATAAGTTAAACTCTAAGTGGACATTGGACTTCAACGCATAGGATCATATTGAAACAACGCTAGAGGCGTCACCTTCTCAACTCGCATTATCAATGCATGAACAAAACAGTAGTCACCGGTATTAAGTTGACAACAGGTCACATGATGCAAAGACACTGTTACAGCCAAAAATTCTGATATCACAAATGTTTCATTTTAGTTACAACAGTAACATAGCATAATAATCATAAAAACATAATTATAACTGAGACAATGTAAATCTTCGTAACACTTGACGATACTAGCTGAATAAGAAATATCATGACGATCATTAAGTTTTGAAGTATAGGGAGTATTGATGCTCACCAAGTTTAACATACAGTGATCCTTACTTCACTGACGCACCTGAGAAACAAAAGACGACGTATGCATTAGCTCGTAAGCTAAGTAAGCCAGTCAACTACGACTAGCTCTTCCCTTGCGGTTCAAAACAAAACAATCATTAATTACAATCACCGAAATCTAAGTTTTAATAAAACAGAGTCTTTAAACAGTTTATGTTAGTTGTTTAAATTAAAACAATATCAGAAATACTACCTAATTAACATTTATTGTTACGAATAAAAATTTTTAAATTTTTCAGAATTAACGGGTTCTGACATGAAGGCTACCATAGATGATATAGAGTTCAATGATTTTTCTATCAGAGCAGCTGCTAAAAAACATGGGATTCCACCAACATCAATCCATTATTGGATAAATGGCCTGACCCATACCAAGCGAAAAGGACCTCTTACAGTGTTGAGTGCAGAAGAGGAAGAAGAAGTTGTGGTTTGGTGTGAAGAGATGGCTCAACTAGGCCATGGTCTGGAGTTGGTTCAACTCAAATCCACTGTTGCACAAATCTGTCAAGGGAGGCCAAACCCCTTCAAAGATGGATTTCCAGGAAAATCATGGTGGAGAGGATTTAAACAAAGGCATCCAGAACTTGTGTTACGCACAGTAGAGGGGCTTGACAGGGATAGGGCTTTCAATCTGCGCCCTACAGTTGTGACCAAGTTCTATCAGACACTCTCTGATGCATATGAGAAACACTCATACAGAGGAGACCATATATGGAACTGTGACGAGACTGGATTGCAGGCAGGGAGGAATTGTGGCATGCGGGTAATTGCCAAGAGAGGGAGCAGGAATGTGCCCAAAATTCTGCCAAAAAGTAGGGAGTGGATAACATGACACGGGATGTAGTCAGGATTTTGATGTTCATGGGAGAGAGGATGCAGATGCTGCAGATAACATCATATCACTCTCTCAAGGTCATTGCCAACCACTGGATGACGACAATGAACACGTAAGTGAAAGTCAGTATGGCACCGAACCTGTTGGGGAGAATATAGAAGCTGTTGGAAGGACAGAAACAAATTTAGATGGCCAAGGGATTGTTCATAACAACGTTGCCGATTTGAGTGTGAATGGAGGTGACCAAGCAATGGTAAACAACAGCGAGGAGTTGACATTTCCAAGCCATCCAGAACAACCCGAGTGGTTGGCAGAGGCGATGACAAATATGAACAGACACATTGTCACCCCCACCAACGATGAAAGCCTTAACCTGCCTTTGATGCCAGCAGTCCTTAACAATGAAGCTGTACATTATTATGTGCCACTTGGGGGTGGTGGAGATGAGATTGAACAAAATGAAGATACAGTGGACCAAGAAAATGATGATGAGGCACTCCCACCAAATGAGCCACTACTTGGCCAGTTCCTTAAGTTGCCAGTGGAGAAAGTTGCAACTCATCTATCTAATCCCACTGCTGAGCATCTTAGATTAAGCAGGAGCTCGCAACTACTAACATCAGAGGACTACATCACCCTACTGATTGAGGCTGAGCACAAGAAAAAGGAGATGCAGGATTTAAAAGAGAAGAAGAAGGCCCTTGCAAAGGAGAAGAAGGAAGCAAAGATTGTTGTAGCAGAAAATCGAAGGAAGGAAAGGCTTGTAAGAGTGAAACAAAGGGAGGAAAGAGAGCGACGGAAACAATTGGCAAGGGAGGAAAGGGAGCAAAGAAAGGCAAATCAGAGGAATCCAAATGGTCTGGAGAGGATAGAGGTGGTTGACAACCCATTGGATCAGTTTTCAGAGAACAGAAGATTATTCCAGGACCTTATTAACATACAGATACCCCATACCACCAGGCAGGGGGAAATACTGTGTATGCCTTCCAAACTCCAGTGAACCCAGGGCAATTAGGCTCAAGTCATAACTATGGTTACTCAATTACTCCTTGGCTACAAGGATCAACCTGGCCCGCACCAAATGTTTGCAGCTCAACACAACCAGGTCATGCATCAGTATCTAACCCAACTAGTTTGGGTAATGAAGGCAGTCAACCTCCTCGCACATAGGGTTTTTTGTTTGGCGAATGATAGATGTTTTGTGTTTGGCATACACATATGAAAGGAAGATTTTGTTGCTGGGGGGAATTTTTGGTGGTTTCCTAAGTTTTTGTTTGATTCCAATCTGACAGTGGATATATGTTAGGCATAACCACAGTAAATGTATAAAGTCCCAACCCACCATGGACCAACCATATGTATAAATCTCGAATTGCTACTATGTTGAACAAGAATATGCCCTTTATGTCAAGTACTGTTTTCTTCATGTCTCTGTCTATTTACTGGACTACATTCCTTACTAAAACTGATTGCTATATTTATTGGCTGGCAAACTAATTTGAATGTTAAACTAAATTGGATGGTAGACCAACCTGATTGAACATTTAAATTGAATGCAAGTTTTTTCTTAATGCAATACTGACTTGAATGCAAATCGACTTCAACTGGATTGATAGTAAGCATTGCAAACAATCACCGAGCACACAGTTAAAGATTACTTAGGTTAGAGCACATAGCAAGAATGAAAGCAGGTGGGACAAACACATATGAGAACCAAAATTCTAGAAAAATACAAAATGAGGGCTAACTGTAGATGGGACAAACACATATGCATGTCCAGCATGAATGGTTGTTAATTTCTTAAAAGGTTTCATGCCTCCAAACCCGAATTGCAAATTCATACAATGACTGAAACAATCAATGAACCATAGCAAACCCTAATTTGTTATAAGGTTTCATGCCTTCAATTCACAGTCCAAATTATTCATCTAATTGGCATGCCCAAATTATTCATCTCAAGCATGCATCAATCCTATAATCAACTCCAATAAGAAATTAACAACCATTCCTTAAGAATTCAAGCAATCACTGAAAGCAATATAATCACTGAAGGGTTTAATGGAGCACGGTTATGGTGTTTTTTTATGTCAGAATTTCCCGTAACCTTCATACCATTAAAGCATATCTGAATTTTCCATAACCATGAAACCTTCTCTCAATTTTAAAATATACTAAGTTATCAACCAATGAAACAATGAAACCATATCAAACCCTAATCCTATAATGAACTCCATTAAAAAATTAAAAACCATTCATTGCGAATTCATACAATCACTGAAACAGTCACTGATCCATAGCAAACCCTACTTAGCATGAATGGTTGTTAATTTCTTAAAAGGTTTCATGCCTCCAAACCCTAATTTCAAATTCATACAATCACTGAAACAATCAATGAACCATAGCAAACCCTAATTTGTTAAAAGGTTTCATGCCTTCAATTCACAGTCCAACTTATTCATCTAATTCGCATGCCCAAATTATTCATCTCAAGCATGCATCAATCCTATAATCAACTCCAATAAGAAATTAACAACCATTCCTTCAAAATTCAAGCAATCACTGAAAGCAATATAATCAATGAAGGGTTTAATGGAGCACTGTTATGGTGTTTTTTTTTTATGTCAGAATTTCCCGCATCCTTCAAACCCTAATCCTATAATCAACTCCATTAACAAATTAACAACCATTCATTGCTAATTCATACAATCATTAATAATAAATTTCGACCCTAACAGTGTGCCATTAATAATCAATTTCGACCATAACAATGCTCCATTAAAAACCAAAAACCATAACAGTGCTCCACTAAAAACCAAATACCATTACAGTGCTCCATTAAGAACCAAATACCATAACAGTGCTCCATTAAAAACCAAAGACCATTACTGTGTTCCATTAAAAACCAAACACCCTAACAGTGCTCCATTAAAAACCAAAAACCATTACAGTGCTCCATTAAAAACCAAATACCATAACAGTGCTCCATTAAAAACCAAAAAACAATTTCCTACGACATCGTTTGAACAGGAAACCGCACCCAAACAAACCGAACACAGACAGAGAAGGCAAGCAAATCACACCGAGAGAGTGGTTGTGTTGAAAAACACAATGCAAGCGAAGCCGGTAGGATCGAAATCCTACCACGTTTGCTGAACAGGTGGCCACCGCCGAGCACGAACCAGGAGCGGAGCAGGTACCAGGAGCCGAGGACAAACCAGGAGCCGAGGACAAAGCAGAAACATGAACACCAGGAGCCGAGGATGAACCAGGAGCAGCCCACAAACAAGCAGGAACAGGGCCGAACCACCGGGGAACCCATGCCACAGACCACGAACACAACAACAACACTAGACCAGTTATCCAACGCACGGCGACGACCATGGAACAGGGCCACTCCACCACGAGCTTCGAGCCAGTTACCAAAACCAAACATTTGTGCTCAAACAACAACGACCTCCGCGCGAACAACAAATCGGGGCGGACCACCACACAGTCACATTTCTTCCAAGCAGCGGCCTCATCGAACAACAGTAGGAGGCAGGAGCGGAGCAGCAGCGGAGCCATGGCGGACAGCTTCCGGGGTGGCCGAACGCTCACCTTCCAGCCCCGAGCAAGAATGAACGGGCAACGGGAGCGACTGTCAAGAAAGGGCCAGCTGGCACGCGTCCCGAGGTGCCATAAAGCGCATTAAAGCGCTAGCTACCCGGGACAACGTGGAGCAGCCACCTGCAGTAGTCCGACCCTCGACGGGTGGCATCCGCGTGGCATCCCGGGTGGCCAAAGTGGGGGTGGACCACTTCTGGCCTCCCTCCCGTAAGCCTATTTTTTTCGTGATATTATACTTTATTTCTGCATCCATGAGGGCTTTGTTGAAGAATGCAATAGACTTTTAATGTACATCCTTGTTATTCCTCAATTCAATAAAGACTAGTGGTACTAAGGGCCGTTATACGTAATTACGTATATAAGAAAACGTCATGACATAATGGAATCTAATCTGAAGCTAATCCAAATCGATGCTATATTTAAAAAGGAGGAATGGAAATCTATAAGAAGAAGGGTGAGAGAAGCGTAACGTTGGTGTAACGTTAGGAAACCAATAGAAGCCGCGGATCATCACTCAGTCAAAAAGTCTATCCACTAAAGGCATATGCAGCTTTATTATCAGGCCCGAACATGTCCTACGGAGCCCGAACCTGTTGGTTTGTTTAAATCTTCTTCGACTGTCTTGTTTAGGGCTTCTTTGACCACTGTTCTTGTATATAGCGTATTCCACCAGATACTCGGGACAATGTGTACACAAGCTCCATATTTAAGGCAAGTCAGAAAAACAAGCGGAAAGAATCACTACTCCGTTCTTATCCTACAGTAATGATATTCCAAGGCAAGCTCATTAAGGTATTCCCGGGGTGCAGGAACGAGACGGGATAGGGTGGGGGAGATCGAACTTGGGAAACTCTCTTGACCTCTCGTCATGCTCGGGAATTTAAGGGTGAGGGAGATAAAACTTGGGAAATGCCCTTGTTCTCTTGTCATGCTCTCTAAGGGATGCTAGCTATACTCTTTCCTGGCACTTTCATATATATATATACTCTTTCCTTGCACTATGCATAACTGATAATATCCGGGGAGGAAAGTGATAATGGCGAAAAAAAGGTGAGGATACCTTAACTAACTTATTAAGCCTGCTATTATATACGTAATTATGCGGTTACTTAAAGGAATGGCTTGCAAGAAGTATCGCTGGAGATGGGGAGTAAATCAATGGCTTGCAAGTAGGGAAGATGGAGAGGAAAGGTGAGTTATTTTATTATATACGTAATTATGCAGTTATGAAGTGACTAAGAAGAAAGTAAGTGCTATAGATTTTTGACTTAGTGCTATAGAGGAGCCATTACTTTAAGAAGGAAAGGCGATTTAATTTATGGACAAAAGTACTTTAAAATAGGCATTATTTGCAGTGATAGAGTATGTCGTAGTTCCTCCTTGTCCAATGCGGCTTCGCTACTCCAATGTGGCTTTGGTACCTTCATAATTTGGTTTTGCTATCCCGATGTGGCTTCATTACCCCAATGTGGCTTTGCTACTACGTTCCTTAATAACTGATCTGAATTCATCGGTGTTAAGTTGCACCTTATATAGCAAATAAAACTTCAAGCAGGTAACGTAACCCCGGAGCAGTGAACCTCCCTCCTAACTAGTCTAGCGGGAAGCAATGGATGTTTACTGCCCTGAGAGCTATGAATATATGACAACCCAAAGAGCCATGGAGGGATGACCACCCAAAGAGAGATGTAGGGGTGACTGCCCTAAGAGCGGGTATATGACCACCCAAAGAGCTAGTTATATAAGAAGCACGAGACACGGTTAAGATAGCCCTCGATGAGAGATAAAAGGCTATGGTGGTGTAGTACCTTTTATTTGCTGCCCCTGGTCATGTTCCATGTAAGGTTTCTCCATGTTTTCGGTTGCTCTGATCTCTATTCGTGTCTCGGTTTCTCTGCTTGGTGAATTTAATGGGTTGGACAGTGCCAGGACCTAGGGTTTCCTCTCAATAATGGAGCTAATCTTGTTGAAGTTTTACCAGCGAAATTTCCATCCTTTTTGAAATATTTTAAAAACAAGTTATGTGGCAGCAAGAATTTTTTTGTTTTAAATAGTAATAAAAAAAGGTTTCCAAGACCTCGCATGAACGCCACACGGCTTTCCCCACTCCTCACACATAAGGAAAAAAAAAACTGGAAGGGATGGGTGTAAAATCCATCCCTCTTTCTTACCCTGCTCATTATTCCAGTAAAAAATTTAGCTCTAGCATGCTATAGCCGCCTTGTTCTATCCATTCCAACTCCCACCACTAGCTACATACAACGAGAGTTCCATAGCGATTGGTTTAAGGTATAGCAGAATCTCTCCTCTTTTTTTTTTTTTTGTATTTGGGTTTTGTTCCATGGTAGGGGTCGGTATTCCTCCTCTACGTAGGAGATGGAAGTATACTTTTTTTATAGGCATGGTACCTGTATTTTATATATGTAGTCTTTCAAGTGGCGACCTCTGCATCCCCCTTCATTCCTCCACCATCTAGCTTGGAATTTTGTGCGCACGGGTACACAATGCTTGAACAGTAGCCCACTGGCTCATGGCTTTGGTTTGTTGAGAGTTGGCACGTCATCTGGGGCTTGGATGTCCAGGTTTGGGTGTTGGGTCAACCCGGCCAAGGTTGGGCATTTGTCTTAGCTCACAAAAGAGCTTCCAGGTATAAACATTGCAGAAGAGCCAACAACATTATAAGAGAACAAATAGGCTTGGAAGATGAACTACCCTGGGGTTCTGCTAGCCGTTTGGAAAGAGCTAAGGCTACTACTGGGTTCCCATAATGGAAAACCATATGACCGGTCGATGATGGACTCAAACCAACGCACGCTAAATATAGGTCGAATCCAAAGCTAAGTGAGAAGGAGAATGTTGGTGTTTCATCTGATAAGGGTAAACAAGCACAAGAGGTGAGCTAGAGCAGGTTTGGTGATCAAGGTTCGACTGGCACATAAGAAACTAGCATGAAGTCAATTAAGCATGCATGGAAGAAGCCATCCAATAGTTTGATTGCAATGACTCAGCAAGGGGGGAGCGGTGGTGGCGACTCTAGTGATGGGAGTAGAAGCACCCGCGTAGTCAATGCTTGCAGATGCTCGAACTAGGAAAGCTGCAGATCCTCTGAAGACTGTAATGCAAGGGATTGAGAGTATGTTGGTAGTAACACAGGTATGTAGAATACTTTTTCTATGAAGTCGATTAAGCATGCATAGACGAAGCCATCCAATAGTTTGATTGCAATGACTCGGGAAGGGGGAGCGGTGGTGGCGACTCCAGTGATGGGAGTAGAAGCGCCCACGTGATCAGTGCTTGCAAATGCCCGAACTGGGAAAGTTGCAGATCCTCCAAAGACTGTGATGCAAGGGACTGAGAGTATGTCGGTAGTAACACAGGTATGTGGATTAATTTTTCGATAGTAACACAAGTATTATGGAATGTATTTCTATTAAAATAAAATACAGTACCATCTTTATAAGCATTCAAACTTAAATACAGTAATGTCGGCCACATACTCGAAAGTAAATATTTTATCCAGAATCCAAACTTGTGTGTCCTGCAGAATGTGTTGTGTAGGGACTGTGCGACTGTAAACTCTTTTGTGCAGGGATTGTGCGGCTATAAACTCAAGGGACTATTCGACTGTAAACTAAACTCAAGGGAACTGCGACGGACGGACAAAAAACAGATACTGGTGTGCATACAAATTGAACGGGACGGACAAAAAACCGATACAGGGAATTGCGAGGAATATCAATTGAAGGGCGGCCAAAGGTAGATGGAGGCATCACCTCCTAAGAGTGTCGGCAGGAAGGCATTCATGTGCATTTAAGGGAGCAGGTGCATTCAAGGGAGCAAGTGGCCATCCGTTCAATAGCATAAATTCCAGGCAGCCATCTGTTCAATGGCATAAATGCCAAGCAGCAGATCGACGCAAATTTTCCCAATCGTCTGACGAAGCATCAAACTACTAAAAACCAATAATTTTTTTTTTCGGAGAGTCGATTCCCACTTGTTGAAACGCCTTACGGCGTAATAACCATTAGTCACTCCTTTTCAATTTCCTTAAAACATATAATAAGTAATGGTTCTTTTCTCAAATAACAATTAAGCATTTTTCTTTTCTCTTTTCTCAAAACATATAATAAGTAACCGTTCTTTTCTTAAATAACAATTAAGCATTTTTCTTTTCTCTTTTCTCAAAACATATAATAATTAAGCATTTTTCTTTCTCTTTTCTCAAAGCATATAATAAGTAATCGTTCTTTTCTTAAATAACAATTAAGCATTTTTTTAAGCATTTTATTTTCTCAATTCTAAAAACATATAACAAAAATAAAAATAAAAACATTCTTTTCTCTTCTTTCTTTTTTTTTTTCTTACATAAACAATCTATCCAACTCTATAACAAACCTTTCCCATTTTACTTTATCATATATTTCAATTGCAATTGCAATTACATATATCTATTTCTAAATTCAATTGCAATTGCATATATCTATTTTGAGTGCAATGTACAAATGTTGAATTCCTAAAACAATTCTATCCCAATACACCACTATCATATCTCAAGGGCTTTTACATGAATTAACTTCCAAGTGTCATTTAGACATCGTGCATTCCCTTGTAGTTTGATTACAACACACAATTATTATATTCCAAGAAAATTTACATAAATTAAATTCTAAAAGCCATATGTACATGCTACTTTTAATTCTAATAGCAATTTCCATGCAAATTGAATTCACCAAATTCTATTGGCACATGGTGAATTATAAAGTCTAATGCATAGGTTATTGTGTTTTACAATTGACATATATTAATACGTCCTAAATCCTAATGTAGTGTACCATTATTGACATCTAAAGTAACTCTATTGTAATATACTCACATCCATGATCTAATATGAACTTATATTTATCACTCTAAGAACCATCATATTTATCACTCTAAGAACCATGCACAACTATTGCATTCGAATGCTTCCATATTGCTAGATAACAATATTGTAATCTAGGACAATTTACAATTATCAATTCATATTTCACTATGCATTAAGGGTATTGCAAGTATTTATAATATGCAAATAACATAATCCCTTCAAATTTTTTTAACAAATAATTAATAAACACATAAATATTAATAATAAGTAAGATTAATAATTAAAATGAGAGGATGCATCCCCTTTAATAGGCAATGCCCAAGCTATTATAAAAGCAGGCCAACATTTGTAAATTCATCTTCTTTACCATTTTATCACTATACTATTCTTATCAAAATGTGGGATTCGAAGTATCGATGGACATTTTAGATTATTTACAGACGTTAAGAAGATTTTACACTTCATTTGGTATCAGAGCCACGTTCTGGTCCGGCTTTTGGCTGTCTTTTGGCTTTTAGCCATTATTCCAAGGTTTCCCTGAACTATGGTCTTTGACCATAAAATTATAAACCTCTCTACTCCATCCTCCATCTCTCCCTCGCAGCATTCACATCGCCCTCTCATCCCCAATCGCTTCCCATACGTAACACTCCCCCACCGCTGCACTCTTCCCTATTCCCCATCTCCCCCATGTCTCCAGCACTGCACCACTCCCCCACGCACCTCCCTTTCTGCAACCATACCCATGCATACTCCAAACACCCAACAGCTGCCCCATTCGCAGTCAAACCCTTCCCTTCTTCTCTCGCGCTTCCTTCCCTCAAGCTTCGATGCTCAACCCCTCATAGACGCGCCTCCCTATCGCTCCTATCCTCACACACCTTCCTTACCACCACTCGGCCAATACGTTGTGCCAACCTATGCTCCATCTTCTTCCCTGTGTGCCACCCTCGCTACCTCCCTTCTCTTGTGCTCACACCCTGCTCCACTCCTTCCCCATTCACATACCCACTCCATCACCCATCCCTACTCGTCGTCCTCCATCACGCCCTCCATCCAATCTCTGTCGACCACCTCACCCTCCCTCCACTTCCGTTGCGCTCCCCCCAGCTCCATCCGCGCCTAACCTCAGCCTCCTTCATCCCTCCTCCACTCTGAAACACCCATCCTCACCCCCTGCATCCTCATTTCCCCTTCTCGTCGCCACTTTCCTCCCATCCATGTCAACCCTAGAAAAGAAGGGTTAATAAAAAAAATTATAATTTAAAATAATAATAATAATTATAATTATAAAAAAGAAATAAAAAAAATCATTATATATATTATTATAATTATTATTATATGATATGGAGCCACTCCATGGTTTCCTCATGTTACTTTTATTTGTTTGGCTTTGCGGGCAATATGTTACTCCTCTGGTTGGTCCTCTGGACTGAAGATGGACGGGATTATATTTGATTCTTTTTTGGACTGATAACTATGGAGGCTCCAGGAGCTGATTGACACACTCACTTACATGAACATTTATTGGTATGAACTGCCGATTATATTATCGCATTTGTTTTTTATGTAAATAAGACTCTTTGTCTTTAAGCTCTGTTACAGGTTTTATACTTGTATCCGCATGCATACTTGATGTGCATATTCAGAACGTAATTTTGTTCACCTCCACTGAAATAGAATTACGCTTTTTTTCCTAGGAAAAAAAAATTATTATTATATAATAATTATTAATAATCATATTAAAATTATTATTAAACTTAATAATAATAATTATCTGCCAATTTAATAATTATAAAAATTATTACATTTATTAAATACAAAAAAGGAAAAATCTTTTCCCAGGAGCAAGTTGGAATAGAAGACAAAGTTCAAACAAAAGTCTTAATCACAAACAATGGCACCTAATATTCAGAAATGAAGTCGCAGTTGCAAACAACATTGGACGAGTTAGAGAAATATAAAGTGACCAATAAAGATATCCAATTCAATATTATAAAGCAAGAAGTGTGAAATCATTTAGAAGAACAGGAGAATCATAGATTAAAAGATCAAAAGCGAGAGCTCCAGAATATGTTATTAGATAAGGATAAGGAAATTTCACATCTAAAAGCCACAATCAAAACTTGGAAGACAAAATCAGAAACTTCAAAAATATCGAAAAATCATCTTATAGAAGCGATAATGACTTCGAAGAAGACATAAAGCGTTTAAACAAGCTCATCATGGATAAAGATACTGAATTAACGCAAACTCGGAGAAAACTAGAAAATCAAGATTCAGAGAGATGCCGACATCAACAACAGAAGGAAAAACTCCAGCAACAATATGACGAAATTAAGAAGACACATAAGCTGTAAATTAAGAAAATCAATGACAAATTAGCAAGCAATACCGAAGAACTATTTCGACTAAGAATTCATAACAACCACTTTCCTCCCATCCATGTCAACCCTAGAAAAAAAGGGTTAATAAAAAAAATTATAGTAAAATTATAATTTAAAATAATAATAATAATTATAATTATAAAAAAGAAATAAAAAAAATCATTATATATATTATTATAATTATTATTATATGATATGGAGCCACTCCATGGTTTCCTCATGTTACTTTTATTTTTTTGGCTTTGCGGGCAATATGTTACTCCTTTGGTTGGTCCTCTGGACTGAAGATGGATGGGATTATATTTGATACTTTGTTGGACTGATAACTATGGAGGCTCCAGGAGCTGATTGACACACTCACTTACATGAACATTTATTGGTATGAACTGTCGATTATATTATCGCATTTGTTTTTTATGTAAATAAGACTCTTTGTATTTAAGCTCTGTTACAGGTTTTATACTTGTATCCGCATGCATACTTGATGTGCATATTCAGAATGTAATTTTGTTCACCTCCGTTGAAATAGAATTACGCTTTTTTTCCTAGGAAAAACAAATATTATTATATAATAATTATTAATAATCATATTAAAATTATTATTAAACTTAATAATAATAATTTTCTGCCAATTTAATAATTGCAAAAATTATTACATTTATTAAATACAAAAAAGGAAAAATCTTTTCCCAGGAACAAGTTGGAATAGAAGACAAAGTTCAAACAAAAGTCTTAATCACAAACAATGGTACCTAATATTCAGAAATGAAGTCGCAGTTGCAAACAACATTGGACGAGTTAGAGAAATATAAAGTGACCAATAAAGATCTCCAATTCAATATTATAAAGCAAGAAGTGCGAAATCATTTAGCAGAACAGGAGAATCATAGATTAAAAGATCAAAAGCGAGAGCTCCAGAATATGTTATTAGATAAGGATAAGGAAATTTCACATCTAAAAGCCACAATCAAAACTTGGAAGACAAAATCAGAAACTTCAAAAATATCGAAGAATCATCTTATAGAAGCGATAATGACTTCGAAGAAGACATAAAGCGTTTAAACAAGCTCAACATCGATAAAGATACTGAATTAACGCAAACTTAGAGAAAACTAGAAAATCAAGATTCAGAGAGATGTCGACATCAACAACAGACGGAAAAAATCCAGCAACAGTATGACGAAATTAAGAAGACACATAAGCTGTAAATTAAGAAAATCAATGACGAATTAGCAAGCAATACCGAAGAACTATTTCGACTAATAAATCATAACAAAACATTAATTGGAAAAATCAGGAAGTTGAAAAGTACCAAAACGACAGAACAATCAAACGAAGATATCAAAGGAAAACTACTGGATAAAGAGGAAGAAAAATAGCACCTACGAAATCTTAATCGAGAACTAGAAGAACAAATCGCGATGTTCAAAGAGGACAAAAAGTCGCAAGATGAAAGGTTCGAGAAGATTCCGAGTAATAACAATCTAATATAGCACAAATCCAGAAGGAAGCATCCAGGCTTCCTAGAAAACAAATTCAAGTTGAGGAAGAAGAAATAAATTCAAATTTAGTCTCGTCATGTAGTTAAAAAAGAAGTCAATCCAGCAGAAAAACAAATAACAATAACCCCTTATCGACACCCCAATTATAAACATCATTTTGACCAACGACAGGGTCAAAATGAACATACATAGAGGAATTACGATGTCAGACAAGCAAGAGCATCAAATCAACATACTAAGCAACAAACGAAAAGACCCATCCCACAAAGTGATCAAATAGCTCCGATAAAAATAGATCTCAGATGGACCACATCAGAGACGATGCAACAGTTCTTTTGTGGAATTCGTAACTCATATCACCTCCTTTCAAGTGTCGCAAATACTAAAAGAACGGATCTAGAGATGACAGTTCAAGCAAAAAATCAGACATAACCTTGTCTTCAATAAGCTTTGAGGACAAAGCTTCCCTTAAGGGGACGACAATGTAACAAATAATTAATAAACACATGAATATTAATAACAAGTAAGATTAATAATTAAAATGAGATGATGCGTCCCCTCAAATAGGTAATGCCCAAGCTATTATAAAAGCAGGCCAACATTTGTAAATTCATCATCTTTACCATTTTATCAATATACTATTCTTATCAAAATGTGGGATTCGAAGTATCTGTGGGAATTTTAGATTATTTACGGACGTTAAGAAGTTTTTACACTTCATTAGGTCATGGAACAAATAAAATAATATATAAACATATCAAAAAACAAATAGTTAAATAATACAAGAAAATTAATTAAACAAATATTAAATAAATTTGATATGTAATTAATCGAATAGATAGAGACGTACCTTTCCATTGAAAAGGCACATACGACCATATTTAAATGGTCCATCAAATAAGCATCTCTCATCAATATGTATTCAATATTATTTATTATATCCAAATTGAATTATTTTCTATTGGTTGACTATTCACTTGAATAGTCTTATTGTGATTCGGACACGATCACAACATGAGAATATACGGATACGGATATTACATTGGTATCAGAGCCCTTTCTTGGGCTTGATTCCGGCCTTTGGCCACAAACCATTCTCAGAGCTTCTCTGATTAAAGACATTTGATCCACATTGGCTTTTGACTATCATTTTTTGGGTTTCCCAAAAATCTAGGACCTTGTCCAAAAGTAGGCTTTTGTCCCAAAGAAGATTAAGTATCAACTTTGATGCAAATCAAGTTAATAAAAAATATATATTATTCCGCTGCAAAATTCAAAAACAACCGTAAATCAAGAATACAAGAAGGGAAATTAAAAAAGAGAAAAGAAATAATTATTTCCATTGTATATAAGAAGAAGAGAACAAGAAGTAAGAAAACAATTATTACAAAGAAGTGGAAAAAAAAAGAATTATCCAAAGAAAAAGAGTAAAAAAGTAAAAAGTTAAAGAATAACATTCATGAAACTGCACATGGTTTTATGAAACTAGACATGGTTTTATGAAACTGCACATGATTTTACTTAATGTATTAAAATTATAAATGAATTTTATAAGGTATATACAAAGAAAGACATGACCTTCATCACTAATGCTTTGAGGACAAAGCATTTCGAAGAGGAAGGTCATGTAACAAATAAAATAATATATAAACATATCAAAAAACAAATAATTAAATAATAAAAGAAGATTAATTAAATAAATTTGATATGTAATTAATCGAATAGATAGAGACGTACCTTTCCATTGAAAAGGCACATAAGACCATATTTACATGGTCCATCGAATTGTAATGTAAGCATCTCTCATCAATACATATTCAATATTATTCATTATATGCAAATGGAATTATTTTCTATTGATTGACTATTCACTTGAATAGTCTTATTGTGATTCGAACACGATCACAACATGAGAATATCCGGATACAGATATTACATTTTTCCTAGGTCAATTCATATGCCATATTTTGTATTGTAAGAAATACAATTATAATATACGTATTATAATTTATTTCAAATTTGTAATTATTCATTCATAAAATAATATACCAATATTTTATTGTTAAGCAATTATTTATGATATGCAATAACCTAATCTAGTTTGCATTTAACAATCCATAATCCAAATGACTTATTTTGCATTGTAGGGAATCCTTTTATAATATACACATCATAGCCCCAAATAAATTGGCACTCGTTTATTTATAAGACATTATACAATATTGAATCGTACATAAATTTTAATTATAACATGCAATAATATAATATAAATGCATAAGACTGTCTTTCAGCTACGGTGCGTTCGCATATGCTCCGGGTGGACATCCATTAAACACAACGACAGCAGGCCATGTGGATTCACCACGACGGAGGATGTCCTTAAAGTTAACAGTTGCGATGGTTACCAGCCGCTCTGGATGATGTTTAAACATGCAGGTAACCAATCCAGTAGTTTCACGTCATAGAAGTATACTAGGGCAATATTTTATGGTGCAACTTTTAGCTTGGACCAGTGTATCAGGACGAGTTTAAATATAAGGGTTTTCCAATCGAATTAAAGTATCAAACAATAAAATACTAATTGATTATTTTTCTTGCATGCTACATAGCAGAAGTTCTTGATATATATCTTCTACAATTTGTTGTTTTTGTAGGCTATAATTTTTCTTTTAATGCGGATTCAAGAGCCATATCATTTTGTTGGCATAAATCTATTACCGCTTAGGTATAATCCATTCATATAATTCACAAATTCTAAATACACATTCACCATTCAATAAAAAATTCAAAATGCGAACCAATACTTTCATTCTGAGTTATATAAATGTCAACTGTAACAAACATGAGATGAATCTATTTTCCATTAAAACGAAGACTTCAATAAGTTCATCTCTTATAGTTAAATATAAAATTTGCGGAATTTACGAGTTTGGTGTTGTTAAGGCTTGACCAACTCTGATACCAGAATGTAGGGCCCTCCTCGGGACCCTAGCTAGAACTTTAAACAGTATATAGTTTAATATAACTAAAACGTAAATTTCATAATCATATAAATCACTACAATAAATCATCCTTAAAAATAGAATAAAAATTATAACAACAAATTGAAAAGAACCTGTTCCGTGATGGTCGATCCTGCGTTTGTCGAAGTCCTCAAAGTAGTTGCTGCATGATCCAAATCCCTTAACGCAATTACCGAAGGACTCCTCAGTTGACCTCCCTACCATACTGGGAGTAATCTTCTTCCTCCCAGTCCCCCTAGAAAATGGGGTCGTAAGAACATACAAGCCAGGACCCTCAGAAGAGATCTCCCAATCCCCAGATCAGTTATCAACCAAAATCCTGTGGAACACACTCAATCTCCAACCTCCATTATGGAGTCAATCCAGCATTAGGGAGCAAGAGAGAGATCCTTTTCTCTTCATTCTCCCTTTCTTAAATAGAAAAATTCTTGCATGACATGTGTCCTTTCATGCACAATTTAATTTAATTTATTAATTCTCTAATATTCATTCTCATGCAACAAGTGTCACTCTCACATACTACTGCACGTAAGTTCCTTAATTCTCTCTTAGTTTATTTCCTAGTGTAAAATCCCAATCCCTATATTAGTGGGTGCATGTGGAGTTAAACTCTAGATATTTTCTAGTCTAGATTTGCTCCAAAATTAGTTATCTCTAATTTATTTATTTTATATTTTAAGCTAATGCATATCTTTCCTAAATCAATGGGTGTGGACAACTTCTACCCCAAATATCCCCTTTTCTATAATCTTTTAACTTAAAATGCTCTTTCATTCAATTATTCTCAATTTAATATTTTCATATGCAACATTTAATATATATATTCCTAAATGTTTTAATGCAAGAATGTAAATCTTCCCTTTCATGTTGTTGTCTAGGTACCACTTCTATGGGTTCTTCCGAGAACTTCCTTTTCCTTGTGTGGGGAGTACTGTGTAGCAATCAGGAATTGTTACCGTGATATTCCAACTACACTTCCATGGAGACTAATGGCGATTGAGGAATAATATATTCCTTATTGCATGCCCCTCAACACATCGTACACGACCAAATCGTTGTGGCCTCTCCCGTACGAAACATGCTTCCTCGGGTGAGCTGAGACGGCTTCCGACCTGTGCGTGGAGTGTTTTATTAGGGTTGAAAGTCCGTCGTCGTACCCTTATGTATATTTTTCTTTCTTACGACCCCTTTCATTCCATTGAGAGTCAGTCAATAATTCATTTTACTTACTACTACACACACTCAAGCGCATATTAGTAGTGTTGCACCATATCATCATACATTTTATCTCTAATCAATTCTATTTTTGTCAATATTATTCATTCACATCTATGGATTCAAAAACATTCTTTCTTTCACCCATGTTTCATCATCATAATTTCTGAGTTAGTCGAGCATATTCATCATTCATTTGTCAATCAACAATTTCCATTCAATAAAATTAAAACATAACACATTGTTCAATTTTATTTAACCAAGTCACTTCAATATCAGTGCCCTCAATAGTTTAGTTAATCAGATGTATCAAGGTGGGCATTACAATAGCCCACTAAATTTATGTAACCCCCTTAATTTAGCCCCTAAAATTATCCATGATCATTGGCTCATCATTAACTGCTATCTACAAATGCAAATTGACTCATTACCATTGATTTAAAAAAAATTATGCCGATTAATGATCTATAAAGAGGTAGACTTAAATATTTACTACTTAAAATAAACATTTACATAACTAACATGAGATATGTGTTGAAAAAAACTATTATAAAATATATAAATCTATTTTGTTAACTAATTTCTATATAAATAAGATAATAATAAAAATTCACTTTCACCAAATAAAAGTTTTCCACCTGTGCATCACAGACTACCCTACTAAACTGATTCAAATAATTCATTCAAATAAATAAATCTTTTTAAGAGACCCAATTGAAATTAATTCAACAATATGTCTTGTACGTTGGGATATAGCTTCTTATACTAGGTGTCTACTGGTCCTCACTAGCTAGCTAGCAGTTAAGGATGGATGACAGCAGGTGAACTATCCTTCATAGGTGACGACAAAGATGCATGGGAAAGATATACTCAAGAACTGAAAAAAACGCATATCAAGCTTGTTGGGCGAGAAGATGAATTGGTATGGATAAAAAATCTTGAAGGAGGTGAGTGTAAACCCAAACATGGTTATATGTCTCTTAACAATGTTGAAGACCATCCAAAACCCCCCTCGTGGAATAATTTAATTTGGTCCTTAAACGGTCCATTGAAGACAAAAAGTTTTGTATGGTTGGTTTTGACAAATGTTATCCCTGTTTGGGAATCCATGAAAAATCATTTATGGATTGGACCGAGTAGATGCCCATTATGCAGGTCGCAGGAGGAATCCATAGAACATCCTTTTGTCGCATGCTCTTATTCCATCAACTTATGGACTCACTTATCGGCTCTCAAAGGAAAACAGTTTTTCTTGTATGGTTCAGATGTACAAGATGCTCTTAAGTCTTGGTCCGATAATCCTACTTTCAAGGAATATGAATCCCTCCCGGTTTTTGTCTTATGGTATATATTGATAGTTCGTAACCGAGCGGTATTCAAAGACGTCTTTTTATCTTTGGAGCTGATGGGTTACAAAGTCATGGCGCATCAGGATTATTTTCAGGGGATCTCTAGATAGATTCAGTCTCGTCCGGTTGCCATTAAGCAGATTGATAGATCGAAGGCATGGATTTTCTTCGATGGAACAGCATTAAAGAATCCTACAAGAGGCGGCGTGGGAGGCATCATTCACCAATATGTATCGACCGTTTCTTCCTTTTTAGCAGGATTGGGCGAATGCACCAATAATTTTGTCAAATTCTCAGCTCTAAGGCTGGCTCTCAAGATCGTCAGCTCAAAAGACATCAGGAAGATTCAAGAGTATGACCCAGTACCCATTGGGGAAATAGAACCCATCCTCCCCTAAATAGGGAGGAAGTCCATACTTGTTCAAATGAAAATAAAACCTGTTAATTGAGCACAATTTTTAGATGGCTATTTTTGGGAGAAAGGTCACGCTTTTTTTTTGTCAAACCAAATAGAAAATATGTAAAGCTGATACAAATGTTGGTATTATTAAGTGAAATGGTCTCTTATTTGAAGAGAAGACAAGGCTGCTTAAGTCTATGTAAAATGGATTATATTTAAACTATTATAATGCAAACTTTTTTCGGGGAAAAAAATGTCTCGTATATGAAATGCCAAAAAAACGGTTTTATTGGTTTCATTTGGGGTTGTTACTCGAGGGCTTGTATTTGAAATGCCAAAAAAACAATTTTATTTGGGGTTGTTACTTGAGGGTTGGCTTATAATTAAGATAAAGAATGAAGGTTGTTATTGTTATTGGTTATAAATAAAAGTAAGGAGTTATGTAGATTGGTTTAGAATTTTATTTATGTATTTAAAAAGTTTAAAAATAATTATCAATTTTTTATAGTTTTGATAAATTAAAAAGTTAAAAAGATCGATATTATAAGAGAATGTTTTTCATCTTCAATTTTTTTATTGTTGATGATGATAATGATGAGAAGTTTTAGAAATCATCTAGTACCTTATTTTACTACAGAATTCTTCAAATTTTATTTTGTATAAGGATTATAATAATTTTCTATATATCAATTTAATTTTATCAAATGTCTTCATAATATTGATACCGATAGGCAGCGTATATATTGTGTTCGATAAGTGTTGAACAACAATTAGTTTTGCCGTTGACCAAAAAATATTTGCGTTTTCAAATGTTTTACATTAGACATCTGAATTCTTTATTTTTTTCAATTATTGAAAAATCATTTATCCAACACCCTATTGGCTAATAAAATTGGGGTGTTATTGCCCATCCGGCGGCGAGCTTCTTAGGAACTAAAAAATGGTTATACATTTTAATGCATCCAATCCGACCTGTTGTAATGGCTTGACAACCATCGCCACCACACCGCACTGACCTCCATAGCCCCATCTCCATGCCATCGCCTCTGTCACATCTACTGCCATGGTCTCCACCGTCACCGAATCTGAATATACGTGTTGCTTGCATCCTCTTTCCACATCTCTCTGCTACTTCGACTACATCCACCATGCAAATCCTTTTCCTCGTTCTTTGTGCTCACCGCCTTCGTAGGAATTGGAGCACTGCACCACCGCCTTCGCAGGCATTGCAGCAAGACACCACCGTCACCACCTTCTTCACGTTCGCTTCATTCGCTTACAGCTTTGGGACTTACCTCATCGACTTTGAAAATTTTCAGTTAAGGTAGAGATACTTTTCGATCGATGGAGAATCAATAGTTATTGGCATAAGAAATGGGTGCATATCTTGCAGAGGAAGGAAGCTTGCTCAATCTATTTCTTGTAGACGGACGTCTACAATTCAGGGAACAAATCCTATTATCATCTTGTTGATGGGGTAAACCCTTTCTGCAGGTGAGGTACCCAAATTATCCATACACCAGATCAAGGCAATGACAACAAGAGGAGACACTACGTTGCAAGCAACACATAAATACTACCTTGCGTGGATTCTTTTGTAAAATGTTCTCAAGATTTGCAATCCAATCAAGTTGGTATAAGACATTTTTTTTCATAGATTTATATAATTAAGACATGTTAGAACCAATTTATAACATTTTCGTGATGCATATCATCTGCGACACCATTGCTCCTTTGAAATATTTATGTTTCAAGGCTTTTGGTGATGGAAGCATTGTAGCGCTGGAACCCATGTACACTACCATGTTGGGATGAGAATTCATCACTATGAATAATCCTTCTTGCCATCACGGGAAGTCATCCCATCTACTATCAACAGCCTTCAATGTTTTGCAAATCTGAGACTACAACTATTATGTGGAAAAACACAGTATTGAAACCAACCTGTCACGGCCCCAACATATTCTATAAAGAGCAGAGTTTTGCATATCCATGAGCTGATACCCATGTAAAAATCGATTTGTGAAGGAGTTGTCAGCATAGTTGAGTCTATCTTGGCCATATCTACAATTAAAATTAAATTTAAGGAAATAGGCCACGAAAGACATGGAGTTATGCCCGGACGGGTTTGAGAGAAATATTTGTGTTGGAGAGACTCTTAGCGAATCTTCCAGCTCTGGTGTGCTGATATGAATAGCCAACCACCTATCCTCCAGATGTCTTTCATCGTTTGAATGCTATGAATCCGCCTACCAAATACCAATTCATTTTTGACAAAAAATCTGCAGGCAACCATATTTCTTCTCAAACTTTCAACATTACTATTGTAATTGGTGCGCGTTGGGCGTTGTCCCTGGACCCTACCAATTAGTTTCAACGTGATTTTAAATTGCTGTGGTGAACAAATTCCTTGGAAACATCCAAAACCAATCGCTTTTTTTTCATTTTTTCAAACAGGTGCAGCCTCCCATAAATGGCAAGTATATCTGTGTTTGCATCTTTGCATAAGACTAATACAAACAGAAAAATAGCTCAGAACATCCATTCCATGGTGCCCATGAGATCAATGGATGTAATTAAAAATCTATTGTGATTTTCCAACTACTTTTTATCTTTAGCATGTGCAATTAACAACTCTTTATGGTTTATTGAGGCAGTTGGGTACTTAGAAAAGCCGTACACACCCTCCTATGAACCCACATACAATTGAGAAGACACCCCAAGGACGTACACTCTGATTGTTGGGTTGTATTGTTGTCTACAATTAGTTATCTCCTCTAGAATTAAAATCGACTAACTCTTTGCATTGATCATTGAGTTGGTTTGAGGGCTGTCCATTTCACTATATTAAAAGCCATGTATTTGGGTCGAGAACTATACACCAATATATAAAATTTTATGGTGGGGACATTCTCTATTGTGTTTATGGGTTGTTTAATGGCAGCTATTTTGCATTGGGAGCATTGAACCATTATTCTCTTTGTAAACTGGAGCGATCTACCATTTAAATGCGAGTTGGAACACCAATCAATTTTGAGCGTCATTGATGGCCATCCAATTGGGCACATATATAACTATTTGAATGTTGTCTATGTTTATTTCAACAACATAGTATGAATTCAATGTGAGGGCATTTTTTATGGGCATTGCTTATCTTGCTAATTCTATAGAATTTGGTGCAAATACAAAGGATAACGCTTCTGCTGCTTGGAGAAAATAACTGGGTTTCCTAATCTTCGTTTTCTTGTTATTATTCTACCCACAATCATGTTCTCTACCAACTTATCAACTTTGTAGAAGTGGACAATAATATTATCAATGTATTTGCATAATATTGAAACCTTGGCTCATATGCCAATTACTTATATATTGCATTCCACAACTACTATATTACTGGCTCAAGCCTGCGCCCGCTCTCCATAATCATACAATTAACTACCTACCAACCTCGACAGGTATCCGCTGCCATGCAACCTTGTTTAATTTTATTATTATAAAAAAACAATCATCATAATTTTGAATATGAATTTAGTAAACTTTATTTTATATATATAAATCCATGATAAGTATTTTGTTTATATAAATCATGGATAAGCAATGGGATGCACTTATAGATGGCTTGCCTTTTAATAAGTAGATAACTCATGGTTTTCTATCCAAATTATGAACAACCAATGTGATGTATTGATAAATGAAACAGGTCCTTCTTTTTATTTTGTGGTTATGAGAGAAGTATTGATAAATGAAACATATATTTTTTTATTTTATTTTGTGGTTATGAGAGAAAAAAAATCATAAAATGGAATTTTAAATTAGTTAGTTATTATATTATTAATGATTTTATATAATATTATTGGTTATAATCTAAATGTTTTATGAATTTGATTTTTTTGTGTTGTTACTCAAAATAATGTGAAGGGAAATTGGTTTTCTTATTTTAATCAATTTAAATTGATAAACTTATAAATATAAACTATTAACATTAATTTTTTTAATGTAATAAAAATATTCCAAAATATTTAATTTATTTTACAATAAAAATAACAAATTTAAATAACAATTTCAACAAGATTTGATGATCAAATTGAAAAATTCAAATTATAAAACATTTACTATTACCATTAATTAGTTTAAACTTTTAATGATATTTATCATAATGTTATATAATAATGGAGTAATCTATTTATTCTATGTGTGAGTTTTGGTTGGAATTGGGTAAAAAAATTGGTAAAATCTAAATCTTTAAATGTTTAAATTGTATTTTTGAATTTATAAATAAACTCAACACCCTCAAATACCCCTTACACCCAAATTATACAATTTATTTTCACTTAAAATACAAATATTTAAACTACACCTATAACCATATTCCTAATATCCTATAGATTCTCAAGTCAAACATCAAATCCACATTAATCTAAAGACACTTGAATTGAGATATATTGAATAATTATATAGTATTTATGTTTTCAGCTTTACATAACTAAAAGTCCACAATAATATAAATAATATAAAGACACATGGATGGATATGTATTAAATAATTATATGGTGTTTATGTTTTTAATTTTACATA
This sequence comes from Larix kaempferi, assembly GCA_027924585.1. NCBI lineage: Eukaryota > Viridiplantae > Streptophyta > Pinopsida > Pinales > Pinaceae > Larix > Larix kaempferi. Next base: position 5,888,414 of record BSBM01000438.1, read on the forward strand.
ACTAAAAGTCCAACCATGATGAGTTTTTAATAAATTCTTAAAGCTAGTGATATAAGGTCATTTTCTTTATATGAAAAAGATCGAATTTAAATAAATTTTAAAAAATGTTTGTTTCTAATGTAAATTTTTTCATTAATTAAATAATTAGTTTAGGTTGTATTTATATAAGTTTAAATTTTCATTCGGTTGGTATCTTTTTTCAAAGAATATCTTTCCAACACATCTACATCTATATGGACTGGAATTATGAGGTTGATCGATTATAAAAAATGGGTTTGTTATTTGATGATGGTTTTTGGTAGACATGGGCACAAAAACACGATAATATATCCTATGTTGGCCCGAATCTTATCTATTTTTGATGACTTTATATATGGATGTATATGCAACGAATGCAAGCTACTTTATCTCAATCATATTTTTTGTACGATGATACATATTATTTGATCTTTTTCGTATACGATACTTGATAGACAATCAATATCATGAAACCATCTTGGTCATCTAAAATGTTTTTACTTAATACAAAGCATAAACGCTCTTTTTTTCATGGAAAAAAAAAGTTTGGATTTTCATATGTGCAAATAAAATTTTGTCATCTATAATAATTAGAGTAATTAGTTTAGGCTGTATTTATATAAGTTTGAATTTTCATATGTACAAATAAAATTTTGTCATCTATAATAATTTGTTAGTGGTTTTTAGGTGGTAAACTTCAATTTTTATTAAATATTTCTAGATTTTAATTAACAAATCAATTTTTTTATATTTAAGAAAAATAAGTTATTGAAAATCATACACAATTTAAAATTACATGCTAAAATCAACATAATTTAAACCATTGATTTTAGAAAGAGAGTTAATATTTTATATTAACATATGATTTCCTTAAACAACGTGTTTTAACTCATACATAAACCAAGGTACAAAACCCAAATTATACTTTAATATCTTTCACAATACAAAATCATTTATACTTTCCCAATATGGGAGTGTTGGCTTATGTTCCTACAGGGATATTGGACTAAATTAGGAAATTGAGTTATAATTTTCTATGGAAGGGTAGTCAAGAGGGAACATCTTTCCATTGGGTTGCTTGGAACAATATTGCTTGGCCAAAGGAAATGGGTGGGTGGGGCCTAAAGGAATCACACGGTTTTGCAAAGGCTTTAGTTGCAAAAGGGGTATGGCGAATTCTGAAAGGAGAGGGGCTTTGGGTGACAGTTATTCTTCAAAAATACATTTTTCCCTTGACTATTGAGGATGGTTCGGGAATATAGAGAAATCCCTAAGGAATGTCTCTAATATGTGGAAAGCACTAATTCTAGCTTATGAAGTTATTGGGGACTCGCGGGAATGGAGGGTTGGGAATGGAAAAAAGTTAACACTGGGATAGGACCCATGGATAGGCTATGGAGGGGCACATAGGATTCCTTTAGCTATGGTTGAAGTCTTGAGGGATCGGGGATTTATTCATTTGGAGCAAATCGGGGATCCTGTAAACCCCACTATCATGAGACAAGAATGATATAAGGAATAAGATTTAGGTTTTGTAGAAGATGAAGACAAGGATAGTTGGAATATATACATAAAGGCTCCACACGACAGTCAACATAGATTAGTGGATTGCGAGGATGTTCTTATATGGTCAAGAAATGTTATAGGGGGCTCCTACTCCCTAGGATTGGATATTAGGTAATTAGAGAAGAAGAAGAAGATATTCTAGTTTTTCATCGGTGGTACAAGGTCAACAGGAAGTTTAAGTGCCCCTTAAAATAAAATAAAAAATCTTATGGTTGGCCCTATAAAAAAAGGTACTTGTATGGGATATTATGCTAAAAATATTTTTTTGTGGACCTAGTAGGCGCCCACACTACAAAAACAATGTAGAGAATATTGATCATATATATATATATATATATATATATATATATATATATATATATATATATATATATATATATATATATGTTTTCTCATATATTAGGAAGATATGGGACTTTGCATCTTAGGTTTGTGGAATACAGTTTGATTGGACTGGACAATACCTTGAACGTGCTTTGGAAAACTGGACAAATAATGTGTCCTTTAAGGAACATATGGCACTAGCTGTGATTTTCATCCCGGGGGTATGGCTATCCAGGAATAAAGATATTTTTTAGGACTTACAAATTCCTCCACCATCTTATGCACCAAAAGGCTAGCTATTTTAAGTCATTTCCCATAGGGTGATGAAAAGCAGAAGGAAAGGAGGATAATGGAGGAAATAATTGATAGATCTGGCAACTGGTTATATTTTGATGGAGCTTCACATGGAAACCCATCCCAAGGTGGGGCAGGATGCATATTTTTTCTATTTGATTCTCACTGGATCAAGTTTTTAGCTGGATTAGTGGGACAACACAAACAACAGAGCTGAATTAATGGCTTTAAAGTTATCTTTGGGATTGGAAATATTGAAGGGAGTACAAAAATTGGAGGTTTTAAGGGATTCCAAATTAGTTATTGAGTGGATGAGATGTAGGAGAGCTCCTAGAAATATCCTTCTTTTTCCTATCTATGAAGAGATCCAAAGAATAAGTGGACATTTTTAGGAAATAACCTTCAAACATATTTATAGAGAAATGAATAAAATGGCAGATCAACTATCTAAAAATGGACTACAAGTAGGAGTGGGAAGTTGGCACAAATGGGATATGGAGAATGATACTTTAGTAGAACATGACCCTGGACCATATTCGAGGTAAAACTAATAAAGGATCACAAGGAAAATGCAATTGGGAACACATTTTTTTCCTTTTGATGCTTATTTGAGTTGTTTTTTATTTGATATCTATATTTACCTATGTATGAGGATGAAGAACAATTTTTGACAAATGTTATTTAGTATTTATTATTCGAAGAATATTATAGAAAGCCATAACAAAATATGAATGTTTATCTTATGATAGCTTGACATGGAAGCAACGTTGTTTTTTTTAATCTATGTACATGGTGGTTTATTATTTTAATACAAATGAACTACACCTTTTTTTTTCCGAGGAATAAAAATATCCTAAACACAAGTCAAATCCCAAGTAGGAGGTTTTGAAGAGAGATGGTTTTCCTTGAGTGGTTTTTCTGGATTTGGGGTTTACTGGTCTGTTTTGTCACTACAGATGGTTGAGTCCTCTGCAGGGTTTGGAGTCCAGCCAGCTGCTGTATGCTGACTCTAGTACCAACCAAACCTAAAACAAAAAGTGGGAACTTACCTGTGTTTTAAAAAAAATTTACACTGGGGTTTGGGGGTCTTGTCATTCTGCGGACAAAGATTGTCTTCTATCGTTTTCGTTTTGGTGGTTAGCTGTCGTTATCATCATAGTTTTTCCTGCAAGTTTTTTGTCATTATTTTATTTTCCTTACTGTCCTCACTCGACAACTACCGGTTGTATTTCGGTTGGGAGGGTTTTGGATATATTTCAAACCGCTCCTTAATATGTCTGGGTATTTTGTTGTTTCTCGAACGGTGGAGAATACTTCCTAGGCTGGAGACACACAGGTTGGGGGGGATAATCGGGCTGGACTTATTGGAGCCAGGGCTAGATGCCGGCACAGACATAAGGCGCTCAAGGCCCGTGATGGTCTTGAACAATATGTTATTGAGGTGGACTCAAATCTGGATAGGGTTGAGATGCTGGCTTGCAAGGCCATCGTGGATTGTTTGGAGTTCACGTCAGGCACCAAGGAGGATATATTAGAGTGGGTTAACAAACATTGGACCCCTATATTAGGACTTGCTCCTCGGATAAACCTGTTACTCAATGGCTTGATTTTATTTATTTTTCCCTTGACGGAGCATGTTGGGACCATTCTTTCTAGCAACTGGGTTTTCAAAGATGGCTCTCTAATCTTGAAAAAATGACACCTAGACTTTGACCCATTGAAGGAGGTGCAATCTAAGCAACACTTATGGATGTTGCTACCGGATTTTCCCCTGGTTCTCTAGACTGAGAGTATTCTAACCGGGATGGCTAACAAAGTGGGTAAGTTTATTAGGTTGGATAAGAACTCTATATATGGGATGGAGAAGATGGTTGCTCGGGTCATGGTCGAGTTTGATCTCAACAAGGGGTTACCGGAAGAAGTAGAAATTATTTGGGGTGAGGTTACTTTCAGGAAGAGGTTTGACTATTTTGGGGTGCCTTTCCGATGTTTCAAGTTTCGTGGTACTGGTCATATCATGGCTGGATGTCCACTATTGATGCGCCCTGGTTCGTCTGCTGAGAAGGTTGGGGCTTCAGCTACATTGACTGGTGCTTCTTTTGTGAAGGAGTCATCACCATTACATGTCTCTTCGGGTAAGTTTATATCCTCATTTCCTCTAGCTGAGAAGGAACTACCTAAAGAGGAGTTAGATTTCATTTTAGATATAGAAAAGTCATTTGACAGATGTATTGTGGAGGAAGATCTCAGAATTAACCCTAAGGGTTTTTTTGAAAAATCACCCTGTACTCCTCCTGCGGCGGCTAATTGTCCTGATTCGGAACCCCTCTCCCCGGTGGTGTTTCCTCATATTGATAGTCCTGCTACCATTGTCCCGGCTTCAATTGCTAAGTGTTCGTCTTCCCAAGGGGGTTTACTATCGGGGGGGTTCTCATTGGCTACTAAGTCGGATACTACATCACTTTCCACGTTGGGCATAGATCAGAACTCCTCTACTCCTCCTGATGGGACATTATATGGTCGGGATGGTCCCGTGCATTTAGATGATCATTTGAACCTTATGTGTTTTGAGCCGGGGACTAATTCTTTATTGGAGAGCTTTGTGACGTTGGCTATTTTTTCGAAGAACCCCTCAACTAAACCTCTTGTCAAACCTATCACACCGGATAAATTTATGAATGTTACCATTCGGAAGAACAGAAGAAAGAATTTGGGTAAGGGGGGCATGGGTAATGAGGAGAATTTTACCCCACTTTCGTCTAGACTTACTGCTTCCGAGGCTCCCTGTGATGGCTCCACTCCTATTATACTTTCTGAGGCTCTTAGAGATGATATGCCTCCTCATGTGGTTCCTTAATGTTATTTCTCACACTAAATGCTTGGGGTTTGGGAAAGGGTTCTAGGACTAGGGCCTTAACCCATTTATTCAAATCTACTAGTCCACATCTGATTTTGCTTCAAGAAACTATGTGCTCAGAATTTGCAGGGGTTCGTAAACTTGCCACTATCCTCCCTCGTTGGGAATTTTCCGCTATAGATGCTGCGGGAATGTCGGGGGGTCTCCTTGTGGGATGGAACCCGTGCCTATTCAAGTTTCGTGCATACAAAACACAGTGGGGTTTGTTACTGAATGGGCACTACCTCTGCTTAAATTTACCACTCACTGTATTTAATATATATGGATGGTCCTTATAAAGATCGTGGCAGATTTTGGGAGTCGTTGTGTGCCTCGAGTATTCTTAATACTCAAAATCTTATTATTGCAAGGTGATCTCAACTTCACTTGCAGTGCTGGAGATATTTGGGGCTCTCATGCTTGACTAGATGACATGGCGGATTTTTGCAATGGAATGCTGAATTCTTTTGATCTTATTGATGTGCTTCCTTATGCACCTGGTCTTACTTGGACTAATGGTAGGGTGGGTTCGACAGGGATTCATAAGAGACTTGATAAATTTTTAGTCAAATATGGTCTTATCTATGGTTGGGCGAGGCATAGAACTTGGGTTGGAGATAACAAGTTTTCTGATCATTGGTCGATTTTATTTCATATTGATACGACAATTAGTAAAGTGCATTATCCTTTTAAGTTAAATTCTACATGGTTGTGTAATGAGGATTTCCGCTTTGTTATCAAGGAGTTCTGGTTAAATTATATTATTGAGGGTGAGCTGAATCCTGTTGATGCATTTGTTCAGAAGTTACATAAGCTCAAGGGTATTTGTTCTAAGTGGACCCATGATAAACAAAAGGATGATGTGTCGGAACTTAACTCTTTGGAAGTGTTATTACAGGAGTTACATAGTCGGAATTTCACTACAGGGTTAAAGGATGAAGAGTTTGAGTTGATCAAAAAAATTGAAAGGAAAAAAGAGGATCATTTGATACAGGAAGCAAAAGATTGGAGACTCAAGAGTCGTGTCACTTGGATTAGTCACGGTGATGCTAATACAATTTTTTTTCATTCCTATGCTTCGTATAGAAGGAATACGAATGATGTTTGGGATCTCCAAGATGAATTGGGGAATGTGATATCTGGACAAGACGCTCTTCATAATTTAGCACTTGAATATTTTGGCAAACTGTACTCTGATTCTGATCAGCATGACTTAATCCATCAAATTAATGTTGCTAGGTATTATCTTTCCTTCATAACAGTACAAGATGCTGAAGTTTTAAGTAGAGAAGTTAATCTTGATGAGATTGAAGCTGCACTCAAGAGTTTTGCCAAGGAGAAAAGCCCAGGCCCGGATGGCTGGATAGTTGAGTTATTTCTTCATTTTTATGAAATTATGGGACTTGATATATTGAAGATGGTGGAATTCTCTTGTACGGAGGGGTACATTTCTGGTGGGCTCAATTCTACTTTTCTCACACTTATACCAAAGAAGGGGAATCCCACTACATTTGGCGACTTTCGGTCAATTGCGTTATGCAATTTGGCCTACAAGTTGATTACTAAAATTATCTCTATTTGAATGAAACCTATTTTATCTGCCTATATCTCTGTGGAACAATTTGTATTCTTGCAAGATCGCCAGATTCTCGATGCAATCGGGATCACACAAGAAATTATGCATACTGTTAAATCGAAGAAGATGAAGGCTATGTTTTTGAAGATGGACATTGAAAATGCATATGATAGAGTGGACTGGTCTTTTCTAAGGTTGGTTCTTATACAGATTGGAATGCCACCACTGGTCATACGTTGGATTATGGCTTGTGTCACCTCTGCTAGTATCTCAGTTCTTATAAATGGTGCACCTTCCAGTTTTTTCAGCATGCGCAGGGGAATTCGTCAGGGTTGTCCACTTTATCCTTTGCTATTCTTATTAACCATTGAAGGACTGAGTAGAATGATCACTGTAGCAAAAGTGGATGGGAGTATTACTGGTATCAAACTCTCACAAGAGTTGGTCTTCACACATGTTTTATTCGTTGACGATGTTCTAATTGCAGGTCTGGACACAGATCGTGAATGGCAGATATATAAGGATATCATCTCTATGTTTTGTGAGGCTTCAGGTATGAAGGTAAGCATGAGAAAATCTTGTATTCATCATTTTCGACTTTCTGACCAGTGGATTGAGGATATAAAAAATATCTTACCTTATAATTTTCAGCAACTTGAGGAAGGTTTCATGTATCTCGGCTATTTTTTGAAACCAAATGGTTATAGAATTGTTGACTGGATTTGGTTATTGAGGAAAGTGGAGAAGAGGATTTCACACTAGACATCTAGACTGCTGTCAATTGGGGGTCGGTTGATCCTTGTAAAGGATGTTCTTACCGACATCTCGGTGTATTGGCTCTCTCTACTACAAATTCCTGTGTCTATAATTACTAGATTGAGAAGTTTATACTTCAATTTATTATGGACAGGTGGTTCATATCGTAAAAAGTTGGTCTTGACCACGTGGGAAAATATTGCTCTTCCTACTTGTCATGGTTGTTGGGGCATCCGCAACTTATCTGTCTTCAGTTCTGCTTTGAGAATGAAGTGTTTATGGAGATATCTCTTTGGGTACACCCTATGGTCTAAGGTGATCTTTGTAAAGTATTTGAATGGAGATGTGATTAGATGGATCAAACATCCAGTGAAGAGGTTACACAGTGTATCCAAAATCTGGAGCGGTTTTTTAACGATATATAATCAGATGGTTAGGGACCTGGCATGGAAGGTTGGAAATGGACATAATGTACTAGTCGGAATTGATCCTATCCTCGGCTTGGAGGATGGCTTTAGATTGTCAGATTAGATATTGCTCACCCTTCATCATTTTGACTAGAAGACTCTCAACAAGATCCGGAATATGAACCATATTTCGAGCCAAAACTATTGGTTGACTGCTTTTGAATTGGGGTTTGAAGATGATTGTGCAACTGAATGGAGCCAATATGTTCAGAGACTAAATGTGATCGGGTGCAGACTTACTGTTGATCTTGATAAGGTGATTTGGTTGAAAAATAATAAACATGACACTATAACGACAAATTTGGCATATCATGCTGTTATCAATAATTATTGTATATTTCCTAAGAACTGGTGGTACAAGGCAATATGGAATTGGAATATCCCTATCAAAATAAAATGTTTTATGTGGCAGGCATTGAGGGGTGAACTCCTTACTAGGGATATCTTGGTTATTAGAGGCTGGGAAGGGCCGAATATCTACTTTCTATGCCGGCTCAAATCTGAATCTGTTGACCACATTTCTGTGGATTGTATTTTCACGCAAGATCTCTGGTTGGCTATTCAACAACACTTTAAAACAAATTGTTAGTGGGGTGTGGACTCCTTTGCACAAAATTCATTGTCCTGGTTCATATCTCCCGATGAGCTCCCCTATTTTCTTGTTGTGACTGCGTGGGGGGTTTGGAGTACTCGTAATCTTCTCATATTTGAGGATCAACGTGCTAGTATTGACTGGACACTTAAGTGTATTATTAAGATGATCTCTGAACAATGTACTGATTTCAAGAGGGTGAAAACAAAAAAGATTACTACTTTCTTCCCTCCAGAACAAAGAGCAGTAATTTATTTTGATGGTGCTGCAGATGGTGGTAAGTGTGCTTCTGTTGGGGTCATCTACATCAACTTGGACCATTACTTTACTCTGAAATTGAACTGTGGTCATGGCACTAATATGAAAGCAGAGATTCTTGGACTTTGGTGTGTCCTTACTGTTGCATATAAATTTGGTTTACTAGATGTGGCTATTTTTGGAGACTCCCGAGTGACAATTAAATGGGCTCAGGGAGTTTATAATTTGAACAATTTACCCCTATATGACTAGTGCAAAAGGATAAAAGAATTATTGCAACACTTTAATCATTTCACTCTTGATCATATTTATAGGCAGTTTAATTCTTTGGCTGACTCGCTATCTAAGGAAGCTTATGCTGGAGATGAAGGTATTATCTGCTGGGAGGAACACTTTGAATATTCAATGATAGACTCTGGGATGATCCAGATCTCTGACAACTGATCGGTCTTATTTTTGTTGGCACTTTGATCGATATCATGGAACTATGTTTTTTCAAAACAGTTTTGAGCAGGGGTTTATATTTTAAGGTTTATGTTTTCGAAAATGTAAACAGTTCTTTTGGATCTTTTGATAAGTCTATTATAGGCTTATTCACATTTGCACTATTTGATTCACGTTTGAAAATCAATAGTATGGTTTTTTTCGCTGAAAAAAAAAGTCAAATCCCAAGTCCTGAGTATTTATAAAATACATAGTTGTCAATTCCCAAAACATAATTTTCCAAATAAATAAATAAAAGTATTTGGATCTAATAGATCTTTTAAAATATATTAACAATGTTCGAAAGGCAAATCGATGTTAACCTATGAGCCTATTGCATGTGAACCTAGGGTATTTAACACACTCTAGAAAATATGAGAACACTTACTGACAGACACCAAATGATTTCTATGGAAGTTTTACAGACATAAAATTTTGACAAGGGAATTGCAAGGAAATTGTCTTAAAACCCCAGACACTATTGAACTAGTTTGCATACATAAACTTTTGACAAGGGAATTGCAAGGAAATTGTCTTAAAACCCCAGACACTATTGAACTAGTTTGCATTCCAAACTTTGCCAAACCTTCTCAAAACTACCAAAAAGGATTGTTTTCGACCCTGACACATTGATATCAAGCTAAAAAAATCATTAACCCTTCGAATTTCCTTTTTAGTAAAATATTTATGCCACACACCTGAAAACTAGTTTGAATTTTGCTAGTAAAGAGTGTTGATTTCTTTCTCTTTCCAAAAACCCCAACACTGACTCTAATCTCTTCAACAACAATGTAAATCAACCCAAACATACCCCAAGTGATTTATATGGCTCACAAACATATTTATGGGGTTACTTGTGGAAGTATAATAAGACAAAAAACAAAGTTTGTATTGCTTTTGTGCATATTTTGACATTGAAGATTGCAACTGAGAATATGGACATGAAACTGTAAGAAAAAATAACAAAAAATCCTCTACTAGAGCACTCATACCTCTTTTATTAGCATCAAAGCTTATCCTAGATTTTTCCTCCTAGAACTTGCTTTCTTATAATTCGAGCCCCAGATGTTCGAAGGTGTCTTCGGTAAGTTACTGGAACATGTGGGCCTACGATCTTTCATCAAGAGGTACCCTCCTTGCCTAAATTGGACCTTATAGCTTCTAATGAGATTCCTTGATGGTTTCTTGATTTTTCTATTCCTTCTTGAGATTTATTAGCAAAATTTGGAAATTTCTACCTTTCCTGTTTTCCCCATTTTAGCAAAAAAATGGAAACTTTTGCCTTTCCTGCTTTTCCATTGCTTTTCATGCTTTCTAGCTATTTTTTCCAGAATCCTTGAGGGATACAACTCATAAGGGCCATACATCCTCCTATGCGCCCTCCTTGACCAAATTAAATCAATATTGCATTAAAAAAAAATATTTGGCCTCATACATTCAAATTTATGAATTTACCTAATAACTTTTAGTCACAATTAATTATTTTCATCAAATTCTCGGAATAAATAGGTATATCCTTAATGTCTTGTAGCAAGGGAATCTTAACACAAACATTCCTTAGTTTGGTTATAAGATCAAATTCAAAACAAGGTGTGGGTTTTTCTAGATTTAACCTCTCCGAATAGGGAGGTTTGCTAGAAGAGTGAGGCTTCTCAATTGGTGGGAATGTTTGCTTTACACGTAGTCTAAAAGTTCTACGATTTCAAAGAAAAAAAATGTTTTTTTCGGCACGATTTTGAAAAAATATGACAATTTTTTTTTTAAATATTGGTTACAACTCTCAAACTCTTAAATTTTGGGTGCCTCAGGGGTTTTTGATGGTGTTGAATCAATTTCTACTATTAAATTTTCCATTAAAACATAGTTAAATTCAGATTTTTCAAAATAAAAAACACCGGATTCTAGTGAAAACCCCCCCATCCGGGCCAAATCATCGAATTTTTAGACAACTCCTTTTCTTTATTATGGTAGGAGGGTCGTCATTGGTTGTATTATCTGGAGTATCCTCCGCAGTTTCTTCCTTAATGATGATAGGAGTTAGTTTTTGAATAACCTTTCGTGACTGTAAGTGGATATCTTGAAATCCTATTGGAGTAACTAGGTAGGTAGGAAAGGACTGAAACTCAACATGAAGAACATGTTGGGATGCTTTATTTTTTGGGTTAGGGACATGTTGGGAATAAAGCTGATTTGGTCTTGGAGGTTGTATAGAGGGAAGCTACAATTGTTAAGGTTGCATAATTTGTTATTGTTGAGAAGGTATTTGTGTATGATAAGGCAGTTGTGGTTGTTGTGGGAAATGTTGTTGGAATTTTGGAGGATAAGACTTTTGTGGTTGCATGGGGTAGGCAGATATATTCCCATAATTAGGCCCTCGCCACCCTTATTGCCAAGGATGGTTTTGGGATAGTTGTTGAAGCCATACTTGCGAAGAGTTCCAAGGTGAGTATGATTGGCTAGAATAATATGAAGAATTTTGAAATGCAGGATTTGAGGATATAACTAGTGGTCGAGGCTACCATGGCCTATTTGGTGCTAGTGTACATAGTTTTTCTATCGTCTCAATTTCTCCTTGGTACATTGCCTTTAGTCTAGGAAAAAAAGGACAATGATACATTGGGTGTTCAACTACACAAATTGCACATATAGAGATGTTACTCAAGGGACATTCTTTTAATGGGTTCTTTTTATGACATTTTGGACAAAAATAGCTAGAACTACATTCTCTTCCTATTGCTTCTTTTTAAATTGCAATGTGCTAACTATAATCTAAAAGTGTCGAGAATAATAGTTTTAAAAATATCTAATAAATTTCCCGATTCAGTCCTAGTTACACCACATGTTGCACTTTTAGTAGCTATAGAAAAAGTGTCTTAGAGTCCCTTACCAGATCTAGCTTGAATCCACAAGTACTTCCTGCAAAACTCACAAATTCTTTTAAAAAGAAATTGAGAGACATCCCCATTTCCCATTAAATTAAGAACATTCATTGATTCATCTGAGACACCCCTTAAATAGATAATTTTAATGGTGTCTAGATCTAATTTTTGATGTTTGGAGCATTGAATATTATACCAAATCCATTCGAGGTGATCTTCTAAGATCTCTTCCTATTTTTGTGCCATTGAAAATATTTCTTCTCTTAATTACCTAGCCTTACAATATTCCTGATGCTTCTTAAGAAACGTCTTTTGTTGGGTGGATTAATTTCTTATTAAAACAATCAATTCACAACATAAATTATCAATGCAGGGTAACATCTGTTTATTTTAAGGTTATCATGCAAAATCTATGCAGGTCACAATTTCCTCTTCTAGGATTGGTAGTCGAATATGCATTGCAGTAAAATAAACCAATTCACTCTTACAGAAAAGAAAGATGAAAATCAATCTTCACAGCTGGTAGGGAGAACATAAGGAGTTTCCACTCAAGCAGTTGTTATGACCCTTACCATCACGCGTTGATTGAACACTCGTGCATGCTTGCAGAAAAGTAAATCACACTTGAGAGAACGCAAATCACACTCACACTTGCACACTATGGTTGCAACCATGTTAATCTATGAATCTAACACACTTGCATAAATAAAGAAATCAGATTAAAAATACATCTACAAAAATAAATGAATAAAAATAAAATACATTCTATGATAAACAATAAGAAGGACTTAGTCTAATTACAAATTACGAAAGTGAAAAAACTGCAATATACATCAACACAAGAGAAAGAAATTAAATAATTACAATCTATATCACAAAAGGGATAAAAAGAAATATAATTCTTATTCCATCACAAATTGGACTTATTGCTCTAAGAGTCCTCCCTTTGGAATGGAGAAGGAGCTCTTATTTATACATGAGTTTTACATAACAAATAATAAATGAAGATCCAAAATATCCTCATGAAGATAAAAAATATCCTCACCAAATTACTAATAAATTGGATGTCAAAATCAACTCAAATCTAATCCCAAATCCTTTGCGAGCCTCCATGCTATTTAGGATACCTTTGAAGTCAAATTCGAATTCAGAGATGTGAGTCATCATAACATGCCCAAAACTCATCCTAAGTGACTCCTAATAGCATTTAATTTGTTGGGTCCATCATATATATTACATGGAAGTCTTCAAATCTTTGTAAATAAACCAAATATGCACTCTCATTCACCACCACTTGTCCCTTTTATCTTCAAATAATTTAACATCATAATTTGAGACATATAAGAAGAATATAAATAATGGATTTATAAAAATCCATCACCCCTAATGAATATGTTCCTCCATGGTGGCTTATTGGAGTAGCAGCAACGGTAACAACATGAGTAACAACAAAAGTAATGACTTAATAATCCCTCATATGAAAAATATCAAGTATCCACTTTCGTTGATCTTCAACCATATGAGTTGCGGCAAATATCCTAGAGTAACAGCAACTGGCCTGGAGCTGGTTTTGCAAAAATCATCCAACTCAGATTCCATGTTTCAAAGATAAATGCAAAATATGTTATTTTTAGCATAGGTTGTTTAATCATAATTCACATGAAATACTAACGAAATGCAAATGGAAACCACCTTAGGTTTAAATCCTGCAAATAAGCATAAAAATGGATTAATAAGCATTAATACAAGGTCATTGGAAAGCAATAAAGGGAAATAAGGGATTAAAAGTAGGGAAAAGATAGTGTAAAAGAATGACAATTACATGGCCCAACATCTTGCACATTTCATCCCATGTTCTAATTGTATCCCCTCCTAGTCCCATAAACTAGCATAACGACGAGTCTTTGAGAGTATAAATGAATATTTTGAGTTTTTGTGCATCGTTTGAATCATCATAACCTCAACATACAATATCAAATTCAAACAAGAAAGCGTCAATATTGTCACTTACCCTTCCATGAAAATGCAACAGCATCGATGGAGGAATATTTTTCATTTGTACATTTATAATAGGATCCATAATAGGGAAACCAAATATTACCTCGTATTTGTTCACTTGTTAATACTCTTGGTGCATATGCACTTCACCTTTTCCTTCTGCCATACTTCCTCCTACAAACAAACTGTTCTCTATTTCTAGATGTGGGGAATCTGATCCAGAAACGGGTTTGAATCCTCCTCCAAATTCTGGTTGCTTGGTTGATCCAACCACAATTTCTTTTGGAGTGGGGTTTGCTGGAAAACTTGGAGGCTCCACGACTATAACTATTTCATATATGTGTTCTTTTAAGTCATTTGAAATAGGTGTTCTTTTAAACCCTGATGTTGAATCCTTACCTACAAATATTCCTTTAGAATTCCTTCATTCCAATGAGTTAGTAGATATAGGATATTTTGTTGTTGTGCCAAATGTGACAGCTGGAACTTCTTTATTTTTCCTTTCAGGAACCTAGTACCATCATTTCTATCCCTATTCATATGGTACCAACATATTCTGGATTCAACAAAATAGCATACTCAATATACTGAATATGTAAGTTCTTGTTAGGATATTTTAATACTCCATCATTGTCCTACTTGCATTATTTACCATTTGCTAGTACTTAGTGATGTTATTTTCCCACTAGTAGTGTGCATATTTCATCCAGGACTCGGTATCCACCTAATGCGCCATGCATGCATGATTTTAGGACCACTAGAGGTAGTTCCCTACTTTTTAGGAGCCAACTCAGTGTTCTAGTTTAGTCCACCTGAGTTAGCTGACTCTTGTAGGGGGTTTATGCTCTGAATGCCACTTATTATGGCCTCATGTGCCCTTCTTTGAGTGATTTGCATGAAAAACTCACTGATGCGCCCTCCTTGGTCAGTTAACTGACAGTAGCTTTAATTAACTGAGATTTTGTTGAGTTTAACTGATTTTGGGAGCTTCGGAGCACTGATAGAGGTGACAATTAGTATGGTAGATCAACTAAGACTCAAATTATCCTAGGTGATTAAAATTCTCTCCATTGTAACATCATTGTTCATTATACCGATTATTGGATCATGTGACATTATTCTTCTCCTATTTGAGCTCTCATGCATGATTAATTGTCTCCCCATTTTTACTGCAATTTTCACTCTAATTCATCTTTTCTGCTCATCTTTCTCTGTGAGGTATACTCAACTATTATATCTACTGTGATTTAGAATTTCACATGGTATCAGATCCATTTTAGCATAGGTTGAGAAACTGCTTTCAGTACTGCACCAGCAGCCTCTGGATTTCCACAACAAATCTTGGTGCCATTGCATTGAATTCAATGGAGAAAACCTTTGAGGTCTATCCAGGTGTGAAGGATCCAGAAAAAAATGTGCCTTTGTCCTAAAGCAATGCTCAGTAGTAGTCTATCTCCAAAAATTGAGAGTTTTTGCAGGTTATTGAATTTTTTCTTGGGTGCAACAGTTGCAGCAGTTTCACCTTCTATTCACTCTAGCAGTTCTCATGGAGAATTCGAACTCTCCTCTCTCTCCCAAGATCCTGACCCTTCAATTACCTTGATTGGAGGGATGATATGCAAATGGTATTGCGCAACAAGTCACTGTACAGGGTAATAATGGGAAATGAGGTTGAACCTCAAGCAGCTGTTGAGAAGGCCAAGTATCTGAATAGATTGGATGAAGCATTCGGTTTCATGTGTATTCATATTTTCAGAGATCTACTCTTCCACCTCAATGGATTGAAGACTCCAAAAGAGTTATGGTTGAATTTAGAGACCATCCAACAATTCTTTTCCAAATTCAAATATTTGTTCATGCAATGCAAGTAGTGTGGCATTGAGAAGAAGGATGAGCAGTTGGTGCTATCCATTCTGAGCAAGCTTAGTCTTGAGTTATCCATCTTTGTTTCTACCTTTCATTCAAGGATATTGTCAATCCCTGGTTGGAGAATTCCATCTCTATATGCATTCACCGAATCTCTCAGCCAAGAATAAGACAAACTGTTTCAGATGGGCACTTTGCAAGCCTCCAAAAATCAGGCTCTTATGGATGGGGAGTCAAAAAGTGTGAATGCCAAAGGGAAGCAAAAGGGAAAAGAGAAGAAGCAATTTGAGACCAAGCAGAATGCAAAGTCTAATCCATCGGAAGGAACCTCTAGCTCCAAGAAGGACAAGCAAAAGGGATTTGAGAAATCCAAGTGTTCTATTGCAGGAAAGGAAACCATCTAGAGAGTTCATGCATGAAGAAGAAGATAGATCAGATCACCAAAATTCTTGAACAACACAAAATTTCCCTCCCAGAAGGAGCAAGAGAGACGAATTTTGGAAGTGAGTCTGATGGTCATGAGGGATGCCATGCATTGAAGGTTGGATTTTCAAATTTACAAGCCTTCCTCATAGATTCAGGATCCTCCAGCCACATGGTTGCCTCCAAAGAATAATTTTCTTCTCTAGATCTCAAAGATCATCCGATTATTCACATAGGAGATAACTCTCGGATCTTTGTTGAAGGGAGGGGCACAGTACATCTGAAGCATGGAAAGTTCAAAAATGTTCTATTTGTTCCTTCTTTGTCAGCAAATTTGTTGTCTGTATATCAGATGACTCACACAGGTTCATCGAAGAAAGTGGTCTTTGGTCCTGATATAGTTGAGATTGTAGAGATCTCTTATGGGAAGATTATAGTGAAAGGGTTTGCAAACCATGCCTCCAAGGCATATGAATTATCCCATTTTTTTCCATACTCTCTTCCTTCCCCATTAGCATCTGACGAAGATTAGAGTGATATCTCTTCTAATGAAGATGATGATCAAGATCTTGATGTTCAGAATAAAGTTCAAGGAGATTTAGATCCCGATCCAACACATGCTCCCAATCCATGTCCAAGGCTAATATGGGCTCACAAAGTCCTTGTAGTTGCTGGGAACATAGTTGGGGATTCATCTGACCATAGAACCACCAGATCTCAGTATCATGCAAACCTTGCACTATGTCATGCAAATTCACTTCTCTCAAAGAGGTGATACATGATGGTGGGGTTTGATCTCAGTATCATGCAAACCTTGCACTATGTCATGCAAATCCACTTCTCTCAGAGAGGCGATACATGATGGTGGGGTTTGATCCACAATTCGTTGAAGAGACTTTCCATGGGGGATATACAACCAAGTACAAATCTCGGTCTGAGAAAGGGTACTCAAAAGTTCATGATTTGGACAACAATGAGCCATTCTCTCCAGTAGCAAGAAGGGTTCCTGAAAGACTTGTTTTTGCAAATACAAATTATACACAGTGGGAGGTACATTAGAGGAGCAGATCCAGATCCAGATCCAAATCTATCACCTTCATTGCTATCCTACATAGGAGCAGATTGCCAATATTTTTGCAAAGGCTTTCACTCAGGAAAGTTCTTTCCTTCTCTGCTTAGTATGAAGGTTCTTTGATTTCCCTACTGCTGTTCTTTTTGAGGGGGAGTATTTTTCCCATGAGGGTTTTCCCCACTTCCTTGGTTCATGGTCCATTCTTTTATTATTCATCATTTATTTGATTGTATGGGTGACCTTTGGTCTTAGTAACCAGGGCCGAGGATGCACAAGTTTGGATTAAGGGGGGTGTTAGGATATTTTAATACTCCATCCCTGTCCTACTTGCATTATTTACCATTTGCTAGTACTTAGTGATGTTATTTCCCCCCTGGTGGTGTGCAGATGTCATCAAGGACTCAGTATCCACCTAATGCACCCTGCATGCATGATTTTAGGACCACTAGAGGCAATTCCCTAATTTTTAGGAGCCAACTCAGTGTTCTAGTTCAATCGACCTGAGTTAGCTAACTCTTGTGGGGAGTTTATACTCCGAATTCCACTGATTGTGGCCTCATGCACCCTTTTTTGAGTGATTTGCATGACAAACTCATTGATATGACCTCCTTGGTAAGTTAACTGACAATAGCTTTAGTTAACTGATATTTTGTTGAGTTTAATTGAGTTTGGGAGCTCCATAGCACTGATAGAGGTGACAATTACTATGCTAGATCAACGGAGACTCGAATTCTTGTAGGTGATTTGAATTCTCTCCATTGAAACATCATTGCTCATTATACTGATTATTGGATCATGTGACATTATTCTGCTCCTATCTGAGTTCTCATGCATGATTATTTGTCTGCTCATTCTTTCTTTGTGAGGTATACTCAGCTCTTAGATCTGCTGTGATTTAGAATTTCATAGTTCTTACCTCTTGTTATACCATTGCTAACTTTCCATATCCAGTATGATGGAACCAAAACCACTCAGATGCAAAAATGAAAGCAAATCTTTAAAAAAATTCAAAAAACAAACAGATCAGATCCTAATCCCTTTTACACTTCCCTAAAAACAATCATTTTGGTCAATTTAATTGCTTATATTCCAATCATTCATTATCAATCCGAGACTCATAATCTTATGATGTGTTGGAAAAGTATATGCGGGATTAGGGAGGAAACTACTAAGAATACTAAGCTAACTACTACACTCAAAAGATAGGTTGTTAAGTGAATCAATTACTAGGAATCCAAATGATGCCAATAAGGCTATGTAAACTATTCTAGTTACAATATTTTATTCTCTGCTGAAGGATATGCCTGCAACACTTTCAATTAGTTCCTTAGTTGACTCAAGAGAATCATGTAGATTTACATAAAATAAAACTAGAACTTAATCAACATTAACACACTTGACTTGATCAATTTTTTTTAGAAATCAATAAATAGGTATGAAACTCTAGCTCTACTCATACAAACTAGCTTCAGGACCCTAAAATCTAAGGCATAGAATTCCTGCAGTCAATTACAATTAGCTTTGCTTAATATCTTGTGTCAATTCCTACAACTTTAATCAAGCATAATCACTCTAATAAAATTGAGAAAGACTCTTAAACTAATTCAGATCTCGAAATATCCAGGCTATCATTCCATGTCTTGTGTGTTAAATAAACAACATCATGAGACATTCTCCAAACCAATATTGGGTAGCCAAGATTGATCCTCCTGTATAGAGGTGGGCACTTTGATTGCCTTCCGTGTAAAGGTTATTCCTCCCGTATAGAGTAATTGATCAAAGTAATGATGTTGTAAAGTCTTGTTGGACAAGTCTCCAGACTTGTGTGTCAAGTCATGATTCTCATGTGAACCTTCCATATAAAGGTATCCATGAGATGAAATTCTCGTATAGAGGTGGACCTTCTGTATAAGGGTCATGATTTACTTGTTAAAATCATTTAATGTTGTGTGATCTATTATTAACCATGATCATCAGTTGCTATTAAGTCTCCTTTAGAGATTGATCACCTCTAAAGTGAATTACTTTAGCATATGATCATTTGGTCCAAAATAATATAATATGATCACACCATTCGATAATTCTTCTTAGTATAATGTAATGTGATGGATAATTAAAGTTAGCACATATTGACCATGCGGTAAGAGCTAAAGAAATAAAATATAAAGCATAGAGATCAAGAGAATTCGAAATTTCCCATGCATACACTTCAACTAATTAAAGGGAACTCGAATTGTTAAAGCTTTAGATATAAAGCTTCAGTTAAGTATCGATGTATGCCTCAATAAATGCTTCAGTTAAAGATATGCCTCAGTTAACTAAAGAACTCACAATAGTCACTTCAAGTAAATCAATTAGCATGATTTCAGTTAACTAAGTGTTAAATAAGAAGGACTAGTTAACTAAAGTGTTTTCACTTTAGTTAAACTAAAAGACAACACTTCAGTAAATCAAGGAGAATCAATGAAAGAGATTTAACTAAGTGACAACAAAGAAGATCTATTTAACTAAGTGATGACACTTAAGTTATCCACTTAACTAAGTGGGCAAGATTTCAGTTAAGAGGTGAGTTCATCCTAAGAGACAACTTAGTGAGATAAAGCGCTGCATGAGAAATGGGGTGCACCTATGCATGCAAGTTTAATACATCCAGTTTGAGGGTGAGTTCATCTTGAAGTTAGAAGATAAAAATAGAAGAGAAGAATGTATAAATATGTTATACGGGATTGATGAATCCAATGTGAAGCGAATTCTCTTCTCCTTTGAAGGAAAGACACTTCTCTTTGTGTGTGGGATATTATTATTGAAGGCAAGGCGCTTCTCCAATTGATCTCTCTTCTCTATTGCTTTAGTATCTTCACCAAGAGTGTTTGGTGATCTATTATATTCTGAAAGCAATATGCTATGCTGTAAAAGAAAGCATTCTGTGCTATCTATTATATTATACTGAGAAGAAATGCTGGTTTTTTTTCTTCTCATAGTTTTGAGAATTTTCTCCAAGGTATATCTTGTGTTATGGATGTATGAATTTCATGTGATTGAATTGTCTCATTGTTTCAAGTTCCGTCATCTAAAAGAATTAAATATAAAAGCTCAACCAAATATTAACATTGTGACTCTTAGTCTTACGATAATTCCTATAATGGAAGCTTGTAAGTAATTATGGTAGTAAATCAATCTTGCTTAAAAACATAGTAAATGTCGAAAAGCATAAAAGGAAAACAAAGTAAAGCATAAAAGAGTAATATTAAAAAAATAATTAATCTCTTTAAATAAAATATGATCTATAACTTATGACTATAAAATAATCAGTCGCATTCAAATATACACACACAAAAATCTAACTAATTCTGAGAACTCACATGCATATATAAAAATAAACAAAAAATATTCAAGCTAACTCTATAGCTGCATACCCAGGTCGAGGGGCCCTCCTGGATGAGTTGCATTGTAGGAATCACATAAATAACTCAATGCTTAAGTAATAAGTCCCTTTCATTAATTCAATGATCCAAAATTACAGAGTACACAGAGATCACACATTATAATCTCCTGGCTATCAACCTCCTACAAAATGCTTATACATTTGTTTTATAAAGAGTCTTTCAAATGAAATATAAACTTTCAAAACCATCGATCCTAAATATATGGATCTGCACTGACCACAGGAAAAATGTATACATAGAGTTTACACTATCTGTGAGAGTGGATCGATACATCTAATGACATGAATGACATACAAAGAAACCAATGTGCTTGATTCTCAAATGATTTCATGAATGGAAGCTTGAAATCACAAATTCATATTTGGATCTTCATCGTACACCTTGACGTTGACTAATATTTTGACCATAGGTTTCCATGCTTAATGATGATTCTAGAACCAAGCAAATAGGTAGGTAACCGTGTCGAGTTGTTTCTAAACAAAACCCATGTTTCCATTTTTGTCCTAAAGAGGCGAACGTAGTTGAACAAACGAATCCGCTACCAGATGCCACCTATAGTAATTATGGTAGTAGAATGGATTCTGGTAGTAACTTATTTACTAATGAAATTCCTATAGCTTCCAAAAATTGAATTCGAGTAGTAAGATGCAAGCCTACAATTCTAGTAGTAAAATAGGTTTTGGTAGTAACTGACTTACTACTTGATTTCTTTTATCTGCACAGAAGACTATGAAATCATGTAGTAATTAGTCAAAGTAAATACCTACTCCAAATGTATGTCAAAACACTGAGGATTATGCTTAGAAAATGTAATTAGTTACCTTGTATAGCTCTTAAGAAAATATCATTTAGAAATGGCAATTTTCATGAAAAGAGATAGGAAACAGTGGCCAGAAAATGAAAAGATGAGTGAAAAGGGTTCATTTGGAAATCACTAAATAGGACAAAAATGGGACTCAACGTGACCATTTCACCTATATACTTTGACAACTCCTAAATACGATAGAGGAACCTTAAAAAACTGGTCATTTCAAAGGAACAACAACTGTAAGATACACATTAAATACTCCTTTATTTCAAGGAAAGATAGGCATATATTTTTTTGAGATATGCTTAAATCTACAAGAGGGTTATTCCTCTATTCACAACTTTTTGAATAATGAGAAGATTACCTCCACACTTCTAAAGTTCCTTCCCCATGTCAAAGATATGAGGGTTACTTATTGTGTGCAACATATTAGAGATTCTGTTGTTGAAGGCTTTCACAACATGTGAGGTTTCCTGAATGGGAGTTCAGATGCACTTTGTTAGCAATTTTAAGGACGATATTTCAGACAAGTGATACATAGTCCATCATCGGGACAAAGGAAATATTGAACAATGAAAAGATCAAAGGATGGTTAATAGATGCAAAGAGTCCAACAATGATAACACACATAAAAATAAATAGACAACAAGCACTACAAAATGATAAAACAAGCCTAAGAAGAAAGAAAAAGAATAAAGGCCGACAAGAGAAAATAATAATAATAATAAACAAGGGGGGATAAAAACTAGGAAAAAATAAAACTAAAACTAAAACCAACAACAAAAAGAAAAAGAGGAGGGTAATGAGACAAGGAAAGACAAAAAGAAGAAGGGAAATAAATTAATGAAAGAAAGAAAAATAGACACAACAAACAAATAATTAAATTATATAAATTAATAATAATAATAATATAATTATAAGAAAATGCATGATTTTTTTTTTAAATTAATAAAAGAACGAGAAATAACTAAAGAAGGGAAAACAAAAAATACAAGAAAAAACAAAGAGGAAGAAGGGAAGGTGAAAACAAGAGAAGATAGGAAAAAGAGGAAGGAAACAAGAACCAACAACAATGCTAAACCACAAGGAGAATGTTAATTGGGGTTTTTATGAAGGATCGAGAGCAAGAAAGGATAACAATGCAAAACCGAGGGACATTTGCTAATTAGGGATGTTATGAAGGATAGGAATCCAAGACTTTCTTAGCTTTAAACCATCATCCCTATTGAGAAAATTAATATCTTTCACAGTTCCCATAGCCTCCCTCACTCGACATCTGGATAAATGATCAACCCTTGCTAATATTTTTGCATCCTCAATACCTATATGATGTTTAGTTTTGTTGGAATGATCAGCTAAAGTTGAGGACTCAAAACAATTGTGGGTAATGGATGCTTTGTGCTCTTTAATCCTGACTTGAAAAGACCTACCTATTTTACCAATATACAATAGACCACATGAGCAAGGGATGTGGTGTACACCTTTTTGTAGTTGTGGGTCTACAGGGTCTTTGACCAACTTGAAGAGGTTCCTGATAGTACTACGGGGTTGAAAAATAATCTTTATCTGCTTCTTCTTTAGAATCTTGGCATAACCCACATGGGGAAAATTTGATGATGCCCTCAAGGAGGAGCCTTTACCTACTGGAAACTTTCATGAAGACCATTATATGAGATGGACAATCTTACACCATGGTAAATATCAAAGTATTCCAGATTACATTGATGCCTTTCACACACTATGCACAAAATTGGGTATTAGGGACTCCAAATGACACTCAGTCCTAAAATACCACCGTGACCAACACAGATACATCTAAACATAAATGGAGTTTCTAGACATCTATTTTTTGGGAGTTTTTTACCATTATTCATCGAGATTAAGCAAAAAAATTGGTAGAAGGGTAGGAAAGAGTTTGTGGCTAAAAATCAACCACATCACAAGACTAGTAATGGTGGTCCTAACTCTCATAACAAATCATGTAGTAAAGTATCCATCCTTAGAGAACAAACAAAGATGTATGCAAAGAAGAAAAATGAAAAGTTGAAGAAGGATATAGGAAAGTGGTAAGGCCACCATAAATTTTCTTGCCAAAACAATGACAAATTTCATGGCAGATGGTGGTTATTAACCATGGCAAAATCCTCAAAATATAATTAAGCCCTGACAACAAAATATTTCATGGATAGAAGAAAACATATCATTGACATGAAATTTGCTTTTACTATCTCCACAACAAAGTCCAACTTGAGGAAGTTGAGCACTTCTTCCACTCACAAATATAGTGAAGGGGACATCACTATATTTTATTGTTTACATTGAAAACCAAATTAATGTGATCTCAATTGAGATCGTTAGGAATATCAACTTTCCAACAAAAACTCACCCCCACACATACACCATTGGTACACTAAGCCAAAGATGAGACATCCAAATTAGTTGGAAATGCCACCTATAATATGACATCAAGCCCTTCAAATATGAGGTATTGTGTGCCATTTCCCCACTTGAAGTTTGTGATGTTATTTTGAGACAAACATATTTGTAGAAGAATCATGTTGTTTACCAGTCTAGGTCATGTATTGACATTGTCACCCTAATAGATCGTCTCTACAAGATATGAGAAGTATCCCTAACTACCACAATGTCTTTGATATATGCTAAGTAGTTGAGAAATATAATCTCTCATATTGGGAGGTTTGTCCTCTTCATAGCCTAGGAAGATGCAATAAAGAAAATTACAGTGACCGCCAAGGCCTCTACAAGGGGTCCCTCTATGCAACAAAAGCAGATAGATCAATTGGTGGAAGAATACATTGATCTCTTCACACCACCTATAAGAGTACTTGTGCATTCTCAAGTAAACCATGCAATTGATTTGACACCAGGTACCCCTCTTCCCATGGCCCTATGTAGAGATGCTCCCTTCTAGAGAACGAGGAGATTAAATATTAGTTTCAAGAGTTTATACAAGAAGGCCACATTCAATTAAGATCCTTAACATGTAGGAGTTGTATTGTGTTATTTCAAAAGGAGGAGGACACATGGAAACTCTATATTTATTATAGATACTTAACAAAATCACAGTTAAGAATCTATACCCCATCCCCCTAATAGAATATTTTCTTTATGAAATCAAAGACACCAAGTTTTTTAGCAAGATTGATCTTAAGTGAGGTGACCATGAGATTCCAATCGATTCAATTGATGTGTGGAAGACAACCGTAAAGTCTAAGGAAGCTCTCTATGAGTGTTTTTTCATGACTTTTGGCTTGACTAAAGCACTAGCAATGTTCATAAATAAGCCCCAAAATATAGCATCAAGAAAAAATATGTGATCCTCAAAGGGCTCCATTTTTTTGAGCATCTTAGATTTGTCCAACCCAACCTTCGTACTTAGCCCTAATCTAGCTAGGGTTAGGTTTTTGGCATTATTGTTTAGTTTTTTTGTTTGATCATTATAAATTGTACTTTCAACCCTTTTTTAGAGGTTTTAAAAAATGAACGTATTTTTCACATCTCATTATCATTCTAACCACTTTTTATTGTTATACACATTGTAGTGTTTTCACCACATGAATAATTAATAGAACTTGGTGTTCATTATAATACTTTGCTTGAAATACCATATCATGTGTTATCTCTAGAATATTGCGTTTTTTCGTTTTGTTCTCAATTCAATATAAAAAAAATAAAAAAAATACAAAGGTAAATGAAAAGGCAAGAGTATATTTGCCTATTTCACTTATATTATGCCTACTCTCACTTATTGCGTCGAAAAGGCGCATTCTACAGCCGAACAGGTGGATGTGTAACTCCTTCCATGCTCATCATGGAGTTGACACGTGTCCTTTAAAAATATATATATATTATAAAAAAAAAATATTATAAAATAGAATATGTCGCCTCAAATTAGATTTAAAACATTTACAAAGACATATAAATAAAACTACACAAATTAGATAAATTAAAAAGCTTCCTCAACATTTGCACTCTAAAAAAACGGTTTACACCTCGAGAGATTTGATCCCTCTTGATGCTTGGTATTTCCCCTTTTAAGATGGATCTATATTGGTTTACACTAAGCTAGAAAAATGAAACGAAAATGAGTATGTGCATAGAGAAGATTGTAGAAAAATGAAACTAAAACGAGTATTTGCATAGAAAAGATCGGTGATGAATAAGGTCAAAGAAAATAAGAAAAAGGAAGTGATTGGAAAAAGAAAAATAGGATTTTGGACCCAAAGCAAAAACAAGTGAGGGCTCCAAGTTTGATTATGTGTAGGCAAGGGAGGCTTTTCCTAAACTCTCAAGGATAAGGATGAAGCTTGTGACACTGAAAAATACCTATAAAAGATATAGAAAATCAGAGCTTCCCTAAGGGGATTGGCAAGGAAAAAGAATATACAAGAATATATTAGGCAGAGAGAAGGACACATTAAATTAAAAGCAAAAGAATAAATTGCAATATATTTAAGGCTAGTGCTTTACATTATGAAATTAGTCAACGGGGAAAAATGATGGACGAGGCCCCTTTAATAATGATAACAAGTAATCGGTGATCACATGGTATTGTCATACCATGACTTTTGTTCAAAAGTAATATTCCTTTTGTGTAAGTTTTGACAATAGATGAGAAAATTATTCCCAAGAGAGTTAAGATAAGGATATTCACTTTCATGATTAAGTTAGCCAACGGGAGAGAAAATATGATGGATAGGAAGTCAAGTTAATGATGAGTCATGACATAGTAATTGTCATACCATGACTTCTATTAAAACTCCTCTTTGTGTTGTGTCACTAGGAATTATATTGTCCATAGACGAGAAAAATATCTACTATCAGGTTAGATTTAAGGTCAAACCAAGAAGCACAACCACAAAATATCCATGGTAAGAAAGAGAAAGGATTGATACCAAAGGTCAACCTCAAAAATCGAAAAATAAGGTAATTATCAAGGAAATGTTCAAACAAACAAAACATAAAATAATAATGTTAAAGGAAAAAATCGATTGAAACATATATAAGAAACTTATAATTAATATTTAAGTATTTTAAGGAGGAAATAATTATTCTTAAAGGGAAAAAATGGATTGAAAACATGCATAGTGAAATTTTTTTATCAATTATAATTAATATTTAAGTGTCGAGGAAGGAAATAGGTATTATTAAAATGAATTTATAAAAAAATAAAATGGAAAATGTGTATATAATTTAATAAAGTTATTAGTATTGTTTTAGAAAGTACAAAGATATGTGTGAGGATAACAAGATGCAACAATTATAAATATGAGATTTAATATTTATTTAATATTCAATTTTATAAGTAAATTTACATATTTTAAAACAAGATATGGTATAGTTCATTGGTTGTAGCTTGGGTAGTTGGGAGGAAAGATTGTTGCTCTCTCCACCCAAGTTCAATTCTTGTAAGTGACATGATGCTCTAGACAAGATATGATATCAAAGAAAGTAGATGAAACAACATTTATTTTTGCAAAATATTAAAATAAATATTCATATTTCTAAAACAAATAACATTTATTTGAATCAATTTTTGAATATTTTACTCAGATTCTATATGAGATATCATTTCACAATCGATTTATCACACCGCTTTTATTTTCCCAAGATTGTTGATAATTGAATCCGATTAAAATAACATAGTATAACGTAAATTCTATTTCTTTTTCATGATCAATATATGGAAGGAAGTAATATCTTTTCCTTCCTATGGCAAGTATCCCTTCTTCTTGCTAACCTTAAGGCCCATGCAAAATGTAGAGTGGATCCATATATATAGTAGTAGACTTACTTAGTTCTTTAGACATACCTATATAAACCTACTTTGAAACCCATTTGTGTTGTCCATATAAAATAGTAGACTTAGTTCTTTAAACATACCTACATAAGACATACCTACATAAGCTTACTTTGAAAACCATTTATGTTGTTCATGGTGGTTGGTCAGGGGATAGATTCAAGAAATAAGAAATGAGGCCTTTATCATTCCATACAAACATTACTATGCCCACATTCCATTTTTATTATCAAAAGGATGGTTTCCATAAAGAATATACAAAGTTATTATCTCAATTGTGTGCCAATCTCTTTATGTTTCTGTATATCTAAATACAAACTGTAAACATATGTAGGTAAATGTATGTGGTTGAGAAATTTTTTCTTAGACTTAACTTCGATTTAAATTGTGACATAATAATCAAAACAATTTATCTTTTAAGCATACTAAGTTTATTACAATGCCCCCAAAGTCTTTGATCTTACCCTTTATGGCAAATTTAGTACGATGCACATAAAGGATATGAAACTCTATGATGTTCTTATTATCATTTTAGTATGTTATTTATCATGATTTTGAATAATATTTTATTTTTATAATGATTTTTGTAATAAAAGGATTAAAAATTATATTTAAAAAATTAAATATTACATAATGCAAAATTTATTAATTTCTAGATTGTTTATTTAGTATCATTTTAAAAAGCAAATTTGAACGATTGGAAATGAAATTATTTTTTATTTTCTAAAAATTTAATAAAATT
The DNA here is from genome assembly GCA_027924585.1 of Larix kaempferi. Taxonomy (NCBI): domain Eukaryota; kingdom Viridiplantae; phylum Streptophyta; class Pinopsida; order Pinales; family Pinaceae; genus Larix; species Larix kaempferi. The sequence goes on from BSBM01000438.1 coordinate 5,916,699, forward strand.
TTGAGTTATTCAAAATTCTAATTTTTAATATGGATTTAAATAGTATTATTGCAATGAGAAATGCTAAATAAGTGAGATGTGTCACGTTTATCACATATGGGTTCTCTCTCTCTCTATATATATATAAATTAAATTTAAAAATATATATATTAAATTGAGATATATATTAAGCTGAACAAAAATAATTACAATTGTAAAATAGATGTATATTAATTTTAACATATGTCTCCATATGTTATCCAATATAATATTTGCAAAATAAAAATAAAGTAATAATAATAATAATACTAAAAACAATAATGTTTAAATCTAATTAGCACTTTGGAGACAAAGAGTAAGGATGAATGATATATAATGAATTAGTGGCTAGGCAGTTACTAAGGAAGTTGGATGTGCAGGAATGGAGGAACTTGATCAAGTTGCAAGCTTGTGGCTAGGTTTTCCCTGGCCTCTCTCTTGCACATCCAAAAGCCAACTACACCTCACTAGTTCGATTGCAGAAGAGATAGGAATCAAATTTATTTGCTCTGTTTCAGAGGTGGATCACCGCGGATCGATATTTGAGGAATTTTTTGTTGTGGGGAGAGCCAGTATTAGGCTGATCTGAAAATCAGTAGATCTTTTCATGCGCCAAGGGTTTCATTTATGCCTAGTCCGAATTGATTATTCTAGTTGATAGCGCCCAAGGTTTTGATATGAGTGTCTGTTTTTTTTAACAGAAGTTGGAAAAGGGTTTATATTATAAAAAGGTTGTGCACAACTATTCATTTCAAAATATGAACTTAAGTCCGAGCTCTAAAGTATTCTATAGAGATGCCATCAAAATTTGCTCTAACTCGGATCTCAAGAGATTTCTATTTTGCTTTCTACACATTTTCATAACAGAGGAGGGGTATACCCTTACAAACTGAGAATTAAGCAATATACAAAAAATAATTTAAACAGAAAGAGGAGTATAGTTTGTCATTCCTGGAACCCTTGCAGACCCTAAATTTTTTGCTGGATAGAAGCTTCATCCATTGGAAGCATATCTTCAGTTGGAGATTCCTAACAATGGTTGCATTGAGTCATCTTTTCCATCTTCAGTTTTTCATCTTTGATGGTGTCCACAATTCCCATAAATTCAATCAGATTCCTCTCTAAATCATCAATGCGAGAATCCTGACAAGTGAGTTGTTGTGATATATATCTCATATCCTCTGCAGATTCTCGATTTTCCTTGAGGCTGGTGCAAATTGCCTCATAAACCTTCCTAAGATGATGCTTAAAATCTTCTACACTAGCCTTCAAGAAATCCATTCCTTCCATTACACCTGCCATTGTTCCTAATTGTTGAACGTAGTTAGGGTTACCAGAAAAACGAGGTGAGAGTGACGGGGAAGACTTCTGCTCCGGATTTCTTTCTGTGTTTCTGCCTTCCTTGCAAGCAAAATGTGTGAGGGAAATACCTCCCAGATATTCCCAAATCCACTGCGACGAACCTCCTTCATAATCCTTCCCTTCTGCACTCGAAATTGACGGAGAACGGGACATCTTGTCTGAGCTTGAGCCAAGAGGGTTTGAGTCTTGGACAAGGCTCCCATTTAATGTTGAAGCGAGGCACCTTCCATCAGAAGGACAAGCACGAGCCTGTCTATACCCACACGTCCTCCTATAGAGCACAGTAGGAGACAACTCATTAATCCAATAAATCCAATGGGTCATGTCAATTTGAGTGAGGCTAACGAGCCTACGGAATATGTTTGAACCTTTGTTTTCCATCCCAATAATGCACAACTCCTAAGCCAAGGTTGACACCTCGATTAGCTAACTCATTAGTAGTTCTATTGTTTTCTCTTAGGATGTGTAGGTAGATGACCTCGAGATGAATATTTAGAAGAGTTATTCTTGTGTATATTCTTTCGCACCATGGAGTCCCGTTGACATAACCATTTCTCATTTTTTGGATGACTTGTCTAGAGTCTCCAAATACCATTAGTTTAACAATGTTTAATTTGGAAGCAATTTCCAGGCCATGAAGTAGGGATAATCATTCAGCTACATTGTTGGATTTCTCCCGCAATCCCCAAGAAAAGGAGCTGACAATTTTTCCTCCGGGATCAAAGATGATCCCCCCCACACCTGCCTCCCCTGTTGATCTGAGTGTATGTTGGCAGAGATATCACCTTCGATTTGTGGTTGACGTCTAAGTTTTCTTAATCACCCATGCATCCAATGCCAGTTTCAATTGGGTATGGAGGAGGCTTCGAATTTCTCCAAAATGCACACTGCTCATAAAAAGAATTGTTAAAAGAAAGATAGAAATCCCACAGTTAGAGTTGAGAAATGAGGGGCCAAGAAGAAAGGCTCTTTTCCCCACTAAAAGTGCACTCATTGGGAAGTTCTCGGGATTCTAGACTAGCTCGAGATCTATTAAGGTTTGGATCACTGAGTATTGGTCCCCCAAAACACGAATGCATGACATATATTTTTTTCTATAGGGAGAGGGTTCTTCATTTTTTAATTCTTGAATAAGGAATCCCGTGATCCGATTTTTCACTCTGGGCCATACTTCATGGGGTCTAAGGGCCTATACTTTGCCGCACGGTCTCTAGAATTTTATGTAGAGGGAGATAACCAAATTTATAGTATGGGTCAAATTGCCTCATCTTCCCTTGGGATGACAACATTCTCAAATCAATTGAAATAAAATAGGTAGACATCTTGACAAAAGTTGAACCAAAAGGAAATATTTATTCTTGTGAGAGAATCTATGTGGAAGTTGAGTTGGAGATGGGTTTGCTAGAATTCCTGTAGATTTTTATGGAGGCATGGTGCCACAAGAAATCCCCGAATTACGAAAAATTTCCATTCAAATGCAGTCATTTCCATATATATGAACATTTTGCTAAAGAATTTCCTAAATTCCTTCAATCCTCTTCCCTTCGAGTAGATATCGTGCAGGTTTGCAATGGATCCATTCAAAAACAACATCAGGATTCTACTTCTCAAAATCATGTCTAAGTGGGTTCATATCAATCATCAAATTCCATTGTATCAAGAAGCCCATCACTCGGAAACATCATATGATGCAACTCCCAAATTGACAAAAACCAATTTCCAACACTGGGAAGATACCTGGATTTGGAGAATTTAAAAGAAGAGACAAAGGAGAATAATGATGAGAAGAAAGAAGAGGCCAACTCTAATTTAGAGTCGGAGGAAGATATTCCTAAAAAGGACAAATATGAAGAAGACGAACATGAGTAAGTAACATCAACTGAAAGAGAATATGAAGACAACCAAGCAAATGTTGAGGATGTTGAGCATGCAAAGAAAGAGGAAACTGAAGAGGACTATAGAAAGAAACAAAGAGTGACTCAGAAGAAGTTGACGAAGATGCAATGAAAGATGAGAAGGAAGTGGGTGATTCTGGAAAAAATATAGTCCCTCCCTCCTTTATTGAGGTCTTGAAGGGGAAACAACAATCAAAATCAAAGAAGAATCATGATCCAACTTCAACTTTGCTACATGAGAAGATTTCCTTCACAATGATAATTAGTGGCTCCTCTCCTCCATTCACACGTGGAAGGAAATGTAGTCATGAGAAGCAAGGAAAGAAGTTGTAACAACCCAATTTCCTCAGTTCTTGGGAAATGGGGCATAATTTTTTCCCAAAACAATATGTTAGTCTCCTAACTTAACAAATCAATGCAAACTAAGTCAATCCTTGTCAACTAAATTCTTTAAGTATAAGCAACATATAAATTGACTCTTCGAGTTTTCCTTATGTAATATCTCAGCAAGTTATCTACTTACTGAATCATAAACATCAATATATCAGTTTATCCTTACAAAATAAAGTCATTAAAGGTGAAGAATATTTACAACTATTCTTAATTATTCGAACTCAAGAGTTTAGTTCTCCATGAAGCTAATGACATAAGATTGTCCATTATTTATGCCTAACTATCCAAACATAGAAATCCCTTCTTTTTAGGTTCCAAACAAAACAATAAAGTGTATGCTTTTATGTAAACACTTCAACCTCTATAGCATCCATTTCACATATCGTATAATATACTCTTTAAAATATTGATTTGATCATTGCATCCATATAAAAGTTACATTAAGAAAACATATTTACTCATTGTCTCAATAACTTAACCCATACAATTATTCAAATTCCCATTTAACAACTAAGAAATAACACATTTGTCACAAGGTATTCCTAATAAAATTAACTTCCTCGTTTATATTCTCAACAAGTAGTTAATGTACATCATATGGAGAAAACTCGAACACACTTTATTATCTCAATACAATAAGGTTGGAATTCTTTACAAAACAAAATAAGATCCGAAAGATACTTATCCAATTGTGAATACCAATGTGAATGAAGGCTTGACTTCAATGTTCCATCCAACCTTTTGGTCCTTTGTCCAATATATGTTTTTCCACCGAGAGACCACCCTTGAGATGGGAAACAAATACATTAAATAAGAAAAGGAGCACAAAATATTTCACCAATATCCTTCAATATAGACTCAATGGTAAACTTACTAATAAGCATAGGAAAAACATGGTAAAATTGATCAAAAGGATCTGCAAATAATACAAATCATAAGGACACCCAATATAATGGTTGTGGCTCTTTACTTCCTTTCCTGTAGGTATACATAAAGGATTTACAAGCATGGCCTCCAGGTAAGCACCTTTCACTTGCAAGCAATATTATTATTAAAGAAACAATCAAAACCATAAGGTGGAGGCGCTCTCTCTGGCTGAGTCAAAACACACACACAAACATATATATATATATATATATATATATAATACGTAATGTACCTTGGCCTGGGGCTGTGCCTCTACTGCACCCTCCCTGGATGAATCTGAGCTTAGACTGATACATCTACATAAATACTTCTACAAGCAAAATTTTGGCCAATGCCTTCTTCCTTAGAGGTGAGAAGTCATAAAATTAATACTAATACATAGAAAGTTGAATACTTATCATTGCGATTATTGTTGCAATTGATTTCTTCTCTCTAGTTGCCTTCTCTGTGTTCTTCCCCCTTACGTGGATCTATCTCTTGTCCTTTTTTTACCTTTAGTCAAGGTTATCTCCAGTTCCATTAACCTGGCGTCCTCCTTCAGAGCGTAATCCCCCTTTTTAATCAAGACTCCATATCTCCTTAAACCAACTACCTTGGAAGAGTGCGAGATACAAACCCTAACTAACTTTCCAAAGGAAGTTACTCGCCACTCAAAAGTTAATAAATTTTCGTTTATGCTCCCTTTAGTTATAGAGGGACATCTCTTTAATAATCGCAGGTTCTCCTTTCAAAACCGATATGTGAAAACCCTAACTGATATCTTTTTAAAAACAATCGTAAGTCTTTTATTATTTATTTTAAAAATATTCAAATATCCTTATTTTAAAATATGGAGTGCGCCCTTTATGGGAGAATAACCTCCATCCCATAAGTCATGTTTTCTAATATAAATGTAACCATTTACTAAGATATTGAAAGTTATTATAATCATAACAATAACCATTTATTTAAAAAGGGGTTTATACATGTTATAGAAATAATTGGTCGTTCTTTTACCTTTTTTTCAAGAGAAATGAATAGGAAAAGATATTTCATTATCCATTCTTGTTGAGATTAAGTTAAGAATTTATGATCCAATTTATTGAGGGGTAATTTTTTTCTTAATGTGTAAAAAAGTTAAGATAAAATAAAAAAAATTACACCTCAAAAAATTGGACCCCTCTCGGTGCTTAATAGATCCGGGTTTGAGATGGATCTATGTTGGTTTACTTTTCATTACATTTAACTTTTCATTAAATACTTTCCATTACATTTTACTTTTTTTTTACATTTTAATTAATGGCCGACAATGATAAATGGCCGACAATGATAAAGACAAACATTTATAGCCTAGGATTTAATTCAATGAAAATACACGTCCATGTATTATATAGCCTAGGATTTAATTCAAACGAAAATACAATACACGTACTTTTATTAATCATCAACATAATTACATCGATAAACATTTATTCTGAAAAGTGAGTTTAAAAAACACTGTGCAACCTTCGTCGTCCCTCCCGCAAATCAGGGAATTGCCACGCGAACTGCCACGCTTTTCATCTTTTCGATCCTATCAAATTCGTACACGTACCTTTCCTGCAAAAAAAGCCCTTCTCGCGAACTGCCAATAGCAAAGAGACTTAGTGTTATCAGAACCAAAGAAAGACATTGAAAATGCAGAGTTTTTCCGTGACATTTTCAGGTCCATGGCTTCAAAATTTCCACGGCAATGCACACAAACAAAAACGACACTTCCTTTCCCTTCCTCGTCGTGTCGGCTTCTCTCGTTTTAAAAGCTCAAAGCGCAAGCTTCCACGTTCTGGAAAAGACAAACTCCATTTTAAGGCCGAAAATCCCTGCCGTAAAGTTCAAACAACTGCCGGAACGGTCCTCTGATCGCCACGAGATGCCGGCCATGGCTGCCACTGTCATCATCGGCCATAAAAGCATTGGAACCGTCCTGCTGGCTTTGCATTAATCTATGGCTCCCGTTTGCGCAAGTACTCGACGTAAAGAAATATCCATCGCATTGCTGCCGGACAATTGTACAATAAGATGGCGATGACCTACTTGGACCGGTCACGCGAAACTATACACAGGGTTGATACACAGTTAGCAGACAAGCAGGGTTTCTATGTGCGCTTAGAATAACTCGTAAGTACCAATATTATACCTCGTTCTTGCCTTTACTCATAATTTATGAGAATATCTCTTATTCATAATTTATTTTAATTTTGTTTACAAGTCTTATTTGAATGTATCATAATTTGAAAATATCTCTTATTCATATTTTATTTTAATTTTGTTTACAAGTCTTATTTGAATGTATGTAGGGTATGGACGATCCCCTCGGCTGCCCCAAATGCATATAAAGGTAATGTATTTAGGGTTTCAATTTGATGATCAAGACGTTGAGTCCCGCGGCTATGAAAATAGGGTTTCAATTTGATGATCAAGACGTTGAGTCCCGCGGCTATGAAAATATAATCATTGTTCGATTATCTTGAAAGGAATAGACGCTCGGCTTGCGAGCTTTGTTTTATTTTCAAAATGGGTTATTTGAACCACCGGTGTTGTTTATTATACCTGCCATGACAGTGTATCGTTCATTGCATAGTAGTTAAGTATTACTTGGAGTTTTTTTTGTCGTTTAACTAAACTTTTCAAATTTAGAATTTTATGCGATGTTATTATCCTATGTTTGCAAATACTTCGCTTGCTTGCGATTGACTGAAATATTTAGTTGTTATTGCCGAGCCGACAACGAACTTTTCAGTAAAACGCCCACATTTAATGTGCATCAGATGAAAATTGAATGACCGCTCCTCCATCTTCTTACACCATCACAGATCTTCCTGCACCGACTGTCCCGAATCTTCATGCACCACCAATTGTTCCGATTCCTCATGCACCTCATGCACCACCTCCCATATCCCCTTCGTTGCATCTGCACCGCCCCCACAGCCCCTGTTAGCATCACTGCAGCTGCACAACCACTCCTGCCCCTGTCCGCACTTTCTTTTACACATTTTTTATCATAGCCCTAGAAAATCTCGGGGTTGAAAAATATGTTTAGTGCACGATCTCACCTAAAGCATGAAGTGTCTATGATTGCTTCATACACCTAGCTGCAGTTGCACCGCCTTATCTTTAAGGTGCTAGCTATCTCATCTAGACACAGTTGCACCGCCTTCCTTTACTTTGTTGTTGCCTATATATGTGTTCTCAGCCTTCACCCACTTTGCAATTGCATATGCATACTCAACCTGCAAAAGTTTGATTCGCACCAGTTATTGAAGGCCTTTTCCAACAAATGGACTAGAGAGCGGAGAGCAAAGACTGTAGCTTACCTTGAACAACTAGAGCACTCTTGAATAAGCAGAGCTAATATGAAAAGAAGCAAGGGGAACGACAACTCCATCTACATCAAATCATATCCCTCAATGTTATGACCCTTATGGTTGATATCTCCAAACGATCACAGACCTAAACTGAAACATGTTTCTCAATCACCACCTCGTAGAAGAAGTGAGAAAGCCCAAAAAAACTTCTAATGTTGGAGCTTATGATGAGGTATCTGGTATAAATACTCCTTTCCCTACTTTCTCTGAAATAAATCAATTCCCACATAAACATTTCTTATGATGTCTGAAACATTTCTTATGATGAATTGTGTTCTTTGTGACTCTTCCAAACCTATTCACTTAGCTCGTAATAGTAGCTGTATATTCACCAGTACATTTTCAGGGATGCCTATAACTTTAAATTCAAGGCCGTCACGATCTACAGTTTTAGGGATGCCTATAACTTTAAATTCAAGGCCGTCGCAATCTACTGTAAAATTTCCAGGGCAAACAGTTAACCTCAACATTGTTTTCCTGCAAAAAGTCCATCTTACAACATCTTTTTCTTGGGGCCAAGCCCATGTACTACACCCTTCGAAGGTCAACCGTCTGAGCTAAAATATTTGATGATTTACATTCTAATAATATAACAAATGCCCTAAATGGATAAATATCTATGAATTAACAAAGATTGCAACTCTGTTACATATATATAGTTTTTAGCAATGACATTTATTTCCAGAATTACCTTAAAGTGTCTATAGTGCTGCATGCAATGCAGCTCATGCAAATACACAGAGCTTCTATTGCTCTTCATCTGAATTTCCTCAGCTGTAGTAGCAGCTTCTCGCTCTAATTTTGTCCTCGGTGAGTGCTGTTGAACACTAAACTAAACGTGTATGTATAGGGGGGTATCATTATAATTTCCACCCAGTTGCTTATGTACTAATTCTTATATTTGTCATTCTCCAGGTTATCGACATGAAGTTTCTCCCATGGGAACAACGAAGAAGGTTTCTTTGCAGACTCCAACTGCTGCTGCTTCTGATCAGGTAAATGTTTGAATGTTTTTTGAAAGTTGTTGTTGCAGGCTTTTTGAAATTGCTTTTAGAATTATCAAATATCCAATCCAATCCATGCAGATGATGGTGACGATGAAGGTAGCTCGAAGAAATAATATTCCTCACCATTTGACCACAATCGATACTCTCGGATCCAGGCCACCTACCTGTTGCAACAAGTGCTCTTCTTGCTCTCCATGATACATTGATATAGCATACAATGTACATCGATATATCATAGAGTCCAGTTTCAGAGTCCTTGATCACTTGCGCGATAAGCGTATTTGGCTTAGCGGATTCGGAAATGGACAAAAACTAATGAAAATCAAATGTACAAAGAATTGGAACGCACTTATGCTTTCGTGGGTTTTGTTCCTGTAGGGAATTTGAATGCTTCACATGCTAAACTGATTTCCAAGAAACCTCGTCGGCCTTCACCTGCATAACCCTTCATAGAAGGATCATAGCATGCCAACTTTCCAAGAGAAACAACTTTCCAATAGAAACAACAATGGTAGAAACTCACGTATAGTGCTTCCACATGCTATGCATGCATCCAAAGGATTTCAACTTGTCAGTTGTCATCAAGAAACTTGACAAGGAGGCCTCGCCTTGGAAAGATCAATTCGAATAAGGGTGAAATTACCTATCCCAGGGCCACCTTATAACCTGTATACAGGTTGAGGATGAGTACTTTACAAATGGCAACAACTTCGGAGAAGAATGACTACACCAACTCTGAATGATTTCTACAGTTATCGTTAATAAATTTGCTCAAAATGCATTGAAGTCAATAAATATGCTATCACTGTGTTGCACCTATTTTAGCCAAGTTTTTCTTACAGATTTTAGATCTATACTGATGCAATACATGAAGTTATTCCACCCTTCGAGACCTAGTGTATGCAGGCAATACGACACAGGTTTTGATTAATTTATTTGGCTCAGTTAGCTAGGTCATTGCAATTTACGCAGAGCTGCACACTTCTCCACTGCGCTCCTTCCCAGATCTTTATTATATTCTTTCTCTAGAGGACATCTACTGCTGCACCAGTTGATATATGGAGACCACGTATTCTTTTGTTGGTAGGAGTGCATAGGTCAAGACGTTAACTATCTTTTATGTTTGATCAAAGTTAGTGGGTTAAATCAGATCCGTGTAGACCAATTTTTCAGAGTCTTGGAGTACAGGGCTCGGGGACAAATAATATATCCTTTCCGACTCTAGAATTATATCATATCCTTCCACCCATGGTATAAATAAACACTTTCCATAGGCTAATTTCTTCCATTCCATAGGCTAATTTCTCCCATGGAGCTGACTGTTCTACTACTAAATTCTACACATAGTCTGATGCCCTTTTTTGGTGTGGTGATGCCGAAATCAAGGCAAAATTACATGTAGAATAAATGGCAGCATTGGAGAAGGAACGACGAAGGGTTCATACTTTGGGATTTTGAATTGCCTGAATATGCTTTGCAATTATAACACTAGTTGCAGACTAATCCGCACTTGGGCTCACACCATTTTAACCAGGTAAACCCTTGTTACTAGTGTTTTAACAAAGGAATCTGCTATTTAATATCAATTGTTACTGGTGTTTTAACAAAGGGAACTGCTATTTAATATCAATGCATATAATTCAACCTACCAACCTCGGCAGGTATCTGCTGCCACGCAACACTTGTTTTCATTATATCTGCTGGTAAAAGCAATAATGAGTTAGCTTTCCAATGGTTTCATAACTTATTTAAAGATGTTTGGGTAGGGTAAACTTTCTTATTCATCATTTATAAGTTTTCTTTATGGGCTTCAACTAATCCTAAGAGTGACTATAATTTTATAAGTAAACAATGTGAATTAAGTGATGCTTAAACATTAAGACATTAATTTTATATGCTTAAATAATAATAAAAACTAATCCACTTGTTAATGTCTATTAAGTTTGAGTAGGGAGAATGCCTTTTTCAATTAAAAAATGTCAAAAATATATATTTACGTCGCATCCAACCACGTGCTCTTAAAGTAAAGCTTACAACTTCGAACTTTTGATGCTTGACAACCACGTGTGCTTCAAGTAAGGCTTAAAGCTTCGAACTTTTAATGCTTAAATATAACTTAAAGCTGTGATAATTTATGATAAGAAAGCTTTAGAACTTTTAATGCTTAAAATATAACTTAAAGCTTTGATAATTTATTATCAGAAAGCTTTAGATAAGTTAAGGCAAGTAAGTTCATATTCATTGTTTTATAAATTTGTGAATTATTTTATTTTAATAAAAAGATGTAAAATTTTATTTTATTTAACTTGATTATTTATTTTTTTAAATAAAAGAGGTTTGATATATTGTCTTTTTGGAAACTAGCACTATAGAAAATGATCTCATACAATAAAATTAGTAAAATTTGCAATTAATATTGTCTTTGGTATAATAAAATTAGTAAAATTTCCAATTAATATTGTCTTTGGTACTTCCTGTAATGAAAAAAATCTATGGTATTTAATTTATTATTATTCACAAATCAATGTGTTTTATTTAAAACATTTACTTTAAATCTTAAAAGTAAGAATATTTTTATTTAGGAACAACACTTTGCAACTTTTATAAATATTAAAAGGGAGTAAGTAGAGCTCACTCATTCCTCAAACAAAAAGATTGGGATAAAGTGATATGTCAATCCAATCTTAATTGATAAGATTCGAAGATGGCATTTGTCATATTTGTGATATATTTATATTAAAAGAGGTTTTTCATTAGTCATATTTACAAATTCTTATATAATGGTACACATAAGGTCTTGTTAAAAAATTCGTCAATTAGTTTTCATTTTTATTTAGTTAATTGTAATATACTTGTTAATATGACATCATATTCATGAATTTATGAACATCTTTTTAGACAAAAATTTGTCACAAGTCTATTATCTTTTTTCGAACTCTAGCATACATTTTCACTTAAAAATATATTGGTCATTTACTCTATGCAATGTTTAGATAGACACTTGTTAATACATCTAGCCAACTACCAAACAACCAAGTGAAGAGAAATAGATTACAACATTATTTTTTTTCAAAATAAGGCATATTGTGGATAGCCAATCTACCTACATTTGTGTCACACACACACACACATGATTCTACAAAATATGAATTATTTTGGAAAAAAAAAATCACCAAATGCTAATTTACATTGTGATGTAAATTTCCATCAATATTTTTTAGTACTTAACAAATTAAGATGTATCACATATAAGGAGTTAATATGTTGCTATATTACTTTAAATGTAGCATTTTCTTTTATATTTTCCATAATGATTTAGCGGATAAAAAGAGACACAATTGCACAATGTTGATTACATCTACTTTACTTTCCTGTTTTTTTTCCTTTGGGCATCCTTTCTATTGGTAGATAGAGGAAGACTCTACCTACTCTACTTACCTGCCCTTTTTTTTCCAGCTACAAACAAAAATCGCCTACGAGAATCCCATCAATAATCCCATCACAAGATGTGAAAAGTCGAAGTACCTCTACATTCACATTAAGGTATAGAATAAGATAATATTAAGCTATATATTTTAGAGGAACGTATATATAAAGATATCACACTACATTGTTCTCATGTTAAATGTGGGCCGGCTTGGGTCTATTGGTTTGTGTAATATGGACTGTTTGGAGTGTATGTTTTCTCATGCTTTATTGACATTGAATAAATGGTGATGCTGGTTTTATATTGTTTCATATACTTTATAACTAGCATAGATCGATCATAACTTTGGCTCTACCAAGTGTAGAGATTGATCAAATCTCTTGAGGTGAAATCTTTACTCAAGTTTAGGAATTTCACAAAGAATAAAGAGGTGGCTACTTGGAAAATTTGAAGCATAGAGAATCAAAAGAAAAACTTAAGAGAAATCTCCATTACAAAGTCCACCGTGCCATTGGATTGGTACAATCCATATTAGGATGACCAATTTTACTTTAATATTGTATTTACTTTATTAATATATAGATACGTAAAGTGTTTTGTTGTGAATTATGTGTGCTTACGTGTTGCAACAAACACACATAATTGTTCCGAAGTATGTAAGTTTAAATAAAGATATATCAATAGGTGATAAGTCATTTGTTGAATTTGTGTGATGTATTTATTAAAGTTTGATTTTGATTTTATATATATATAGAGAGAGAGAGAGACAGAGAGAGACAGAGATAAGAATACGTGAAATTTCTTAGGTTTGAAATTAATGGAATTTTAAATCTTGGTTTTTATAATTTTTCTTTTTAATATTTTTTTGAAGCCGACATGTGACAGATGTGACACATCTCACTCACTTGGGCTGTAGAAAGGACCTCTCATCCCAATCAAAGTGTAGATTTTTTCTTTCTTGAAAAAAAAACATCACACTACACACTTACCAATTAATAGGTAATCATTAAACCTCTAAATCAAAATAAAATTTAACTTATTCATAAGATGGTTTTGGAGGAAAAGGATATTTTTCTAGAGTCAAAATTTCCACATATGGTGGCTATGCAAAGGGGATCAAAATACAAATTATTTTTTCAAGACAACCATGAAAATTAGAATTGTAATAGAACTCCCTTCCTTTGAAAGGAAAATTTTAGAATAAAATCAAGAGATTACAAATGAATTAGCAACATAGTTCATAAAACTTTAATTCAAACATCCTTAGACTATTTAAAAGAAACCACACAACAAGCTCTTCAAGCTCTTCATGACATTATTTTACTACCATTTACACTTCATCACATCTACATGATTCCCTATTTTTTCCCTTCGATGTATTATTGCATCTTTTGGGGGCAATTGCTAGTATTAATTTTTTTTATTATCATGTTAAAGACAAACTTTATTTATTATGGCCGACTATAAGGACAAACATGGACAAACATGGACAAATGTTACAGGATCTCCCCCATACTGGGTTGTAGAACACCTTGTTTCACTCGGTGCAATAATAATAAATAGTATTCCATTAGCAAAAGTACTTAGCTTTGTCTTAGGTTTAGAATCTTAACGACATAATCCCTTGGTATCCTTTATCGGGACTAGGATATCAATCATATCCATAGAAATTAATTAGTTTTAGGTAATGTCACTTAATATTAATTAGCCTACTGCTAATGGTTAGGTTATAGGGATCTGTTATTGCCTTGCAGTGGACAGTAGTATCTTCAACATCCCTCTCTAGGACTAACTGATAACTTATAAACTTAAGTAATCCTTTAGTGAACATAACAGTTCACTTCTTTTAGGTGCTTGCGACAGCATGATGACACTCGTCATCAAACTCATGGTGTACCAACCATTAGATTTCTCCCCCTAGTGGATTTGTGACCCCGTCATTCTGTTGCATCAAGCCTTCAGTCTCCTAAGTATATAAATTCACAATACAAAACAACCTAGGATAAGGGTAGATGAATCTCTTGAAGTGTTTAAGGAATTCTTTAGGTTTAATTATAGAAAATATAATCCAAATTTGAACTATGAGGGTTTCAAATACGTTAGGTATATGCAATTAATTAAAAATGGACAAAGAGTGAATGGTTAGGTGAAGGAGGGAAACAATCTCACGTCAATAGTTGTGGTCCCTTCACATCACTTTTTGTTACATTTTATTCATGGCATACGTGCATAAAAATATGAAGGATAAGGGTAAAATTGCAAATTGTTGGGTGGTCTAAGTCAAGCATGCAAGCAAGCAAAGTGAACAAGAAAATTAGGAAAAAAAATAGAAAAATATGTTATTATTAGCTTAAATCTAAACAATAGGAAAAAATGAAGCAAGAAATCAAGTGAAGGTAAGAAGACAAGTTTTGAAATAGTGCCCTTCATGGGAGAAGTGTGTCGTTTAAGAACTATCATAAGGATAGGACCTTGTTAGATAATTGTAGACATTATTGACTAGTAGCAATGAATTAAATCCCCAGGATAATTTAAGCAAGCAAGACTTTATACGTGCCAAATATGAATGTAGAGCAAGCATGAAGTTTAAAAAAGACAAAGATAATTAATTATCCACAAACTCCAAACTTCATTAAACATAAATTGCAAAGAAAATAGTAAATCCAAGAAGCAAAAGTAAAGCATACTAAAATCAACAATGAATACTATCCAATAGAGAAAGCTAAAACAAACAATTAAGAGAGAATGCACTACTAACAAGAAATAGGGCAAGCCATAAACCATATAATTTTTTTTATCCATTTATGTATAAAATATATCTAATATAAAACAAAAATTATAAATGCACTAAATAAAATAATGTAAATGTAAGCAACAATATGAATGCAATCAAACTAAAAAAGAACTAAAACTAAAACAAACTATTAAGTAAGAGAGAATGAACTACTAATAGGGCAATGAATAATCCCTATTAAACAGTGAACATTTATGTAGAGAATACACCTAATGTAAAGTGACAACTGTAAGTTTCTATCAAATTGTTGGAAATAAGTGTATGAAAGGCGATCAAGAATAGAAAGACAAAAAACTCCAAATAAATTTTAATTCCATAAAGATAAAGATATTTACATTAACATATTTCCTTAAGTTTACTTCTATTTTAAGTTTTATCAAATAGTGATCCATTTATGTAGAGAATACACCTAATGTAAAGTGACAATTGTAAGTTCCTATCAAACCGTTATCCATTTATGTAGAGACTAATATAAGGTGACAATTGTAAGTTCATTAAATAAAATATTGTTGGAAATAAGTGTATGAAAGGCCATAAAAAATAGGAAAACAAAAAAATCCAAATAAATTTTAATCCCATAAAAATAAAGATATTTACATTCACATATTTCCTTAAGTTTACCTCTATTTTAATTTTTTTCCAATTTCAATTTATTAATTATTTTCAAATCATCATTTACTTAATCTTTATATGTTTACATTCAAACTTAATCAAAAGTTATTATTAACCCTTAAGTTATACACATTCAAACTTAATCAAAAGTTATCATAGTAACTCTGAGTTTAAGTTATACACATTCAAACTTAATCAAAAGTTATCATAGTAACTCTGAGTTATCGATCACTCTTGATTTCAAGTTTTTTCTACAAAGCTCGTTTCCCTAACGTCATAAAACATAAAACCTTCTTACATATTACCTTTTAACATTCATTAAAAAAAATTATAAATGCACATATCATTCCCAACATACAATAAAGTGCACTTTAATTATACGCTAAGCATGATAAGTGGGGTCACATCTTAACTATAAAGTTAGGATCAAAACACTATAACATGTGTGAGCCATGTGAGCCATTAGATTAGATTAGTTGTATTTATCAAAATACTAATGTGACTTTAGAAATAAACATATAATCTTCTATATTACCAAAATAAATGTGAAGCCAAAAGTTTAAAATTATCTCAAGTTTCTATCCAAGCGAACAAAATCGATTGACCATGCTATCTTAAGACGTAAGGATTCAGACATGTTTATGGTGTTGTACTTTTCTTTATTAGATTTAGAGTGTTTAGAGAGGCAACAAAAGAGAAGGGGTACGAGACCTTTCCAGCATCACTGCCCACTTTTTATAAAAATAGCATTCAACCAACCAGGTAACCAAATAGCATGGATGTATATCAGTATGATGTTTCCTCGCCAGATGTTACAGCAACTGTACAAATTTACAATGGAGACTCCCAAATTTGCCATCTGCCTTAAGAAACAAATGATGCCTATGTACAATCAGCTGTTTAACTAAGCAGGACACGCTACTGCAAGTACACCACCCTACCAAGTTTTGTAACGGTTTCAAATGGCGGAGATACAGTAAATACCCTGAGTAGGGAAGTCGGTGCAAAACAACGAGAAGATCGGAAAAAACATACGATATTACTACAGAACATAATAATCTCGTGGGGGTGAAGTAGCCCTCAGATAGTAACAGTAACCCTCAACCTCAAACAACGCCTTTACAAATACTAAGATCATATGGCTGAAGAATTGCTACGATGCAGAATGTAAGAGGAATCAGCGTTTAAAGGTTGGACATTTGCAGAAAATTTGATGTAGAGCAGATCTAGGGCGCAGAGAATTGGTATCTATGTACAGAGAATTCAGGGAGGAGAAAATAATCAGGCAAATGAAGCCTCTCCAGAGCAAATTTCTCTTACTCTGAAAGCATTAGCGACTTCTAAAACCTGCATACGGCGTTCAAGGTTATGAAGTTCTTGCTCCATATAAAACACTCGTTCCTTTAAACTTGTGTTGGTTTCTTCCAGATAAGAAATCTGGTTATCCTGGTCAGTTATACGAATTTCAAGGCTTTGAGGTCCAATTCCATTGGTGGAGGGGTAAATCATCTCAAAACGGCTTACATCAAGATCTAGGCTTTGTTCAAGCTTTTCTTCAAAAACTTGTACACATTTCTCCAGGTTTGGTTCAAGATCATTATTTTGCTGGTTCATGTGGCGAACTATCAAGAGCCCTTTCATGGAACCGTAGCTATCCACGCCCCACTCTTGGTTAGCTTGCTCAACGACATCTGCTTTGTAAGGATAAGTGATAAGAGCGACGGAGGCGGGCACAGAGGGAGTAGATGGAGTGCTTATGCAGGGGGCTATTCCGCCAGAGTTTTTGGCTCGTATTATGTAAGATGTTGTGTTGCGAGGCGCATCTGGAGCAGATGGAAGGTTTTGTTTCCATCCATGCTGTTTTTGGGGGAATAATCGCTGTCTCTTGTCAACAGTTCTTTGATTATAATGTGTTTTTTGTGACGCAAAAGCACCATTAAAGCTCCATTTTTTAAAACAGTATTTCCTAGGTTTTGCATTCCCTCCAGCCAATTTCGACTTCGCTTGGCCTCCAAATATGCTCTGCTGCTGCTGCTTCATCGTGGCCACCAGAAGACAGAATTCAAATACAAAGACCGCCTGTTTAACCGAAAACACTTAGCAGTTAGAAATCAAAAGCATCGCAACTTTGGGGAGAAAATAATATTTTTCAAAATGACAGAACACAACACACTGTATATAAATATAAACGCAAGTTTTAGATAACATAAAACCTGATTTGAAAAGGAAAGCATACAGATAGGCTAACAACCTGATGACTGCAAACAAATCCACTGCCGCACCGCCGTTTAAATTGTTCTCGCCCCGGCTTTAAAGAAAGGCCAAGATTTATTTATATGCTGTAAAGCTCGATCCAAAGGCTCAAAATCTTCACGAGCCGAAAGCTGACCGCAAAGAAGACAACAACTTCGACAAAAAGAACAAGCAGGAACCGACTAAATCGTCAAAGGCGGTGCCGGAAAAAAAGTGTCATGACCTAAAAAGTTCCCCGGAAGCGTTCATTTTGCTTCCTTTTTTTGGAGTTTCTGACAGCTTGTAAGTGCATCCGCCTCCTTATTACATAAATCTAAACTATGTAAGTCCAAGCTTTGGCCCAGCAAGGAAAAAGAAACAGTCTAAAAAGAACATTAAATTTATTCCCACCTTAAATACCTGTGCAAACAAATCCACTGCCGCACCGCCGTTTAAACTGTTCTCGCCCCAGCTTTAAAGGAAGGCCAAGCTTTCTTTACATGCTGTAAAGCTCGATCCAAAGGCTCAAAATTTTCACGAGCCGGAAGCTGATCGCAAAGAAGACAACAACTTTGACGAAAAGAACAAGCCGGAACCGACTAAATCATGAAAGGCGGTGCCGGCAAAAAAGTCTCGTGACCTGGGAGTGTTCATTTTGCTATTTTTTCGAGTTTCTGACCGCTTGCACAGTTGCAAGCGCACTTAATACATAAATCTAAACTATGTAAGTCCAAACTTTGGCTAGCAAGGAAAAAATCAAGTCTAAAAAAACGCATTAAATTTAATCCGCCTTAAATACCTGTACATTTTCTTTCACCGCCACTAAAATCCGAAATTTAAAGAGCTAAAAACAGCTTGCTAGCGCCGTTAATCTTATTTCCTTCTACGGCCGATTTATGTAGTTAAAAAGACCACACGAACGCGAGGAAGAGACATCGAAAATGGGCTGCAAACACAATAAAGATTAAAAAATTAGAACCTCAAAAAGCAACTTGTTCAAAGAACGACGAGTCTGCATTCCTTCACCAGTTTATTATTTAAAAAAAAGATCACCGGGTTATCATTAAAAAACAGAGATTTTCAAGCCAATAACACAAATTAAAGTTTTTTTTAGTTTGTTTCAAGCATAAAATTTGAAAAGTAAAAGGCAAGCGTACAGATTTTTTTCAGAGCCTCCATGAAGAATTTATACCTTATTAGTCACCGAGGAGGATTTCTCTTTGCCGAGGGATTTGTCTCCTCACTTTTTCAAAACAGGTTTTCTTCTTGGCATGGAAGATCTGGATCCCGCAGGGTTGCGAAAGCGTGGTTCGAATCGGGAAGCATTCCTGCAAAGCGGAAACTAAAACCCTCTTTTGAGATGGAGATACAAGGACGGTCTTGAGCCGTCCGATGGTCATTCGACGGTTGAGGTTTCGCTGAATGAAGTGGCTGATAACCCTCATCAAGGGCGGCCAATGGCAAACTGAAAGTGAAGGGAAGGGGAGTTCCTCCCACTCTTAAATATGAAAACTTTATTTTTTTCGTTCTTTCTAAATCACGAAAAGGTATATCGCTCCATAATTAGCATAAGAAGTTATTTATCCAAAACAACATGAAAATTTAGGTAATAAATCAAGCACAAAAATGAATACCACACATAATCCCATACATTAAAGTGCCAACAAAAATTAGTTCCACACATAGTCCCATGGATTAAAGTGCTAAGGACATAGTTCTTCCATACCCTTAAAGGTTTTGAGGGTCCCTTAATTCAGCAAGAACCTCTAAAATCCATTAACAACCTACAACTATACCATATTTAGATTCTTTCCTTCACAAATTCACGAAACTATTTTCAAAGTCATTTTAGATAAATAATCTCATAAAATTTTATTTTACAATTTAATTATTTATATATAAGTAAATATAACATTAGTTAGCCTCTTTTTTTTCTTAATTTGCAACTTGATATAATGTTATATATTACCTTTTTTTAATAATGAATTTTAATCAAAAGATTTCCTTCACTTAATTACTTATTGGTTTGCGTGCCTCCCAAAATCCTTCATGATTCAAGCTTATTCATCTTTCCCAAGCAAGCCTAGCGTGTTTGAATGTAAACTATATTAGTTAGAATAAGTGAACAAAGATTAAGTGATTAAATCAACATAACTTAATTCATATACTAAAGTTTTAAACCTCCTAAAAATATACTAAATACTTATATGTTAATCAATATATTATATACCAAGTAATCAAAAGCCAAAAAACAAAAGGGTTAGTCCTTAATGTAGATGAGATGAGTTTGCAAAGATGTCCTACATATTTTTAACAAACTTTTCAACCTCAAAAGCAAACAAACAAATTACACTATATACATTATATTTATATTATGATGTAAGTGTGCAATTAGGAATATCTCACAAGTTGATGGTTAAAATAGTCATTGGAGGTGAAAGAAGTTAGTCAAAAAGTGGGAAGAGGTATGCTTT
The DNA here is from genome assembly GCA_027924585.1 of Larix kaempferi. Lineage (NCBI taxonomy): Eukaryota > Viridiplantae > Streptophyta > Pinopsida > Pinales > Pinaceae > Larix > Larix kaempferi. The sequence goes on from BSBM01000438.1 coordinate 5,937,223, forward strand.
GAATTACAATGAGATATGATCTTAGAGTTCAAAAGCAAAAGGAAAAACTTAAGAAAGCAAATTAAGGTTATGGAGAGTTAATATAACTTCCCATGCAATGAGAATAATAATAGAGACACAAACAAATGGAGATCCAAGAAAATATCCAACTATACTACAATATAATTTACAAGAGCATAAAAAAACTAAAAACTAAAAAAAGAGTTCTAAACTAGATAAATGAGGAAGAATGATTTATTTATATACATCTAATAAATGAAGAAAAGCGATTTATTTAAGAATGATTTATTTATACACATCTAATAAACGAGGAAGAAAGATTTATTTATACACATTTATCTTTAGGAAGCAACACCAATATAATTTATAAATCTAGAGTATGGAATCATCCTTCTGATGATGGTTATTATGAGGGTCAAATCTCTAAGCATAGAGAGAAGTCAAAAATTCAAACACAAAGTCTTTTTAGTGTCTTTGTAGTGTAGGGACATATTAAATTTTATTAAAAATACATCTTTATAACATCTTAAATTTTTTTTTTTTGAGAGATCATTAATGAAGATCATCATTTTAAGTTGTGGATGAATTGTGGGCTTGGTTCTGATACAAAAAGCTGAATTAATGTCCTGTGGTGTTTACTCAAATTTGCATCTATAGTTGGCATTGCTTCGTTACACGGTTTTGGTGACTCCTTGGTCTTTGTCAATTGGACTAAAAATTTATACAAATTACATGTTCTCTCTCTAGAACATTGGTGCTCGAGGGTTAATGTGCTTATGGATTCCTTTGTGGATTTTTCAATTGATCATGTTTTTAGAGAGCATAATGTTGTTGCTGATGGGATCTCCAAACCTACTCTTGGGGAAGTTGAAGGTGTTCTTTTTATTGAAGAATATATGGAAGATTGTCTAACCTATAAAGATTCAATTTTATTTCTGAAGTAGATGGACATAATTCTACTGTATGTTGGCATTATTTTTTGCTCTGTTATGTATTTATGGCCACTATGGACTGTATAGTGTATTTGAATATCTTTTTGTTTGGTCTATTATTCAGACTTGTTGTCAGTCCTTTGAGGTGAACTTCTCTATGGATGGTTCTATTGTCGTTTTTGAGAGATGTCAAAAGACTTGGTTGTCTATATAATCTTTGATTCTCATGAATAACAAGAGACTTGTTGTTGTTGTTGTTGTTTTTCTGCTTGAAAAAAAAACGCTAGTAAAACAAAACGAGCTCTTAACTAAGCTCACAAATAACCTTAGGTCTTACTTCAATATTTATAAAAATACTATATAAATATTTACTATTTAAAATAAACATTTACATAATTAATATACAATACATAAATTTATAGATAAAATTTGTGTTAACTAATTTATATATAAATTCCATACACTAAAAATAATCACATTCGAAACCAAATAAAAGTTTTGACCGTTGTGAATGATATCCTAATTCGTTCATATAAATAAATCTTTTTAAGATAGCCAACAAGAATGGCTTTAATTTTGAAATGGGTTTCACCTAATCAAAGAAGCCTACTTTCAACACATTTATAGGGAGTTCAATATGGAAGCATATTATCTTTCTAAAAAGGCATTGGACTATCCTAAAGGGTTAATCTTCTTAGAAAAGTTGTATCAAGGCAAGGAGCCTTGTGATTCCTCTCTATCTATTTTATGAGTTTGCTAGATATAAGATTTTTGGATGCAAGAGTGTTATGTTTTTGTTTTTACTTGAATGGTCAATATAGGTTGTGTAGGCCAGGATGACACCAGTTGGTACTTTTCCTGATGCTAGTAGAGCGGAAAGACATGATTGAGATGATTATGTTAAGTGATTCAATTGGAGCCAGTTTTGTATCGCTAGTTTTATTGTTTGTCACGCACAGTTCAGGGTAATAAGGTTTATGCATAGAAGTGGAGATGATAGACAATTGTATTTTGTATACTTTGATTCTAATGAATATCAAGTATGTTTTTTTCTATGTGAAAAAAGAAGAAGCCAACAATCAGCCATTAATTATAATTAATTTAACAAGACATCTACTCCTTTGAAACAATTAAAATTAATTTCACATTATCTCTGGTATTTGAAATGCCAAAACAAGAAAATACACTCTTGTTTTGGGTTGTTAATCGAGGACTTATTTATAATTTAGATAGAGAATGAATTAAACATTTAGTAATATATGAAAAAGGTAAAGAATCATTTAATTTGTTTTAGAATTTTAAAATTTAAAAAAAAATATTCTAAAATTATCACAGCTTAATCCATTAAAAGGTTTAATTAAAACAAAGAAAATACATTAACAGAAATCCGTTTTTCATTTCATAAAAACTTGGGATTTAGATTTTTTTTAGATTTTTTTTTATAAACAATGAGATGATGATGAAAAAGCAACGTACCTCTATTTTGTCTATCCAAATCATGTACAACCAATCTGATGTATTGATAAATGGGATGTATGGCTTTTTATTTTTTATTTTGTAGTTAAAAGAGAGAAAAAATATTACTACATGGAATTTTAGTTACATATTATTAATGATCTTATATATTATTATTAATTGGAATTTAAATATTTTATGAATTTGAATTTGTCATTTCAAATAATGGAAAGAAAAATTATATGTTTTATTTTATATTTTATAAAAATCAATTTAAAATTGATTGAATTATAAATATCAATAATAAGAGTATTTCAATTGGGTTGGCAGGTGCGGGAGGAGTTCTCCTTGATTCCGAGGGAAACAAGATGAAAGAATTCGCTTGGGGACTCAGTAGAAGGACAAATAACGATGCAGAATGGTTTGCACTTATTAAAGGTATGGAAATCGCAAGAAGCGAAGATGTCAAAGATCTCGTGGCCCTTGGAGACTCAATGCTGGTAATTAGGGAAGCCAAGTCTCTGGCCAAAAATCGTAAAAATCCTATCTCCAATTTTCATCATCTCTTCTTCTACGTTGCCAAGGAATTCAGCTACATCACCTTTCTTCACATCCCGAGGAACAACAATCAGATTGTAGACGCCATGGCCAATGTAGGTGCTCACTTGGATTGTGGTTTTTTAACGACTAATGGGAAAATCCTTGACAAAATTTGGGTCCCCTAATCCCCCCTGTTTGACTTCTTTCCCATGTTTGCACCAGGTAAGTCCCCCCCCCGGCATGGGATCTCACTTCCCATTATCCTACAAAATATAGGCTTAAGCAATTTTTGAATTTTATTCATTCTATGATCCTCTCGGGATCCTGATCCTCCTCCCCTCCTTGATCCTTTCCCGCGTCCCTTTTTCACACATGGTGGCCTTCTCCTGCAAGTTCCATCTGTCTCGCATACACGCATTCACTTCGACCTTCCCCCGAGGCTCCCTTTGCATTTAACTCGCATGAATGTGGTAAGGGTGGCACTCAGCATTTCTCCCTTCGCATTGCGACCCTATGTGCAGTGAATTGTATTTGTGTTTTCAGGATTTCTATGGAGGATGAGAACTCTGGGTTGAATCTCTTCGCATTGCAGTGTCGTCATTGTAGGAAGCATCTTCAAGTTCTATCAGGAGGGGTTGGAATGAAGCGATATCTCTCTGCACTTGACGTGGTGCAGGGGCAGAGCAATGGAGGCTCTACACAACATAATCATGATGTTTCTTCGCAACACGTCTCCTGGCATAGAAATGATGAGCCTGGAAGCGACCGAATTTGGACTCCTCTCGATGTGGTTCAGGGACAGAGCTTCGGTGGTTCGGCACAGCATGCTGCTTGTGGTCACTCCAGCGAGTCGGGCAGTGGAAGGAATTGGTTGCATCCTATAGAGTGACAGCAGCGGCTTCATCAACTTGGGGTCTCCTCATGGGCTGGACAGTCCTCCCTCTGAGGTCAATTCGCACTTACAGGAACTGGAAACCAAAATCCATTGGCTCAAAGGTGAGAACTGTGACCTCGAAAAAGCCATTTCTCACCTTTCCACCTTCGTTCAGATCTCGAACTCTGAAGTTCACAACAGTAGCAGTAAGACGAAAGAGTATTTTGATATTTTGGTTGGGAAATTTGAGAATGGTTGTCCCTGCTCAGTTGATATGAATAATCAAATTAAATCTCTGCACAACAATCTCAGAATCATCGAAGCAAAGGTGGACGGAATCAGGACTGACTATAGTAATAGTTCCACTGTTCTCCACAGCATTGCTGAGGATAATGCCGGAGCTGCGGTTGGGAACAAAGAAAAAAATGCCCATCAACACCATGGCAATTGCTGATCCTTCTGCCTGCTTGTTCATGTACTCACAGGACGTTTTTGTTTTGGTCTTTAACTTGCGAAAGTTTGTAGAAGCTTGTCTTTTCATATTTTTACACTATGTATTTCTTTTGTAGTCTGCTCCTAGGGAAGTTTGCTAAAATATTCAGCTGTCTCAGAACATGGATTTTGTATGACCTACATAGATTGAATTGTGGTGAGATAGACCTGCCAGCTCTCCAATTTTGGGATCAGTCTTCCCACCCTCTTTTTGTAATTCCCCCTCTTTTTTAATACAAAGCTCGTTATCCGTTGTTGTAGAAAAAAAAAGAGTATTTCAAAATATTTAGTATATTTTTCATTAAAATAACAGATGAGGCTATGATCACAATTCAAAGATAATATGAAAGAAAATAAATGATGGATCTGTTTATTTGGGTTTTTATGGACTTAGAATTGATGAATTTTGTCATTATGATGATAATATTTTATAGTTTACTTTGATTAAAAAATAATTGTTTTTTCCCGAGAAAAAATAAGTAAGAAAGTTCAAAATATGAGGAATCAAGGAAGGCTAAACACTCATGGGAAATCCCAACAAACTTGTCATCCAAGCCAGAATATGTCTCAACAGAATTGAACCCGAGTGGATCGAATGAAATCCATCTATCCCCACCAACAGACCACCATATCATTGACACAATTTCAATCATACTTGTGCCATCTATTAAGCTATATAGAAATATTTTACAATTTCAATGATACTTGTGTGACTATATTACTATATAACCATATTCCTATTGAGTCTCAAGCCAAATAACAATATTCCTATAAAGTCTCAAGCCAAAGGTCCAACCCACAGTAATATAAAGAACACTTGGATGGATAATATAAAGACACTAGCCAAATAACAATATTCCTATAAAATCTCAAGACAAAAGTCCAACCCACATTGATATAAAGACACTTGGATGGATAAAAAATAAAGACACTGGGATGGATACAGATAAAGACACTTGGATAGATATGTGTTGAATAATTATATGATATTCATGTTTTTAACTTACATAACTAAAAGTCCAACCATGATGCCTTTTTAATAATTTTTTAAAAGCCAACAATATAAGGTCACTTTCCTTATGAAAAAGATAAAGTTTAAATAAACAATATAAGGTCATTTTCCTTATGAAAAAGATAAAGTTTAAATAAACACTTTAAAATAGTAATTTTTTTCTATAAATTTAGTAAAATTTTTGATTATTTAAAATTATTAGCTTAAGCCTTATTCATATAATTTTGAAATTTTAACATGTGTAAATAAAATGTTGTAACCAATAATAATTTAGTGGTTTGTTATGGTTTTCTAAATAACGGTAGCCATTACATCTCTTCTTAAAGATAAGCTACCACCATTCTAACCACTTGTATTGCTATGTAAATTGCAATTATTTTCTCTATTTGATTCATTAATAGATTTTGGTTTTCACTCTATAACTCTCCTTTCAATATTGTATCATATTGTGATATTTCATTTGTTCTTAATCAAATTGGAATCAATAGTAGAAAATCAACCTACTCTCTCATGTTTTTTCATGCATGTCCCCAACAATATCAAGGTATAGGGAATTGGGTCACGTACTAATCAAGCCTAGTGAATACTTCGCTCACTAATGCAAGAACCTTGATCCCTATGGTGGAAAGAGTAAAGAATAATGATGGAGCAGTTGATCCCATCAAGTTATTGCTTCGAGAAGCCTTAGAGTGACAGAGGAATGAGATGATGGACCATTTCACCTATATCCTTTGACAACTCCTAAATACGATAAAGGTGCCTTAAACAAGTGATCATTTCAAAGAAACAACACCCTTTAAAATACAAGTTAATTTTGATGCTCCTTTATTTCAAGGAAAGATAAGCATAAAAACTTTTGAGACATGCTTAAATTTACAAGAGGATTATTTCTCTATTTATAGATTTTCGAACAAAGAGAATATTACATTCACACTTCTAAAGTCCCTTCCCCATGTCAAAGATTGGAGGGGTACTTATTGTGTTCAACATATTAGAGATTCTAAATTGTATGTGGCATAACCCACTTGGGGGGAATTCAATGACACCCTCAAGGAGGAGTATTGACCTATTGGAAACTATCATGAAGACTATTATGTGTGACGATGGACAATATTACACTAGGGTTAGGATCAAACTATGCTAGCGTACATTGATGCATTTCACACCCTATGCACAAAACTAGGTATTAGGGACTTCAAATGACACTTGATTCTAAAATACCATAGTCACTTACACATGTACATCTAAACATAAATGGAGTTTCTATACATCTCTTTGTTGGGAGTTGTTTACCATTATTCTTCGAGATTAAGCAAAAAAATGGGTAGAAGGGTAAGAAAGAGTTTGTAGCCAAAATTCAACCACGTCACAAGACTAGTAATGGTGGTCCTAACTCTCATAACAATTCATATAGTAAAGTATCCATCTTTAGAGAATAGTCAAAGTTGTATGCAAAGAAGAAAAATGAGAAGTTGAAGAAGGATATAGGAAAGTGGTGTGGCCACCATAAATTTTCTTCCACAACAATGACAAATGTCACACTAGATGGTGGTTATTAATTGTGTTAAAATCTTTGAAGTCTAATTAAGCCCTGACAACAAAAGTTTTCATGGATAGAGGAAAACAAATCATTGACATGAAATTTGCTTTTACTATCTCCACCACAAAGTCCAACTTGAGGAAGTTAAGCGCTTCTTCCACTCATAAATGTGGTGAAGGGGACATCGCTATTTTTTATTGTTCACGTTAACAACCAAATTAATGTGATCTCAATTGAAATCTTTAGGAAAATGAAGTTTCCACCAACAAATCATCCCCAAGCATACACCATCAATAGATTAGGCCAAATATGAGACATCCACATTCGTTGGAAATGCCACCTATAATATGACATCAAGCCCTTCAAAGATGAGGTATTGTGTGCCATTGCCCCACTTGAATTTTGTGATGTTCTTTCAAGACAAAAATCTATGTGGAAGCATCATGTTGTTTACCAATTCAGGCCATGTAGTGACATTGTCACCATAATAGATCATCTCTATGATATACAAGAAGTAGCCCTAAATACCACAATTTCTTTAATATATGCTAAGCAGTTGAGAAAGACAATATCTCATGTTGGGAAATTTGTCCTCTTCATAGCCCAAGCATATGCAATAAAGAAAATCACCGTGGCCACCAAGGCCTCTACAAGGGATCGCCCCATGCAACAAAGGCCGATAGATCAATTGGTGGAAGAATACATAGATCTCCTCACCCCACCTATAAGAGTACTTGTGCATTCTCAAGTAAAGCATGTAATTGATTTGATACCAAGTACCCCTCTTCTCATGGACCTATATAGAGATGCCCTCTTCTAGAGAATGGTGAGATTAAATATTAGTTTCAAGAATTGATACAAGAATACCACATTCGACTAAGATCCTCACCATGTAGGAGTCATATTGTGTTAGTTCAAAAGTAGGAGGACACATGGAAACTCTATATTTATCATAGATCCTTAAACAAAAACATAGTTAAGAATCGATACCCCATCCACCTGATAGAAGCTTTGTTTTATCAACTCAAAGACACCAATGTTTTTAGCAAGATTGATCTTAAGTGAGATTATCATGAGATTCCAATTGAGCCAATTGATGTGTGGAAGACAACCTTCAAGTCTAAGGAAGCTCTCTATGAGTGGTTTGTCATGAATTTTGGCTTAACTAAAGCATTGGTACTGTCCATGAGGATGATGGACAATGTTTTGTTACCATTTATCAATTCAATTGTGGTCGTATGCCTAGCCAACATTCTTGTAATGTCCCCTCCCATCATACCAGTGCGATGGAGAACGTGAAGCTAAAACCGGGCATTCAACCCCATGATTATTAACATAATTCACAGAACATAAAAATGGAGATATGCAGATATATATATATATATATATATATATATATATATATACAATAAAAATAGCGGAAGTAAACTCTATTACACATATAGCACACATCAGGATATTCATGGTAGTCATCAAATAAATACATTATGGAATTAACACAAGAGAGAGTACTTATCTTAAAGCAAAGTAGTCCCGAGCAATTGGCTATGCAACTGCAATGTTCCACCCAACCATAGGCCAATTGTGCTCATCAATATCTCAACACAACTGCCACCCCTGAGCTGGGCATGATTTCTACAAGGAAAAGGGAACAACAGACTCACACATAGCCAAATATACACCAAAATTAACCAAGCCAATCTACAGTTGGGTTTATCAGGCTGCATGGGAAATGGAAATGAAGAATTGCTAAGCTAGTGAGCTCAACCACAGAGATATGGATACCCTCTGCAAGATCTATCTAGCTTGGTCCCCACAATACCTACACACCCGGAACCAGGAAGTATTCCCTTCACTACTGCACAGTCCCTCGGGCCATACCTCCCTTTCTAGTGTTCTTCAAGGCGTGCATAGAAGAGTAGCCAGCCCTTTTGTTCTTATTGAGAGGTTACCTCCCTCACTAGGTTTATCAAGCCAATTTTGGTCCACTTCCACTCCTAATTTCTTGCTCACCAGCTCAAACCAAAACACAGATTCAAATAACAACAAAATCACAAATGTTGGGCATGAAGAGAAACGTTTTGACAGTGGGATGCCCAAAATGGGATTCCATTAGTTTCAGTAAAAACGTGGGTAGCCAGAAATGAAATGGCGGACGGGAAATCAACCCCGGGAGAGCAAAATCATTTTCAGAAAATGTTTATGGGCATTCAAGGGATATAAACGGCCTCCATAAACCCCCAAATCATGACTCTCTTACTCCCACCCATTGTGCAAAGCAAAAACGAGTTCCCAGTTATGGAAAATGCAGGAAAAAGATGGAAAACGTGAGGGAGAAAGCCCCCGCTAGCTCAGACTGCATGAGAGAGCAAAGACCATGGGTGGAGAATGGATTTGGGCACAATTTCGTGAGTGTTTTCTTGCACAAGAAGCAAAATACGTTTTCCGATATTGATGGCTTGCCCATACACGAAATTGGTTGCCATACCTCTCCAATCCCAAGGCATTAACTACCTCAACCAACTCTTGGAAGAATTAAATGATTGGGTGCATAAGTCAAAAATTGGTAGTTGAGGGTTTATGGGTTCCTTCATTGACATTTGGCTTTAAACTATTGGCTCAAGGGTGTGAATAATCCCCCCCCTATTCCTTATAAAAATCATGCCCCCATCTCTTTGTTGCATTGCATAGCTAGTTGTGGGTATTTCATTAAAATTTATATTTACATGATGTCATAATTTCTATCTTGCGTGGCTAGCACAAGAACCATATGCATCGATTTTTAATTACCGATACATAAAACGATAAATCGATGGTGGGGCCTTGGCCTTGAGCTCCTTACCACGATTTAATACGATATTTACATCATTTACGATTTTAATGCCATAGGGTCAAAATGGGGACATTACATTCCCATCCCCTTACATTAGCACTGTCCTCAGTGCTCATCAAAATTGAACAAAAATGGATATGCCACTCTCATGGCATCCTCTAGCTCCCATGTAGCCTCATCGGGACCGTAGTGATTCCATTGCACCTTTACCTGTCTGATGGCTCGGTTCCAGAGCAATGTTACCTTCTTGTCTAGGATGCACAATGGATCGGTTTGGAACTCTCCCTCGGGTTTCAATTGGATCACATCCCAATTAATCACATGGTTAGGATTATGTACATATTTCTTAAGCAAAGAGACATGAAAAACATTATGAGCTCTAGTACTAGCAGGCAATGCAAGTCTATATGCAAGTGTCCCTATTCTTTTAAGCACTTCAAAAGGCCCACAGTATCTAGGTGATAACTTGGCACAACTCCCAAGCTTCAAGGAACTCTTTCTTGACCTCACTCTAAGATACACATGATCCCCAACACTGAATTCCCTATGCACCCTATGCTTATTTGCATAGCTTTTTTGTCTATCTTGGGCTACTTTTAAATTCTGCCTGATCTTTGCAACTTGTTGTTCCATTTCCTTAAGCAATTCTAGCCCAAGTACAATTCTATTCACCGGATTGTCCCAAATCACTGGTGTCCTACACCTTCTTCTGTACAAAACCTCGTATGGACTCATTCCCATGATTCTTGCTGCCCATTGTTATATGCAAACTCTACCAGGTGTAGATAATCCTCCCACTTGGATGGTTTGTCCATTACATACATGCGGAGCATGTCTTTAAGTACCTGATTTACTCTTTCCGTTTTCCCATCCGTTTGAGGATGGTACGCGGTACTAAAGCTCAATTGTGTACCCAAATATGCAAAGAGACCTTTCCAAAAATTGGAAGTGAACTTGGTATCCCTGTCAGAAATTATTGCCTTAGGCAATCCATGTAATCTGAAAATTTCCTTCATGAAAATATTTGCAATGGCATCTGCTTTATGTGTGGACTTAACTTGGCAATCCTATAATAAAATCCATGGAAATTACTTCCCATTTCCATTCTAGAATTGGCACTGGGTGCAATAAACCTGTTGGGTGTTGGTGTTCAACCTTCACCTACTGAAATTTCATGCATGCACTTAGAAATGTATTCAGCGACGTCCTTCTTCATCCCTAGCCAGAAATAATATTTTCTTGTTGTAGCAATTATTTTATGATATCTTGGGTGACCAAAGTATGGAGCTTTATGGATTTCATCCATAACAATCCTCCTCAAATCTGCCACATTTGGAAAATAAACTCTATTTTTATAAGTAAGAAGTCCGTCTTCTTCCAAATGATAGTCTTCCTACTTATTTTCAAAGTCTTGCTGATGCAATTTGTCCTTTATTTGCTCATACACTTCATCCTCAACAATATGGTTAACAATATGTTGTCTCAAATCTGGTTGGCAAGTACTAAGTGTTGCCACATGCATTTCATGTACTTTCTTGTTGAGTGCATCAGCCACCTTGTTTTCTTTTCCTTTTATGTGTTTGATTTCAAAATCAAATTCACACAAAAATTCCAACCATCTAGCTTCCCTAGCGTTTAAAGTTGGCTGATCAAACAAGTATTTTAAACCATAATGGTCTGTCCTTAACTCAAATTTCCTCCCCATTAAGTAATGCCTCCACATCTTTAAAGCATGTACTATGGCTGAAAGTTCTAGATCATGATAGCATAGTTTCTCTCATGCTCTTTCAACTTTCTTCACTCTTAGCATACCATGTGGTTGTCTTGCATAAGAACTCCTCCAAGTCCTTGATTGCATGCATCAGTACACACCACAAAATATTTTTCTAGGTCTACAATTTTCAAAATCGGTGCACTCATAGGAATATTCTTCAACCGTTGGAAGCTTTCCTCACATCTTGGTGTCCATTCAAATTTTATTCCCTTCTTTTGCAAAGAAGTGATTGGATGTGTGACCTTAGAGAATCCTTCAATCAACCTCCTGTAGTACCCAACAAGTCCCATAAAGGATCTCACATCTGTCACATTCCTTGGAGTTGGCCAATTCATAATGGCTTCAATCTTCTCAAGGTCCACAGATATTCCTCCGTTGGAGATGATGTGACCCAAATAATGAATTATATCTTTATAAAAGTCACATTTGATCAACTTTGCATACAGCTTATGCTCCCTTAGCAATTTCAATGTCATTCTCAAATGTTCTTCATGCTCTTCTCCATTCTTAGAATAGATAAGAATGTCGTCTAGAAAACAAGAACAAACTTGTCCAAATATTTGCTAAAAACACTATTCATGAGACACATGAATGTAGCTGGTGCATTTGTGAGACCAAATGGTACCACCACAAACTCATAGTGCCCATATCTTGTTCTAAAGGCTGTCTTATGAATATATTCCTCTTTAATTCTTACCTGATGGTAACCTGACCTTAAGTCAATCTTTGAAAATACCTTTGCTCCTCTCATTTGATCAAAAAGGTCATCAATTCGGGGAAATGGGTATTTTTTCTTCACATTGACTTTTTTCAGCTGCCTGTAGTTAATACATAGCCTAAGTGTTCTATCTTTCTTTTTCACAAATAGAACAGGTGCTCCCCATGGAAACACACTCAACCTGATATATTTCTTTTCCAACAACTCTTGTAATTACATTTTCAATTCCAGCAATTCCGGTGTACTCATCATGTACGGTGTCTTGGACACTGGTGTTGGTCTTGGCACAAGTTCAATTGTAAAATCAATGTCTCTCTTTGGAGGAAGTCCAGGAACCTCATCAGAAAAAAGATCCCTGAATTCTTGCAATACATGATAGTCCTCCAACCTAAGAGTTTCATTCTCCGTTGACTCCAAAACATGGGCCGCATACAATTGACAACCCTTTCTACAGAACTTCTTCAGCTGCATGGCTGCAACCTGTCTAACAAAAATCACCTTTGGAATGCCTTTTACAACCCTTGGGTTTCCTTCTTCGTCCATGCATTCAAAAGTCTTGTTGTAGCAGTCAAGTTTAACCTTGTGTGATTCTAACCAATCCATCCCAATGAGAATATCATAGGAACCAAGTGGAAAAATATTCAAATCTGCATAAGTGAATAGCCCATCCATCTCTAATGGACATTTCTCTACAATTTCACTAACTTTTCCCTTGGTTCCAGTGCCTAGTTGAACTAATTGAGACTTACTATGCTTTAATTTCTTAAAAGCACCAATCTCAACAATTTTAGGAGTGACATAACTGTGAGTAGATCCAGGATCAATCAAAATAGAAACAGATTGCTTAGCAATCTTGCCTTCAACTTCAACCATAGTAGATTGATGATCTTCCTGGCGGTCGTCTAGCGTTGCATAGATTCTAGGGATTGTCCTCGCCACCTGACCCATAGTTTCAGCTCCCTAGATGTTGTGAACTTGATTTGCATTCCCATTCCGATGTGGACAATTCCTAAGCATGTGGTCTCCTCCACAACCCCAACATTGAAGTGGTTCTCTTGGCTCCTTTGGATCTCTTGGATTGTCTCCCATCATCCTAGTTGGCTTAGTCATGACCTGTGATGGATGCTTTTGCTGATTTATGAGATGAGGAGGTTTGAAACCTTTCTTCCTTTGGTCAAACTTCTCATTTTTCTTGTCCTTCCATGCCTTATGCAAATCATGTTTTCTGTTGTTTTGATCATAGCAATACTTGGACTTCCTTATTGCCTCCTCTAGAGTTCGAGGTTCATCAAATTCAATCCTATCTTCATATGACTGAGGTGGCCCACTTAGAAAATGATGAATTTTCACCTTATCATCTCGAATATACCTGACATACCTCAGCAGTTCCAAGAACTTGTTTGCATATTCTTCCATGGTCAATTGTCCCAATTTCAGCTCTTGGAACTCTTTGATCTTATCATCATAGTACCTATCAGAGAGGTACTTCTGCTTGGAGTATTTCTTGAACTGCTTCCACACAATCTTTCTTTCATTGATTTTCCTCACTTGCCTGATGTGATCCCACCATATAGATGCTCTTCCATTCAAGTTGAAGATGGCTACCCTTGCCTTCATATTTTCAGAGTATTCTTGGACTTGGAAATACTTTCTCATCCCAAGAAGCCAAGCTTCAACTTCTTGACCAGATTTTATCTCTCCATCAAATGTAGGAGGTTTTTCCTTCTTAAATTCTCCATGTGAATTTCTCTTGTAGTTCCTCTTCATCTTACTCTTGCGAGATGAAGAGATTGAACCTTCAATGGAGTCTTCAGAGTCAGATGATCCACTAGAAGAGATTTCTGCAGTATATGTTCTGTCTCTAGAAACTCTTCTTGAGCTATTGGCTCTCTTGCGGGAATTCCTCCTTGAACTACTCCCACTCCTTTCTGGATTTGATGTCTGATGCCCAGAGTTTATTTTCCTTTGGGTGTTTATCAAACTCTGCAGCATGGCGGCATTCAACTGATTTTGTTCTTCCTGAGCTTTAATCATCCTTTCATTATATTCTCTATAGCTTTGCAACTCCACCCTTAGGCTCCTCATGGTGGCTGCAATATCTGGGGGAGTCTCTTGATTTCTTCTCCCATTAGATTTTGTTTCAGCATTCTCAACATGTATGTTCTCCCCCATGCAATCTGTCCCAGGCTCATAGGGATCTTGTCCATTATCCATGATGTTGATTTTCTTGGCCCAACCAAGACCAAAAATTTCCAACTGCACTATCTGGAATGCTGCCTTTGATGTGACTATGATTCTGCAAAATGTGTTTATAAACACAACTGTTAGTTGCATTATATTCTCATAAATTACTTTCATGCAAGTGGGAAAATATTATATTGACAATTTGTCAAATCATAGACTTTTCTCACAATCAACGACTATCTTAGGGGGACGACAGGGGTCAAGGGGGCTTGCCCCCTTGTAATTCCTTTGATTTCGCGCAATCTGGCTTATAAGTTCCATGGCGTTTTTTCACTTTTCGGGCATATGAAAATATCACTGTAAATTGATGAAATTTCCCCGTTTCAACTGACTTATCGATTTTTACTCCGACCGTGTCACGGCAATCTGGACTAAAAATCGTCGACCCTCGCTCTCTGATTGGTGACCCAACTTTTTCACTGCAACCGTGTCGCGGAAATTTAGGCTAAAAATCGCCAACTGTTTCGTGATTTTTTGGCCCAAAATTCGTCGACTGATATTTCGTCGACCGCCGGTTGCTGCGATTTAGCTAAAAATCGCCGACCCTGGTCATCGGGATTTAGCTAAAAATGTGTCAACCACTGGTCGCTGCGATTTAGCTAAAAACCACCGATCGTGTCACTGCGATTTAGCTCAAACTCGCCGACCGTGTCGCTGCGATTTAGCTTAAAACGCGCCGATAGAGACAGAGTTTCAAAAACACTTAGAAAAATTTAAAATTTTTCTTTCTTTCTGTGATGATCACTGCTCAACAGGAGGTGATCTTACCTCTGCAAACTATTCAACTTAGCATGTTTAGGCCCGATGTTGTGACCTGTTGGTGATTAGGAAGGGGTCAGATTCGGCCCATAGAGGCCCAATGATGTAACCAATCGCTCTGATACCATTCTGTAACATCCCCTCCCATCATACCAATGCGATGGAGAGAACGTGAAGCTAAAACCAGGCATTTAGCCCCCTGATTATTAACATAAAAATGGAGATATGCAGATGTATATATATATTCAAGAAACATAGTGGAAGCAAACTATATTACACATATAGCATACATTCAAGATATTCATGGTAGTCATCAAATAAATACATTACAGAATTAACACAAGAGAGAGTACTTACCTTAAAGCAAAGTAGTCCCGAGCAACTGGCTATGCAACTGCAATGTTCCACCCAACCATAGGCCAATTGTGCTCATCAATCTCTCAACACAACTACCACCCCCGAGCTGGGAATGATTTCTATAAGGAAAAGGGAACAACAGACTCACACATAGCCAAATATACACCAAAATTATCCAAGCCAATCTATAGTTGGGTTTATTAGGCTGCAAGGGAAATGGAAAGGAAGAACTGCTAAGCTAGTGAGCTCAACCACAGAGATATGGATACCCTCTACAAGATCTATCTACCTTGGTCCCCACAATACCTACACACCCGGCACCAGGAAGTATTTCCTTCACTACTGCATAGTCCCTCTGGCCATACCTCCCATTTTAATGTTCTTTAAGGTGTGCATAGAAGAGTAGCCAGCCCTTTTGATATTCTTAAGAGATTACCTCCCTCACTAAGTTTATCAAGCCAATTCTGGTCCACTTACACTCCTAATTTCTTGCTCACTAACTCAAACCAAAACATGGATTCAAATAACAACAAAATCACAAATGCTGGGCATGAAGAGAAACATTTTGACAGTGGGATGCCCAAAATGGGTTTCCATTAGTTTCAGTAAAAACGTGGGCAGCCATAAATGAAATGGCAGATGGGAAATCAACCCTGGGAGAGAAGAATCGTTTTCAAAAAACGTTTATGGGCATTCAAGGGACATAAATGGCCTCCATAAACCCCCAAATCGTGACTCCCTTCCTCCCAACCATTGTGCAAAGCAAAAACGAGTTCCCAGCTATGGAAAATGCAGGAAAAAGATGGAAAACGTGAAGGAGAAAGCCCCAGTTAGCTTAGACTGCGTGAGAGAGCAAAGACCACGGGTGGAGAATGGCTTTGGGCACAATTTCGTGAGTGTTTTCTTGCACAAGAAGCAAAAATACGTTTTCCCAGATTGATGGCTTGCCCATACACGAAATTGGCTGCCATACCTCTCCAATCCCAAGGCATTAACTACCTCAACCAACTCTTGGAAGAATTAAATGATTGGGTGCATAAGTAAAAAATTGGTAGTTGAGGGTTTATGGGTTCCTTCATTGACATTTGGCTTAACACTATTGGCTCAAGGGTTTGAATAATCCCCCCCTTATTCCTTATAAAAATCATGCCCTGTCTCTTTGTTGCATTGCATAGCTAGTTGTGGGTATTTCATTAAAATTCATATTTACATGATGTCATAATTTCTATTGTGCGTGGCTAGCACAAGAACCATATGCATCGATTTTTAATTGCCGATACATAAAACGATAAATCGATGGCGGGGCCTTGACCTTGAGCTCCTCACCATGATTTAATACGATATTTACATCATTTACGATTTTAATGCCATAGGGTCAAAATGGGGACATTACAATTCTCATCTTCAACAAAACTTGGGAAGAGCATCTAAAGCACATTTAAGAAGTGTTAAGCACCATGTGACAATGAATCTATACACAATAATGGATAACTACTAATTTTACATGCAAAGACTCCAATATATAGGGCACATCATGGACGAGCATGGTGTGTGTGTGGATCCAAACAAGATCTTAGTCATCCATGATTAGTTGACCCTAAGACACTACTAGAGCTCCACAAGTGCTTAGACCTCACCAATTTTTATTACATGATCATGTTGGTGTCCTCTCATATTGTGTTTCCCTTGATCCAAGTGACCAAGTGTGGAACCAAGCCCAAGTTTGTTTGGGTTGAGGCACAATCGATTACATTCAAGGAGTTAAAAAATTGCCTCTATATGGTGGTAGTCTTGATTCTTCCAACTATACAACCACCATTTGAAATTGAGATAGATGCCTTAAATTATGTCATTAGTGTAGTCCTCATAAACATGGACATTTGGTGCCTGGTGGCCTATTAAAACGAGACACTCTCCAACACGGTTCACAAATACCTCACCCATGACAAAGAGATTTATTTAATTGTTCAAGCCTAAGGGGAGCACCAATGCGAGTTGTAGGCTACCTTAATCAACCTCTAATTGTGGAGCTAGTCACAAGCCTCAATGTTGTTGACTAAATGGTCTTGACACTAGCAGTTTCTAGGTCATGATTTTTTGATGCATATTTTGGGACCTTCCCATGAGTTTTTCAAGGTAGTTAGTTACACACAATGTTCGAGGAATTGAGTCAATATGCTAATGTTGTTTATAACAAGTAAATAGGCCCCAAAATAGAGCACCAAGAGAAAATATATGATCCTCAAAGGGATCCCTTTTTTTTAGTATCTTAGATTCATCCAACTCAACCTTCCTACTTACCCCTAATCTAGCTAGGGTTATGTTTTTTGCAATTTTGCTTAGCTTTTTTTTTATCATTATAAACTATAGTTTCAACTTCTTGATTTGAGATTTTTGCAAATGATTGTAGTTTTCACATCTCTTCTAAAAAATAACATATCACCATTTTAACCACTTTATATTGTTATGTGTACATTATAGTGTTTTTCACTACATGAATAATTTATAGAATTTGGCTTTCATTATAATACTTTGCTTTAAATACCATATGATGTGTTATCTTTTTTAATTTTGTTATCAATTCAATGTGAATGATAAAAAAAAAAAAAAAAAGCAAGAGTATATTTGCCTCTTTCACTTATATTATGCCTACTCTAACCAAGTTAGAAAAATGAAACTAAAATGAGTATTTACCTCGAGAGAAGATTGGTAATGAATAGAGTGAAAGAAAATAAGAAAGAGGAAGGGATGGGAAAAAACATAGAAGTGTGGATATGTGGCGCAAAGCAAAAACAAGCGAGAGCACCCAGTTTGATTAGTTTAGTTGTAAGCGAGGGAAGCTTTTCCTAAACTCGCAAGGGTGAGACTTGAGACACCGCCTATAAAACGCCTATAAAGGCTTGAATACCAGAGTAAAAATACCTATCTAAGACAGAAAATCATATCCTAGGTGGATTGGCAAGGAGAAAGAGTATACAATAATATATTAGTCAGAGAGTAATCCATATAAGAAAGATTAAATCAAAAGCAAAAGAATGAATTACAATATATTTAAGGATAGTGCTTTACATGATTAAATTGGTCAACGGGGGAAATGATGGAGAAGGCTCACATGGTACCATAACTTTTATTCAAAGTAATATATTTTTTACAATGGAATATATGGCCATAGATGAGAAATGTATCCCAAAGAGAAAAGAGAGAGTCAAGGATATTCACTTTCATGATGTTAGTCAATGGGAAAGAAAATATGATGGATAGGAAGTAAGTGAGTGATGACATAATAATTGTCATGCCATGAAAAAGATCTACTATCGTGTTAGTTTTTAAGGTCAAACCAAGAAGCAGAACCACAAGTTATCCCTGGCCCAAAACATAAAGGAGTGAAACCAAAGTTCAACCTCAAAAACCAAAAATTAAGGTACTTAATCAAGGAAATGTTTAATCAAACAAAACATAAAATAAAATAATAATTTTAAAGGAAAAAATGGTTTGAAAACATGTGTAATGATTTTTTTTATCAATTATAATTAATATTTAAGTTTCTTATAAGGAAAGATGTATGTGTAAAATTAATTTTAAAAAATGGATCTTTCAAATGTGTATATCACTCAATAAAGTTATTATGTTTTAGAAAATGCAAAGATGCGTAAGAAACAATAATTAGAAATATGAGATTTAATATTTATTCAATATTTTTCGAGTAAATTTATATAGTTAAAAACAAGGCATGGTATCGAAGAAAGTGTATAAAACAATTTTTTGCAAAATAATTATATTTTTAGGATAAATATATCTCAATCATTTTTTGAATGCTTTACTGGGACTAGATGAGGTATATTTTCTCAATTGGTTTGTCACCGGCATAGATTCATCTTAAACCTGTATCTATCAAGCACCGAGAGGGATCCAATTTATTGAAGTGTATTTCTTTTTTTAAATTTAAACTTAAGAAATTTGATGTCTCTTGATTGATTGATCGAGGTTTAAGTTTTAAGTTTTTATTTTATAAATGAACATTGATTTTTTAATTACTTTTCATAATATTTTATTTCATGAGCCAACATGGATTTTTTTAAAATACTTTCCATAATTTTTTATTTTATGAGACGACATGAATTTTTTAATTATTTTGTTAGGAACAAACGTTACATCATCTCCCCCATACTGGGCTCTAGAGCACCTCACTTCTCTCGGTGCAACTATGTCTCTGTTTTCTCAATATTGTTAATGATTGGATTCAATCGAAATAACATAGTTTAATGTCAAGACTATTTCTTTTTTCATGATCAATACATGGAAGGAAATAACATATTTCCCCTTCTATGGTAAGTAACCCTTCCTCCTACTAACCTTAAAGCCCGTGCACAATGTAGAATGGATCAATATATGTAGAGTAGTAGATTTGGTTAGTTCCATAAACATATCTACAAAAACTTAATTTAAAAACCATGTGTGTTGTTCAAAGTAGCTAAGTCAAAGGACAAATCCAACAAATAAGAAAGGGGCTCCATCATTCCATACAGGCATTACCATACCTACATTTCATTTTTATTATCAAGAAAATGGTTTCCAAAATATTATGCAAAGTTATTACTCTTAAACTGTCTCAAGTGTGTGCCCATCTTTCTTTATGCTTTTGTACGTCTAGATACAAACTGTAAACATTTATAAATAAATGTTTGTCGATGAGAAATTTTTCGATTTGATGTATGGCAATAAAAATTTCAATTTATCTTTTAGACATACTAAATTTATTTCTAGGCCCACAAAGCCTCGTATCAAATTTAGTACAATTAACATAAAGAATATGAAACTCTATTATGCTCTCACTATTCTTTTAATATGTTGTTGATTATGAATTGAATAATGTTTACTTTTCATAACCACTTTTTTTATAAGTTTGAAATTCTATTAATAAAAAGCTAACTTACCATGAAAGGAAAGGAAAGAGCAAAAGGCTGCCAAATAAGAGTCCACATGTCTGCTACAAACAGTAAGAAGTTATCGTTTGGACAAAACTGAGATAATTGTTAAATTACTAGACCAATCGCTAGATCATTGAGCTATGAATGTTTTTCCAAAGTACCCATAGGCCGAGGGTTATGTCCGCATATCAGACCAAAAACAAAGCAAACCAAACAATTAAAGCAAAATTTAACCACTTATTCTAAAACTATACATCATCTAAAATGAAAATACTTTTCATAACCACTTTGTAATAAAAAAATTAATAAATATTATTCATTACAAATTTCAAAATTTTACATAATTTAAAATTTAACAATTTCTAAATTATTTATCTAGTTTTTTTCAAAAAAAACAAATTTGAACCATTTGAAATTAAATTATGTTGCATTTTTTAAAAAACTAATAAAATTTTGAACTATTCAAGATTTCAAATTCTTAAATAGTTTTAGATGGTATTATTACTTCGAAATTATGTTGCATTTTCTAAAAAATTAATAAAATTTTGAATTATTCAAGATTTCAAATTCGTAAATAGTTCTAGATGGTATTATTACTTCGAGAGGTGTTTTTTACAATCTAAATGAATGAGATGTGTTACATATTTCTCTATAATATTATGTAAATTCACAATTAAAATTGAAAAAATATATATTAATTCGAACAAAAATAAAATATATACAATTGCTAAATAGATCTATATTAATCTCAACATATGTCTCTATATGTTATTCAATATACTATTTGCAAAATAAAAATAAATTAATAATAATAATAGTCGAAAATAATAATGTTTAAATCTATTTGGTATTTTTATTTGTTTTTTGTTTTTTTGGAAGTAAATGAATTTGTATGTGAGATGAGAATGTAATTAGGTATATTTACAACCATATTTCCTAGAGAATAATTAGGTGCATCTATAATCATATATTAAATTGAAAAAAAAAACTTCTTAAAAAATAGAAAAAAAGACCACTATAATAAATTAAATGAGCATAGATTCATTCTAGATCTATCAAAATATGGAAAGGAATCAAATCTTTAAAAATGCAAACTTTTTTTAAATGTAAAATTTGAGACAAAGTTTGTAATTCAAAAGATTTGATTTCTTTCAGTGTTTAGTATATCTAGAATTAAAATAATCTATGATAATTTATTGTTAAAATTATTATATTATATTATGAAAAAAATATCATACTTTCAAATTTTTTGATATTACTTTATCACACTCTAACCTATAACATTTTTTAAGATATATATGTTTTGTTTTATTTATTTTTCTTTCTTCTAAAAGTTGTTTGAATTGGAATAAGACCAGCATAGATCCGCGTCTAGAGGGATCAAATCTCTCAAAGGTGCAAATTTTTTTTTAGACATGTTGAGGACGTGTGTAGTTTTATATATATATCGTTCTAAATATTTTAAATCTAATTTGAACCGACATGTTATTTTTATAATATTTTATTATTTTTAATAAAAGACACATGTCATCTATAGGATGAACACTGAAGGAGTTACACATCTCCCCCTATTGGATGTAGAATAGGCATTTTCAATACAATAAAGATTAGATCATTACTAAATTGAATTAAATGAGTATTAATCGATAATAAATTAAGTAAAAAATTAATTAATTAAAAATATATAAAAAATTAAACTCAAACAAAATATATAAAAACTAAAGATAATTAAAAAAAATTATACTGAAATTCCAACTTCCAACTTCGAAGTGTTATTAACTAGAAATTGCCTTTGAAAGTGCAAAAAATACAATGTATAAGGCGGAGAGGTGAAAACAATGTATTTTAAAATTACATTGTGAAAGGAATATTAAAAATTCAATAAGTCAACAATGCACTTGAAATAACGAAGGGGTAATTTTTTTTGGTTGCTTAGCATTTTGTATCAATTCTAAGATTGTTTCATCCAATAATTTACTTTAAGAAAACTACGGCCCCTAAATAATAGATTTGTGAATGCAAATCTTCCCGTGACAAAAGTTTGCCTCCTCATAATAGTTTTTTTTTTCTTTCAATTTATACATTTTAAGCAATATCCAAAGTGGTTTGTGTAAAAAGTTGATCTAAACCTTGGTTCGTTATGTCTAAATCATGACATCAAAAGTATTGTGACAAAATTTTAAGCAATATCCAAAGTGGTTTGTGTAAAAAATAGATATAAACCTTGGTTCGTAATGTCTAAATCATGACATTAAAAGTATTGTGGCAAAATTTTAAGAAATATCCAAAGTGGTTTGTGTAAAAAATAGATCTAAACCTTGATTCGTTATGTCTAAATCATGACATCAAAAAGTATGGTGGCAAAATTATATTATGTCTAAATCATGACATCAAAAAGTATTGTGGCAAAATTATATTTTTCTAGCCATCCACATAAGAGCTATGTGGATGTAAGTTTGTTACTATTTGGGGAACACAAATACAAGTTGAGGGTATTGATTTGCTCATTTAAAAATTACAAAGCACATAAACTTTCACAAGGCATGATAGTTGCAAATATTGATTACATACAAACAATTTAGAAAAAGGTATGCATTATAACTCATCCATAAAAATAAAACTAGAGCTTTATCATGCTCAATTTTTTTTTGAAATTTTTAGGTTTTTAGTTTTCTTAGAATGAGCCAAAACCTTTAGGATAGAGTTTTGTCAACAAAGTTCCACTAGTTCCAAGCATAATTACAACTCCAACAGAGTTTTGTGGATGTTGGAGCTAAATTTATGCCCACAAAATACAAAAAAAAATGCTTAAAATGTTTAGTGACACTTACATCAAAATGTGTGGTGTAAGCAAATGGACTTATATCTAACAATGAAGGTGTAGAGTTTATATTAAGTATTTAGTAGAAAAATCAAATTAGGCATAATTATATAAACCTTTTCAATATATTATTGGAAGGAATTGAGGTTGTGTTTCATTGTATACCCTTTTAGTCAAGCCTCCACATCTATGGTGTATCCTTACAACAATGTCCTTTCCACAACTTGCTCTGAAAGAACAAGTATGTGGCCATGGTGCTCGACAATGAGGCCATCTATGATATTTGTAGAGAAAGCTTACCATGAATATCTCTCGGTGTTTGAGATCACAAGCAATGCATTTGAGGGGTGTTCCCATGAAGATGGGTAACACTTTTTGGCAAGGGAGGGCGCAAGTATGGTAAAAAAATGAGCTTGATCTAGTTATTGTTAAGCTCTTTATCAAGCTTTAAAAAGCTTGATCAAGGGCTTAATAAAGTGCTTGATCGAGTTATTTTGAAATTCTTGATCAAGGGTTTGTCTAACCCTCGATCGAGCTATGGAGCTCGATCAAGGGTGCTTGCTCGATCGAGCTTCAAAGCTCGATTGAGTTGTTGCATCCAATCAAAATTTTAAAATGAAACGCCACGGGAAAGTGCGTTCCTGTGAAATTTAAGATCTCGATCGAGCGTTAGAGATCAATCGAGCTCCTGCAACAGTTATCAAAATAAAAATCAACATATCACAACATATTTCACCGCCTTTGTTGCATAGGAGCTTGAATGAAGAGTACAAAGCAACTCAAATGAGGGTGAAGAGAATTGTGACTTGCCACCACCACTAACCATGTTGACTCAACCAGGGACTACAACTTTCCATGCCAACCACCACCTCTTGCTACGATGTCCTCCACACTTAGAGGTAGGTAACTCAAAACCCCCAAAAATTAGTTCTTCTATGCATCGATTGAATTTATTGTTTTTTTAGTAAATTTAATGAAAATTTGTTCAAAAACCCCAAAAACCAAAAAATAATTCTATGCATTGATTGAAGTTGTTTTTATTTTTTAGTAAATTAAACAATTTTTTTGTAATATTAGTTTTTTTTCTTGTACATGTAATCCAAACTTTATTTCAAAATCAATTATCGATATTGGGAATAGAGGGA
Organism: Larix kaempferi; assembly: GCA_027924585.1. Classification (NCBI taxonomy): domain Eukaryota; kingdom Viridiplantae; phylum Streptophyta; class Pinopsida; order Pinales; family Pinaceae; genus Larix; species Larix kaempferi. Next base: position 5,961,647 of record BSBM01000438.1, read on the forward strand.
TTGTTGTTTAGAGCGAACTTGTATGGTACATGATGCATTCAATTTTATATCTATAGGTGTGATTTTTATATTTGAGACAACATAATTTTTCTTCTTTCCAACTCCATATGTGGAACTCAATTTGGGCCATTGTAGCTTCATATATGGCTGTTTCTCCTAAAACATGTGTTTCAAATTAGTTTCAGAAGTAGGAAAAACCCTAATATGAGCAATGAGTAACTCCAAAAATATCTTAATCATATATGTTTATAGGTGTATCTTCCAAAACAATTTGGTGATGTGCATTAGCTCAGAGATGTACAACCATCTCTATATTAAATGTACAACCATGATGGGCATGATAATATTAGTTGTTCTAGTGGATGCAACAAATAGGTCCTAGAGATAGCTCAACGAAATTTGAAATATATAGTTCAATGAGTTTACACAAATTTCGTCACAAACTAATCCCGTTCAATATGGCTTTTGTAAAGGTGTGTCAAGAGTCATAAGGTTAGGGATCTAGGTGTTCCCATGTTAAGTATATATTCAAGAACATATATTGGTGGGGAAACCCATTTATAGGTAGAGTTTTCTTAGAACCTTTATCTCATTAATTGTTGTATAAGAGAATACATAGGTATGTTCAAACTTTCAATTTTATCCGAGCTTTATAAATATCTTTCTAGAGCCATAAGTGTTTGTTAGCTTGCAAACTAGGGATTTCTTTTTGTATGGTAACATTGTGTTGGAGCCCAAAAGGTTTTTATTATTTGATTCATTTGACCTTGTCTTGTTTTAGTGTTTCATCATTGAAGCATTTAACTAGATATTCCAATTTGGAATGACTATGAGGTGACACATATTTTGATTGGTCGATGGGAAACACTCGAGGCCATGGCAAGAGTACCCCTTAAATGACATTAGGAATGGGAAGAGAGGCTCCAAGGACGAGATCAATATCATGTTCACTATGGTGGGAAAGGGGAAAACATTGATGTTTGATAAAAAACTTAGTAGACAATCACCACCATCATCGTTGTCATCGCCATCATTAGATCATCATCATCATTTTTGTTCTTGTCATTGTATTCAAAGGATGACATATATATGATTTATCTTCATTGTTTCATGCAGATTGTTTTCTGGAGCGGGGTTCTTCCCTTTGAAAATCACGTTCATTAGGAGGATCCGATGCCATGGCACCCCCCCACATGCTGCGAGCATACTCATATGTGAACTATTTACATATAGTTTTGTTTTTATTGAGTTACATATAGAAGTAAATTATTGTATACATGTACATGCAATTATTAATTGTTGTTTGTTTCTACTTTCATAAGCACCCCGCCAACTAGGTCGTTTGGTGATCATGCATCTAACAACATGGTGGCTAGTGTATCACACAATGGCCACGACACATTGACCTCCTCATAGCATGGAGAGAAGGTTCCTCATCATGCAGGTACATTAAATTCATATTTATTTCTTTTACAACTACCAGTATTTTTATTTTGTATTGGTATTTTGTACTTTAATTGATATTTTTGTATATGTATGTTGGTTGTTGATCCCGCTTCTCCACTTCCTTGGGAGGACGAGATCATAAGGATCACGATCAAGGACATCACCTCGCAGTGTGATTGGATGTGAACCCATTTAGGGGCCATGTGCCTTGATTTCATCCAAATAGTCGATGAACATGATGATCGATGCGGTCAATGAGTTATTGGAGGTCCATTAGAGAGCTGGTCCTCTTAGTGACATCTGGAAGAATGCTTTCCAAAGGAGGACGGGTTAGGTATTGGGTCCTTACAAATGGGAGGATGTGAAAGCTGCAACAAGAGGAAAGGATACCAAGGGCACTGTGATTGACATCCCTCTTAATCATGCTCCTGGACAACCGCTCTGATTACGAGAATTTAGGCTTGAGGATGTTGCACCTTACATTTATGATAGGTTTATTGGAGCATGGGGCATATTCTCCCACCATGACTAGGATTCATTGTACTTCACCAAACATGTGTATGCAGATTTTGTGCTACACATGCGTCCTGATTACACAAGTATGTTGTCATATTTCGATGGCATCAGAAAGGGACATAGTTATGAGCGTCCTGGGACTTGTACAGACCTTGATTTTGCACCACCCCTTCCTTGACTAGTTCTCATTCCTAGTTATATTTTTACTCAATTAGATGATGTAGTCGAGCCATCGCAGCTCGGAGTTGAGACATTAGATTTGATGGCAGGTGTCATGAACACTACATTGGGTAGTGCTATAGTTTCCATGCATGAGGAGAGGTCTATACCACCCTATGGACCTACAAAGCCTGAGTTACCATGGGTGGATGAGTTGATTATTCGGGTGCTTGACCACGAGACTCTAGATGTGTATGCTCTAAGTGCTTGACATGCATACTATCGTATGTATGAGAGATGTAGGCCACCATTGAAATTGCAGGTATATTTATGTACTTAATTTTTCTCACTATACATTGTTAAATAATCATCTTTAATACATGTACATAAAAAGAATCAAATGAGTAATACTAGTTGATGAGGTACGGTAACTTATGTTGCAATGCAATATAGAATTCAAGTTGATGTTTAATTTATAATGTTAATTTATTATTCTTTTACTGATTATATGCATGATGCCACCATACATAGGCTCAAGTATAGTTGGGAGTCAATACTACAGTGATGTTCACAGAGGAGTGGGAAAGTTTGACTCAACATCGTCCTAGTGAAGGCCCATCAACTCAACATCATCCTGGAGCTGACACACATTAGTATTTGGACAATCTTTCCATGGACTTGAGTCAAGTAAGTTGATCCATCCACTTAAAATTTTAAAAATATATGAGCTTCAACTAAGCTGATGTTTTGTTAGAACATTCAAAATGTGAGTTTCAATTACACACCATAGTCTCTTACCTGCACATTGACCTTTCATGTTTGTGACCTTCTTGTCCCAAATGCAGTGTGCACCAATCAACTACTTCTATAGATGATTTGACTTGGGTTTCACCATGACTCTTCTGGTACCTCCTAAGTGCTCATTTCATAGAAGCACTTGCACCATCATCCTCACCCTTTATGTGCCCTGTTTAAAAAAAATCCAAGTATGTCGAACTCTTGTCTCTTTATGAAGGTGACTCAACCAGTAAAAGGAGTGTGCCAATTTGAACTGCCCCGCACACCCATATGACCAAATCTAATGCTCTATAAATGACACCCCATTCTTTTTGAATGAATCGTAAATCAACCCAAAACAATGTTGAATGAACAATATTTCATGGTCAAGATCATCACTCACATAAAAATGGTACTCTTTAATCACATCACATGACTAAAGAGTGGTATCTCTGCAATAAATGCTCACCTAATCATGTCTGTACAAAACATGTACAAATATAGACACTTGGTCAGAGTGATAGTACTTAGTCTGTATCTCAGTTTAAGGAGGAAATGTGTAGTTCTCGGTGAAGTCTACCACTAATAAGATTGTGCCTAGATCGAATAACTCACGAGAATGCCTGACTTTAGAAGCTTGGAACCTGGACCTGTGAGAGTGTTTGATGCATTTATAAATTTGATTTTGGAACTTCTCCATGAACTATGGAATAGGAATTTTGTCCTCAAGCAAGTCGATCCTTTTAGATGGCATAGATAAAGAAGACATGCATCCATGATAACATACTCATATCTCTTCCATGTAAGTGTGATATCTGACAATCCAGGGTGTTCTGGATCATTGCGTAAATTCCTATGGAACAATGCCAAATTACCACACTCAAGACATCTTCATCCATCTACACATATTTTGTTGAAAAACACATCCTCATCATTCCTTTTACACAATATAGTAGAAACAAAATCTCGCACTGTGGGATGAACTAGTTCACCCTGCCCGTTCCTTCTGCAAAGGTATATAAATGTGTCATAATAGAGTTGGAATTAAACATGGTATCGACAAAAATAAGTTTCATGAATTGTGTTCGGCCTAATATACCATGGTTTTAGTTTGTCAAACATGTTGATTGAAATCTCTAGATTGGGATTGTCCTCTTGAAATTCCTCAAACAATGCAACTCATGTATAAACGTTGATGCAGGACATGCTTTCAATCCAGTATAGCACAAGAATGGTTGTTCCAAAACTCTACCACCTTATCTCTAATGAATTTAGAAATCCTATCTCGATAGGGTTGCCTACAAATAAGATCCCACCAAGCAACTTCATTTTTTTCATCTATATGGACCTTGAAGTTAGTATATTTGTCTAATGTTTTTCTTGAAACATGGAGTAGTTTTGGCATTGTTTCCCCCATTCAACTTCTTAAGTTTGTCAATGCCACAACAACAATTATAATTTTCATGTGAGCAATTCAAATATCAAGTTTTCTTGATTTTTTGAATGAAGCTAACACCTTCATCACATTTTCTACCATGATGCCATGTTCCCTTTTACCTTTAGCAACTTTAAAACCCAACAGGATTGTGGCATCTTTCAGTCTTTTATGGTTTTGGCAATCCATGTAGGATTTGATCTTGTGTAATAACTGAGTGTTGTTCAAAATGAAACTTGATAATGTTGCTAACATGCTCTCTAACTATCCAAAGAGGGGATGAGTTCCCAAACTCATCTCCTGCGACAACATCCATAAGGTATTCTAAACAATCTCCACCTCTTACAAACCCACTATAGCTCCCAATTACCCTTGAAACTGTGTGAGAGGGAACATGGTCCTGTGATGGCTAACTGGAATTTGTCCCTACATATAGTCCAATTGAATTTTTGAAAGTTAAACTCTGACCAAATAGGGAAATTTTGTTTGAATGAAGAAAAAAAGAATCAAAGAAAGAAGCATTCAAAGACAGTGGTCTCACCCATGACTATTTCAAATGCATTCAAACATTGACACAATAAAAGGTATGAAATTTTAGGGTATTTAAATATGGTTGAAGGGGTTCTAACTCAATCACTTTTCCATCACTTATGTAATAAAAAAAATTAAATTCATGACTACATGGATTCCATCAACATATTTCATGTTACCTAATGAACTGGGTAACACCATTGTCTTGATCTATCGTCAAGACCAATTTGACTATGCAACAATATTTTCCTAAATTTGAGTTTCGTGTGCACGCATTGTTGGATCCTTCAATTGAATGAACAAAAATAAAAGATGCACACGAATTAGTAACGCATCATATTTGATTCAAGGGTGAGCAACCTTTGTGGTCAGGACCTATTGGATCCTTTGTTTTTGAATAAGATTGGAAAAACCGGAAGAAGAGAAGACCAAGGAAGGAAGTGCGGAAAGGAAGTGGAAGTTGCGGAAAAGAGGTAATGGTAGCGAAACATTTTGGACTGGTTTTGGACTTGCTTCACAAGTATAAAAGGAAGTAGAGGGTAATCGAAAGAGAGAGAAGAAGGAGAGAAAAAGAGCACCCGAGCCTCCGAAGTTTAGAGATAGCGGAAGGCAAATAAAGCCATATCTGTAACAAGATTTATGTATCTAGGTTTTGGGTTTCATAAGGAGAGAAAAAGAGCACCTGAGCATCTGAAGTTTAGAGATAGCGGAAGGTAGATACAACCATATATGCAACATGAGTTATGTACCTGGGTTTTGGGTAATTCTACGGTGACTATAAGGCCTTAGAGCCATGATGTAATCTTTTTTAATGATGAGAATTTTCCATAATAAGAAGTATTGTTGGGCCCTTTAATTTTTTTGTTATGTCTATCTTGGATGTGTTTGAGTCTGTTTATTGTTATGCTTAAATGGATGATATATTTGAATAAGTAATGTTGTGATGTGATTGAATGTATGATGTTGCGTTAAGTATTGTTGTGATATGAATCATAGAAGCCTCACAACCACATCCATACAATTAACTATTCCCTATCTTATGTCGATCTTGGTTATGCTTTAGGTGAGACCTTCCCCCTCAAGGGGATTGAAAATGCCATCAAACTAGACTACAACAACACCCTTTTGCTAGCCCATGTGTAACAACCTCGGTCTCAATTTTGTACCAACAAATGGTTTCATTATCGGGACCCATTTTTTAACAGGACCCTATTGATTGTATGGATGCCTTTGTGATGACGAGTCATGTCCATTTTTGGTGGGAGAAAAATATTGACGACTTCTCAACTCAGGAGGTTGAACCGTGAGGGTGGGAAGTATCCAAGTTTAGACAATATTTTTTCTATGGAGGTCCACCTCTAGATCAATACAAAGTCTTGTGGTTTGAACTTCCAGTAACCCTAGCAGACTAGTTAAAAATATTTTCGGAAGCACTTAAGTAACTCAACATACAGAGAAGGATTGTTGAGTGGACTTCAAGGGATTTGATCAGATTAAATTAGTTAGATTCACCCTTAACCAGAGCCGTTGATTTCTCAGTAGAAATCACTGTGACTAGCTATATTATGGAATTTGCAGCCAAAAACAACCAATCAACATTGAAAGATGAGTATGAACTCAAGAGAGGAGAAAGGGGAAGACTATCAAAAGAATTTTTGTTGTGGATTAAAACTTGGTTGGTTGAATTTGGGTTTCTACCTCTATACTGGATTAGAATGGAGGAGTAAAATCCTCGCGCCTAGGGAGAAAAGACAGGGTGATGTTGTTACGTTGTGAAAGGTAGATCTACAGGAAATGGAGGAGGTCGATATTTCCGAAGCCACTGTTGAGCGAGCATAACGAAGATAAAAAAATTCAAGAAAAATGGTGGAAAGCTCAAATAAGAAATACATGACAAAGAAGCATGCAAGTAGAAGAAGCAGGGAATGGGGAAAATAGTGAAGAAAATCTAGAGGAGATATGTCATATCAAGAGGAGAGAGGAACTGACTAGTGCAAGACTCAAATAGAACGGGATGGAGGTGCCAGATAACCCAATAAGAGGAAACTGGGGGGAAGGCCCAAGCAAGAGGTAGGATAACGGATACTAGTTGTGAAGCAATGAAGTGCCATATAAGTCACTAGAATCGACCCTAGATGCATATGAGGATCATCTTTAAGACCTAATAAAAACATAAGCACTAAAAAACGTGAACCCCCATTGTTGTGGAACTAGGCACCATAAGCGATGAACACAACACTCCCCTGAATGACCCTAGGCACACTTGTGAAATCATAGTTAGATGAATAGTAGTACCAATAGTTCTCAAAGCAGTTCTTTGATAGGAGGAAGTAGTAGTAGTTCCCAACAAACTAGTAGCAACATTGTAGCACAACCAGAACCCCAAGGGATTGTATTGGTAAGAACCCCAACCGCAGCAATGGTGAGAGTACCAGCAGGGGCACCCCAAAAGTTTCTATAATTTTGGGGGAATGGAAGAGAATATGATGCAACTCAACATTAGAACACGAGGGCGACCCTAGTGGTGTCCAAATTGGTAGAGTTTTAGATGACCCTCCATGGAAGGGATTTACAATGGTACATGAGGTTGAATGAGAGATGGGGTACAAACACGCCAGCTCCTACTTTGGAAGAAACAAAGAAACTGTTTTTGAACGAGTTTGCACAACCAAAGTCTGAACAACAATCTATTGCAGAATTAGGGGAAATCTAGCATATGCAAGGAGAATTAGCCTAGGCATACACATGATGGTTTAGAGATGTGCTAACTAAATTAAAATATCCAGCCCATGGAGCCCATCACAAGGAGTGGTTTATTCAAGGGTTGATACCATTGACAAGATACCCCTATCGCAACAAATAATAAACTCACCCAAAAATGCATTAGAGTAGGCAATGGATATTGAGGCTATGGTCAACTATCTAGACTCTATGGGAGTTGGAACTTCATCATCTTTTGGGGAATTGGCATAGGTGTATAATAACCTGGCATAAATAAATTGAGAGACTCTAGGATATGAATGTACCAAAATCATAACGACTGCAGGTATGGTGTATTGGTTGCACGACATAAGGACATCATGGTTCGCAATGTACTCATAAAATAGGGGGACAAGTTCCTCCAAGTGGATAGTTCAATATAGGGCCAAGTGAAAGAGTTGCGCAGGTTGATGCAACAAACCCATTCGATTCCATAGGACGACCATCATATACAAATCCACCAAGTGCTTCTCCCAATGAATTTTGTGAGATATGCAAATCATTCGGTCATCCGGTCATCCACCACGACTTTGTCTCGTCCTCCAAAAGTACTCTTTGGTACCTAACACAGTCTACTATGAATTTTGCGGATCTACTATACATAGCACTGAAAAATGTATAGCCTTGGATGCCCTAACAGGAAGGCTAGATCATTTTATATTTTGGGTAGCTGATCAACCCCTAGGAATAGGAAGGGGGTCCATGGAAGACAATTCAAAGTTGGACAAGGAGGAGATCGTACAAGACCACTGTGTTTCTACAACTGTAATGAAATTGGCCACCTTGCTCATGATTGTTCTATTCCCAAAATACCATGGTGTACATATTGTCGCACTAATACTCACATTGTGGAGCAATGCCCTGAGCTCATTGCTAAATGGGAAGATCGTGTAAGAACACCGACCAAATTTATAAATTGTGAACCCTGAGAAGAACGAACTACAGTAGGATTTGTTTTCTCCTGGGAAGGCATGAAAGTAGGAGCCAATTAGCGATGATCAAATTCCCTAGTAATTAGGAAGGAAACACCTAAGAAGACTAAGTATATCCTGGTTCAGCAGAAGGATATCTATAGGGAGGCCATGAACATGTTTGGTCGAATACCAACTTCCTAGCCCGAGAGAGTACAAAACCATCCCACCAGTTCATACCGGATGATACAAGAGCCGAGGGAGAGGGATCAGGTATTGATAAAGCAAAATATTCGGTTTCAATATGGTTTTACTTACTCAAATAAATTCTAGAAGATGAGAGAGGCACTCAGAAGTTAGGAAGTGCACTCCTCAACCTATCTGATATTGTGGAAATAAATGGATAAATATGCGTCTGACTACCAAAAAGAAACTTGTAGCTGGTATGACAAAGACGAACAAAGAGGATTGGATAAGAATTCTGTCTGGATGCACAAATACACAGCTATGATATTAAGAATGTGATGTTGGACTTAGGTGTTGATGTGAACATAGTGCCAAAGAAGTCATGGAAACTAGTGGGTTCCCTAAATCTTGTCTATTCTCCCATTCAGCTTCATATGTAAAATTAATACTGTATTTTACCAATTGGTCGTCTAGAGAATGATGAAGTAGATTTGCAGGTGTCAAAACTACCAAAGATTTTGAAGTAATTGAGATCATGGGAGAGACGGATCCTTATCCAGTACTGCTCGGAATTGAATGGGCCTGTGAAAACTATGGGATAATCGATTTGAATGACAGAACAATGACCTTTAAGGCTTATGGCATGAAGGTAATGCAACCCTTGGAGCCACACCAAGGTCCATGATACACAAAAGCAATCCAAGAAATATGGAACGGGATGTTTTGGATGGAATTTATTCTTTAATAGGGAGACAAAGGGATGACTATGTGAATTCTATTGCAGAAGGATCAATAATATGGATAAGTATATAATCCTTTGATAATGATTCTAAAGAAACCTGAGACAATTGGAAAAATAGGCATCATGAGCTCTCATCCAGGAATTACGTAATGGAAAAATCAATTCATTGGATCATCATAGAATCAAATAATACATCCACATACGATGGTACCAATGACTTGGACACATTCATACAGGAAATGGAATCTTCAACGGATGAAGAATATAGTATGGATTTCTTAGACACAACGCATAGGGACTAACGCAAGATGGTGGAAAACACACAAAGATGATTTTCCTGATTGGGACACATCTCAATTAAATTTAATGATCAGGTTCAATCCAACTATGCATGCTAACAAGGTGGAAGAAGTCTACATGGGGGAGACCAATCCATACCAACATATTGACAAGTGTGAGCATCAGTGGGACTCAGGAGGCTTACAACCACAGATTTGGGTGCATCAATTCTTTCATGAGCTTGGACCTATCCCAAAAACTTGGTAGCTACATGAATAAACAAGGAGGCAAACTTATTGTTGGAAGAAGCTATGTGCCAAGTTCTATCAAGATTTTTCTTTCTTTGCAACAAGTGACATAGTAACAAAAGCCTCAATAGCCATCAAGGGTGCACTATTTATCTATCAATTGTGAAATGCGGGCCACTCCTATGTTTGTCCCACACATGAATAATTGGAAATCCTTCACTTTCCCATCCCTAAAATGAAACGAACTCTCTGTTGCACAAAGGTAGACCAAGACAATCAAGAACCAAATGAACTAGAACAATTGAGACATCTATCCTTCCAGGAGCCGAAAGGCACTTGGGAAGTTCGACAGACTAAATCAAAAGATATTGGATCAATCTATACACAACCTTTTCAATTAAAGAAAATCGACATTGGCATTGAAGACAAACCAAATATGGAAGCTATTGGGGACTACTGGGACGACCAAACATTATCTGAGGTAGCATTGCTATTGAAAGAATATGAAGACTTATTTCAGCAAATATTCACAGAGCTAAAAGGAATATAGGGATACCTCAGTGAGATGAAGATTGCACTCAAACCATATGCAAATCCTGTAAAGCATCGACCGTATCAGCGAATCCTTAGATAAATTAAAAGGTGAAGAAGCATATTGATCGTATGCTGAGTGCAGGCCTGATTTTTCTAGTGAATCTGAATGGATCGTCCCCATTGTGATTCAGATCAAGAAAGATACAGAGGACATCTAATTTTGTGTTGACTATTGCATCCTAAATGATACGTGCATCCATGACCCATTCCCCACATCATTCAATGACAAAGTCTTGGATCAAGTGGAGGGGAACAAAGCATACTCCTTCATTGATAGATTCTCGGGCTACAATCAGGTCACAATCACTGAAGAAGATAACAACAAGACTAGATTTACCACTGAATGGGGATCATTTCATACAACTTCATGTCATTTGGACTTAATTTTGCACCAGCTGTCTTTTCACTAATAGTGATCGCATCTTTCCACAAGTTCCTTCATAAGTTCTTGGAAGTAGATTTGGATGTATGGATAGTCTACAGTTTGCTCAAAGGCCATGTATTCCTCCTTTGACGTATGTTGGATCATTGTAGGCAGATGAGTATTTCTTTGATTCGTGGAAATGCATATTCTATGTACCCTTTGGCAACTTGCTAGGACATTTTTGTGTGTAAAGATGGCGTACTGGTGGACCTTGCGAAAATTGTAGCTATTGTATATCTACAGGAACCCACGATGGTAAAATAGTTGTGATCCACTCTGGATCATACTGGGTACTATATAAGATTCATTCGCAACTATGCATCCATCATTGCACCATTGGAGAAGCTGTTGAAAAAATATGATATGTTCAAATAGAACAAAGAATGTGACAAAGCATTGAACACGCTAAAAGAAGGCATGGTAAATGCCCCAATCCTAGCATTTCCTTACTGGCATAAGGAGTTCCATGTTCATGTTGATGCATCAAGAATCGCTCTTGCACTATACTAACCCAACCGGGAGAAGGTAAAATGGAACACCCAGTCTATTTCGCCAGGAAGAGAGATTACTTCAGCTTATCCAACCAGATGAACTTAGACAACAAGACCTTCATCACATAGAGGTGATCCAGCATCAAAGAAAGATATGGCATAACAAATTTATAAAGACCAAGGATTTCAAAGAAGGAGACTGGGCCTTTCTATATGACTCAAGGTTCAAGGATTTTAAAAGCAAGTTAAGAACCAGATGGTTGGGAACCTAATAGGTAGACATCATTTATGACAATGGATCTGTTAGAATATCAACAATAGATGAAGACCAAGCACCAATATTAGTAAATAGGCATAGGCTAAAACTCTATAAGAATCCACTAACCATGACATAATTCACTGAAGCATTAGACAAGGAAGACCTACATCTCATCATGGGGCAACAATGCCCTACCCTGACTTAAATCATCTTGAGTCAGAGAAAATATAATAATAATAATAATAATAATAACAATAACAAAATAAAAGAGAAGAAAGATATATATATATATATATATATATAAAGAAAAACTCTTGGATGAAAACTTCTTTCGAGGCATCTGAGATAGATTGGAGATTGAAAAACTTCAAAAAAGGCGATCCTCGGTTTGAGAAAAAAAAAGAGAAAAAACGAAAATATTAGTGACTTTTGCTAATCCTCTACAAATTGCAGGTCATCTAACAACCAAAAAAGCTAAAAAGACACAACATACAATATTTCTACAACATGTAGCACTTCTACAACAAGCAAACAATACAATAAGAAACCCCAACGACGAACACCGAAAAAACAATAAGTTAGCTAAGAGGTTAGTCTACTCATCTAAACACCTAAATTTGAAATCTTATATGTTTTAGCTAGCGTAGGTACCATTTTTCATTACCTTGATGAGGAAATGAAGAAATAAAGTTGGGGGGAGGAGGAAATTATTTCATTCACACCAGGAAATATGGCAGCGTTTTTTGCACATGCCAAAAATTAGAATGTGAATATAATGACCGTGTGCCACATGCCACATCAGAAAAGGTGATTGGTTCAGAGAATTTGTCAAAGATCACCAAGTCACATGAAAAAGGGAATCTAACGGTCGCTATATCCCACCACTCAAAAATCAAAGAGAAGGAAAGACAGATGGGACAAACAACACGATAGAAGGAACAAGTGTATAATGATGAAAGGGAGAGGTGGTTGGCAAAAAATTGAAATAGGAAACGAGTTATAATGATCAAGGTTATAACATGATAGACATGTTCAAACAATCATTTCTCACCACCCTGAGCTTAAATCGACACTCTTATTTCTCAAATCAACATAACCCCAAAGAGTGGAGCACATCGCATAAGGCCAACGTTGAGCAACATAACTGAAGCTATGTAATTTGAGGACTCTCCATAGAAAAATTGGTTTGATACTCTTGTTTCATTCTACTGGGGAATTTCTCTTTCAGGCCCTGCTACTAGAAGCATAAGGAAGGTTATCAAAATGACTTTGGGTTTTGTTAAGCGGAAGCCAACAGACCATTCCAAATTGTTTAGGAAACCGAAATCCATAAAGTATTATGAGATGTAGGCTGGGACCAATATTTTAAAAAATTAGAAGGGTATCATGAAGGATTGACTGAAGAATTTGCCAAAAATATGAAGAGAATCAATGATGATAACTATATAACATAAGTAAAAGGGGTCTCAATTGAACTCAACGAGGAGATACTTAGTAGAGTCACTGGTCTTCCCAAGGGTATAAAGTGGGATAAGGATGACAAAGAAAGTTCCCAGAAGGACAAATATAAATTCTTTCGTTTCACCGAAATATATGAGGAAGTTAAGGGGAGCGTAAAGAGAGTCTCGCTACCAAAACCATGGGGGGGAGCAACTTTAATCATTATGAGATGCATTACTTGTGATGGACGGCCTACCCTGGTGAATTCCTATCACTTCCACAATCTAAATATTTTAAGGATCCTTAGATGGAAAAGGGCGGGAAAGTGATAAATATACAACATTAGGAGACATTCTCCAAACCAATCTTGTGTAGCCAAGATTGATCCTCCCATATAGAGGTGAGCACTTTGACTGCCTTTCGTTTAAAGGTTATTCCTCCCGTATAGAGGTAATTGATCAAAGTAATGATGTTGTAAATTCTTGTTGGACAAGCCTCCGGACTTGTGTGTGTCAAGTCATGATTATCATGTGAGACTTCATATAAAGGTATCCATGATATGGACCTCCCGTATAGAGGTGGAAATTTCGTATAAAGGTCATGCTTTACTTGTTAAAAGCATTTAATATTGTGCGATGTCTTATTAACCATGATCACCATATTTCTATTAAGTCTCCTTTAGATATTGATCACCTCTAACGTGAATTACTTTAGCATATGATCATTTGGTCCGGAATAATATAATATGATCACAAGATCCGATAATTCTTCTTAGTATAATGTGATGTGATGGATAATTAAATTTAACACATATTTACCATGCAGTAAGAGATAAAGAAATAAAATATAAAGCATAGAGATCAAGAGAATTCGAAATTGCCCATGCAGACACTTCAACTAATTAAAGAGAACTCGAATTGTTAAAGCTTTAGTTATAAAGCTTTAATTAAGTATCAATGTATGCCTCAATCAATGCTTCAATTAAAGCATCAGTTAAAGATATGCCTCAGTTAACTAAATAACTCACAGTGGTCACTTCAAGTAAATCAGTCAACATGATTTCAGTTAACTAAGTGTTAAATAAGAAGGACTAGTTAACTAAAGTGTTTTCACTTTAGTTAAACTAAAAGACGACACCTCAATAAATAAAGGAGAATTAGTTAGAGAGAGTTAACTAAGTGACAACAAATAATATCTAGTTGACTAAGTGACGACACTTAAGTTAGCCACCTAAGTAAGTGGTCAAGCTTTCAGTTAAGAGGTGAGTTCATCCTAAGTGACAGCTCAGTGAGATAAAGCACTGCATGAGAAGTGGGAGTGCACCTCTGCATGCAATATTAATACATTCAATTTGAGGGCGAGTTTATCCTAAAGTTAGAAGATAAAAATAGAAGAGAAGAATGTATAAATATGTTATACGGGATTGATGAATCCAATGTGAAGTGAATTCTCTTCTCCATTGAAGGAAAGCTGCTTCTCTTTGTGCAAGGTATTGTTCGTGCTTGTTATTGTTATTCTGGGCACACATCCGATTGATCTCTCTTCTCTATTTCTTTAGTATCTTCATCAAGAGTGTTTGGTGATCTCTTATCTTCTGAAAGCAATATGCTATGTTGTAAAAGAAATCATTCTCTACTATCAATTATATTATACTGAGAATAATTGCTGGGGTTTTTGTTCTCATAATTTTGAGGATTTTACCCACTGAGGGTATATATTGTGTTATGGTTGTATGATTTCATGGATTGAATTGTCTCATTGCTTCAAGTCTATGCATCTAAAGAATTAAATATCAAATCTCAACCAAATATTAACAGAAAGAACATCAGCCTCCCATGGTTCTTATTCAAAACCCTTTCCTCCATGGGCATCAAGTACTAGTCAGGGATCTCGACGCTCTGTCTCACCATGGGTTAGTCAAATTAATAATCTGTGACACATTGGCAAAGGATACACCCCCTTGACTTGGGAAACATTTTTTAAAATTAGTAAAACTGAGATACATGTATTCCAAATAAAGGAATAGGGACATCTTGAGGAACATATAACTATGTAGGCCAAAATATTAGAGAAGTGGGCAATACTAGAAGCAAAAAAATCTCAGAAGAAGGTCCATTCCACATGTAACCAAGGGAAAAATGGTCACATTTCTCAAAGTAATAGAGCTAATCGTAGAAGAATAATAATCTAGGAAGATGAAGAAGAATATCCCATCGAGGATAAGGAAGAAGAAATAGTCCCAGATACCCTCCTCCACCTAGGAGAGCAAGAAGAAAATTCTTCCAAGAAAATAGCCCTATCATCCAACAACTAGGAAAGTTCTAAGAAGAAGAGGAAAGTGAGAGAGAAAAAAATCATGCAATATTCAATTTCGAATACAGATTTTCCTCGGGGACAGCAAGCCTCAGACTTAGACCATGAGGATGTAGAGGAGATTTTTCCTAAGAGCCAACAAGAAGTGGAGGAATTTTTTGTTGAGAACTAGCACAATGTAGAGCACACAGAAATTCAAGAAGGCATGACTAGTTCCTCGGCAAATGATAAAATGTCTAGCATAAAAATCCATGAGATACGCAATGAGAAAGATGAGGAAATCTTAAAGCTACATAATTATATCAAAGAAATGGAGAAAGAAGTTTTGAAGTGGAAAAATATTTCCCACAATGTAGAGGCTCTGAAGGCTTCCAATACACAAGGGTGCTAGGAGTATGATATGCATCCCTTGGAGGAAAAGCTCCAAGTTGTCAAGATGCAATATTTGGAAGACAAGCAATAGGTAATTGAAGAAAATATCGTCCCCAAGAGGGATTTAGAGAAGTTGTGAAGTTGAGATGAAGGATGAAATAAGAGAGAAGGCCAAAGTAGAAGAGCATTGCAAGAGAAGCTTTAAGATCATGAAGGAGATCATACATTGTATGCCACCTTCAAGGGTATGCTTAGTCTTTCTAAAATAAATATGGCTATGGTACCAACTTAAAAGGTTACAAACAAGACAATCATATCATTTAAATACTCCCAAATCCTTCATAGAGGCCTATCATGGAGTTGGAGAGTTAGGAAAGGACCAACTCAATGAGTTTTATTTACATAATTACATCTTACCATACCCCTATAGGTGGTCTCCAAATCCTTACGTAGGGGATGTTCAATTAAGATCTCTATGTTCTTAGATCTCTAATGAAGACATAATAGCCACATAAATGTGCTCCACTATTTTGAAACTAAAAAAGATGCTCAATTATGGATCAGAGCAAAAGCACCCATTATGGACACAATTCTCACCTCCCATCAGCTGCTGATACATGATGATGAAATGGCATTGGTTCTAAGGGAGAAATAAAGTTCTTCCATCACTCACTTCAAGGAATTGGTGGCAGAAGAAAACAAAAATAGAATCATGCAGCTCAATACAATAATATGGAAGGATATCCCTCATGAACTACAAAAGCTTGAAATACATTCGCCATCTAACTTAGAAAAGGAACTCTTCCGATCATCTCTATATGTCTCCACAATGGAAAAATTAGGATTGCAATGGATTGGCTTGAGATTTAACCCACCATTGCTACTATCCAGTGACTATCAATATTAGAATAAGGAATAGGAGACATCAAAATGGGAGCAAATTAGGGAAAACAAAGGATTCCATCAAACATGGGTTATGACTAGTTGTTATGCCTGTATTATCAGATCAACAAAAAAGCTCGAATCCACAAAGGAACCAGAATCAACAATTGATTGCACAGGGACATGCAATAGGATAGTTGGTGGGAGATGATGGCTCCCAACATTGGGTAAGAAAAGACATCTAATTCCTTCTTTTATTAGTCATTCAAGACCTAAAGAGAACCACTATGGTAACAAGTTGATGAATAATGTGTACATCCTAGTTAAAATTATAGAAACATCTCAGTTTATCTATTTAGATGTTATAGTCTTCCTTTTTCCTAACTAAAATGCATATATGTTACTAATGGGGTTGATTTCCAGCAACACCTTTTTGACACAAGATTAGAATGACACCTTTTTTTATCTAAAGACATCAAGCCCAGTTTTGTTCAATGGACAGATGATCACAACAATTCACTCTCATTTCAAAATTTTGGCAAAGTTCAAATTGATCCGAAGAAGTTCTATTGTTGCAATAGTTCATTGTGTCCCAATGCGTCGATCAAGCAAAGCATCAAGTAGAACTACGATTGCTTGGATTCTGATACCAGTGTTCGAAAAACTCCAACGCTACATTAGATTGAGGCCTAGTCCCCGAAGACTAAGTGTGGCTCAACAAACTACCACCAATCACGTTGTTTTGCATGACCATTCGATCATACATGGCACACTTCACTAAGCCATGGCCCATTCACTGAAAGAAGAACTAGTAGTTTGTTTACTTCATATATTAGACAATAGATATTTAAGCTAGATGGACTGACTTGGAAAAGCAGTGCCCCTTTTTATATGATACTATTATTCTCTGTAATCTCATTTTATTGAGACAAAGGCATAAACATTTTACCTTTATAGTTCTTCATATTTTTAATGAAAAGTACTTTGATCCGCATACTTACCTAAGCTTCTTAGCATTCTTGGCTTTCCTTGGATTAGGGACCATCCTAGGAAAAGTACTGGGACTCATTTGTTAAGTTATTTTTCTTCATTTATATATGTTCCAGTAGAACATAATATTATTTACACATTGCAGTTTTTCTTTAGATGGTAGTAGTTCTGAGTTATTAGAGTAAAACACATTTCCAGATTGTTTATGAAGAACTTAGTTAATCTTTATTTCATGCATTTGCACATCTAAGGTTATTTCCTTCCACATAAGGTCTTGCTTCCGGTATGTGGTAACAACCATAATCCTCTACTTGTTATGAACACTTGTATGAAGTATCAAAAGCTACTAAACACCTGCATTTTGGAAACTAAAGGTATAGTGTTGAAAGGGATTTCACTAACATTTGTAAACTAGGTGTGAAATATTAAGATGCTTTTCTCCAATGATTGCTAGATAAGGAATAAAGTGCCAAACCAGGAATTTAGATCTCATGCCCTCACAACCCTTAGTTAAAGAAACCAATTTCCTTTTGTTAGGCAACTTTATTGTTTTAATTAAAAGTTAGATTTACATGCAACCACGCATAGTTAGTTCCCTTGTAGTGGCATATATTGTGCAGGTCCCTCATAAGTTTGTACAGATCCTCGGGTTGATGATTAAAGTAGTGGTTTAGATGCAACATTCTTGTTGTTGTCTTACTATGATAAGATACAATATTAATGTTGATTTATTAACACTGTCAACATGCAGAGCACAACTATACGATAATAAAGAGAGAAGGATTGGCTATGATCTTTTCATTGCATAATTTCCACCATTACTTATTGGGAGGACGCTTCAATTTCTTCACAGATCACTCCCCCTTGAAGTACCTGGTCAACAAGCCAATGTTAGAAGGAAGAATCTGTAGATGGCTACTTTTGTCTCTACAGTTTTCTTTTGAGGTCATAGTGAAGCTTGAGAAACACAATCACGGACCCGATCATCTCTCTCCAATAGAATTAGGCGAAGCTGATGGCCTAATGAAATACCAGCTACCAAATGCAACATTATTTACGGTGGAAGCTATTCCAGACCACCTAGAAGAGATCACATTATTTCTTACCACAGGAAAATCCTTAGATGACTACTCACTAATGCAAAAGAGACACTTAGTTGTAATATTTTTGGAATATCAATTAATTACAAGAAAATTAATAAACTAGGGATCAATGGCATCTTGTGTAGATGTGTATTCTATCTTGAACATGAAAGCATTTTGTGGGAATTTCATGCTGGAGTTGCGGGAGGACATGTTAGTGGAAAATACATAGGAAGGAAGGTACTTCAAGCAAGATTGTTGTGGCCTATAGTCTTTAAACATGCTATGGAATACGCCTGGAAATGTGACATTTTCTAGCGCATTGGTTGACCCTCCCAATGAGATGAAATCCCATTACATCTACTCTGAGCATTGTAACCATTTGAGAAATGGGTGATCGACTTTTTGGGACCCATCAACTCACTGGAAAAGCACTCAAAATCCTATTATATTATCACTGCAACATGTTTTTTAACCAAGTGGGAAGAATCCACACCAGTCCGAGACTGTTTCGTAGAGACAACTACACAATTCATTTATGAAAACAATTTACTCAGTTCGGGTTCCCAAGAAGTCTTACAAGTGATCAAGGGAAGAATTTTTTAACAATACTATTAAAGAATTGACAACTGATTTTTTCATTCAACATCATAAATGAAGTCCATACCACCCTTAGGTGAATGGCACAGTGGAAGCATTCAACAAGGTTCTAGAAAATGGGCTAACCAAAGTCTATTGCGCAAACATGGATGATTGGGATGAGTGGATTCCAGTTGTATTGTGGGCTTACATGACTACCACTAAGAAGCTTCATAAGAAAACTCCATTCCAGTTGGTCTATGGTAGACAAGCAGTCATTCTCGCATAATCTGTAGTACGTCTTTACATTACACATGCAACACATATGACTGAAGAAGAATCATTTGCGTAACAACTTGCATACCTAATGGAATTGGAAGAATCCTGATTTATGGTAGAATATCATGAGGCATTATAAAAATGGAGACAAAAGACATGTCATGATCGCCATATCAAGCAAACACAATTTAACAAAGGTGACAAAGTACTACTATATGACAACAAGTTGATGAATCATCCATGAAAACTACAAATGTATTGGTTTGGACCATTCATTATTGCAAAAATCAAGGATTCAAATGATGTGAAACTTGCATATCTTGATGGTATCTTACATCCAGGATGGGTGAATGGCACACACCTGAATCCCTACGTCTTTGCATAGTAATCTCGCAAGAATCCACTCTTTCTCTTAGGACTGAGTTAGTTAGGAGTTAGGATTTATTTTTCAATCCAATGATTTTTCTTTTTCAGTCTTTAGTTGGTTTCCACAGATAGCTCATTTAGTCCTCACCATGATGGTTGGGGAGGGACCCACAATTCAAATCAATCGTCGTTAGTGCCACGTTGTTGTAGTACAATTTCATTATCCATTAGTCGTTGATCACTCATGAGACATTGCAACTGCTCCAGTTCATTTGATGGGTCATCATTGAAAATTTCACCAAATCAGCATCACGAGCAACCCCAACTGCCTAACTAACCTACCCATGTGATCCCTCATTCATCATTACCTCACTCATACACATATGATCCTCAAATCATTACACTTGAATTGTGTGATTTCCATCATTAAGATCCCAACCCCATTGCGATATCATTGATGCATCATCTCCCATCCAATCCACGATATGTGAAATGACATCCCACACCCATTCCACATTTATAAATGAATACGTAACATCCTTTTCCCATCACAAGTCCTTCGCCAATGTCTCATATTATTGAAATCATGGAAATAGTTCCACCAGTCCCTATGTTCATTCCTTTACTATTGTATGAGCTATTATCTCTCACCAGAATTTGCTCAATCACTCCCATGCAGAGCACCCCATTGATCACTCCTAGTCTCAGTCCGCATTAGATGAAAATTTCGAGGCACAATGCCCGACATGAATTTCAAGGCTCATGTTAGATGTACATTTCAAGAAATCAAGATGTTCTTTAGACGAGAGTCGACCTCGATGTTTCTACCACATTGCACTCTCTCAAGCCCCCTTATGCCACCATAAAATTTTATGGGAGTTTGAGAGAGTGACACCTTGTAAGCCAAGATGCACTCAATATTAGTGCCCATGCTTCATCCTCGCTTCTTAGTCTCCTTGATGCTCAAAAGATCGTCTTCGGAATCCTATTATTTTGTTGAAAATCCAGATAGGGGTTTTCCATCTAGAATGGAGTCCTCATGAATGAATATTTTAAAGATGAAAGATAACTTATCGAGTTTGTTTCCTACAATGCCACAACTAGGCAGGGCATAGTCTTTCTTGCAGACACTTTTTCTCAAAGAAGTACATGGTAATTGTCTTCAGTATCATTCATACAGAGCCTAAATACAAGTTTAGGGAATAGTATCATTGAAAATGCCAGCACACTAGCCAAAATATTGAAAATGTTAACTATTCCCTATATTTCTACTCATGTGATAGAGAAGATGGTATTTACAAAGTTTGAATTAAAAAAAACAATAGATTTCATATCCAAGCATCACTCATCACTCCATTATATCAAGCATTGTAAAGCCATACAACCTCGCTTGTTTAACTATAATATAGCATAATTCAATGTTAATTGATTTATTTAATACACGTGTACTTTCAATTTAAGATTGTGCATAGTAACATAAGGAGACTTTTAATCTAATAATTTATGAACATACATGACAATACAAAGTCCTACTGTCTATAATTTAAAATAATAAATTTTTACTATCTATATTAAATGGACTTCTTGATTATGTTGACTATGCTTTGAATTGTGTAAGAGATTTTAATTTGTTCTTCTTATCAATACTAGAATTAAGATATGATGTTGCTTCAAAGTGATTATCATTACAAAATTAGTTCGTGCTGAGCTAGGGTTCTCCTGGTGCGCCTCTGCGTGATCCTGCTAGGGCTCTTTCTAACGTCCTGTGGCATGCTAAACCACAGGAGCTCGGGCTCCCCTCGACCCCCTCGAGGGCACCCTAATGGACCCTCCCTTGGAGCCGAATCTGGAGGATTTTCGGCGTCGCTTAGATGATGCCTTTTGGGCACTGGTTGCTTCAACTCCGTCGCTATCGTCATCTTCTGCCCATTCCAGTGATGCCTTTGTTAAGCGATCGGCCGCTCCTCAGATCCAGATCACGTCTACAGCTTCACGTTTGAAAGCCCTTACTTTGAGTGAAAGAGGTTTTATTGGTCAATTTATAGGGATTTGTTCCTCTCCCAAAACCATGGACTCTTGGGTTAATAAAATTTGGATGCCTTTGAATTTCGGGGGATTGCAACACTGTTTTTGTGGTAAGGGTTTCTTTACCTTTTTATTTGAATTCAAGGAAGATAGAGACCTCATCTTTAGAAGCAATCCATACTTCTTGGGTACTCGTGGTCTGTATTTAAATAGATGGATCTTATCTTTTGACCCAGAAAAAGACGTGCCCTCAACAGTCTCGGTATGGGTGCGTCTTCCTCATCTTCCACTCCACTACTGGAATGATGAAACTTTTCAAGCAATCGGTAATGCCCTTGGAATTTATATTGACAAAGCAGAACCCAAAGGACTGTTGTTCTCTTGCGCCCGAATTTGTGTGGAAGTTGACTTAGAAAAATGATTGCCAGAGGTTGTAAATTTGCAAATGGATGGTTGGGAACACATGCAGAAATTTGATTATGAACAACTACCTTTCAAGTGCAAGAAATGTCACAAGTATGGACATTTCGTCAAAAACTGCACAAAAGCAACGCAAGACACTCAGGAACAGAATCATGAAGAAGGATGGAAGCAAGCAAAAAGAGGGAGGAAAGTAACACAACCAGCTACCACAACAAATGGAACTCATTTGGAAAAAAGCAAAGAAACGAAGCAGGAAGAGAAAGAAGCTACTACAAGCAACCAATTTCAATCTCTACCCTGGAGGAAGGGGAAATTCCTTCACAGGTTAACATAGAGCCAAAAACCGAAGCGGATGTAACAAATAATCTCATCAGTTCACCCATTCCTCCCCCTCAAAAGGAAGTGACAGAGGTGGTTTTGGAGGGAGCCTCAACCCCAGGGGGCTCTTGGGTGGACATGGTAAAGCAAAGCAATGTAGTCCCACAAATATTCTCCTTTGAGCACTTGTCGTCGTAGGATTCACTAGATCCACAAGATGTTGTTATGATCCCAAATACGAGAGGGATGAAATCACAAAGATACCTTCGTGAGTAAGAAGCAGAAAGGGAGTTAGAATTGGGAAGACAAAAAGGTATAGAAGAAACAACGCTTCTTCAAAATAACAAAAATCAGGGAGGGGAAAAACCGGAGGGCAGACCCCGAGCATGGGCTCAAGCTAATTAGAAATGATGAAAGTTGTCTCCTAGAACTACAGGGGTCTGGGGCGATCTAGCAAAGTAGAAGCTTTGAGAGATATGATAAAATATGAAAGACCAAACTTGCTATTACTCCAGGAGACAAAAATGCAAGACATGGAGGTCTTGGTGCTCTCATGTATTTTTTGGAAAGACTCCCGCGGGGAAGCCCTCAGCTCTAAGGGAGATTCTTGAGGCATTGCTACGTTTCTTTCTATTAGTTTTCAGATAAAATATTCTAAAGAAATCCAACACTAGATTCTTCTAGAAATTCAGGAGAAACATAGCCAACATTCAACTTATCTCTGCAACGTCTATGGCCCAACCCATTACAGGGACAAAGATATCTTCTTGGATGAAATGGCCAAGCTAAAAGACGAGCTTCAGGGAAAATATGTGATCATCGCAGGGGACTTCAACACCACCAAAAACCAACAGGAAAAACGTGGTGTTAGAGATCCTTATGGGGAAAGGATGGAGGATTTAATTTTTGATCTAGATATGCTAGACATCGGGATGAAAAATGGAAAGTACACTTGGAATAATAGAAGAGCCGACATAGGCCACATAGCTGCTAGACTGGATAGGTTCTTAGCCACCTCCTCGTTCTTCCTGAAAGACCTCCTCCCTGCTTCTTTTGCCCTCCCCTATGCTGCCTCCGACCATAAACCCATTTGTCTGATTCTTTCTGCTCCTGAAAATCTCGGTCCCATTCCATTTCGTTTTAATCCATTATGGCTCTAGGATGGATATCTCTTAAATTTAATTCAATCAATTTGGAACTCCAATTTTTAGGGTTCACCCATCTACATATGGGAATGAAAAATTTGTGCTGTGTGCGCTGCGCTCAAGGTTTGGGTTAAAGAAAACTATAAAAATCCAGGTTCACTAAAACGTAAGCTTCAATCTGAGCTTGCTTCCCTTCACCACGAGATGGAGGACAGTGAGATCACCATCTCAAATTTAAACATTGAAAAGGATCTAAATTTAAAGATTCTCAACGTTGCCAGGAATGAGGAGGAAATTTGGAGAATCAAGTCCAGACATACGTGGCTTAAAGGAGGGGATAGTAATACTGAATATTTTCACAAGCAAACTAAAGCGTGTCTCAGTCACAACACTATCAAAGAGATGAAAGGTATTAAGAGGAGAAGAATCGTTGGGCAGGAGGAGCTTAAGAGTCATGCTTTGGAGCATTTCCGTGAACTCTACACTGACAAAGGCAACGCTGATCCGGTAGCTCAAGCAGATATGCTCTCAGGTATTCCCTCTCTTATTTCTGAAAATGATAACAGTGAGCTTGATAAGCCTATCCTTGAGTATGAAATTAGAGATGCTATTTGGTCCCTACATCTGGATAAATCCCTTGGACCAGATGGTTTTACTATTAACTTTTACAGAGCAGCCTAGGACATCATCAAAGAGGACTTGAAAAGGATGCTAAATTGGACCAGGAAAAAAGATAAAATTGGTGGAGCCACCAACTCGTCCTTTCTATCTCTAATCCCAAAAGAGAGCAATCCTAATTCCATTGATAAATTTCGGCCTATTTCTCTTTGCAACACTTCCTATAATATTCTCTCAAAAATCATAGCTACAAGAATGAAAAGCTTAATGGGCTAGCTCATCTCAGATTCCTAAGGAGGATTCATCGTAGGGAGGCAAATCTTAGACAATATCATTATTGTTCAAGAGGCCATTCACTCGAGCATGGAAATAAAACAATAGGGAATGGAAATAAAACTAGATATGGCAAATGCCTTTGACAAGGTTAATCACTTCTTCTAATTTGAAGTTATGAGCAAATTTGGATTCTCCAAAAGATTTGTCAGATGGGTCAAGGCTTGCGTAAGCAGACCTTGGATAGCCCCACTGGTAAATGGCAGGCCCACGGAATACTTCCAAGCCACCAGAGGTTTGCGCCAAGGTTGTCCAATGTCCCCTTTTCTTTATCTTTTGGTGGAAGAATCCCTAAGTCGAAAACTCCAGTATTTGCAAGATTCGGGCGAGTTAAAAGGGCTAAGAATTGCGATAGGTGTCAAAGCTTCCAATCATGCTAAGTTTGCTGATGGCACTATTTTGCTTGGAGGAGCTTCTCCAATCTTTGCTAAGAGATTCAAGGGCGCCCTAACTACCTTTCTCAAAGCTACCGATGGAAAAGTGAACTCGATGAAATCCAAAATCTATGGCTAGAACTGTCCTATTGGAACTCTTGCAAGAATAGTTTGGATTCTTGGCTTCGAGGGTTGCCCCACTTGGAACTCCTTTATATACTTGGGAATCCCAATCTTTAAAGGAAAGAAGAAGGTTGTGGATTGGCAGGGTCTGATAGACAAGATCAAAAACAAAATCTCCACGTGGTGTTCTAGATGGCTCAACTTGGTAGGCAAGTTAGTGCTGATGAATTCGATTGTCTCTGCCTACCCAATCTTCATTAGTTCGATCTCTTTGGCCCCAAAGAGCATAATTTAGAATGTTACGAAGGAAATTAGGAAATGTTTGTGGAAAGGAGGAAAAACCAATGGCACAAAAAAGTTTCATTTGATAAAATGGGAGAAAGTGTGCAAGCCAAGAATCTTTGGAGGAGCAGGAATAAGAGACCCTTCGATTATGAATCTAGCTTTAGGTGCAAAAATTCTTTGGAGAGTTGTTTCAGGGAAAAATTCCTGGTGGAAAGAAATCCTCAGAAAGAAATATATGAATGGGGACAGAAGAAGGTGTGTGGAGAGAACTGATCAAACTAAAAATGGCACTCCCATTTGGAATCTTTGTAAAAAGGTGGCGTTTATCATCCAAAGGCATATTTATTGGATCCTTGGAAGTGGAAAGAAGATCAACATTTGGTCAGATAGTTTAGGTCCAGACCTGAGATCTCCAGCCAATTTTCTTCACAACTTCGCCGAACTCAAGGTTTGGATGGACTAAGCCAACATCTCCACGTTGTATGACCTCTCTAAATGGAACGAAAAAGGAATATGGGCAGGTTGGTTGAGCTTGGAGACTCTGGACCATCTCAGAGCAGATTATGATTCCCTTCTCGAGCTTCTCCACGGACCATTCTCGGTTCAACGGTATATGAATGACATAAGAGGGTGGAGCAAGACAAGGACGTATTCAGTCAAAGATGGTTATCGGTTGATGGACACCCCCAATAGCAACAAGGACAAAAAATGGGCTAAAGTGTGGGGCAAAGATGGCCTTCCAAAAATTAACTCTTTCACTTGGACGCTTGCTCACTGGAAAATTCTCACTACGAAGAATCTCAGAAAAAGTGGAATAGAGGGAACAACGAGATGCATCCTTTGCAAAACCTCTGAGGAAACAATTGATCACTTGTTTCTGGAGTGCTCTTTCACTCAGGAATTTTGGCACAGAGCGTATTTAGATTTAAACGTTGCAGTGACCTTGCCCACAAATTGGAATGATCTCTTCACTTGTTGGAAGGATTACTATATTGGCTCTCTTAATAATAAGCCGGAATTCAAAAGAGCATGGGAATCACTCCCAAAATTCATTTGCTAGAAGATTTGGATGGCTAGAAAGAAGGAAATTTTTGAAGGAACTCGCTCCACCCCAGGTAGAGTTCTTGCTTCGGCCAACACCCTTTGGGTCGAAGCCCTTTTGGTGAAAGGCATGAAGAATATAAACAAGGAGTCCTTGACTGTTGAAGAAAAAATATGGGCCTCAGATTTCTTAATTCCTAACCCCTCTCTTTGTTTGGCCCCTCCTTCTGGAAGACCGATCACCCAGAATTGGCATATCAGGAAGAGCGCAGTGGACTTTCAGAACTGGAAAAACAATATTGGGAGCAATACCTTATTCTTTGATGGTGTCTCGAAAGGAAATCTAGGGTTGGAAGGCGAGGGTGGAGTTCTCTACGGCTTTGACGGAAACAAGATGAAAGTCTATGCTTGGGGAATTAGAAGAAGGTCCAACAACAACGCGGAATGGTTATCCCTCATTAAAGGTTTGGAGATTTCCAGCGAGGATGACCTCTCAGACTTGGTTGTTTGCGGAGACTCAATGCTGGTTATCAGAGATGCAAGGAATCTAACCAATAATCAAAACAACCCTGACTCTAAACTCCACTGTCTTCTAAAGTGCCTAGTTAATGAATTTAAAACAATCAATTTCCTCCATATCCCGAGGTCCAATAACCATGAAGCAGACAAAATGGCGAACAATGGCATCAGGATTGATCGTGGAACTCTTGTTTGCAATCAGAAGGTGAATGATAGAGTCTGGATTCCTTAAACTTTCCTTCTTTATCATTTGGAAAAGATTCCTCTTGGTTTCAGGAAATAGGAAGAGCCCAAATTTTGGGTGGAGTCATGGTACTAAGCCCTCCACGTTCATCCAAAACCTTGAATTATACCTCCATCTTGACAATGGATTCTATCCTAATGTTTTAAACCCAAACATAAGCCTTGGGATCAGGGGAGGCCACACGCTGGAGTCACATGGCCTCCACATGGGCGGCATGCAGACATTTATCGCAGATGGAATGTTGGCAGGGTGTTGGGATCGTTTAAATGATGGGTGCGGGGAAGGTTGGCAGCATTCCCTCCTATGCTCTGAGATCGTGAATATGGTTGATTCCAATGTTGCCTCCCATTTACTTCTCTGTAAAAATACCATCCCCAGGTCTGGAGGCGTGATAATGCCGGATTGCAGGAAGAAACTCCCCACAATGCTTGGGAATCTTGGTGGTTTGGCTAACTTGTTGTGCGGGGTGCATGAAGATGGTAGTCATTTTCAGGATTTCGACTCAAGATCTCCCCTTGGCTCATTTGTTGGTGGTTGTTTTGGGGCAAATAATACTGCCCCTATTGAGGTGATAGAGCATCTGGCTAAATTGGATTCTCAGGTTCGACTTTTGCGAGGAGAGAACTACGAATTGAAAAAATCTCCGCAGCACATGTTCACGCTGGAGCAGGATGTAAACAAAGAGGCCCGGGACATTCCAAGCTCTCTGAAAAAGTAGATAGCCTTGCTGAAATTCTAGAAAACGGTTGCCCCTGTTCGGCTACCCTGGATGCGCACGTCAAAGTGGTGCACAACACTGCAAAAAACATGGAAGGAAAGATATATGGAATGCATGTCGAGTTAAGAAGTGTGAAGCAGGTGCTCCAGAACCATGGCGGCATTATTAGTGAAAAGGACCGTGAACCTGAGCATTGTCGTCAGTATTAGCATGTGGTTTTTGTATTTTCTTGGGTCTTTTTGGAGACCAAGTTTAGCCATGTCCAGGATGTCTAGAAGTTTTCTGTTACCCCATTTTTAGGCCTTTGTATTTAGCTATAGTAAGCTTGGATCTCAATTTGTGTACGTTTAAATTATGTTCCGTTTCTCCTTAAATTTGTTAAGGCAGTTTATTTGAATTTATAGCTGTCATAGGCTAGATTTTGTCAATGAAGTTGTCGATCTGTCAACGATGATTGCAAAGACATGTCAGTTCCACACTGACATGTAACAGACATGCTCTCACACTATGTAACTGTGTTTTGCAACTCTTTTTATATATAAAATCTCTTAACCGTTGTTGTAAAAAAAACTATGCTTTGAATTTTAATTGAAAAAAACAAATTTAACTGATATATAATTATAACAAATTTAATAATTGGAAGATATATCACGCTAAATCTATATAATATATAGAAGCTATACAATTTTTCTATTTGTTATATAAAAACTAACCATTTTATATAATATTAAACATGTTTCTTATATCTTAAAAGGTCATAATTTACTACCTATGGTACATTTTAAAAGGAGATGTGTGTCATTATTTATTTAACAATTTTACAATATCTAGTGTACATGGAATATTACACATCTAAAATTCAATTGCACTTTGTGAAGGATCTATTAAATGGAAAGTTAGGATATTTTCAAGATTTACAAATGGGCCCCCAAACCTATGTACTAAGTTTTGCGATTGTTTAGTTTTAAATTTATGTAATTTTTTTTAATCTAAAATATAAGTGTATTCTCACATTTTGTTCCAACATTTATCCCAAGGAAGTAATTTACAATACATGTCTCACGATCTATCATTTTATGTGTGAAATTCCACGCACATTACCTCTAGTTTAAGGATGAATCATGGACATAAAGAAACATTTGCAAGGTAATTCTAATGTATTGTTTTTTCACATACATATTTGAATTTAAGTTGTTCTAGAGTGCTCATTACTATGAATATTTAACTATCAATTCCACTATGATATTTGAAGTGCTATCAAAACCAACCTTGAGGAATAAAGTTTAACACTGCATGGAAATTTTGAGAACACACAATTTTTTTCTATATATATTGATACTAGTTACACTAGTATGCAAAAACATTCTCTAATAACACCCCATGCATGCATGAGCATTTCACTACACTATTTGGTATATAAAAATTAATTGTGACCAATAATAAATCAAGTAAAATAAATTTATATTTCGTGTAGTACACACACACACACACACACACACACACACACATACACACACACACACATATATATATATTGAAAATCGAATGACTACTAATTAATCAATGTGATAATTTTGTAACTATTTTCAACATGATAATTGTAATTAATTTTGAAACATGATAGTTGAAAGAATGGGGTAAGAGGTAAGAATTAAGAAACTTATTCAAAATAATTAGCATTTGAAGAATCAAGTAAGAAAAATACCGATATCTCTCCCGGATGCGGGTGACAGCTCCGGTCACGTGACACTCAAGCCCAAACATGAGACACCTGGTCACGGGCTCACGAAACGCAGCTTGGATGAGGTCATCCATGCGACGTCAAGTCGCTAGGCTCTTTAATTCCCCTGCCCCCGAAGTCACCTCATCCTAACTGGAAGAATTTCACATGGATCTCCGGCGTGCGAAGATCAAGCTTCCAGGTTCACACTACTACGTTTTGTCATGGCCCTCTGTGTTGTGCATTTGCACCCACCTGGTTTTGCTCCAGGCTCCTCGTGCTCCAGTTCTCCTCATGCTCTCGCTTACCTGCACCTATAACAACGTCTCATTGGATCCCATGGGCAGGACAAAGGGTACCAAGACCAAGAGAAAGCAGAAAGATGCAGCTCTGGAGACTAGTCAGACCAGGCCGGGCTATGGTGTTGAAATATCCATTGCAGTCCATTTATTGATTGATAACTGGGAGGCTAGGATAATTGCGGACATTTTGGCTAACAGGAATCAGGAGCAGACCTGGGACCCCTATTGACTTATAAAGAACATGTTAGGCCAGCTTATGGAGGACATGCATACTAATTGGACCTCTGCTCGCCACGCCACCCAAACTCTGTGGGCTACTCTGCCAAATTTAGCAGCCACCCTCGGTACCCTGGAACACATGCTCAGTTGGGACTCCTATGCTCCCACCCGTCCCTTCGGCCGCAACATTTGTCTTGGGAACATTACACCTAGTGCCACCTCGTCTGTTGTCAGATTTGAAGCCACCCTTGGAACTCTGGCCACTCCTCTTGGCATGGATAAGTCTAACCCAGGGGGCAACATGTCGGTTTTGACACACAACAGGGACCTTATGAAGGGAAAGGAGCATCAACACACCTCCTTCCTCATCCCCTCTACCTTAGGCCCAATCCTGGCCAAGCAAACTCGTAATGAACCGACTGGTTTCGTTCCTGTCATGCCCTGGAAGACCACGCCCTTATCTGTCAAGCTCCCTAATCAGGCCACTCGTCCATCTGCGAACACCACTCTGCCTCCCGTGAGAGCTACGTCGACACCTGAGATTGCCGCTTCGACACCTAGGAATCCTACTCCAACACCTGCACGTGATTGGAAGGACACAGACTGCTACAGCTACCCAATTCTAGAGGAGACACCTTCTAATGAAGAAGGCCCCTCCGCAATTGGTTGAGGAGTTTCTTCTGATGTCTCTCTCTTACATTTTAACTGTTTTGGTTCTGCTTATGATTGCTAGTTTTCTGTATACCTCTATGGTCATGACTACTCCTCATATTCACCCTAGTTTCCCTCCAATGGGCAGGGTTTTTTCGTATAGTTTGATTTTGAATCGCCACAACTCTACTGATATCTATGGCTAGCACCTCTGGATAAGACCACCGTTGAATGTAATCTCTACGGTATTTCTATTAGCTTAATATAAATTTGCAGCTTTACAAAAAAAAAAAAATACCGATATCGCCCTCAATTGGAGCTGGATCGAATAAATGTTGACCTGCATCCTCTTATTGTTGCTCTCTCAATGCTACTGATCGTTGCATCATCCTTTCTTTGGTCTTTTTCGTATTTCTTCTTCAATAATTTGATCACGATCATGTTTACTACTTCGACGTTTCTTATTTCACATGTTGATTGGTGAATAAAAAATGAAAATGTCCAATTTCCTTTGAAATATTTAGAAAAATACACTCAAGAGGCTTAAAATGGTGTTACGAATGATAAAATTGAGTTTATATTTGTGTGTTTTATAGAATTGTTTTACAATTCAATTCATTAAATGCAAAAGGTGGGTAGATAATTCGCACTATTAGTTAGACAGAAGGAAGTGAACCGAAATCAATGGGAAAATGGTATATACAAAAGCTTGATCGATATTTTTAAAAGATAAATCGAGTTATTAGCCCGATTGAGATAATAGCTTGATTGAGCTTTCAAATTAACCACACATAAACCCTTGATCGAGGTATTTAAAAAAAGTGCGCAAAACCTCGATCGAGGGTTTTAAAACCCTTGATCAAGCTATTAGCTCGATTGAGAGCTTTAAAACAGACTTTTAGCCCTTTTTTCCGCAAATTTAATTTTACTAGCTTCTTTGACAGGCCTAAATCCTATCCTAGGATGCACCTTAGGTGTCGGACTTCATACCAATGGATTCATCAACAAATAGTCTATCCACTAATATATAATATACGGGTTTCTGAGTTCGTATGATAATTTTTTTTTCTTTTCTAACTTACATTTACAAAGCCATGTCCACAACTTCAAATTAACGCAAACAAAAATCAACAGCATAAAAAGTACACAACAAAAAATTTCAAAAAATATATACGCCCCACATCAACACGTCCTCTTCAAAAAGGTATTTTTTTCTATTTTTGTAACATGTAAAAGAAAAGTTTGTGTGCACACACGTGTGTACAAAATGCGATTAAAATTTTCAATGTTGTGTTTCGAAAATTAATTAAAAATATAATTTTCCAACATAAATTAAAAAAATGTGCACCCTAGTGCATTTTGTGTAGATTATGTTCATTTTTTTTCAAAAATTATGCAATTATCACTAAATTATTTTACATGCACACTAGCCACTTGTTAACTTTTCCTAAAATTTACAAGAACAAACCTATCATTAAATGCAATTTTGACCTATTAAATAATTTATTTATTTTTGAAATAGGTGGAAAGACAACATAATTCTCTACAATTTGTTTTTTTGTTGCATGTCGGAATTCACAAGGCATATATGAGTTTGAGGGCTTCGATTTAATAAATGAGTAAAAACTAAATTTTCACCGTCTCTTTTGGCCAAAAATTGTTACCCATCATCATCGATCCATCCCAACGAAATATTAGAGATCACAAACAACCCATTCGAGTAAATGTCAACGTGTCTTGCTAGCTCGTGTAACCTCTATCCTTTCCAAGTTCTCATCTTCATGGTTCCGCGAGGACCCTAAGTGTGAAACAATAAATTAGGTATGTAAAGAGCCTACGCAGTACTTATAGTGGTGGTGGTGGTAGACACATGGAAGGTGGCATAGCTGATGTGTGGAGGGCCAACAACTAGTTAGAGTATTCCTCAAAACTATGGCATGTGTTATCAATAGCCATGTGGATACATTTCGTTATGAAATGTGGATGTTTAAAACGATGTGAGATGTAGACAAGTGAGAGTTGCAAAGACAAATAGAGGAACAAATGACGAGATGGATGATAGATGGATTTTTTTCACTATGCAGGTAGATGAATCTCTTTATGTGTTTTTCCATAGTAAGAGTGCCCAATGATGTAATTATGGAATTATTGAGGTTTAATTATGGAAAATATCAATCCAAGTTTGAACTATGATGGTTTCTAAAACCTTAGGTATATGTAATTAATTAAAAATGGACAAAGTGAAAGAGTGAATGGTTAGGTGAAGGAGGGAAACAATCTTATGCCAATAGTTTGGGTCCCTTCATATCACTATTTGTTACATTTTATTCATGACATAAGTGCATTAAACTCTGAAGGATAAGGGTAAAATCACAAATTGTTGGGTGGTCTAAGCCAAGCATGCAAGAAAGCAAAGTGAACAAAACAATAAGGACATACACATAGAAAAATATGTTGGTATTAGCGTAAATCTAAACAATAGGAAAAAACGAAGCAAGAAATTAGGTGAAAGTTTGAAATAGTGTCCTTAGTGGGAGAAGTGTGCCATTTAAGAACTATCATAAAGATGGGACCTTGGTAGATAATTGTAGACACTATTGACTAATAGCAATGAGTTCAAACCCCAAGAGAATGTAAGAAAGAATTTATACATGCCAAATATGGGTGTAGAGCAAGCATGAAGTTAAAAAATGACAAAATAAATAATTGTCCACAAACTCCAAACTCCATTAAGCATACCATGTAAATAAAATAGAAAATCCAAAAAACAAAAGTGAAAGCATACTAAAACCAACAATGAATACGATCCATTGAAAAAAAAGAAAAAACAATTGAGAGAGAATGAATTACTGATGGAGAAATAAGACAAGCAATGAACCCTATAAAAAAAAATGATCCATCCATGTAAAGAATACATCTAATATAAAACAAAAATTAAAATTGCACTAATTAAAATAATGTAAGCAATAATATGAATGCGATCCAATGGAGAAAAAAAAACTAAAATAATCAATTATGTAAGAGAAAATGAACTAATAAGAGGGGAATGAATAAACCACGAGTAAACACTATTAAGCAACTAATCCATTTATGTAAAGAATATACCTAATGTAAAGCCACTGTAAGTTCATTAAATAAAATATTATTGGAAATAAGTGTGTGTGAAAGGCAGAAAAAGTGTTGGGAGAATTATGTGAAATGGGCCATACTCTCCCATAACCGTGGACTGGTATACTATGCCACACATATTAAGGGGTTGTTTTCTTTTATGAATTTAACAATTAATCGTCAATTCTCGCTAGCTCACTCGGTTAAGGTTTGAGTTTTGTTAGGAAGGCGACCCGTGTTCAATTTCCCTTAGGGGTGACTTAGTTGGGAGGCGACACCCAAAAACCCAGTCAAGTTGAGGCTGGTGCGGTCCCAGCCGGGTGCAATCCCCAGGTGATTTTGATGTTTTAAATGCCCCTGGATCATAGTTTCTCGGACCACAAACCACTCCTACAAGTTAGAAAGATTCGAGCAAAAAAATGAATCTAACAATTAATCAAATGAAACTATGGTTTAAAGAAAAGAGAAAAGATACATATATGTAGGACGATCCTTAAAAACTATGGTTTAAATGAAAGAAAAGATACATATATGTAGGGCGATCCTTAAAAACTATGATTTAAATGAAAGAAAAGATACAGACTATGGTTTAAATGAAAGAGAAAAGATACATACATGTAGGGCAATATTTAAAGGGTCTTCAATATTAAGCTTCAGTTGGAGGAACAAGAGAAAGAAAAAAAGGAATTCCAAATGATTTTTAATCTCATATAAATATTTGCATTCTTATATTTCTTTAAATTTATTTTCATTTTAAGTTTTTTCAAGTTAAATTTATTAATTTTTCTTTAAATAATCATTTACTTAATATATATATATATATATTCAAACTTGATCTTCTTCACGAAAGCTCATTCGAGGAATACATCCCTAACGTCATACATCACAAACTTTATTCAAAATATGATAACATAAAAACAAATAACATTTTACCTTTTTAACGTTCATTAAAAAAAAATTATAATGTACATATCATTTTCAACCTACAATAAAGTGAACTTTACACTGTAAGCATGATAAGTGCGATCACATCTTAACATAAAATTAGGATCAAAACATTATAACATCATTGTGACCCATGATATTAGTCGTATTTATCGAAACACCAAAAAGAGAATTATAAATGTACGTACCATTTTTAACCTGTGCACTTTATACTCTAAGCATGATAAGTGGCGTCACGTCAACATAAAGTTAGGATCAAAACATCATTGTGAGCCATAATATTAGTTGTAGTTATCAAAACACTAATGTGACTTTGAAAATACACATATAATATTCTTTATTATCACAATAATTGTGAAGTCAAAAGTTTTGAAATTATCTTAAGTTTCCATCCAAGTGAACAAAATCGATAAGTATGGACCATGCTATCTTAAGACCTAAGGATTCAAACATGTTTAAGGGGTATGATACCTTTCAAGCATCAAAGCCCACTTTTTATAAAAAAAACATTCAACCAATCAGGAATCTATACACTGCAACAAAAAGAGAGAAGGGGTATGAGACCTTTCAAGCATCAAAGCCCACTTTTTATAAAAAAAAGCATTCAACCGATCAGGAAACTATACACTCTTATGCAATTGTATGTTCTTACATGTATCAAATGTTGTATCAGTTGTATAAGATAGGATTATATCAAAACCATATAAGATATTATCATGAGCATTTAGTTAAACATGGTTACCTAATTGAACAAACATGTTAAATTTATATAATTGTGAAAAACCTTTATATAATTGTGAAAAACCATTGGGTGGGAATCAACATTGAACCATTATAATTTATGCAACATCATATGAAGTAATACTACATTGCTACCGTCTTCTTTTATTTAGGATATCTAAATCAAGTGTTTTCAACTTTCTTGTTTCTACTAATAATGGTCTAAATAGATGCATGAGGGGCTTTGGGTGTACAAGAAAAGGCTTGAATCTTAATAGTAGGCTATAGGTTAGGAGAAGATTTGATAAGTTTAGTCCATTTAAAACTATGGGTACCATTCCCATTCTAGAGCACGTGGGAAGGTAAAGGGGTATCCCTTCAATTATTATTATGATTATTATTATTTTGAACTAAATATATTTAACTATTATTATCAAAAGATCTAAAGGGATTTAATATAAAAAAGGGTGGCTTGCACATGTAGCCTCCAAAAATATAAACCAAACCCAATATTACATGGGCTAGATTAGTCCAAATCACCAATATTACATTTCACAAATCATTTGTTGAAAGTAAAAAAAAAGCATGGGTTGGCAATTGCTATCAAACAAAAAGTCATAGACACACAAAAAGTCTAGAACAAAACAACTTCAACATATCAAAACATTGGCCACAAGGCTAACCAGAGAAACATTGAGAAGCGACCAGACCAACCACAAGAGGAGGTTGGTCTTAGTCATTTCAAGGAAAGACCCAACTAGAAACCATGGGATTAACATCAATACAATTTACATGTTGGCAAATATCATGAGTTGGTTGGGTCGACTTGGGCCCCTTAAATATAGCTAGGGTTGATATTGGAAACTACTTGTCATTCAACTATTGTGTGAAGGAAACAAGATACTCTTTCTCATGGTGCTCTTGCACTTGGCTTTGTATGGTGGTGCCTATTGTCTCCCTTATGTGAACCAATAGAGGTCATCCTAGAAGGGAAAAGTGCCTCTTTTCTCATCATACATGGGTCCCGCCAAATACTCCAAAATCCATATGAGGTGTTCTGTCTCAGATTGAACCTTTTGAGCTAGCATTGTGATCCATAAAGATTGGCATACCCTGATTAGAGTACCATCATACCATGGAAATAATTGTGATGAGAAAACATATTAAAACAAACATCATTGGGTCTCTTCTAGAGACATAACAACACTTCAACCTAAAAAAACATCCAAGTAGAGTGAAAATCGACAACACGTAGAAGTTAACTGCCTAATAGGGAAATATTCCAAATGATTGAATCAAGGAGATAACGTTGACATATAAACTCGACCCATCCCTAGGGAGACTTAGCTAGAGGGAAAAACTAGAAAGGTGCTTAAGCGTTTCTACATAGTCACAATGGGGACACCACAACATTTGTACTCCCATGTATCACAATGGTTTGCCTTAGGTAGACTACCCAATATTAACCACCATACAAACACTAATTTGTAAGTTATTACACTAGTTTCCATATGTTGGTAAGGTGGTAAATATAACCCTTTTGTTGAGAGTTAATATACCAAATCTTATTAAATTGACCTTCCAAAAGTGGCTTGAAACATAGAAATTTATTGCCCATGGTAAGTTTGTATCTAGTGAATGGTATAGACTTACCCCACTTCTAGTCGCACAACTAGACACAAGGTGTTGGGAGTCCAAAATTAATAGTAAGTTCATTTAGGATGAGGCCTTAGATACACTATGGAATGAACTTATCACCATTGACTAGGTTAAATTTTTGTTTGAGATCAACCCAATATAGCCAAGAGTAGTCCATCTTGTCAAACACGTCATTGGCTATTTGAATACCCATTTTGAAAATATTGAAGGTTAAGGACTAGGAATTTTTGGCCAACAACTCACCTTCATATTTGACACGTGACAACCAAATGCAATTGTTATTGAAATTAAGGATTGTTTGAAGAGAAAGCTCTTTCTAAAAAATAAATCATTTTATAGCCTTCCAAGACTTATAGATGTCCAAGAGAACAAATGAACATGACATTTTACCTTGAGATTGTGTGAGAAGCAAGGTGTGAAAATTAACTCTATGTTATGCTTGCTTCCTAAGTGGAAGGTCCTTCTTGACCCAGTATTGCAAAAAGACTTTTGGCATGCCTCCTATCCTTTCTACAACATGAATTATACATTTAGCATATAGTAGTTGGCCCTGTAGGCATGTTTTGATAATACCTAGGCCTCAAAATTATTGGGGCATGCAACATAAGTCTCAATTGATTTTGTGGAATCCTTGCTTTCTACTAGTTTACGCATAGAGAAAATATTTGAGCACTTTCTCTGATATTTAATAGGTTGATTTAGAGGGAACCCAATAGGAATAATGATAGACATGGGTGGTTGCCATCACTTTGATGCAAATCTATAATTCACTGCTAGGGATAAAGGCTTGGTCATCTAGTTATCAATTTTCTTTTCCACTCCATTTATTATTTTATTTCAATTTGCAAGTTTATTTTAAATTGAATGGAAAGTAGGACTCAGTAAGCTCCAAGCTAGGTTTCTCAAGAGGTGGTATGAAATTCAAATCAAGTTGACTATTATCAAGGGGAACCCTAGGATAGCCTACAAAATTAAGGAGATTGACAAACTATTTAGGAGTAGCATTAAAATGTATAGAAAATATCATATTTTTGATGTTGACATGATTCCATGGACCTCTCCATGGTAAGGCCCCAAGACCTTACTTCCTTAATTTAATGTCATAGATACACTAACTAATATGAGAAACATGTTTATAACAATGGCAATAGCAAATAAAAGAAGTATAACATGAATTTGAACATTAATATATTGAAAAGTGTCTCTTTGAATGCCGAATTTGCCAAAGAATGTAGTAGTCTTTTTGCAGCAACAAGGATTTCCCTCCTTTGATGTCCAAAATGGGATTAAACCTCCTTGCCAACTAGGATCCTAACCGGCTTCCTAGCTCCAAGAAACCTTCAACTTATTGATCCTTTGTGCCCATGACTCTAAGAACAATAATGCACAATATCTATAAGAACTTGTTCCATGAAAATATTTCTTCCAGTAATTCCTCCATGAATTCTTCCACCTCTCAACAAACTCAACCTCTCCACAACTCCTAAAAAAAAGAACTCCCTCGACTCTCCTTCACTCTCTCTATTTATCAATTTTTTTCATGCATCTCTTCCAAGTCTCCCCAACCACCTTCATTTTTGGGCCATCAACCACCCATTCAAGATTTTAGGGAAAAATATATTAAACTAAAATAATGAATGGAATAACAATAAATAGGAAATAGGAAGTCTTTCTTTTCAAGCTAGCTTATAAATGAATTTGACATTTCTCCCCAAAATTTATGGCACCCCACCATACCTTTTTAATTCATCATATCAACAATCAATGAAAGTCAATAAGAATATCTAATGCTACTAGATATTTATATGTATTCAGTACACTCCCTACAATCATTAACCATTCATTCAGTAATTGTGCCGAGAAGGCACATTTCTATAGCCCAGGTGGAGGAGAAGTGTACATCTACCCAATAAAAAATAAGAATGCATGCATCAATCTGTTTTAGCATAGTGGAGCCCGTGTGGGGAGAGTGTTCGATTGTCCCATAAAATAAAATAAAATAAAAAAAGAATGCATACATTAGTGTGATGTAGCATAGTGGTGAGAGAGATGTGTGTTGTAGTTTAATGGTGAAAGGTTTGCAAATTGGATTCCTCTCGATGCTTTGTAGAACCAGAGTTAGATGGGTCTATATTGATTAATAGCACAATTAATTATACTAGTGTACATGCATAACGTACGTAGCTAGTGTCTACATACATGTTCGTGTATTAAATATAAGTATTATCACCACACATGAGTAAATCAAGATCTTAAACACACAAAACTAACCAAGTTGTTAAATAATTAACTCATAATATCCATAAATATTATAGTTTAATTCTTCATAAATAATAAACTAATTGAATAAATAACTTTGTTTTTGTATTTTTATTTTTCTAATTATTTCAGATTTCAAAAATAAAAATGTCAAATCAATATTTTAAATCAATGAGAATTCAAGACCTTCAAGCTAGTGTATGCATACCGATTTGTGTATTAATTATAAACATTATTGAGTAAAACAAGATCTTTAACGTACAAAAGTAACCAAATTGTTAAATAATGAACTCACAACATCTATAAATACTATAAATAATAAACTATTTAAAAAAGTAACTATGTTTTTATATTGTAATTTTTCTAATTATTTTGGATTTCAAAAATAAAAATGTCAAATCAATATTTTTAAATCGATAAAAATTAAAAAAAATACTTAAAAATTTATAATTTTGCTTTCCATACAATGTAAACTAATACAAACAATACTTTTTATAAAAAAACAAAGTCTAATAACAACCAACATCAACATATTAAAATTAGCAGCATCAACATATTAAAATAATATTAAAATTAGTTGAACTCCCATGTTATTCTATCTCGCACTTATAAGCTAAGAGGGTTATTAAATAGATAGAAGCAACTTTATAACTCAATTACATTACAACAAACATCAGCAACATAATCTCACTCAAATTTACGCCATTCAAACCCATGCATAGCATTTGAATAGTTGAAAATCAACATACATTTAAAAGTTAAAAAAAACAACATAAAGCTCACTTTAACCATATACATATTCTATTTAAGAACAAGGCACTCTTTGATAATTTTGGGCACTAAATATGGTTTGCAATGAAAGTCCATACAATGTACCATTTACAACTATAATATTCAAACAAAGTGTTTTGTTTACTAATGATGTACATCAATTCATAAAACAAAGATTGAAGTATCTTCTGAAACTTCAATTGATATACATCAATTCATAAAACAAAGATTGAAGTATATTCTTTTTCAAGGAGAAAAAAAGTTTCGTGCTATTTATTAGTTTGAATTAAAGAAATTACATTTACTTCTATTCTCGGGATAGTAAGTTTTTTTCATTTCTTTATCTTATTTCAAAATTTTATCTTTTATTCTTTGTCCAGTATATTATTCATAAATATAACAATATGTAGCTGTGATTGAAGAAGCAAATATCTATCCAAATTCTTATCATGTTGATCTTGTGAAAATCCTCACAACAGATCTAAGAGCTGATGTATACCTCACAAGAAAGAATTTAGGAATAAGATTAAGAGTGGTCACTGCATTAAGATGAACAACAGAATAATAATACAGTAGAACTCGAATAGAAGCAAAAATACTTCACACACACTAATTCATTAATCTCAAATGGACAAATAAATAATACAATGCATGAGGAATTAGAATAGCAAGGTGGCAATTCGAATTGGCCTTCATGGAGTGATCAAAAGATCACTGGAGTGTCATCGGAGCACAACTAGTAGTCTATCTCATCATCAGTGGAGTCATCAATGCTCAAGTAACTGTCAACCGTCAGTCAAACTGAGTCTAACTGAGTGTGGTAGGTGTAACTGAGTGTAACTGGCACATGGAGACACTAACTGAATGAAGGAGGCTCAGTGGAGGGTGCATGAGGAGCTAACTAAAGTCAGAATGAAAAGTCTAGTCACATTGGAGGTCCATCGGAGTGGTAAGGTCAGTTAAGAGTGAGTCAAGCCTAAAATCAAGGAGAGAACTAAGTTAACTAAAGACAACTGGACTGGTAGGTGAAGAAGGGCGCCTTTGTCAAGTGGATGGTGAGATGTGGTCGCATCACTGGCTAGGAGGGCTCAATCTGAGTGGAAATAAGCTCTCGAGAGCTGGAAGACTAGGGACTAGGTGTTGGAGGTATCAACCTGATGACTGGGCAGCATGCGGATGAATGCAAGACTGAAAATGCAAAGGATGAAAATGTTGGTAGGACTAGGATGGAGTATATGAATATCCTAACACCCCCCCTTAATCCATCCTGGGCCCTGGTAACTGAGACCAAAGGTCACCCAATACAATGAATAATAATAACAGTCAATAAACCGAGGAAATGGGGAAAACCTCATGGGAAAAAAACCCCCCCTCAAAATAGACTATAAGGCACACACAAAAATAAATGCTCCAAACTCAAGCAGGTGTGATGCTTGGTCATATGTCTGGAGGTATCTTCTTCTTGGGAAGAAGTGGATCATGCTAAGAAAGCATGTGCTTGTACTTGCTCTTCAGATCGAATGTGATGAGAACAAATCCAAAAGTATGAGGATGATCCTTGAACCTGTGATTCGAATCAGTTGAGGTAGGATCAAATATATGAATGTGTAGATAGTCTTTTGTCTTCTCCTTCGAACCATCATGGGTGAGATTATGCCAAAA
The DNA here is from genome assembly GCA_027924585.1 of Larix kaempferi. Lineage (NCBI taxonomy): Eukaryota > Viridiplantae > Streptophyta > Pinopsida > Pinales > Pinaceae > Larix > Larix kaempferi. Next base: position 6,003,890 of record BSBM01000438.1, read on the forward strand.
AGAACCATCACATGATTGCTTGAAATCCAAATCAGATTTAAGACTTGAACAATAGTTTCTTGAGATCTCCTTTGAACCAGCAAGGGTGAGATCAAAACCATCATATGAATGAGAAATTATCCCAAGTAGTGATTGCTTAAAATCCAAATTAGATCCAAGACTTGAATCATGGTTTCTTGAGATCTCCTTTGAACCATTAGAGGTGAGATCAAAACCAGTAAGTGCATGAGAAATTATCCCAAGCGAATGGCAATGGCCATCATCTTCAATAACCTTCTAAAAGCATGAAATAATGATTATATTGTAGTACATAAGAGGTGAGTGATCAAGGAGAGCGAATGCATTACCTCCAATGGCTGATTTTACCTCTGAAACATTCAATAGATCGTGATAAAAACCAACAGACTCTGGTGCACGAGAGGATTTAGGACCTTCTGCAATTTCTAGAGTGTGAGCTGGCACAGAATTCAAAATAGAAGAAATTTGGAGCATGAGTGTAGAATCTGCAAGTTCTTCTTCTTTGTGGACAACTTCAATATGAGATATGTCTGATATTGGTTCATGATCAATGAGATCATCAAGGAGGGCGAATGCATCACTTTGCTTGCTCTCGAAAGGGTTTGGACCAATCCCTTCATTCTGTCTACAAAATATTTCATCCAGATGGGCCCATAGCTCTTTTGGAGATTCAACGTCAATGTATTGGTGTACCATGCATCGAGGCATAGCAAACATCATGGTTGCACGGACATGGTCACCTTTATTTAACCAATCAATCTCTTCTTCAGAGGATTCGAACTCTCTTTCAAAACAATAATCAAAGAGACCATTTCTCTTCAAATGTGTTATCATCTTTGGTTTCCATTCATCATAGTTAAATGGAGAAAGAAGATCATAGTTGAATGGAGGAGGATAGATTTCTTCTGAATACAAAGAAGCTATAGAAGACCTGCAAAAACAATAGAAATATCTGCAACTGCTACTGCTGCAAAAGATGCAGAAATTGCTGCAACTGTTGCACTCGAAATCTTAATAATAACCTGCGAAAAAACTCTCAGGAATGGAGATAAACAATACTCTCAGCATGCTCTGATACCATGTGAAAATCCTCACAACAGATTTAAGAGTTGATGTATACCTCACAAGAAAGAATTTAGGAGTAAGATTAAGAGTGGTCAATGCAGTAAGATGAGCAAAAGAATAATAATACAGTAGATCTCGGATAGAAGCAAAAATACTTCACACACACTAATTCATTAATCACAAATGGACAAATAAATAATACAATGCATGAGGAATTCGAATGACAAGGTGGCAATTCGAATTGGCCTTCATGGAGTGATCAAAAGATCACTGGAGTGTCATCGGAGCACAACTAGTAGTCTATCTCATCATCAATGGAGTCATCAATGCTCAAGTAACTGTCAACCGCCAGTCAAACTGAGTCTAACTGAGTGTGGTAGGTGTAACTGAGTGTAACTGGCACATGGAGACACTAACTGAATGAAGGAGGCTCAGTGGAGGGCACATGAGGAGCTAACTGAAGTCAAAATGAGAAGTCTAGTCACACTGGAGGTCCATCGAAGTGGTAAGGTCAGTTAAGAGTGAGTCAAGCCTAAAATCAAGGAGAGAACTCAGTTCACTGAAGACAACTGGACTAGTAGGTGAAGAAGGGCGCCTTTGTCAAGTGGATGGTGAGATGTGGGCGCATCATTGGCTAGGAGGGATCAATCTTAGTGGAAATAAGCTCCCGAGTGCTGGAAGACTAGGGACTAGGTGCTGGAGGTATCAACCTGAAGACTGGGCAGTATGCAAGACTGAAAATGAAAAGGATGAAACTACTGGTAGGAATAGGATGGAGTATAGGAATATCCTAACACGACCCCTTAATCCATCCTAGGCTCTGGTAACTGAGACCAATGGTCACCCAATACAATGAATAATAATAACAGTCAATAAACCGAGGAAATTGGGAAAACCCCATGGGAAAATACTCCCCCTCAAAATAGACTGTAAGGCACACACAAAAATAAATGCTCCAAACTCAAGCAGGTGTGATGCTTGGTCATATGTCTAGAGGTTTCTTCTTCTTGGGAAGAAGTGGATCATGCTCAGAAAGCATGTGCTTGTACTTGCTCTTCAGATCGAATGTGATGAGAACAAATCAAAAAGTATGAGGATGATCCTTGAACCTGTGATTCGAATCAGTTGAGGTAGGATCAAATATATGAATGTGCAGATAGTCTTTTGTCTTCTCCTTCGAACCATCAAGGGTGAGATTATGCCAAAAAGAACCGTCATATGATTGCTTGAAATCCAAATCAGATTTAAGACTTGAAGAATAGTTTCTTGAGATCTCCTTTGAACCAGCTAGGGTGAGATCAGAACCATCATATGCATGAGAAATTATCCCAACTAGTGATTGCTTGGAATCCAAATTAGATCCAAGACTTGAATCATGGTTTCTTGAGATCTCCTTTGAACCATTAGAGGTGAGATCAAAACCAGTAAGTGCATGAGAAATTATCCCAAGCGAATGGCAATGGCCATCATCTTCAATAACCTTCTGAAAGCATGAAATAATGATCATATTGTAGTAAATAAGAGGTGAGTGATCAAGGAGAGTGAATGCATTACCTCCAATGGCTGATTTGACTCTGAAACATTCAATAGATCGTGATAAAAACCAACAGACTCTAGTGCAAGAGAAGATTTAGGACCTTCTGCAATTTCTAGAGTGTGAGCTGGCACAGAATTCGAAATAGAAGAAATTTGGAGCATGAGTGTAGAACCTACAAGTTCTTCTTCTTTGTGGACAACTTCAATATGAGATATGTTTGATACTGGTTCATGATCAATGAGATCATCAAGGAGGGCGAATGCATCACTTTGCTTGCTCTTGAAAGGGTTTGGACCAATCCCTTCATTCTGTCTGCAAAATATTTCATCCAGATGGGCCCATAGCTCTTTTGGAGATTCAACATCAATGTATTGGTGTACCATACATCGAGGCATAACAAACATCATGGTTGCACTTTCATGGTCACCTTTATTTAACCAATCAATCTCTTCTTCAGAGGATTCGAACTCTCTTTCAAAACAATAATCAAATAGACCATTTCTTTTCAAATGTGTTATCATCTTTGGTTTCCATTCATCATAGTTGAATGGAGAAAGAAGATCATAGTTGAATGGAGGAGGATAGATTTCTTCTGAATACATGGAAGCTATAGAAGACCTGCAAAAACAATAGAAATATCTGCAACTGCTACTGCTACAAAAGATGCAGAAACTGCTGCACTCGAAATCTTGATAATAACCTGCAAAAAAATCTCAGGAATGGAGATAAACAATGCTCTCAACATGCTCTAATACCATGTGAAAATCCTCACAACAGATCTAAGAGTTGATGTATACCTCACAAGAAAGAATTTGGGAATAAGATTAAGAGTGGTCAATGCAATAAGATGAGCAACAGAATAATAATACAGTAGATATCGGATAGAAGCAAAAATACTTCACACACACTAATTCATTAATCACAAATGGACAAAGAAATAATACAATGCATGAGGAATTCGAATGACAAGGTGGCAATTCGAATTGGCCTTCATGCAGTGATCAAAAGATCACTGGAGTGTCATCGGAGCACAACTAGTAGTCTATCTCATCATCAGTGTAGTCATCAATACTCAAGTAACTGTCAACCGTCAATCAAATTGATTCTAATTGAGTGTGGTAGGTGTAGCTGAGTGTAACTGGAACATGGAGACACTAACTGAATGAAGGAGGCTCAGTGGAGGGCGCATGAGGAGCTAACTAAAGTCAAAATGAGAAGTCTAGTCACACTGGAGGTTCATCGGAGTGGTAAGGTCAGTTAAGAGTGAGTCAAGCCTAAAATCAAGGAGAGAACTCAGTTAACTGAAGACAACTGGATTGGTAGGTGAAGAAGGGCGCCTTTGTCAAGTGGATGGTGAGATGTGGGCGCATCATTGGCTAGGAGGGCTCAATCTGAGTGGAAATAAGCTCCCGAGTGCTGGAAGACTAGGGACTAGGTGCTGGAGGTATCAACATGATGACTGGGCAGCATGCAAGACTGAAAATGCAAAGGATGAAAATGCTGGTAGGACTAGGATGGAGTATAGGAATATCCTAACACCACCCCTTAATCCATCCTGGGCTCTGGTAACTGAGACCAATGGTCACCCAATACAATGAATAATAATAACAGTCAATAAACCGAGGAAATTGGGAAAACCCCATGGGAAAAATACCCCCCCTCAAAATAGACTGTAAGGCACAGACAAAAATAAATGCTCCAAAATCAAGCAGGTGTGATGCTTGGTCATATGTCTGGAGGTATCTTCTTCTTGGGAAGAAGTGGATCATGCTCAGAAAGCATGTGCTTGTACTTGCTCTTCAGATCGAATGTGATGAGAACAAATCCAAAAGTATGAGGATGATCCTTGAACCTGTGATTCGAATCAGTTGAGGTAGGATCAAATATATGAATGTGCAGATAGTCTTTTGTCTTCTTCTTCGAACCATCATGGGTGAGATTATGCCAAAAAGAACCATCACATGATTGCTTGAAATCCAAATCAGATTTAAGACTTGAAGAATAGTTTCTTGAGATCTCCTTTGAACCAGCAAGGGTGAGATCAAAACCATCATATGAATGAGAAATTATCCCAAGTAGTGATTGCTTAGGATCCAAATTAGATCCAAGACTTGAATCATGGTTTCTTGAGATCTCCTTTGACCCATTAGAGGTGAGATCAAAACCAGTAAGTGCATGAGAAATTATCCCAAGCGAATGGCAATGGCCATCATCTTCAATAACCTTTTGAAAGCATGAAATAATGATCATATTGTAGTACATAAGAGGTGAGTGATCAAGGAAAGCAAATGCATTACCTCCAATGGCTGATTTGACCTCCGAAACATTCAGTAGATTGTGATAAAAACCAACAAACTCTAGTGCAAGAGAGGATTTAGGACCTTCTGCAATTTCTAGAGTGTGAGCTGGCACATAATTCGAAATAGAAGAAATTTGGAGCATGAGTGTAGAATCTACAAGTTCTTCTTCTTTGTGGACAAATTCAATATGAGATATGTTTGATACTGGTTCATGATCAATGAGATCATCAAGGAGGGCGAATGCATCACTTTGCTTTCTCTCGAAAGGGTTTGGACCAATCCCTTCATTCTGTCTGCAAAATATTTCATCCAGATGGGTCCATAGCTCTTTTGGAGATTCAACATCAATGTATTGGTGTACCATGCATCGAGGCATAGCAAACATCATGGTTGCACAAACATGGTCACCTTTATTTAACCAATCAATCTCTTCTTCAGAGGATTCGAACTCTCTTTCAAAACAATAATCAAAGAGACCATTTCTCTTCAAATGTGCTATCATCTTTGGTTTCCATTCATCATAGTTGAATGGAGAAAGAAGATCATAGTTGAATGGAGGAGGATAGATTTCTTCTGAATACATGGAAGCTGTAGAAGACCTGCAAAAACAATAGAAATATCTGCAACTGCTACTGCTGCAAAAGATGCAGAAACTGCTGCACTCGAAATCTTGAGAATAACTTGCAAAAAACTCTCAGGAATGGAGATAAACAATGCTCTCAACATGCTCTGATACCATGTGAAAATCCTCACAACAGATCTAAGAGCTGATGTATACCTCACAAGAAAGAATTTAGGAATAAGATTAAGAGTGGTCAATGCAGTAAGATGAGCAACGGAATAATAATACAGTAGAACTCGGATAGAAGCAAAAATACTTCACACACACTAATTCATTAATCACAAATGGACAAATAAATAATACAATGCATGAGGAATTCGAATGGCAAGGTGGCAATTCAAATTGGCCTTCATGGAGTGATCAAAAGATCACTGTAGTGTCATCAGAGCACAACTAGTAATCTATCTCATCATCAGTGGAGTCATCAATGCTCAAGTAACTGTCAACCGTCAGTCAAACTGAGTCTAACTGAGTGTGGTAGGTGTAACTGGCACATGGAGACACTAACTGAATGAAGGAGGTTTAGTGGAGGGCGCATGAGGAGCTAACTGAAGTCAAAATGAGTAGTCTAGTCACATTGGAGGTCCATCGGAGTGGTAAGGTTAGTTAAGAGTGGTAAGGTTAGCTAAAATCAAGGACATAACTTAGTTAACTAAAGACAACTGGACTGGTAGGTGAAGAAGGGTGCCTTTGTCAAGTGGATGGTGAGATGTGGGCGCATCACTGGCTAGGAGGGCTCAATCTTAGTGGAAATAAGCTCCCGGGTGCTGGAAGAATAGGGACTAGGTGCTGGAGGTATCAACCTGATGACTGGGCAGCATGCGGATGCATACTGCATGCAGGAATGCATGCAAAACTGAAAATGCAAAGGATGAAAATGTTGGTAGGACTAGGATGGAGTATACGAATATCCTAACAGATCTTAGTCTATCTTATAATAAATAGTAGTGTTCAATATAGCCTAATATGACTCTCTGCACATATGTTATGGTTTTGATATTCCATTATATTAGCCCACCCTTCTTCTAATGTCAATCGTTTCTTGGATAATGAGTCTGCTTTCCTGTTATTTGAGCAATATGTGAGAAAGTGATATATTCAAAATAAAGGAGAGAATATCGAACACGCTGCTGCCAATGCTGTAAAATTGGAATGTGTAGTCCATGTTTATCTTGTAGCCATTCAATAATGGCGCTAGAGTCTCCCAGGAGTTGTAGCTGTTTCTGATTCTTCATAATGGAAAGTGATATTAGGCCCCAACTAGCAAGTAGTTCGGCTCGAGTGTTACTTCCCAAACCACAGCCCAAGCTCATCCAAAATAATGATCCTGGGCTATCAACAGTGTACATCCAAAACCGCATCTGCCCTACTATATTGCACCATCGAAATAGCCAAGAGGTAGTGTCGACGGGACCTACTGGAACATTCTGGGCATAGAAATTGGCCCCAGTCTTCTCCCAGAGAAATAAGAGACATAGTGAGATTAAAGTATCTACATACTCAGGTTTCCAGTTTCGTCAATACTATGCATGCGTAGGTGGTCTCAACCAACAACGGTGAATACCGACTCCAAAACAAAGGGTGGGTTTCTCCATTCAACCTTGAGTTTATCATTTGATCTAGGGAAGAGTGAAACCAGTATAGAGCTCCCTATTCTATACAATCTACCAAATACAAACAAAATCTTGAAGAGCCACCATTTAAATATCATAATTCAAGCAAACATACCAATTGGTGGTTTTTTTTGGAAAAATCACTTAGGAAGAGTTTCATTTCACCAATTCGTTCACACTACAAACATTCACTATGAGAAGGCTCATAGGTTTCAAGCTTGGAAAATGGAACTCACCTCAAGTTGTAGCTCATCCAAACCAATAAAATATCAATAGCCCTCAAGATCCAGATCCCATGATACACTCACCACTAACATTGTTGTTTCTAAACCCAACTGATATAGTTTTGAGCCAATAAAATATTAATAGCTCTCAAGATCCAAATCCCTTGATACACTAACCACTAACATTGTTCTTTCTAAACCCAATTGATATAGTTTTAAGTCAAGGAAAAGTAGTTACATGCTAGACTGTGTAGTGCAAACGGTACCTTATGGTGGTTAAGTCCTCATAGGTTTCGAGGTCTATTTCGGGGTGGCCTTGGCAGACCCTTGATTCCTAGGGTGGAATATTAAGGTCCAAGTAAAAATTAAAAAAGAAAGAAAGAAAGTTGCATGCCATATAGGTATGGGTTGAGGCCAAATGAAACATTGAGGCAAACCAAACACTACAAAATGAGTAACTCACACAATGAGTAAACCTTCCTTTCCTTTCCTTTCCTGTGTCCAAATCCTGATTGGATTAGATCAAAGACTAAGATTTAACCCTAATCCCATCAACAACAATAATGGTGTTTTTCCTTATTCAAAGTAGTTGATCAAAGAATACTATTTAACCCTAATCCCATCAACAACAATAATGGTGTTATTTCCTTATTCAAAGTACCGTCGTGTTCCTTTATTTGAACTTGAAATCTAAATAAGGTTATCTCGGATTAGGGGGCATGATCACATCAAAACCACATTGTAATACCCCCAGTTTTGACTTGGGATGTATTTAATCAAAATTATGTAAATTATGTAAAAATGCTAGTATGGATTCCTAGTGTGGAGCTCAAGGCCAAGGACTGACTAGTGAATCGCTAGGCATGTATGATGTATAAATTTTTATTTCAACTATATGGTTGGATTATCATGCCAATTTCAAAATGCATGTAAATATTATGCTAGAAAATAAATAAAATGGTCCAAAATGGTTGTGTAAAGGGCACTAGAGGCGCTATGATTCCACCGGAGGGGAAGAGGAAAGGGGGGCTATGGGAAACCAAATCCTTTGTTTACATGTGTTAACCTTAGAACTCATCCAAATTCTGCCATGGGCCTTAAATGAGCCACTTACCTTCTCTTGACGATTAAACCCAATCATTGAATGCATGTGTGAGGTTGGTGGGAAAAGTCACTTCATAAAGTTATTGATGCATAGGGGTTGTGACAGTTATGTCAGCTACCAGTAGTCCTTTCTTCTATGGTCAGAAGCTATGTCAATTGTCTTTTCACCATTATCTCATAACCCTTTGAGTCAACACTCATTCTGTCACTCTCTCAAGCAGATTTTCACACTACGTAGAGTTTACATATTGTTGTTCATGACCATTACCAAATGATTTTTAACCTAGAAATTCTAATTTGGAGATGGAGTTGCATATTTGAAGGGAAAATAGATGGTTGTAGGTGAGCATAGAGGTCATGCAAACTAGGAACCCTTACCCATTGAGTTCTACTACTTTTGGATGTTTGAGAAGCCATGAATTAATGTTGCAGGAGGTTCTCCAATAGCATACAATAAATTGGACTCTTACTGCATACATTGGTAAGCATTGTAAATGTTGGATTTCCTAAGGGAATTGTGGATCAATGAAGGGAAATGCCTTCCTTGTGTTGTGTGGGGCAGTTAGAGGGAGTTCCATGGCTGTGATGGCTTAGTAAGATCCTTGTAGAGCTCTAGATGGGATTTTGGTTAAGCATAGTGAGCATAATGGGTTGTGGGATGAGAGAGTGAGAGAGAGATAGAGAGAGAGAGAGAATCCTGTAGGTGTTTCCTTCGCTCTAATGGCCTCATAGTCTAGCTTGGGGGTGGCCTCTCAACATAAAGGGTATATGCTAGATAAAATACCTACGGTTGGGTGGAAAATCACTCACACACAGGCAATTGCTTGGATCGTCTTTGTTTAAAGATGATGTGCAATGCTTTTATTTATATGCCTGTGTTAAATATGCTTGTAATTGCATGCATTAAATGTGTGGATTTATTTTATTTCCAATGTGTATTTTTATTATGCATCTGCACACGCAATTTTCAATAAGATGAATTCGTAATATGGATATGGGACAAAATTTAGAGACCTCGATTTAGTTAATGTCCCCTACACTGGTTGGATTGGGTGAAGGGGACGTTACACACATACACGTTCAAATACCAATATTCATTGGTTAATTATCCAACACCATGGCTTAACCAATTAAATATGAGTGCCAATTTCAGGGTGATCTAAGCTTAATTCTTCATATGGTATGAAATAAGGTTTGAGATTATACCATTCGAATATATGTAATTTTTAGTACATACTCATGGTTCCAAAGGTGGTAAGAGAACTAATCAGGAAAATGAAACCTCCATTAAACTTCTTTTTTTTCTATACCAACTAGGACTTCCATATTAACCAACTAGGATGTACATTGAGCAACCTCAAGGCTTTTAGATGCACGTGATAGATTCTCATGTGGTAGGTTGAAGAAGGCATTATACTGACTCAAGCAGAGAATGAGGGCATGGTACTTGAGGATTGATGGGTGTCTATTAGCTATGGGCTTCATCAAGAGCGAGGTGGATCCCAGCTTGTATTTTACACTTGTTGGCGATGATCTACTCATCTTGGTATTTTATGTAGATCACTTGTTCCTTACTGGGGCAGAGAAGTTCATTGAGATGTGAAAGCATGATCTAGCTTCGCAGTTCGAGTTGAAGGACGTCGGCATGATGCACTACTTTTTGGTATTGGAGGTGTGGCAACAAACATGTGAGATTTTCTTGTGACAAGGAAAATATGCAGTTGATATTCTAAAGAGATCCGAGATGGTGGATTGCAGGCCTATGTCTACACCTATGATCACCTATCTAAAGAAGTTGGTTGCTTTTGAGTCAAAGTTGGTGGATCCTACATTGTACAGGAAACCGATTGGGTCCTTGATGTATTTGGTCAACACTCAGCCATATATATACTTTGCTATGAATACCCTGAGCCAGTTTATGGTGGGACCGAAAAGGGTGCATTGGGTTGTAGCGAAGCATGTGCTCACATATCTACGAGGTATAGTGGAGTATGGACTGAGGTATGTCAAGGGTGGTGGAGTGCAGTTATAGGGATATATAGACTTAGACTAGGGGTGCAGTGGACAGGAAAAGCACCTCGAGGTGTTGCTTTAGCTTGGAATTAATAATGATTTCATCGTTTAGTAGGAAGCAAACATCAATGGCATTTATTTTAGGAGATGCAGGGTACATGACAAAACGAGTTTGGCGAGTTGTGAAGCCATTTGACTTTGCAAGATGCTCACATGATTATTTGGTTAGAAGTTGGAGCCCACAATGATCTACTATGACAATCAGAGTTGCATAAAACTCTCGAAAAATTCAGTATTTCATGATAGGCCCAAACACATAGAAATCATATATCACTTCATTAGAGACAAAGTTTAGAGGGGAGCAAAGAAGCTTCATTATATTTTTACAGATTAACAGGTTGTAGGTATTTTCACCCAGGCTTTGATGATGTGCCCACTCGCTCTCTCACACCAGATCCGAACCATTGGAAGGAGGACGGAGATGAGGAAATGAATGAAGATGAGAATGAAAAAAAAGGATATAAAGGAAAAAGAAGGCAACGAAGGTTCGAACCATTTGGAGGGAGGACGGAGATAAATAAATGAAGATGAGAAAGAAGAAAGGATATGAAGGAAAAAGGAATGAAGATGAGAAAGAGGAAAGGATCTGAAGAAAAAGGAGACAACAAAGATAAAGGAAGAGGAGGGAGAAGGTACGATTAAGGAAAGAGGAAGAGAGGAATAATGAAAGCTACGACAAAGAATCCAAGCTGGTTAGCAGAAAATACAGATAAATATTATTGTGAAAATTGGTGAATTTTTAGTGTAGGTAAGCACAGCTCAGACTGAGATCAGCAGACATAGAATTTGGAATAAGAAGAACGGGAACCCAGCCACATTTACGTTTCTGAATGACCATTAAGCATTGCTAATGCAATTTTTGTAAAATTTATGAAGTTCAATGAAAGGCAAATTGAACCAAGCATGAATCTCCCCTCTGTCCGTGTTTAAGTTTTTGGTGTCAGAGTGTTTGATTTCTTGCACATAAGAGCTGTGGCCTCTGTAAGAGTGAGTGTTTGAATTTAAATTGCTGCGGTCCCCTTTGCATCAGCTTCGGATTCCAAAGCTCGCGCTATCCTCCCAACTCCATGAATCCTTTTGAATACTCGTATGAAAGCGAGCAAAACTGTGGCAAACTCTGATTACCTGAACCAGCGTTTTCAGCTTTGTCAAACGTCATCTCTGCCTCAAACTCCATTAAACGCTCCAGTTTCTGTCTGCAGGAATCCTCAGGCGGACTCAACTTTTGCTTCTTGTTTGCCTCCCCCATATTCATTATCCTGATTCTATGCAAGCTATTGTTTGGAATCAGAAAAACAAGCAAGTCCCCACCTAACAGATGATGGCGAATTCCTAAACATGCCTGTAGAGAGCTGGCTTGTGTTGGTGAATCTTCGCAAGCATTTTTATTAAGAATATGAGCATGGAGCTACAAGGCAGGCTAGGAATGAAAAAATATACCTTCTCTTCACGAAAATGGGCAGATCGGTCACTCTGATCTTCTTCACGACCTTTGTCAATCAATGGTTCTTCCTACCATACAAAGACAGGAACAGGAATTCAATTTTTGGAAGTTTGATTGACTTTTGTGGGACCCTACTAATTGAAAATGTCTGCCCCTTGGATGGGAAAGGTCAAAAATGTCAAATCATTTCGTTAGACTACTCCCTTCCCAACTTTTAAGTTCTTTAAATCACCAATATTCTGCATTATATGTTGGAATATCTGAAATCTCACTGGAGTCAAACTTTTTCTCTAAGCATACTGTGACTACAAAATTCTTCAAGAACTGTGGTAGATGCGATCATTCTATATCTACAACCAGAGTAGGCGTCTTCTTGTCAGGCCTAAAAGCTCTTATTAAGTCACTAATATTCTGCATCATATGTAACCAGTGAATTCACCAGTGTAACCAGTGAATTTAATTTTTTGAAATTTGATTGACTTTTGTGGGACCCTACTAAATGAAAATGTCTGCCCATTGGGATGGGAAAGGTAAAAAATGTCGAATCATTTCGTTAGACTACTCCCTTCCCAACTTTTAAGTTCTTTAAATCACCAATATTCTGCATTATATGTTGGAATATCTGAAATCTCACTCGAGTCCAAACTTTTTCTCTAAACATACTGTGACTACAAAAATCTTCAAAAAGTGTGGCAGATGTGATCATTCTATATCTACAACCAAAGTAGGCATCTTCTTGTTAGGCCTAAAAGCTCTTATTTGGTCACCAATATTCTGCATCATATGTCGGAATATCTGAAATCTCACTCAAGGATCCTAACTTTTTCTGTAACATATCATGACCTCAAACCTTCTTCAAAACTGTTGCAGATGTGATCTGTCTTTCAAGCTTTCCCAATTTTTAGGGTTTTCGAGTTGCACCAATATTCTGCATCATCTATTAGACTATCTGAAATCTCATTCAAGAGCATTGTAGTATAATTCAAATTAGGTAACCAAAAACCTAAATCAATGATTTAAACATTTTTTTTTTAAATTTTCAAAAATTTAAAAATATAGATATAACATTCAATATTTTTTTGTGGCAACATTCATTTTCATTAAAAACAATAAAATAAATTTCTAGAATATTACCTAATTGGTTATCAAATTTTATGTCAACCATAAAAATAAATCTAATATAAAAACTTAAAAACTAATACAAATATAAATTATAAAAAACTAACATAAATTATAAAATTAAAAACTAACCCAAATATAAATTATAAAAAATTAACTTTAAAAATTAACATGTAAAAACTAACCCAAATATAAATTATAAAAAATTAACTTTAAAAACTAACATAAGTACATGTGATACCCTAAATATAAATTATAAAAACCTGAGACTCCGCCCAAATTGAAAAATATATATAACTCTTAAGCGGAAGGAGCCACGGTACACTGTGCAGTCAAGGTTGCAGGAAAATTTAAAAGTTTCAAAAATTAAAACCCGTAATCTTATCTGCCGTCTTCATTCAGCACTGTTCAATTTTCTCTGTTCAAGATCCAAAATTAATTGTGAATTCCGAGCTTGAAATTTGAATCATAGAGATGTTAGAACTGTATGTATATGGATATCCATATAGATATGGTACAGTCAACTGTATCGTACTATATCGAATTTTTATCGATTTTCAAATTACTTTTGAATTTCCATATACAATGGCTTGAATATGCAAAACAACTTTATGAGCAAGATCCTAAGGTTGACCCCCCCTTGGTCAACACCGCTACTAAGCTTTTCACCATGCAAGAGGTCGAGGTGGGTATTAAGAAGTTGGGTGTTGGAAAGGCAAAGGATTAGTTGAACTCCAAGCAGTATCTAATGTGGGGTTCGAAAACTCTTGCGCCTCACATCACGAGGATTTTCAACAACATCATTCAGCAGGGGTTCCCTACAGATTGGACAACTAGCCTAGCAATACCTCTTTTCAAGAGTGGCGATCCCAATAATCTCTCCAATTACAGGGCCATAATGATAAATCCCCTGTTTGCAAAGCTATTCGGAAGTATGCTAGAAAACAAAATTAGCAAGTGGGCGGAAGAAAGAGGTAAGCGTGCTAAAGGACAAGCAGGTCTCAGACCCAAACACTCCACGGTTGATCACGGTATAACATTAAGACACATCATTGAGAAAGTGTGGGAGAATAAAGAGGAAGCCTTTAGTTGCTTTGTCAATTTCAAAAAAGCTTTTGACATAGTCCCTAGGGATAAGCTCTGGCATGGAATGGAAGAACTTGGGGTTCCTATGCATCTTAGAGCAGCTGTCCATAGATTATACGAGGAGGTTAAAGTCAAAATCAGAACATCAGCTGGGATCTCTGAAAGTTTCAGGAGCAATATTGGGGTCAAGCAAGGGTGCCCATTGTCCCCTACCCTGTTTGGGCTATATATTGACAAATTTGAAGAGTGGCTAAACCTACAGGACGGGGAAGGTCCTCTTCTGGGCGAGTTTGTGATAAGGCTTCTTTTGTATGCAAATGACCTTATTTTGATTGCTAAATCTGCTCTTGGCTTGCAAGAGGACTTACTTTTCCTTGAGCACTTCTATAGAGCAGTGGAGATGCAAGTTAACACTAGCAAGATAAAAGTGGTAGTTTTCTCTAGCAAGAGAAAACATAACCAACACAAGTTCTACTTTGAAGGCAACACTCTTGAAGAAGTGGTAGATTACAAATATCTTGGGATTGACTTCAACAAAAATTTAAGCAGGGAAGGTTGCAGAAAGAAAAGAACTTTGGGAGGTTGGAAAGCATTTTACGCCTTTCAAAATAAATGCAAAGAAGCAGAGCTATGGGATTGGAAGACTACGCAAACTCTTTTTGGGCTATTAGTGATCCCAGTTGTTCTATACGGGTGTGAAGTGTGGGCCAGCAGTACCTCTGACTTACAGTGGCAACAAATTGAGATGATTAAAAAACGCTTGATAACCAACAAGTTCAAAATTAAAAGCTCAGTCCCCCTATGATATCATGCTTAGTGAAGTGGAAGCAGCCCCTGTTGAAGCAATTGCTATGGTGCGGCGCATAAGATATCTTAAAAAGATTGAGCAAATGGAAGACGACAGATGGCCCAAGGTGGCCTTCAATGACACATTATGCAAAAGAAAGAAGACTTGGATGCGGCAAAACAATAAATGGCTTAGTAAATGGGATATTTACCTGAACACATGCCCTACAAACAATAAAGAGATAAAGGCCTTTGTTATCAACAAGTTCCACAAGCAAGTTTGGGGCACAAGGCTAGGGAGAAAGAAAAAGTACTATATTGAAGAGTTCAATCCCACCTACAACCATCATCAAAAAGATTATATAGGGGCTAATATATCATGGATGACCAAAATGCTTATTGCTCAATTAAGAACCAATTCCCACCAACTACCTTGTGAGACAGGGCGCTAGAAAAGACCAAAGGAAGCTTGGGAAGAGAGAGTGTGTACTTTTTGCACCTCAAGAATAGTGGAAACAGAAAAACAGTTCATTTTAGAGTGTGAGGCCTTCAAAGACAGCAGATACAGCTATGTGAATATCTTGGCAACTAGTTCTTGGGATAATTTATTCAGTAAAGGGACCGTGGTGAAACTGGAGGAGCTCATCATCAAGCTAAACAGAAAAAGGGTGGAAATGCAAAAGTCAATGGGCAAAATAGTCTGTCCCATAAGCTATCTTTAGCCTCGCGGACGTTAAAATTTCTTTCTTTCTTTCTATAGAAAAGTCCAATACAACAAAATTATGCTACTATACTCGAGTCCAAACTTTTTCTCCATCATGCCATGACTACATGGCTACAGCATGACTACAGCCTTGTTGAAAGACTCTTGCAGATGTAATCCATATCACATCTACTTAAGATTAGCTACAATTTTCTCTCAAGCCTTCTCGTCTTCAAGTTTTTTCAAGTCACATCAATATTATGCATCATATGCTGGACCATTTGACATCTAACTCGAGTCAAACATTTTCTCTAACATATCATTAATGATTAAATTTTAGTAAAACTAATCTGAAATTCTAAAACCAGTAATTTAACAGAAAATAGAATATTGATCGTATTTAACATGCAAAATAAACAATTTATTCTTATTAAATCAAAATGCAGTATATATCTCACATTCACTGTTTCTATTCAGTTAGAGATAAAGACTTCCTTCATTTAAATGGTATGATAGAGAAAACCTTTTGATTCTTGATCCTCATCATCTCTACAACCAAAGTAAGCATATTCTTGTTAGGACTAAGCTCTGCGATTAGCTGCAGTTTTCTCTCAAGCCCTCCCATTTTTAAAATTTTCAAGTCCCACCACTGCTAGACCCATCTGAAACCTCACTCAAGAGTCGAAAACTGATAGCTCTATCATATCATTAATGATAGAATTTTAGGAAAACTGATATGAAATTCGAAAACCGGTCATTTGACAGAAAATAGAATCTTGAACATAACACACAAATATAACTCATGTCTTCTTATTAAATGCAGTATAAAGCTCACATACCCTGTATTCCCCATTTAAATGGAATAAATCTACAAGGAGCACCTTCACTTAAGATGAAAAGAATAGTATATTACGATTATCAATTAAATACAATATAAATAGCTTTCTACAGAGGATTTCATACAATATCTTCAACCTCATACTTTCCTTCAGAAATGATGAAGAAAAAATTGATATGCCCATCAAAATAATGGACAAAGTATGCCTGCTGTCAAATAACCCATAAAAATAATGGACAGAGTATGGATGCTGTCACGAACCCTCTACTATATAGATGTTCCTTGATCTCAACATATGTTGAAACCTCCATACCATGCCTTCCGAGTGAAACACTGATCTATGCAATGCCTTCAACACACGGTATGAAACTCCCAAGCCACAGTGAGAATGTAGGTGCTGAATAATGATGGCGTTAAGTTTCAGCCCCGAGCTTCAGCAGCTCAAGATCAAAATCAGAATCTGCAAAACTTTTGAATTTCCTTTCTAGTTTGAGGCAATTCTCTTGTATGTTTTTTTTTTTAATCTCACAGCACTGAAAAAGAACTAAAAGGTAATTAAAGCTATTGGACTTGAAAAGGGCAGATGACGTGCTTCATATTTCAATTTGTGTATTGGGAAGCAAGATTGACTGTCCTATCGGGGATTGTAAAATATATAAGAATAGAAACAGCAAGGGATGTTCTTCTGCACGAACAAGAATTTTGAATTGGGTGATTGGAAGGAAAAAAATCTGAATGGACTAGGAGCAAAAGAATAGTAATGAATTTTGAATTAATTTACAGGGCTAATCTAGGTTTGGAAAGAAAACGTATGCCAGCATTGAGCCAAGGGGGACGGCTAAAATATGCAAGATCTAGGACCAATAATACCTCTGTTATAGACATGGGCATCAATCAAATCCTTCATCACACTGCTCTTCATCTGTTTCCCATACAGTCCTTTACAAATCCGGATAGCCCGATCCATGGCCTTTCTGTATGGGCTCAGCCCCTTGTTCACCTTCAATTTATCCACCACAGTGGCAGCAGCACCGAGGGCAGTCTCATCCCCAGGCAATGCGCAAGCAACAGCATCAATAACACTCTCAATAGAAGGCATCTGCCTACTCCATCTCTTCAGCAACACAGGAGACCTAAACATGGGCCAATAAACCTTGGCAAACGAAGCACGAATCAGCTGCCTATCATTGGCTTTAACTCTCCTCTGTAATTGTGTAAGCTTCTGCTCCAACTTCAGGGCCAATTTAGTCATCTCCATCTCTCCACCATTCTTATTAATCCTCCCAAACTCGCTCTCGATGCCCCTCAAATCCTCCTCCAGAGACTGCTCCAATTCACACCGGTGGCATCGACACACAAATGACCATGTCTTGCAGAGCTCTCTCCTTGTCCCCAATGGAAGCAGCACATCAAAATAAGCAAAGGTTACCTCTTCCCCTGCCTTGAGATCCCTCGCAGCATGGATTAACACACTATCCCCAACATGCAACCGCCCCGCATTAGGACTACAAGAATGATTCACAAAAGCGGGCAGTACCCACAGCCCTATGCATTCATTCTCATTAGAATAATACAATTCATGCCCCAGCTTCTTAACCCCACAGCCCTTGTCAGTAAGTGTGTTGATGTCTGCAATCCCCAAAATCCTCTTCAGATCCACCGGCTCACATGGACACTCAAACCCTAACGCTGTATTGGCCTTAAACAGCGCTATATCCGGAACCCCAAGATCTTTTTTTCTATTCTCGTCATCACTCTCTGCCAAAGTATAGATTTTCCTTAAAACCCTACTGGATCGCCTTGCAACCCTCTCAATCTCAGTCACAAGGTCTTTCCATATAACCATCCTTGTATTTTCCTCAAATTTCTCTGGCAAAATAGCCCTAGCTATGGCAACAGGCTTGCAAACTGCCAAGAGCATACCAGCTTCAACGTCTCTGGTCACAAACAGCCCCCGTTCACCAGGACCCACGTTGGAGGATCGAATCTCGACGGGACCCACATACTCCGCACATTCAGGAGGTCGCCCCGAGAACCCATTTGAAATCCATTCTGATAAATCGAAGGTCCCGTTTCTCGCCTGCGATTCGAACCTGCGACTCCTTTTCAAGGACTCCATGAATTCTGGGGTGTTGGGCTGGTGTTCAAGTGCTGATTGGAAGCATTCGGAAGCTTGTGAATACAGATTAAGCTCCAGCAGAATTCTCCCCTTGCAATACAGGCTCTTGGGGTGGGCTGGATCTGCCTCCAGTGCCCTGTTCACGTCTCGAATTGCATTCTCTAAGTCTCGCAGCCGGATCCGAGCCTCCGCCCTGTTGGACAGGGCTACACATAGTGATTTCTTGAGCTCCGCGTGCGTCTCACAGTGGTCGATGTATTCCGAATAGAGTCGTATGGCTTCAGACCATTCTTCTCGTAGGAGTGACTCGTTTGCTCGAGATCTGATTTCCTTCATATAATCCTGCATGATTAATAAATCAATCTGGGGCTCTGGGCAAATTCTCCAAGAAATAACTGCGAAAGCAACCAGCGAAAACCCACCTCGATTCGATTCCAATCTGAGCTCAATCCATCTTGATAGTGAAAGTGTGAAGGAGGTGAATTTGTAAGTGCAACTCTTCACTTGCCGCGAGAATAATAGCTGTTTCAATGAAGTGGACTGACAGTGGGAAATTAAAGAACAGTGATCGCCGAGCATAACGTTCTTGGCTTTATTTTACTCGGTAACAGCTTCTTTCAATTCCAACAATCCGAACGGTTATGAATGTTTTGGGCACTGTGCTTGGTTAGTTTGTTGGGGACTTGGGGTTATCCTCTGTCAGTCATAATTTGTTGGTTTTTTCTTCTCTGGTTTTATGTTAATAAATTATTTCTTGGGAGTGTTAATTATAAATTTTAATAATTATTCACTATTATACTGGGATTATGTAACAAGTGACTTTGTTGAAAATTTTAGTCCTAAGCTTTAATTATTCATTTTTTTAGTGGATATTTGATTAAGAATTAAACATTTTGGAATGTTTCGACGAACTTTAATATTAAAATAATACAAATATTTTAAATATCGATATAATATTAAAATAATACAAATATTTTTAAATATTGATATAATATTAAAATAATGTTTAACTTTGGTAAAATCTTGAAAAAAATAAATTTATTGTAAAAATAAAATTTATTAATTATTATTTTTAGTGGATAATTGATTAAGAATAAGAATAAACATTTAGGAATTTTTTTCCAGCAGAAAAAAATTGTATTATTGTTATTCAAACCGAATCAAATAGTATAATGATAGTTCGAGTACAATGAAGATTCAAGATGTCATCTTATGATCTTGATCTCAAAAAGAAGCATCAAGCTTAACTACTATACAAAAAAAGAATTTGCCCATCAAAAAGACTTCTCAAAATGTCTTACATCAGTAGAAAATAGAACCCAGATTAAAAGAAAAACAAGTTACCCCTGTCCAGCAGACAGGAATCCATCCATTCCTCCCAAAACAAAAAGCCTTCTGTCCCTTCAAATGCTTGTTTGGAGAGTAGATCAACAAAAGAATTATGTTCTCTGAATATATGCTCAAAAGTAATGTGGTCATGTTTAGAAATCTCATGACGAGTTCGAAGACACCAGTTCCTGAGAGCAGTATTATTCAGATTGTATTCATTTGATGCCCATTTGATGGTCACCCGTGAGTCGCCAAAAACTTTGAGGTTGACCAGACCAAAGATATTTGCCACTTTTAGAACGACCCACAGTGCCAACAGCTCTGCCTTCATATTAGTCCCTCTGCCTCCATTAAGACGAAGAGAGAAATAATGACCTTCATTTAGGAAAATGACTCCACCTGTTGCACACAAACCAGCTTGAGCCGCTCCATCGAAAAATAATATTGGCTATGATATCTTGTAGGAGAAAAGACTATCTCTTTCACTTGAATGTTTGGACCAATTTTGATATTGAAATAATAAAAATATTTTTAAATATTTATATAACATTATAATATAATAATGTTTAACTTTGATAAAATCATGGAAAGAATGAAATTTATTGTAAGAATCAACCTAGATCCAAATCCTAGGCTCTATAAAGGGCCGAGAGAGATCAAATCTCATGAGGTTCAAACCTCTTCTCAAGTATTGCACTCAAGGAGCTTCTTAGGTATTTATTACTTTTTACTTTTTATTACATTTTACAAACGTTTTTTTTTCAGAGGAAAAAAAACGTACTATTGTTGTTCATTGAATCAAATAGTACAAAGATATGTCTCGTCTCATAGTTTCAAGACTTTACAAAACATAACTAAAGCTCACAGGCTTTTACAAAATAACAAAAAGCCAAAAACAGTGATATACTTTTACTTCTATCCATCAAAATATGGATATTCATCCTCAAAGATCCCCAAAAAATAAAGGGCACCCTTATCCAGAACATTAAGTTCATGCCATTCTTCCCAAATGAGATATCCTACATCTCCATCGAAAGCTTGTTTTGACAGCGTATCTGCCAAGTCATTATGCTCCGTGTATATATGCTCAAATGTAATTGGCTTACATTTGTCAATTTCTGCCCTAGTGCGCATGCACCAATGTCGAAGAGATAGCACCTTCAATACATGCAAGATCTCCCTCATATAATTACTTTTTACTTTTTTATTATTTTATTATTAGCCAACAATATCGACAAATGTTACTCCAGAAACGTTACAAGATCTCCCTCATATAGAGCGCCTCTCCGCGCAATAAAATACATTTGTTATAATACTAATATCTAGAAAGGTTTTATTACTATGTTGGAGAATGTGCTACATGACATATTAGTGTAAAAATGTTTATGATTTGGCATAGTCCAAATCTATGTTTTTTATGTCATCTAGATTATGAAATTGTTAAATGTTGATTTATTGTAGTGTTTCAAAATAAATTTGAAAATTGATTATTAATGAAAGGTGTAGTCTAAATATTCTACATTTTCAAATTTTTTTAGTTCGGAGTATGGTTGGAAATCTTTAAAAAATCTTAGAAACACATATTAGCTATGGAAATTGCATAATCTTGGTGCCATGAGGGTATTTGCAATCTATTTATGGGTTTAAAAACACAATTTAAACCCTTCCAAATTTAGATTTTACCAAATTAGTTTTGCTAGACTTTGACCAAAAACCACCCTAAAGTCCAAAATATAAAATAAATAGACTACTCCTTAATGAAATGCACTTAAATATTGAATATGATCTTCTTCCCTTAGAATAGTACTTGTACCAATGGTCTACAAAGGTGAAAAAATATAAGGAACTCAAATTATCTTCACAAAAAAAAATGCAATTATGGTTAGCTCAAAAATGCCTTCTTTGAGCCTCACCCCTTAAAAACATACTAAATGAACTTAAGATCCTTGTGACATATCATTTCACCTCCACAATATTCGAGGAAAAACAAATAATTTTTAAGCTAACCATAATTGGATTTTGTTTTTTGTTGTTGAAGATAATTTCATTTATGAAGCCTCACCTCTCAAGTTAAACGGATAAATGAACTCAAAATAATAATCTAGCCAAGAATACACACACATGATTGAGAAATAGGCAAGAGTGACTTGTATTAGCATGAGACTTAAAGAGCCTTTATAAAGGATTACATATGTGTCCACATTTGATAAGCCATACCATTATTTAATGATAAACTAACTAACTCTTGTATTTAATATTATACTCTAACTAACCAGTGGAGAGGAACCTAGTACAATAGTGGAGATTTCCTTGACCCACATGGGCCATGTGTTGGCCCAATTCCTCCCGGTTTAAGCCAAAAAGCATCCTTGCTTTCCTCCTCCAAGCTTAAGTATGAAAGCACATAGGATAAGAGCAAAGTATAATTAATGCGGGGCAATGGAGGACTAAAGCAAACCCAAGCACACCGTCTGATAGATGGAGATGGAGGGTGGAGCCACCCCGAGCGTACCTCGTAAACTGAAGATCCAAATCACATAAAATAATGATGGTAGCAGGGGCCTACATAGACTAGAATGGGAGGGCATGTCTCCAAAGGAACTCGATCTGAGCACCGTTGTTATTGTTAATTTTTTCGTTAATTTCATTCCATTATCATTCATGATCACTAAGAGAATAACATGTACAACATATCAATCATAGACACAAAAGCAATCACACAAGAGACATAGAGTTTCACAACTTCCTCAGAGATAAGATAAGCCACAAACCAAGATCACAAAGATCAAACCCAATAAGATGTCTCTAGCAGATGCTCCTCCTCCTCCACTAGTGTGCCACTTTCTCTCTTAGCTATGCGAGCTTGAGAAGTGAGTGAGTGAATAGAATGAGAGACACAACCTCTCTATTTATACACTGACTTGTCCTGCCAATAATTCACTGGGGCCGACTTGCTACTCAAGTCTAATAACCCATCCTACTCAAGTCTAATAACCCATCCACATGACCTAATTAGGGCCGACCCCACACTGGTGGTCTAATAACCCATCAATACAAATGCTGACACTTACAATGTAACTTGCGACACTTACAAATACAAATGACGACACTTCCAATCAGAGGAATAATACATCTCTGTGGGATATACAATAAAGTACAAATGTAATACATAGAAGAATATCTTCCGAAGTTACAAATACATCAACACTCCCTCTTAACTAGGAAGGTATTCTTTCGTCACAGGTCATCAATACATATTGGCACAAGTCTTCAATTCTGGAGCTGGATCATCATCATTGGATCACGAAACATCAACATCGTCACTGCTACTATACTCGACATCTCAATCACTGGGCTATCTCTAAATTATGCTCGTCATAGGAAGTTCTACAGAGCCAACCCTTTTTCATGCTGGATGTAGGCCCACCACCTGTAGGTCTTCATCATCACTGGCCATATTGTGGATCCCATGACTAATTACGTGTGTCAACAAAACCTCGAAAGAGCATCCCCGGCTATTACAAGCACACAGCTCTACCTGTCCGGATATCCCGGGATCTTTTACATGTGACCTTCACAAAACCTTTAAAGAGCATCCCAGGCTATTACAAGCACACAACTCTACCTGTCCGGATCTCTATAGAGCATCCCAGGATGTTACGAGCACACAGCTCTATCTGTCCAGATCTCCAGGATCTTTTCTATGTGAACTTTCACAAAACCTTTAAAGAGCATCCTAGGCTATTACGAGCACACAGCTCTACCTGTCTGGATCTCTATAGAGCATCCCAGGCTGTCACGAGCACACAACTCTACTTGTCCGGATCTCTAGGATCTTTTCTATGCGAAACTGTAGCAAAACCTCGAAAGAGCATCCCAGGATGTTACGAGCACACAGCTCTACCTGTCTGGATCTCCCAGGATCTTTTCTATGCTAGCTGCACAACCTGTCCATGGCCACGGAGTATCAACCTGATACTCATGATCATACTGATCATCATCACAGCATCAACCTGATGGATATCATCTGGAGCATCATCCTGATGCTCATCATCCATGATCAACCTGATCATACAATGCATCCACCTGATCATACAATGTATCCACCTAATACATATACATATACATGATCCAACTGATCATACAAAGCATCCAACTGATGCATATACATATACATGATCCAACTGATCATACAAAGCATCCAACTGATCATATCCAAAGCAGTAACTGGAGCATCGTCCTAATGCTCATCACACAACGCTTACATCCACAACCATGGGAAGGATCCTCCTCTCACCATGCTTGGAATGGATCCTGCAAATGTGTCCCATCACTTCTTCCTCGAAGTATCTTCAATCTAAAGAACACCAAGCCTCTCTCTGAAGTACTCAAACTTCACTCTGGCTAGTGGTTTCGTCAACACATATGCAACCTACTCATCCATCGCAACATACAAGAGCTTCACTGCTCCTCTCTGCACCATATCCCTGATATAGTGATATTTGATCTCAATGTGCTTCGACCTGTCATGGAACACCGGGTTCTCAGACAGTTTCACACAACTTTGGTTGTCACAAAAGATACCAGTAGCATCCAACGGGAGATCAAATAACTTAGACAGTAGCTTCCTCAGCCATACTACCTCACAACTATCCAAACAAGCTGCAACATACTCTGCTTCAGCTATACTCAGTGCTACGCAGGACTGCTTCCTGCTAAACCAAGAGATCACACCTGATCCCATACTAAAGCAGCACCCAAAAGTGCTCTTCCTATCTGCAGCACTGCCTGCCTAATCTGAATCAACATAACCCTGCAGGTTAAACTTTTGATTCGCATCATACTTGAGCCCATAATCAATTGTACCCTTCAGGTACCTCAGAATATGCTTTACAGCAACCAGGTGAACACCTCTGGGATCCCTCAGGAACTGGCTCAATGTATTCACCACAAAGAAAATATCTGGTCTTGTGTTTTTCAGGTACATCTAGGACCCAATCATCTGACAATACACAGTAACATCAACCGAATCAGATGAAGCATCACACAGAAGCTTCAGGTTTGATGCCATAGGTGTGGCCATGGCCTTGTAGTCCATCATCCCGAATCTCTTCAGGATCTCTACTGCATACTTCCCTTGTCCAAGGAAGATTCCATCTGCACTCTGCCACATCTCCATGCCTAGAAAATAGTGTATCATCCCCAAGTCCTTCATCTCGAACTCGGCAACAAGCTTTCTCTTTGTGTCGGCAATCAATCTATCCTCACCTGCAACAAATAGGTCATCCACATACAAAAGTAGCATCACTGGTTTTCCTTCCTCAACCTTGTAATAAACGTTGGAATCCTCTTTACTCTTGCTAAAGCCCAAACTGGATAGAAAGTTGTCTATCCTAACATACCAAGTCCTAGGAGTTCGCTTCAAGCCATACAAGGCTTTCTTCAACCTGCACACATATGACTCTTTGTCATGTATCTCAAAACCAAGTGGCTGCTCAAGAAAGTTGTCTTGACATCCATCTGGTGTATCTTCCATTTCATCACTGCAGCCAGAGCAAGTACTGTTCTAATGGAAGTGTATCTGGACACAGGAGCAAAAGTCTCTTCATAGTCTATTCCCTCTTTTTGGGAGAAGCCACGAGCTACAAATCTTGCCTTGTATTTCTCTATGCTACCATCTGCAGCATGCTTGATCTTATAGATCCACTTGGAAGTCACAATAGACTTCCCTTTAGGTCTTAGGACTACATCCCAAACATCATTCTTCATGATCGATTAGTACTCTTCAACCATGGCATCCTTCCATTCTTTCTTTTCCGCTGCTTCTTCATAACTGTAAGGTTCTTTGTTCATAATGTCACAGAGTAAGGCAACATAACTAGTATGTGATCTAGTCCTCTTCCTTTCTCTGTGTTCTTCTTCTGGAATGACATACCTTTCTGCATCTTGAATAAGCTCTCTAGCCCATGCAGGTTTCCTCTTGTGAGAGTTCTTCTCACGGGGTGGATCTATAGGTTCTTGTGGATCTTCAATTTCACGATCTTCTTTTGGAATTGCTTCATTCATTGTGGTGTCTTGAAATTTGGTTACCTTTGGTTATTCATGATCTTCAACAGGTGTCTTCCTTGATTTGATGTAATTTGAGTCTTCATCAAATGTTACATCCCTGTTGACATCAATCTCCTTGAACCCTGGAAAGTATATTCTGTAATCCTTCGAGCTTTCACTGTAACCCAAAAAGATGCCCTTTCTTTCTGAAGGATCTAGCTTTGTCCTCTTTTCCTTTGGAATGTGTGTATATACAAGACAACCAAATATCCTGAGATGGCTAACTTCAGGTTTCTTACTAGAGAAGACTTCTTCTGGTGTCTTGTTGTCAAGTATCTTGTGAGGTGTTCTGTTCTGCACATATACAGTTGTCCTAGCTGCTTCTGCCCATAGATGCATAGGCAGATCTTGATCATGCAGCATTGCCCATGCTGCTTCCATGATAGTTCTATTCTTCCTTTCTGCAACTCCATTTTGTTGTGGATTGTAGGGAGTAGTCAACTCCCTCTTAATCCCTAAATCACTGCATAACTTCTTGAAATCACATGAAGTAAATTCTCCACCATTGTTGGATCTTAAGGTCTTGATCTTCTTATCTATTTGATTTTCTATCAAGGCTTTGAATTCCTTGAACTTATCAAACACTTCATCTTTGTTCTTCAAGAAATAAACCCAAGTCTTCATAGAGAAATCATCAATGAAAGAAACATAGTATACATACCCACTTAGAGAACTGGATGACATCAGACCACATACATCGGAGTGGATAATCTCCAAGATTCCTTTTTCTTTGCTTTCACTGCTTGAAAATGCCTTCTTTGTGTTCTTTCCTTTTACACATCATTTGCAAACACCTTCATGCTTTGAATGGATTTCAGGAAGACCTTCACAACTTTGCTTGCAATTGGTAGTGCCCTATAGTGCACATGTGCAAGCCTCCTATGCCAAAGTTCACTTGGCTCCATGGCATGTTCAGGTTGTCCCTTCAATTTGTATAATCCTCCCTCTTGCTCTCCAATCACTACTGCATCATCTATGGTCTTACCCTTTGGCCACATGAGTACTTGGCCATCCACAAATGCAACTCTAATTCCTTTTGCATCCAAAGATGATATGGATAGGAGATTCTTCTTGAGCCCAGGTACATATAGTACATCTTTCATCTTCAAGGACTTCCCAGAGTCTAGATTGTAGGAGGCTTCACCACTTCCTTTGATAGGATACTGATAGTCATCCCCAAGTTTCACTTTATGAGGTGACTCATGTTCAGATAGATGTACAAAGGATTCTTTAAACCCAGTCATGTGTTTGGAAGCCCCACTATCAATAAGCCAATCATCACATCCATGAGAGATAGTACATGTGAGAGCAGAGATTAGAAAATTTTCATCTTCACTTGATGAGTCATCACTTTCTGCTCTAGTCTTTTTCTTGGGAGGTTCATCATCCTCAGCAACATGAGCATGATATCTCTTCTTCTTGTTGTTGAAGTTGTTGTTGTTGTTCCTTTTGTTCTTAGGACATTCTGAGGCATAATGTCCTTTCTCATCACAAGAGTAACATCGAATTTGGGAGAGATATTTCTTCTTATGATGGAAATGAGAATGGTTCTTATTATGATATTTCTCCCTCTTGAACTTGCTTCCCTTGGTGTGAGTTGTGAGAGCTTGATCTTCATTTCCCATCTTTTCTTCTCGGGCCACAAGCCTTGCTTCTTCTTGTGAACATTCCTCCCATAGTCTACTAAAGGAGACCAATTTCCTTCTTGCACAGATTCCTTGGATGAAGGAGTCTCATGACCTAGGTAGGCCATTCAATGTGGTCATTACAATTTCACCATTCTCCACTACTTCATCCACAGCTTCAAGTTGTTCCTTGATTTGAGAGACCTTAGAAAAGTAGGATTGAATGGTCTCTCCATTCTAAAGCTTTACTCCTTTCAATTGGTTCCGCAAAGTCATCTTTCGATTTATGTTCTTACCTGCAAACAACTTGGTCAAAGAGTCAAACATCTCCTTAGGTGTCTTTAGGGAAGACACATGGGGTATGAGATGGTCCTTTATAGAATCAACAATGATTCTCTTAGCCTTGACCAATTCCTTCTTGTGTAAGGCCTTAGCCTCATCTCCCTCTGGAACTAGAACCTCTTCTTTTATGTAGGTGTCCAAATCATTTTCGTCTAGGATTAACCCAATCCTATACTTCCATGCTCGGAAATTATCAGCTCCATCAAGCTTATCCTCAAGCTTGGTGTGGTGAGACATCTTAAAGAGTACTTCAAATGGAAATAGAAAGTTTTAGGTCTTACCACTTGATTTGCTGAAAACTGGATCTGGAGCTGGATTATGGTTTGTCAGAGAAACCCTAAAAATTCAAAATTTGAATTTCAAACTTCTGAAAGGATAGAAAGATGCACCTTGCTGAGATGGTCAAGCTGGTATACTCAGAATTTGAAATCTGCAAATTTTCACCCCTCAAAATTGCTTTTGAGATTTTCGGATTCACTAGACAGGACCCCAAACTAGGGTTTGATTTTACTGGAGCTTCACCCAACCAAAAAGTTCGATCTAAAGCTCTAAAATTAGATTTTTCAGAGGGGCTTCCAATCGTGGTCTCTGATTTCAGAAATTCCAATTTTTGTAGAAACCCTAATTTTTAGGTCAAAAACTGAAACAACTCAGAATTGAATTCTATCATGATGGAAAGATGATCCCTTGCTAGGAGAGTCAATCTAGCCTCCCGCCTTTGATGATCTGTGAAGAGAAACCGAAATATTAAGAAGCCCTAGCTTCCATAGCTGCACAATGCCTTCTTCTTAGGTCAGCTCTGATACCATGTTAATTTTTTTGATAATTTCATTCCATTATCATTCAGGATCACTAAGAGAATAACATGTACAACATATCAATCATAGACACAAAAACAATCACACAAGAGACACAGAATTTCACCGGGGAAAACCAAGAAGCTGAAAAACCCCGCAACTTCCTCAAAGATAAGATAAGCCACAAACCAAGATCACAAAGATCAAACCCAATAAGATGTCTCTAGCAGATGCTCCTCCTCCTCCACTAGTGCGCCACTTTCTCTCTTAGCTATGCGATCTTGAGAAGTGAGTGAGTGAATAGAATGAGAGACACAACCTCTCTATTTATACACTTACTTGTCCTGCTAATAATTCACTGGGGCCGACTTGTTACTCAAGTCTAATAACCCATCCACATGACCTAATTAGGGTCGACCCCACACTGGTGGTCTAATAACCCATCAATACAAATGACGACACTTACAATGTAACTTGCGACGCTTACAAATACAAATGACGACACTTCCAATCAGAGGAATAATACATCTCTGTGGGATATACAATAAAGTACAAATGTAATACATAGAAGAATATCTTCTGAAGTTACAAACACATCAACAGTTATGTTGAAGCCGAGGCATGTGCCTACGTAGACTGGGATGGGAGGGCAAGTTTCCAAAAGGAACCCGGTGCGAACGCTGACTGAAAGAGAGAGAGATGGAGGGTGGAGCCACCCCTAGCGCATCTCAGGAAGAAGATGGAGGCCATTGAGATCCGAGCACATCTCTGAAATACAATAATTATGACTGTTGCTTTGAGTTTAACTATTGCGTAAGAAAACAAAAATCCGAAGTTGATCCAAGGATTGTGCTTGAAAGAAAAGAAAGATGTGGGTATGAAGAATATGTTGTTGATATGAAAGTGTCATGACTTTCCTCCTAGTTTAAGTGTGAGAAAACTAAAACCATAATGGAAAGGACTGTTGAACTGAAACCATGTTTGCAGAGATGAGTGACTACTGAGCTGAGGTGTGTGATGAACTATGATGTCACAACATGAAGACATTGAGGATGTTGTTGCATATGGAAGTTGCGTTGGTGAAGTAGGTGGGGCATGGAGTCGAAGCGGATACTGTTGAGCCAATGTAGTCTAGGTGAGGCTCAGAGCCAGATTGGACACCAGAGCTACATGATTGATGCGTCTGTGTGACCATGTGAAGAAGAATGATCCTCATGTGGTGCATGCCTGAGACGAGCTGAGCAACCTCGAAATGATGGCTAGATCTCTGCAATGAACCATGTTGCTACAACTGCAGGAGGCTGTGAATGAGCAACTAGACCTTGTTAAACTAGAATTGAAAGAGGCCCATGAACTTGTTGTTGGAAGGATTTGTTGAAATTGTTGCAAAGAGAATAGCACTGTAGTTAGAGATATAGGTGTATCTCGGGATGTCCTTCATGTTTAGATGCCTAGCATGGAGGTGCATTTTCAGTATAGGCATTAGGATGTGGTAAAGGGTGAGATGTATTCTACCAAGTGTCATGAATCCAATGGTGGATGTATGAAGACCTTTCAGGGTGATTTGCCTTATGCATGCAACATGTTTTAATTAAAAAACATGCAAAAGCGAGATTTTTGCATGCACTCATTTTAGGGTTTCAAAAACCCTAATCAATTAATGAGTGAATATAATGAGGCAAGGGACCACCATAAATTGTTGCTTCGTATTTTCTTTAGAGAGTGAGGATATTCAGAATGAGGGTGTACTTGTGCATGCAAAGGGCGTAGTATTGAGAGGAGGGGAACATCTGCAGAGGGAGAGAGTGAGGGGATCCGAGAGGGATCAATACCTGCTTGATCCGAGGCATTGAGTAGCCATTTGAGTGTGTAGTGAGACTATCTGCACAGAGGGAGATCAGAGACTGATCTAGGGCGACTTCACATTGGAGAGGGACACACTTCCTGAGGAGAGGGGGTGCACTTGTCAGTAGGGGAAAACTTCTTGAGGCCACAAGGGTAGAGAGAAGCTGAGGGTTCTTCTCCGGTGATTGAGGAGGACAAGATCAGATCTTGTCAGAAATTGAAAGAGATCTAATGAGGGGCACATTTCATAAAAGAGGAGGGGGGTGCACTTCAATCGAAGAGGTTGTGACATTTCTTCGGTGGTTGAGCAGATCATAGTAGAGATAGATAGAGATATTCTTGCAAAGACTGGTTGAAGCTGAGATTAGAGATCAGTCAGTACAGAGCAGTTGGCACATATCCCCAGAGTAGCAGTTGCAACTGCATGCAGATCTAGGGATTGTCCCTTCATGTTTCTTTACCTTATATTTCTCATTGTACTACTCTTATTTATATTCTCTAGCTCGAGATTGAAGAAATCCCTCAGTAGTTGGTTTTCCCCATTGTTGGAATAATTAAACCCTTTATCTATGTCATATTAATACATCAGTAGCATTAATTAATCATCCTATGATTAATTACTATGTATTAGACTAGATAGTTGGCATATGAGTCATTGTGTGGACCACAAGTTTCCTAAACCCGCTAGAGACTATTTATGGATGTCTTAAAATAGATTCTGGATATTTTTAGACAATTATGAGTTAGATTGGTGCACATGCTGCTTTTACTGCTTTTTACCACTTTTTGGGTGAAAGGTAAAAGCTAGTTGACTACGGAAATTGTTTTTTGGACCACTCATCCTCCACGATGTTTCTTCCTTCCATTTTTGGGATTTAGCATGTTTTTTCATCATACATCACTATCTTATCACTAAATCAAAAATTCGTGAGCCTTTGGTGTGACTTGGAGAACACACTTGCAACCTAGGGGGGCTTTGCATTATTTTAGTAAGTCTTCTTTTGTGAGGATTCGAATGGAATCCTTATGCATTAGAATATATGATGTATTTTTATATATTGATATCCATTTAATTTTCCAAGGTTGGCTGATGTAATATTATTCTCTTGAGTAATTCAATGTGCAATTATGGTGAGTGAATCTCAGTCTTCTTGACTAGTTGTGTGAGATATTTTGTGAGAGTGTGTAATTTCTTGATCAAATATTGGTGTGAAATAAATTTCACATGGTATCGGAGCCGAGGTCTCATGTTCAATTCCCCCGAGCTATGCCAGAGGGGGGGTGTTGGAGTATCAGTACAACCACATGGTATAACTGCCACACCTCTGGGAATATAAAAATGTGGACTAACCACCACTCCTGGTAATAGGACCTTGTGCTTGGATTCAAATGTTCATCAACATCTACAGGTTGTTGGAGTATCGGTACAACACATGGTATAACTGTCGCACCTATGGAAATATAAAAATGTGGACTAACTGCCACTCCTGGTAATAGGACCTTGTGCTTGGTTTCAAATGTTCACCAACATCTGCAGGTTTTGGTGTAACGACAAACCTTACATGGTATCAGATCTATCAAGCTATTCCTTTCTCTTTCTATTGTCTTGCAAGATCCAACCAGTCTCAAGAAGGGCACAGTAATTCATCCACAGGGCGCATTCTATCATCCAGAGGGCACAACTGAGAATCTAGGAGCGCACCCAAATCAGTCTAAAAGCTATTTTAGAGCTTCCATGGATCAGTCACATTAGATCATCCTCACTCCATTCAATTATTTTGACTGGAAAGCGTAGATGGAGATCATGTTGAGGAGCAAAGGGCTCTACAGGGTGACTATGGCAACTGAGACTGAGCCAACCTCAGCAATTGAGAATCAAAGTGGCATAATCGAAGAGATGAAGCCTATGGTTTGTTGTGTCTCACTAAATCCAGGTATATTCTATTCCATCTTGATGGTATTACCTCTCCCAATGAAGTTTGTATAAAGCTTCAACAATTGTTTGGAAAGACTGATGAACTAAGAGGCCACCAACTGGATAACGAACTAGTTTCATTGAGTCCACAGAATTTCGATAACCTCCAGGATTTCTTCTCAAAGTTCTAGTCATTTGTTCTACAGTTGAAGCAATGTGGAATTGATAAAAAGATGAGTAGCTGATCTTGGCCATTCTCTCCAAACTTGGCCCAGATTATTCAATGTTTGTTTCGACCTTCCATGCCACAAGGAAGGAAGTTCGAAACTGGAAGAGCCCCACATTCTCAGAATTCATGGAGTCTCTTACACAAGAACAAGACAAGCTAGTCTTGATGGGAGCCATAAAAAATCCATCAAAAGACCATTTCCTGAATGTTCGAGATTCAAAGGGTTCGAAAGGGAAGAAGAAGGGCAATTTCAAGAAGCCCACCGGTGAGAAGAAAGACAAGCAGAAAGTTCCTGAAGACTCCTACCACTTAGAGAAGAAACCAAATAAGAAGAATGAGAAGGAAAAGCGTACTTATTGCAGGAGGGGATTTCATACTGAAAGCTCCTATATGAAGAAAACCATTGATCAAATGGCTCTACTCCTGGAGTAATCCAACATTCCTCTTCTAGAGAGCGCAAGGAGGAAGGATGGAGGACAACATTATGAAGATAAGGAGAGAGTGCATGCACTAATATAAAGCACATCCAAGCCTACCTCACTCATTATTGATTCTGGAGATTCAAGGCACATGGTGTCCACAAGTGAGTTCTTTACTTCACTTGACTCTTCCTGTGGTCCAAAGATTGTGTTGGGTGACAATTCTGAAACTTCAAGCAAAGGTAAAGGCGGCATAGATCTCGCATTTGGTTCATTCAATAATGTCTTGTACGTTCCTGGACTTGCTGCTAATCTCTTGTTAGTATACCAGATGACCCACACAGGTTCACCCAAAAAGGTGACCTTTAAACCAAATGATGTTGAGATCTGTGAAATGTCAACAGGACGAATTGTTGCATTAGGCACTGCTGACCATAGCTCTAGAATCTGCAATTTTTCTCATTTTGTGCCATTCCCCTCACCTTTTGCTCTTTTAACCTGATATTTCTCATTTCAGGATTTTTGGCTCCAAGGCTTGGGCTAGGATTCCACTTGATAAGAGGAGGGCTATGCAGCCCCAAATCCAACCTTGTATTTTTGTTGGCTATTCAGATGAATCCAAAGGCTATAAGTTGCTGGACATGGCTACTAAAAAAGCATTCATTGAAAGAAGTGTTCAATTCGAAGAAGAGCCCTCTCAAAATGTTGAAATTGGAGAACCATCTTCACCACCACCTGAAGAAGTAAGTGATGCTACTTTTGAATTTTTTGATTTTGATATTGATGATGATGATGACCATTTTATTACAAATCCTAATTCACCACCAAGGCCTAAATGGGATGCTAAGACTTTGCAAGCAGTTGGTGAACTAGTGGTAAATCCTTAGGACACAAGGAGGACTAGATCACAATTTGAGGCTGCTCTCAATGTGAATGACCCCTACCTATCTAATAGATGTTATATGATGGTGGATTCTAATCCTCAAACATATGAGGAAGCCTCACATGACCCAAGATGGAAGGTTTCCATGGATGAGGAGTTTCATTCACTATAGAAGAATGAGACATAGGAGCTAGTCAAGCTCCCCTCAAGCAGAAAATTGGTAAGATGTAAGTGGATCTACAAAACCAAGTGTGCAGTTGATGGTACAAAAGTGAAATATAAGGCTAGGCTGGTGGAAAAGGGATTCTCCCAAGTCCATGGCCGTGACTACAATGATACTTTTGCACCAATTGCATAGAAGGATTCGATAAGACTAGTTCTGGCAATTTCTGCAACCAAGCGCTGGGAAGTGCACCACATGGATGTCAAGAGTGCATTCCTCCATGGGGATCTTGAGGAGGAGATTTATATGCAGAAGCTAGAAATCTATACATCTAAGCCTAACTTTGTGTGCAGGTTGAGGAAGTCCTTATATGGGATTAAGAAATCCCCTAGGGCTTGGTATGCCAAAATGGACAACTTTCTCTTGTCACAATCTTATGTGAGATGCAAATCTGATCCTAATGTTTACATGAAGATGATTTATGGTTCAATTATGATTATAGTGTTATATGTTGATGATATACTAATCATAGGTATCTCTACTGATCAAATAGCTTCATTAAAGATTGTTTTGCATCAAGCTTTTTCCATGAGTGACCTGGGAATTCTTAAGCAGTTTTTGGGGCTTGAGATTTCTCAAAATGAGAAGGGAACTAAGGTATCTCAGTCCAAATATGCATCTGACTTGCTAAAGAATTTCAAGATGGCTGATTGCAAGCCTTCAAAGACTCCTTTCCTTTCAGGAGTTAGACTTGAAGAAGCAGAATCTACACCTTTGGTCGACAACACCTTGTATAGGCAGCTTGTTGGCAACTTGTTATACTTGACTCATACTCAACCTAATCTTGCATATGTTGTGAGTGTGGCATCGAGATACATGGAGAAGCCACATGAGCTCCATTGGAGGGCTGCAAAAAGAATCTTGCATTATGTGCAAGGAACCAAGACTGATGGGATTAACTATGTTGCATATTCTAGCCTAGATCTTCTTGGCTTTACAGACTCAGATTGGGCTGGTGATAGCCTTGACAGAAAATCCACATTTGGATTTGTATTCATGCTTGGAGGTGGTCCTTTTTGCTGGTATAGCAAGAAACATAGTGCAATTGCACTATCTTTAGCAGAGGCCGAGTACAGAGGAGCAGTGAATGCTGCTACTCAGTGTGTGTTGTTGCAGGGTATCCTTTCAAAGTTTGAGATTTCCTTTAGTACTCCTACTTTCATCTTTTGTGACAATCATAGTGCTATAAGGATCTCAAGTGATCCAGTACAGATACAAAGGACCAAGCATATTGAGATCCATATGCACTACATCAGGAGTTTAGTGCATGATCATATCATTGATTTGCAGTATTGCCCAACAGGTGAGCAAACTGCAGACATCTTCACCAGGGCTTTTACTGAGAAGAATTTCAACTATCTTAGATCACTGCTTGGGATGGTTGAACATGTGGTGGAGTGAAGGATTGATCAACAATATTTCAATTTTGATATGTTCATTTTTGAGGGAAGGTTTTTCCCATGAGGTTTTCCTTCTTTCCTTGTTTTGTGGACTATGCAGTATTGTACAGGGTGACCATGTCTTGTTACTGGGCCCTAGTTATTTTTATTTCTGATTTTTAGCACATAAAGTTAGACTTATGGGGGGTGTTGGAATAATTAAACCCTTTATCTATGCCATATTAATACATTAGTAGCATTAATTAATCATCCTATGATTAATTACTATGTATTAGACTAGATAGTTGGCATATGAGTCATTGTGTGGACCACAAGCATCATTGTGTGGACCACAAGCATCATTGTGTGGAGCACAAGTTTCCTAAACCCACTAGAGAGTATTTCTAGATGTCTTAAAATAGATTCTGGCTATTTTTAGACAATTCTGAGTTAGATTGGTGCACATGCGTCTTTTACTGCTTTTTACCACTTTTTGGGTGAAAGGTAAAAGCTAGTTGACTAGGGAAATTGTTTTTTGGACCACTCATCCTCCATGATGTTTCTTCCTTCCATTTTTTGGATTTGACATTTGTTTTCATCATACATCACTATCTGATCACTAAATCAGAAATTCGTGAGCCTTTGGTGTGACTTGGAGAACACACTTTCCACGATTTTGCATTATTTTAGTAAGTCTGATTTTGTGAGGATTCAAATGGCATCCTTGTGCATTCAAATCTCTGATGTATTGCTATATATTGACAACATTTTACTTTCCCAAGGTTGGCTGATGTAATGTTATTCTCTTGAGTAATTCAATGTGCAATTATTGTGAGTGAATGTCAGTGTTCTTGACTAGTTGTGTGAGATCTTTTTTGAGAGTGTGTAATTTATTGATCAAATCTTGGTGTGAAATAAATTTCACACCCATTGGGGTTTTCAAGATATATTTTTATCCATTGTGTGATTGCTTTAGTTGTTGTTGTTGATAACTATATTCCATTTGCCTTGTTCTTTAAGTATATTGCTTTCATTATTACTTCTCTGACTTAGAGAAGTGGGTTTGTTATGCATGAATCTTTCTGTGAATTGAGGCCGAGTTGGGATTGATATTTATAGAGTGAGTAGTGACCTCTGGAAAACTATCATGGCATCAGATCCTTGTTAAAGGTACATACAATCACATACCATATCTGTGAGTATTCAGATCTGGAAGGGCACATATCAGATCTAGAGAGCAAGTGCCAGATCTATGCAGAGATATATCAAATATGAAGAATAGTGTTCAATTTTGTGAGAGCAGAGGTCGGTCTGTAGCAGATACATCAGATCTGAAGAGTATTGTTCAGATCTGTGTGACCAATGTCCAAATTTGTGGCATATATGTAAGATCTGAAGAGTAGTGTTTATATCTGCGAGAGCAGAGTTCATATATGTGAGTGTGGATATCAGATCTGTGCATGCATACATCTGATCTGTGAGGATAGATACCAAATATATCATATCTGTGAGTGTAGGAATTAGATATGTGAGGATAGATACCAGATCTATCAGATCTGTGAGGATAGATACCAGATCTATCAGATCTATGAGTACAGACATCAGATTTGTGAGGATAGATACCAGATCTATCAGATCTGTGAGTGTATGCATTATATCTGTGAGGATAGATAAGAGATCTATTAGATCTATGAGGGCAGAGATTGGATCTGTGAGAACAAAGATCATATATGTGAGAGCGAACCCTAGATATGAGAAAGAGAGGGTTAGCTTGTTCACCAAGGAACAGGTCTACAGGTTGGTTTAGATTTAGATATTTTGAATCAACAATGTTATGAGATTTATAGAGTCATGGCTTCAGGGCTTTGTATGACTATGCATCTAGCAATATGATGGGAATACGAAAAGTGTTCCTTAGTGTTTTAGAAACATACTCATACTACAACGAGAGGTTAGCTGCTGAGGAGAGTTGGTTCGATGATTTTCCATCTCGAGTCAAAATATCTACTAAATATGGAAGGAGGGATGCATGTACCAGAGTTGAGAGATTTAACCTCAGTATCATCTCTAGAGGATGAAGCATATAGTATTGTCTTCTGAGATGGACATAGGGTTTTATATTTATAGGGAGTGACGTCGGATGCAGTCGTGAGGCATGTCATCAAAAAAAGCAATTTATACATGTTGTTGCGCAAGCCTGTATGTGGGTCCAGGGAGATCTTGGATGCAATTTCAGTATCAATGACAAAGGGAGAGCGTGAGGCTTCTCTCAAGGTGACACTGATAGAGGAGGATCGCATATCTTCATATCATAGTGCAACATATGCAGTTGAGAAGTCTTATAGTTCAAAGGGAGCAGCTGCAACATCAAGGGATGTGTTTGATCCTGGTGGATGCTTCTCCAGAAGTTCTTTCCTCGCTAAGCGGGAGTATGTAGTTCTGGGCCAACCCACTTCAAGAACATCTGTGTGGATTTCAAAGTCCTCATAAAAGTATGAGATGGACAGAGAGCGAGATTCTCTCAGGATTGATGAGATACTGGGGATTCATTCCTCATATTAGAGGGATGAGCGAGAGGCTCATATAGGTACTAATCATAGGCTGAGTTGGTATGATATGACTGAGTTGGATCAGGCTCGGGAGAGATATGAGAGATCTCAGGACAGAGGGTTCAGGTACAGGCCAGTGGATCCATTGATGATCAACTTCAAAAGGAGCTTTGAGTGGGGATTCAGAGGGAGTTTGGGATAAGGGTCAGTGTTAGAGGCAGGGAGACAACGAGAGGCTTCTCTCGAGGCAACATTAATGGAGGTAGATCATGGATCATTATATTAGAGTGCAGCAGTGGAAGCTAGTTCAGAGTAAGCAGTTGCAACAATAGGGGATGTGGATGATCCAGGCATTTACATGACTTCCCTCGATAACAGTGATTTTTAGAGATAGAGGTGTATCTCAGGATGTCCTTCATGTTCAGATGCCTAACATGGAGGTGCATTTTCAGCATAGACATCAAGATGTGATAGAGGGTGAGATGCACTCTACCAAGTTTCATGAATCCAGTAGTGGATGCACGCAAACCTTTCGGGGTGATTTACCATACGCATGCATTGTTTTGCATGAAACCCTTTTTAATTAAAAAGCATGCAAAAGCGATATTTTTGCATGCACTCATATTAGGGTTTCAGAAACCCTAAACAATGAGTGAGTGAATATAAGGAGGCAAGGGGTCACTAGAAAGGGTTTCTTAGTATTTTCTTTATAGAGCGAGGAGATTTAGAGTGAGGGCATACTTGTGCATGCAGAGGGCGCATTCTTGAGAGGAGGGGAACATGATTTGTAGAGGGAGAGAGTGAGTGGATCTGAGAGGGATCAATACTTGCTTGATCTGAGGCACTGAGTAGCCATTTGAGTGTGTAGTGAGACTATCTGCATAGAGGGAGATCAAAGACAAATATAGGGCGACTTCACATAGGATAGGGGTACAATTC
The DNA here is from genome assembly GCA_027924585.1 of Larix kaempferi. Classification (NCBI taxonomy): domain Eukaryota; kingdom Viridiplantae; phylum Streptophyta; class Pinopsida; order Pinales; family Pinaceae; genus Larix; species Larix kaempferi. Next base: position 6,043,123 of record BSBM01000438.1, read on the forward strand.
CTGAGGAGAGGGGCTCACTTATCAATGAGGGCACACTTCTTGAGGCCAGGAGGTATGAGAGAAGCTGATGGTTCTTCTCCAATGATTGAGGAGGACTAGATCAGATATCATCATAGATTGATAGAGATCCAATGAGGGGCACATTTCAGAGTAGAGGAGGGGGGTGCACTTCTCATGTAGAGGGGGCACACTTCAGTCTGAGAGGTTGCAACATTTCTTCGGTGGTTGTGAAAATCATAGCAGAGGCAGATAAAGATCTTCTTCTAGAGACTGGTTGAAGTTGATATCAGAGATAAGTCAGTACAAAGTAGTTGACACATATCCCAGAGAAGCAGTTGCAGCTACATGCATATCTAGGGCTTGTCCCTTCAGGTTTCTTTACCTTATATTTTTTATTGTACTACTCTTATTTATGTGCTCTGGATCGAGATTGAAGAAATCCCTCAACAACTGGTTTTCCCCATTGGGGTTTCTAGGATATATTGTTTTCCATTTTGTGATTGCTTCAATTGTTGTTGTTGATAACTATATTCCATGTGCCTTGTTCTTTAAGTATATCGCTTTCATTATTGCTTCTTTGGATTAGAGAAGTGGGTTTGTTATGCATAAGGCTTGTTGTAAATTGAGGATGAGTTGGGATTGAGATTTCCAGAGCGATTAGTGAACTATGGAAAATTATCAGCTGCTAAGGTAGAATATGGAGGAATAAATGACGCACGAGTTACTGGAGAGAGGGAGTGTTGCTTGAGAGGTATGAGATTTAAAGGTATACAAATAGAGGCAGCATAAAATATGAACATAGGTAGTGCACTGGTGACTATTTGTATGGTTGGAGAAGGAGTTTCGGTATGAGGATGAGAGGATGCAGAAGATCTATGAAAGCGAAGAGAGATGTGGGAAGATGATCAGAGGTGTGTGGGGAAAATGGAGAGTGGATCTATGGATCTAAGAAACAAATCAAGAAGCGAGGGCGTGAAGCAAAATGGTGGCAAAATTTGAGGATGAGAATTTCAGAAAGCTAGAGAGAAAAAGTATAAACCCTAAGCGAGCACACAGAGTAGAAATGAGAGAGATCCAGAGGAGTTTGTGATCAACTAGGGTTGTGGATCTACATAAAAAATAATAAGTAAGAGATAGGAGCCAGATGGTGGCATGAGAAAATTGAGAAGGAAAACAAGATCGGGATGGGAAAAAAAGAATCTTTTTTAGATCAGATGTCAAGAGTGAACTACTCTGATACTCGATTGATCTATCACAAGGGGGGGTGAGGCTCAAAGAGGGCTCTTTGAGCCTCAACTCTCAAGCTAAACAAATAAATGAACTTATAATAATAATCTAGACAAGAATACACACACACGAATGAGAAATAGGCAAGAGTGACTTGTATTAGCATGAGGATTAAGAGCCTTTATAAAGGATTACATCTGTATCCACATTTGACAAGTCAAACCATTATTTAATAATAAGCTAACTAACTCTCCTTTATTTAACATTATACTCTAACTAACTAGTGGAGAGGAACCTAGTACAATAATGGAGAGTTCCTTCACCCACATGGGCTATGTGTTGGCCCATGAAAAACAAAAGAAGCAAAGAATTATCTTTGAACCATTGATATCTAGTACCATCACAACTGGAAATTTTGATGGGGAAGCCCATTCTGGGAAATGTGGTGGTGGTATATATATCAAATTAAATGAGAAGCATTTTTACAGACTTAAGATGGGATGTGAATATGGAACCAACACTAGGGATGAACTTTTATCCTTATGGGATTTATTGAATTTTTCCTCTGATGTTGGTATTGTGTCTCTACAGGTACCAGGGGATTCATAGGTGATCATAAACTAGGCCATAAGAAATACAAATCTGCAGGTGCTATCACTTGATTACTGCTACATCGATGCGAAGAATTTATTCTCTGAATTCAACTGTTTATCATTCCATCATATATGTCGAGAATTAAATTAAAAGGCAAATGCATTATCTAAGAAGGCACTAAATTTGGACAAGGACCTATTATATTTTGAAGAAAATTTGAAAAATAGAGTGGTATCTAGTGTTACCATTTCAATGTACTGAAAGGTTTGTTTGTTTTTTTAACTTTATGGAGCTACTGTCTTTTTTATTACTATATAATAGTGATCTAGAAGAAAGTTTTTTGTTGAATCATTGGACACCAATATATCTTTTTTATGTTGTTACTAGGGTGCAATTATATTAAAAACAACTGTTAGATTATGGCTTACTTAGATCAATATAACTGGAATAAATTTTTAGGGTTGTCATTTTGTAATTAGCATTTCTCTCTTTGATATTATAAAAAATATCAAAAACATGTTCTTTCCAATTAAAAAAATGTTTATAATTATATGGTACTACAACTTAATATAAATATTTTTATAATTACGTGGTAAAACGAAACATGAATAAAAATTTGGGAGAATATGCTACATTACATATTAATACAAATATTTTTATAATTATATGGGATAATATCATGTCCCAAAATTTTGCATTGGGTCACAATGGCCTAAACCCTTTGGCCATACTTAGGATAGTTTATCAAATGGATGCTAAGGGTCAAATAAATGCCAAGAATGAAGTCTAAGTTAGTAATAATGTGAAATTATATCCAAATGGACAAGGTGGATCACATTAAGAGAAATTACCAATTCAAAGTTGTAATATACCCATCCAAATGAACTGTCATGGAGGAAAATTACTAGTTCCCTAGGTTGGGGGGTGGAAGCTTTGGGATTTGAAATAAGGGAGATAATAAATGATGTTTGAGCATTAGAATGGCATAAATATTTAATAAAGGAGATAAATTAATAAATACAATGGAAAATCAAAGTGGCAATTGATCATGAAGACACATGGAGGATGTGGGACCCACACAAGCTAGATTTTCTATGCCACATGGCATCCTCCTCTTGTCATTTCGAATCCATAAGAAGCCCAAGGTTATTGGGATGAGTTGGAAGGTCAATATACTTGGAATGAATCAATTAAGGTCTAATTGGAGTGGAAGAGTAACTCCCATCGAAGAGGAAGATGCATTTTGGAGCTAGTGAGACACTAGGACTAGATTCCCTGACTCTATGACAATAATGATGAAGATGCTATGACACCTATGACACAAATCAGATCTGAAGGATGACATTTGACATATATGACATGTCAGAGCTAAAAATAGCCTCCAAGAGGGCGCTCAAGTGAGTTAGGGCAGCCAAAGAGACACCAAATTCGAATTTGGAGAAGGAGAGGGCTAGAATTGGAAGGACAAGTGGCATACTTGGGAATCTCTTCCCAACTTGAGTTGGCATGAATCATTTGGGAGGAATTTGACCCATGGAGGACCTTAGAAGTTTATAAAATACAATAACAAATAATAATTTCATATTTTTATCATTTTAGAATTTGCATTTTGCATTTGGGAGAGGAGAGCTAGTGGAGTGCTACTCTACTTGCCTTAGCACCAATTTCGAGGGTGAAAGATTCCCATCCTAGTTGGTAATTGGAAATTCCATTCAGAACTTTCATTTGGAGCTTTAATGGAGTCTTTATTTGCAGGTTTAAGCTACAAGACAACTCGTGGTTTCTTCTAGAGCATCTCATTCCTCCAACCATTTCCAGTTTTCTTTGCATATTCTTGATCCTTGAGGAAGGGCGCTTTTGGTGAGCTATTGTTCTCTCTGGGGGAGATTATAATGCCCCATTTATTTTGTAATAATATATATATTCTATTTTCTTCACACTCAGAAATGTACCAAGTTGAAAATCCAATTGGAATGATGTAAATCTGTTTTTTAATGAACAAATGGTGCATTTCCCCACTATCTTGATGTATAGCAATGAAATATTGATGAATTCGAATGGAAGAGAATTTTTATGATGTATTTATGATTAATGGACTGTCATTAATGAGATTCACAAGTTTCATGTTCAATACTTAAGCATTTGGAGTCATCTTGCTTAGTTTTATACCATTTGAAGAAAATTTAATGCCATTTCCCCCAAGGTCGAAAATAGTGATTTTGTAGCTGTTGGGAGAGGGTTATAACCGACTTCACAAACTAAATAATGATTCAAATGAGACCTTAATATTTTACCTTAGATATAATCTTCCTCTTTTCATAAATTCGAGTGGGTTTGGAAGCTTTTGGAGAGCCATATTCAACATTTACCCTGGGGGGATTTGAACCCCAAATTGCTAGTAAAAACTCCTATCTTGGACATAATCTTAAAGGGATTTCCAAAAGTCTTTTGATGGTACTAAATCATCCCTAAACATCGTAATCAATCCTGGATATTATTCATACACTTTCTCTGAATATTTTGGAGCATTTGGAGTCATTTGGAGACCAAGAGACCAATACCAGTCAAAGAGAAATTGCTAGTCAAACTCCCTACTTTGTACAGAACTTAAAGGAGAGTTGAAGAAGCCTATTTTTTACTCTAAAGCATCCTTGAACATCATATTTATGTACTAAAACCATTCATACACCTTCTGAGACAATTTGGGATCATTTGGAGCCATTGGGAGGTCAAGAACCCAAGACTAGTCAAGGGTCGAACTAGTGGGAAAAGCTGAAAATTAAACCATACCAAATAAGTTCAAAAAAGGGACATTAAAGTGGTATCAGAGCATGATCTTGGCACCTGATGTGGTCTGATATTCATGGGGACAATAAGTCACGGACCACCATTAGATATTGAAACCAAAATTGCTTTTGTTGAAGAGGAAAAAGTAGGAGAAGAAGAGCAATGTTTTGAGGAAACTATGACTAGGGATGAAAAGGGAACCTCATACAATGGTGAGGAGCATATAAAAATCATGAAACCACTATTTGAATACATGTTCAAGCAGCTTATGAAATGATTCGAATTGTTGGATATCCAACTTGGGAGAAAATATATTGATCTTAAGGAAACCAAGGGGAAAAATGCATTAGCTTGCTTGAAGGAACAAAAGGAGGAGACCCATGACCCACCTAGTTCTAAAATAGGTGAAGTAGAAGAAGCAGTACATAAAGAGGGTAGAAAGTCACTCCCAAGTGACTCTGAAAAAGATGAAGAGACATCACATGAGCATGAAGAAGATTCTATTGAAAATCTTGAAGATCATTTCGAGACACATTCTACCTTGGAAATTAAACAAAGAGCATCTACTGATGGATGCTTGAACTATGAAGGAGTACCTAATGATGGGTGCTCACACCTCTATGTTTGTGACATAGAGATCACTTTTGAAAGTATTGCTGCAATCCAAAATTACCTTAAGCATGAAAATGAATACCTTGTAGCAGTTGAAGAAGAAACAAGATCAACTTCCCCATCACCACTTGAGCTTCATGAAGTTGGTCCAAGCAAGAAGGAAGAAGATGAGGAGGTTCATTTGCAAGAGCCTCATTTTCTTGAAGGGTCCTTGAAAATGAATGAAAAGAATATCCAAGAGACCCTTAGCATACTCCATGACCCTCAAGCATTGGTGTCAAATTCTTGTGGGAGAGTTTTTTCATTGAAGGATCCATCCTTCCTTGAAGACATGGAGAAGATTCAAAGAGAAATGTGCCACATCAAAGGTAATTTCATGTCTTTGATTTTTGATAGAAACCATTTGTTTGAGATTAATGAATTTTTACATGATTCATACTTGAAGAATAATGAGGATAATCATAAGCTCACAATTCAAAATGAGCAACTTCTTGAAAAGTTGCAAGATACTTATTTTTTTTCCTATGTTTCAGATTGTCAAATGGTAGATTGTTTGGAGGATTCTCATGACATGGTGGATCATGAGAAATGTGAAAATTTGAATGTGCTTGATGTGTTTGAAGATGAACTTGAAGAGATCCAAACACTTGATGTGGTGGAAGAGGAACTTGAATTGTCTCTTGATGAAGGTTATGCAATTTTTAAAGAAGAGCATGATTCCTCTACATTGGAACCAATCTATGACAAAGGTTTCACACTTTTGAAGGAGCTGCATGATACTACTCATATGGATCCTTCCCATGATGAAACTTCTGCACTTTGTGATCATTTGGGTGAGTTAGTTCATTCTCCTACATCCTACAATTCCATGTTTTGCACCATTAGTCTCAATGAAGTATGGGTGAAAGGGTTCTTTTTGATGGTGCCACATGAGGAGTATGGAACTCCTAGATTTACTTTTTATGATGCAATGGTTGGAGCACGTTCTTATTCACATTTGCAGTAGAATCCTTTGTTACTTTATGATGATGCACATCTACATGGATGCACCTATGATATGCATTTGAGTCACTTGAAGACTCATGGTTTTTCTTGCTCAACACTTGGTTCATTTGATGTGGGAGGAAATTCATCCAACACTGGGGTGAATAGATTTATGATTGGAGAAAAATTTTTTTGGAAGCCACATACTTTGTTATATCTTTATGATTCTCACATTCATGGATGTATGGGTGAGTCTTCTTTGAGTCATTTGAAGTCTCTTTGTTTTTTTTTGCTCATTATTTGGTTTAGATTTTAGTGGAGGTTCTTCATTCACTTCTTAGATGAAAGAACACATCGCTAATTATTTTGATGCATCTTACATCATTTTGGAGAAGAATTATAGGACATGGGATCCTCACCTGTGTCATTGGATCAGATTTGATTGGTCACTTGAAGCTTGTATGCACTTGGAAAATGGCGGTCTACTTACTTGGAGGTATAATCACTTTCATGATTCTTTGATGAGGCACCTCCTTGATGTACATTTTTATTATGTTGTTATGTACTTTGATGATATATATTTTGTACTCATCATGTTTGGAAGAATGAATACAAGAAAATGGGATCCATGAATTCTCTTTCCTGATGGTATGTGTTGGAGAGCACTCTTAATTGTTGGAGTGCAATACAAGCAATGGGACCCTGGGATAATTTTTAGTCCCATTGATTTTAGATTTTTGGGGAAATAAGCAGTATGGGGGATGGATTCCCCACTCAATAAAGTGATTTTAATCAGAGTAGTGCAGCATAAAGCATGGTGGTTCCTCTCCAAAATATTCATGGGGTCTCGAAGACTAAAAGTTGGGAAACTCAATGGCAACTTCAAAAATTACAATGGTATCATAAGGGGTTTCCAAAATATGAAAGAGGTAAAGAGTAATTGTGCAAACATGGTTTTGATGGATTTAATTAAAATTTTGGTGTTTAGTGGTGATGTTACAGGGGATATCAAAATGAAAAAGAAAATCCACATCTCCTTACTTTTGGAAAGACACAATTGTAGTGCATGGGTGGCTCTACTCAAGGTTCCAGAAGATAAGTTTTGGGAAGAAAATTTTTGGAGAGAAAGCAGGTTCTTCCACATACTTGTGTCGAAATTGATTGAGGACAAGCAATATTGGGAAGGGAGGATGTGTCATGTTCCAAAATTTTGCATTGGGTCACAATAGCCTAAGCCCCTTGGCCATACTCAGGATAGTTTTTCAAATGGATACTAAGGGTCAAATAAATGCAAGGAATGAAGTCCAAGTTAGTAATAATGTGAAATTAGATCCAAATGGACAAGGTGGGTCACATTAAGAGAAATTCCCAATTCAAAGTTGTAATATCCCCATACTACCATGGAGGAAAATTACTAGTTCCCTAGGTTGGGGGGTGGAAGCTTTGGGATTTGAAATAAGGGGGATAATAAATGATGTTTGAACATTAGAATGGCATAAATATTTAATAAAGGAGCTAAATAAATAAATGAAAGGGAAAATCATAGTGGCAATTGATCATGAAGACACATGGAGGATGTGGAACCCACACAAGCTAGATTTTCTATGCCACATGGCATCCTCCTCTTGTCATTTCAAATCCATAAGAAGCCCAAGGTTCTTGGGATGAGTTGGAAGGCCAATATACTTGGAATGAATCAATTAAGGTCGAATTGGAGTGGAAGAGTAACTCCCATGGAAGAGGAAGAGGCATTTTGGAGCTAGTGAGACACTTGGACTAGATTCCTTAGCTCTATGACAACAATGATGAAGATGTTGTGACACCTATGACACAAATCAGACCTAAAGGATGACATATGACATATATGACATGTCAGGGCTAAAAATAGCCTCCAAGAGGGCACTCAAGTGAGTTAGGGCAGCCAAAGAGACACCAAATTTGAATTTGGAGAAGGAGAGGGCTAGAATTGCAAGGACAAGTGGCATACTTGGGAATCTCTTCCCAACTTGAGTTGGCATGAATATCTTGGGAGGAATTCGACCCATGGAGGACCTTAGAATTTTATAAAAGACAATAACAAAGAAGAATACCAGCTTTTGATCATTTTAGAACTTTCTTTTTGCATTTGGGAGAGGAGAGCTAGTGGAGTGCTACTCTACTTGCCTTAGCACCAATTTCGAGGGTGAAAGATTCCCATCCTAGTTGGTAATTGGAAATACCATTCATACCTTTCATTTTGAGCTTTAATGGAGTATTTATTTGCAGGTTTAAGCTACAGGACAGCTCTTGGTTTCTTCTAGATCATCTCATTCCTCCAACCATTTCCAGTTTTCTTTGCATATTCTTGATCCTTGAGGAAGGGCACTTTTGGTGAGATATTGTTTTCTTTGGGGGAGATTATGATGCCCCATTTATTTTGTAAGAATATATATACACTATTTTCTTCACACTCAGAAATGTACCAAGTCGAAAATCCAATTGGAATGATGTAAATCTGATTTTTAATGAACAAATGGTGCCATTTCCCCACTATCTTGATGTATAGCAATGAAATATTGATGAATTCGAATGGAAGAGCATTTATATGATGAATTTATGATTAATGGAATGTAATTAATGAGATTCACAACTTTGATGTTCAGTACTTAAGAATTTGGAGTCATCTTGCTCAGTTTTATACCATTTGAAGAAGATTTAATGCCATTTCCCCCAAGGTCAAAACTAGTGATTTTGTAGCTGTTGGGAGAGGGTTTTAACAGACTTCACAAACTGAATAAGGATGCACATGAGAAATTAATATTTTCCCTTATACATCCTCTTCATCTGTTCATAAATTCGAGTGGTTTGGAAGCATTTGGAGAGCCATATTCAACATTTACCGTGGGGGGATTTGAACCCCAAATTGCTAGTTAAAACTCCTATCTTGGCCAGAATCTTAAAGGGGTTTGCAGAAGTCTTTTGATGGTACTAAATCATCCCTTAACATAATAATCAAGTCCTAATATCATTCATACACCTTCTCTGAATATTTTGGAGCATTTGGAGTCATTTGGAGACCAAGAGACCAATACTAGTCAAAGAGAAATTGCTAGTCAAACTCCCTACTTTGGACAGAACTTAAAGGAGAGTTTCAGAAGGATATAGTTGACTCTAAATCATCCTTGAACATCATATTTATGTACTAAAACCATTAATACACCTTCTGAGACAATTTGGGATCATCTAGAGCCATTGGGAGGTCAAGAACTCAAGACTAATAAAGGGTCGAACTAGTGGGAAAAGCTGAAAATTTCACCATACCAAATAAGTTAAAAAAAGGGACATTACAGATAACGAATTAATATAAAGATAATATTTTTATAATTATATGGGGCAATGACTAAATATAAATATTTTTATAATTATCTTGGAGAAACGAACCATGAATATGGGAAAACTAAACTTTTTTTTTTGAATATTTTGAAAGGTTAAAAAAAATAGACTTGTGAATTTTATTTTAATATATTTAATAGATTTTGAGAGGTTCAAAGAGACATGAGTGAGAAATGTAAGGGCTTATAATGCAACCCCATAAAAAAATACCATACAACGACAATTCTAGACATATAAAAATAAAAATTTCTAAAAAGGTTTGGTGGAAGTAAAGAGGTAGACACCCCATCTTTAACCTTTGACAAAATTAGTGAGTCATTGTGATAATCCAATACCTTCTCTGCCATAACAGTTGTTATTACATTTTGTTCTCTAAATATGTACATGCAAGAAAGTCTAGAAGTGAGCACGAAGCTCTCTACTTTACATAATCAAAGCCTGTAAACCCAAGTGTTGAGCTTTGTAATCACTTATCAATCACCCAATAACTAATTTGAATCCCCATAGATATTCATATTCCCCCAACAATTTTTCCAATGCAATAATCATCAATGTGTGCATAACCCATAACTCTTCCTTATTATTGGAACCGATCTCCAAACCCATGGGAAAAGAAATCTAGTGTGTATTCAAAAAATACACAATTCCTCTATCTCCACTAAAGCCCAAGTTTCCCCCAAAAGTATCATCAATGAGAATTTCCATGGGAAAGATTAATCAATGTTCATTGTTAAGTGTCCTAATGATCCTCCAGACTTGTGTATTTGAAGTAAATTTCACACCTTTTGTATAGAAAATGAGTTTTATAGACTTTGTGAATTGGTGAGAGAGATGGCCCTTGAAAAATCATAGTATTTCTTGAGACCTGTAAACCCCAAACCACCACTGTTGGAAGTGCATGATGTTCTACCATAGTTGTATTCATGAACCAATTTTTCAAAGCTATGCGTAAAGAGTCCCCTTTCTAGATTCCTTTACCTTCTATCAGAGTCCTTACATGAGCCTAAACCTTCCAAATGAAAGGGTAGTGAACTATAATATGGTCAATGGCTTCTTCATGGTATCTACACAAAAAGTAAAGGGTTTCTCCATGCCAAGACCTCTTTCGAAGAACTTTCTAGGTCAAATCTTGATTAGTTAATGCTAACCATATAATGAACCTAGACTTCTTTATAGCTTTAACCTTCCAAACCTTTCACCACCACCAAATTTCATCTTCTTGGACATCATTTAAGAACATAACAATATATCCCATTCTAGCAAGTATATCCTATGGGTGTTGTAGGACTATACTAATGAATCAAGTTCACCTCTAATTTTATTGCTTTGGAAGCTTGTGATTGAATCTATGACCTCCATTACTTAGCTCCATTCTCAATTAGACCTAAGTCTCCCTCTATCATCCAACCAACATACTATGAAGTAGCACACAAAGGATTATATATATATGCCAAATGGGAGAGTGCCATTCTCCACAATTTAGGGCCTATGCTCATTTTTCAAACCAAACCAAGGGTCTAGTCTCAGTAGAACTTTCCTTCCATCTCCAATTTTCAAAGCAAGCTAATTTCCTACCAAAGGAAAAGACAACACCAATGCCTTGCAATGGATAAATTTTTCATAAGCACTTATAATCCAATTTTTAATAGAGATAGGAGCAATATACTTTTGAATCAAGACCTACTACTAAATTCCTTTTGAAGATATGAACCTCCAAAAAAATTTAGTTGCTAGAGACTTCCCAAAATGGAAGATGTTCTTTAATCCCTCTCTTACTATTTTTTTGGGCTTAGCTAGATGTTGCCACTTAAATAGTGGGATGCCTTTGTTCTCCTTTTTCCTTGTCCAAAGAAAACTAAATAATTTCTTTTGAATCTTATTCAAAATGGATTTTGAAATAAATGCCAGGGAGTGCAATTACACAAGAATCACTTGCAAGAGTGATTTAACAAGTGATAGTCCCCCTCAACAAAGACAACCAATGAGTGTGCCAAGAGGTCACTATTTCTCTATTCTTTGATAGTAACAATGAGAGAAAATTGGAAAAACCATAGTGTTTGAATTTAATTCAGAACCCAAATACTTCGGGACCCCATTGTTAAATGCTAGAGGTTGAAAGGGTAAGAAGGCCATAATATTTATTTCATGGGGAAGTCACCACCCCATGTAAGGAAATATAAGACTTCTGAAAATTTATTTCCATCCCTGTCACTACACCATATAGAGATATAACTTCCTTATATATTCCTGAATCATTTAGACAACCAATGTGAAAGAGTAATACATCATTTCCAATTAAAAGATAAGTGAAAATGTGATCCCTTCTTATTTTTAAACCTTTGAGCCAACCATATACCTTGAGAGATATTAGTGGTCTATTCAGTATCTTTGCTAATAACATAATAATAAGGGATAGAGAGGACATCCTTGATGAAGTCCCCTAGAAGGAGATAAAAATTGGGGCGTTGATCCTTTAATAAATAAAGAAATGTATTGATGAGAGACATCCTACTATCTAATTGACAAATCTCAAATGAAAACCCACGTGTATTAGAATTAGGCATAGATACAACCAATTGAATTCATTAAAAGCTTTAGTCCAATCTATTTTACTAACAAAATATGTCAATTTCTTTGTCCTAATATAGTGAAGACCTTCTTGAGTAACTCCAATTGCTTAATGGATATGTTTTCCTTGAAGAAAAGTAAATTGCTCTTGTGAGATGATAGATTGCAAGATAGGCTTCAATATAAGAGCAATAACTTAGGAAATTATTTTATAAATTGTGTTGTAGAGAAACATGACCTTGAATCCATTAGAAGTACCAGGGGAATACTTTTTAGGGATCAATGATAATAAAGTGGAATTAAATGCTCCCAAAGTTTCCTCAATGATTTGGATTCTTCCACCCCTACTACTGAATACTCTTTGAGTAGCTCATAAAAAGATAAATAAAAATTAATAGTCCAATCATATAGTCCAAATATTTTGTAGTTTTGGAAAGAGTGGAGCATTTTCTTTAGTTCTTCTTTATTCATTGCCTCCAATAAAGCCTTATTCTACACCTCATTGGAAAATTGGGGAAGATGTGAGAAGAGTTGAATCATATTTGCAATGTGAAATTGAGGTGATTCATAAAGTAAGTTTTAAAAATGACGAACCTCTATAATATCAACAATACCCTAAAAAGTTGAAACTCTTTCGCCATCTTCCTTGTGAATGTCCCAAATTGTATTACCTAATTTCCTTGACTTTGTCATAATTTAAAAAAAAAAATTGTTTTCGTCCCCTTGGGTTAGGAAATTCGTGCAAATATTTTGTCTCCATTTGGCTTCCTCACAAGTGACCAATTTCCTCTTTGAATCCTATAATTTGCAGAGTGAATCCATTTCCGATCTTGATAAAATAACACAAGTATTCAACTGGCACTACTAATAGATTTATGATTCCATTTTCTTCAATTCTTTCTCAAAATTCTCAATTTTTTTCTTTTGTCTATTCGAATGTAGCCTTTTTTTATTCATTTCAAATTGTCATTGAATTCAAAGATTGATGATTCTATTCAATTAGGATCAAAACTTCTCCATTCCATTTTAACCAAATTTATAAATTTTTTCTCCTCTCCAAGCCAATGAGGGTTAAATTTGAAGCAGGTCTATGGTTTCATGTTAGCTTTCTTGATGTACATGAAAAATGAGAAATGAGCCAAGAATACCATATTTCTACCCAAGAGTAAGTCTATGCATGTTCTCCATCGAGGATTCATGAGATTCCAAAACATTGATTGAATAATGTTGTAATACCCTTGCCCATCAACTAGTGTAGATATATATTATTTATCAAACATGGTATCAGAGACCTTATGAAGACCCACTGTCATTATTAATTGAGATATTGAACTTGTGTTATTGCACGCATCAAAGAATTTATGGATTCTATCATTTTTGAGCCGAGATAACCATTGAAGTGCATCCAAAACATTTTTTTTAGCTAAAAACCCTTTACTTTTCACGAAAAAAGGTTTATGTTTTGCCAAGATACAACCATTTGTATAAGTCTCATCAAGAGGTATGTAGTTACATTTTCAGTTTTTTAATCTCTTTCATATTGTTTTAACATTTCATTAGATTTTTTCCATTTATATTCTTGGTTTTCTCCCTTTCTAATCTACATATGCTCTTTGTTTGTACTTTGTGTGAGCTTGGCAAATAATAAATAGAGAAAAAAATATTTTGTTTTTTGTGTATGTTATTTTCCCTGCACCTTGTGTGATTTCGACAAATAAAAAACAAAGAAGAAAAGTTGCATTTTCTAGGTAGGCTAATTGAGATATAACCTCAAGCTTATTAAATTTCATTTTTTTAAAACATTTTTTTTCTTGGGAATTTGATTTTTTGTGTGTGCATTTGTGTTGAAGTATTTTGAACTTCAAAACATGGGTTTTTAGGGTAAGAGTATACCTTGAGGCAAAGAGTAAAAAAGAAGAAGAAAAAATCTTTGTTTTAATATTCATAACATATTTTGCATTAACTCACTTGGTTAAAATTTACTTTACTAAAATAAGGTATTTAGTTTAATTTTTCTTTTTTTTTTTGGAAAATTACATTTTGAAAAAGTGCATACAATTTCAAGTTCTAACACGACTTTGTTGTTAAGCTCATTTCACTTAAGATTAAAAAAAACATGTTTCTTGCTATTCCATGGAATCAGAGAAAACATAAGTCATACAAACTCAAGTAGCATCTTCCAGGTAAAAGATGCCCATCAATTCATTATCCATTCGATCGAATCATAGTACCAAGAAAAAACTATTTCATCAACCTTCTTACAAAATCCCTCCAAAAGATATCTGTTTCTGCTAACTCAACTGATGAACAACCTGAAATTCTACATCCCAACCAACCTATAGAAATATTGTTAAAAAAAATACAATCATCCCCTTATATAAAAAAACAAACTATGTGAAAAAGTCATGAGAGCCCTTAGAGATAAGATCCTCCTCCAGATATTCTTAAAAGAACTGAGTGCCTTCTGGACCACCAATGGTTTTTTTGGAAAGTTCATCAGCATTGGAGTTGAATTCCCCATAGATGTGGCTAATGGAAAAATTAAGAAAAGAGGGAAGAAGTATGGAAATTATCTGACACCACTACTCCAATGATAGGATCTACAGCTTTGTCAAACCTTTTTCCCAATTTATAATGACCTTTGAGTCACCAAATACTTGTAAGGACGCAATTCCATTAAGCAAGGAAAATTGTAGTAGTCCCCAAAGAGCTAACAATTATGATCTAGAACTTGTTCCCAATCCACAACTCATCCATAGCCTGAAGTTATGGTCTTCATTAATTCTCATATACATCATAGCTCCACAGTTTCCCATTTGAGCAGCACCATCGAAGTATCCAACAACCGAATGAAAATAAATAGTAGGAGCAATTTTCAATCTTGGCTTCTTGAATTTTTCCTCTTTCTAATACTCATTGTATAGTCCCAGAGTTTTCAAGCTATTAATATCAACATTGGGAATTTTATTTTCAAATATAACATAATTTCTAGATTTCCAAATCCCCCAACATGTAAATATTGGAGTAAGCTTGTGATTGTGGACTTTTCCAATCTAATTCCCAAAATTTTCTTCAATAGAAGTTGCACCCCACTCTTGATTGATTTGAAATTCATCTAAAATGATCTTCCAAATCCTTTTGCAGTATGCACATTGAACCAGGAGGTGAAGAACATATTCACCCTCCCTATTGCAAAGAACACATAAATTTGAACCTGACCATCCCCTTCTTATAATATTATCCCATGTCAAAATAAAATTTTCTAAACATAACTAGAAAAAAATTTAAGCTTCTAGGGGATGTTCCACTTCCATAGTTTTACATGCACTCACCATCAAAATTCCGATGGGAGATAGCATTATAGGCATCTTTGACATTCACTGATTTATTAGATTTATTCCATGTCCATACCAAAGAGTCATCTTCTTCTTTTAATTTGATCCCTGCTCTAGATAAAGTACTTATATATGAATTCTATTCAACTACTCATTGACCCTACATACCCAAGTCCTTAACAAATATCCAGTAAGAATTTGAATCTCTCAACCGATTTGGTCTTCTAATATGATTAAGCATACATAATCCAGATTCTGCAAGATATTCTGAAATGGGGCTGGAGAGGACATAAGATTCCTCCCTCCATTGAAGGGATATACACCAATTAGAACATGAGACCCATTTCCAATTCGCCAAGATAACCATTTTTTAATCTAGGGAAGATCCCTTACAAACCCATTCCAGAAATTAGAAATCCCCTTTGTTGTTTTATTGGGATTCTTGAGCGATTGTACCACAAAATTTTGTTTGAAGTATTTTTCTTTGAGCACATCACTCCAAAGGCCAGTACTAGAAATACCATGCTACAATCTCTTCAAGAATAAATCTCGATTGAACCAAAATAAATTTTTGGCATCCCATCCTCCCATATCCTTGGGTAGAGATAACATGTCCCATCTAACCAAGTGCATTTCCCTCCCTTGTTAGAACCAGACCAAAGCAAGTTCAACATTTTATACCTAAATAGTTTCAAAATTGTATGTGGCACTTTTGCTAGATACATCCAAAAAACATGACTACCAACAAGTACTAAATGAACCAAAGTAAGTCTCCCCCCTAAAGATAATAGTCTATAACACCAATTTCCTAGTCTCTTTTCCACTTTCTTAATAAGCCACATCCAATAAAATTCAATCTTGTAATTTTTAGGAATCGAATAGTGTCCAAGATATTTAAAACCTCCCTCAATATGCTCTGATTTGAAGGGGAATAGAGCATACATATGGGAAAAGGTATCATCAAGAATAACATTTTTGAGAAAGCAGGATTTATTAGAGCTCACCTCCATACTAGTTGCAACACAAAACAAGGATATGATCTCATAAAAAGTCACCCAATCATCCACAAAAACTCTACCAAATAAAACCACATCATCAACTAAAAGTAGATGTGTGATGAACTGAGAAGTTGTTAGCTTCATACTTGTCATCCCACCTTCATTCTTAGTATCAATAATCATCCTATTGAGACCTTCAATAACTAGCAGAAACAATACAGGGGAGAGAGGTAAACCTTACCTAAGACCCCTGGAACATTTAAAAAACTTTGTAGGGGAACCATTTACCAGAAGAACAAAACATGCAGAGGATACACATGCCATCATCCAATCAGTCACTAACAGAGGAAGACCTATCTAAAGTAGTAACAACCTCAAAAAGACCCAATTTACTTTATGATATGCGTTCACTAAGTCCATATTAATAATTAATGCATCCAGTTTCTTGATCTTAATGGAATGTAGACATTCCTTAGTAACCCCAATGGCATCCAATATATGTCTGTTTGATAAGAAACCAAATTGTTCCTTGGACAAGACCTTAACCAGTTTTGGTTTAATCCCATTGGAGATTATTTTAGTGATAATTTTGTATACAAACCTGTAAAGGGAAATTGGCCTATATCCAGAGAAGGACTCAGGTTTGTCACATTTGGATACTAGATCAATAAATATTGAGTTAAGTGCACCTGAAACATAGCCCTGTACTCTAGATTGTTCCATCACCTCCAATAGTTTCTCACCCATTAAATCAAAGAAGGTAATGAAGAGTTCCATAGGCCAACCATCTGGCCCTAGGATCTTATCTTTGGCAAACTGTTTTATAAATTTTTCAATTTCTACTAATGTGACAACAAACCTAATTTGTAGTCCTTAACGCCTACTTCGTCATTAAACTTGGACTTTTAAGGCAAAATCTGGACTAAAAAAGTGTGAATTTAGCCTTTCAAAGTGTAAATATCAACATTTCTAAAGTGCAAAATTGGGTTCTAAAAGTGGCAATATTGGGTTTGAAAAGTGTGTTTTTATATTCCAATAGTGTGTTTTTTACTACATTTGAACCCTAAAAGTGCACTTTTTGTTATTATGAAAGTGTGAATTTCAATTTGAAAAAGTGCATTTTTCATTTCCAAAGTTGTGATCTTTGAATCTAAATAGTGCAATGTTTATAATATTCAACATCCATCTTACACTTAACAATGTTAAAAATAGTGTGAATCCTAGACAATTTTGTCAAGGATTCCTTGGTAGCATGTTACCATTGATAACCCCCCTAATCAGCCAACCATCCATCTAAGGACGTTTAGGAGGTAGGAATTATTCTCCTCTAATGTCCATTTGTTGCTTCAATTGGCGGAAGTATTCATCCTTCAGCTACATACCCATAACTACCATATATTTTGTGTGCCAATAGAGGTCCATAGTCCTATAGAATTAAGATATTCTGGTACTAGTGCAACCCAAGTGTGGAATTATCCCTTGAAGCTTCTTCTCAACCTCATCATCTTCCTGGCAGGCCCTAATGAGCTTAACCTCCCCTTCCACCGCGTCCCTAGCTTCCTGCTCCTCATCCAAGACATTTATGTTGTAGAAATTTGTTGCTTCCATAACATCCTTGGCCACACGAGTCAAACCAGTCATTGAAGGGTAGGACTTTCTACCATGGGGATCCATAACACCAGGAGTGAGAGGAGTCGAATACCCAAACAAAACAAAATAGAAAATAGAGAAACACATGGATTCAAAAATTAGAAACAACAAAATAAAAACACTCAAATAAAAAAATTAGAAACATCAAAATAGAAACACAAAAATTAGAAACACATGGATTCAAAAATTAGAAAAAAAAAACACATCAAATAAAAAAATAGAAACACATGGATTTCAAAAATTAGAATCAACAAAATAGAAACACATCGAATAAAAAAATTAGAAACATCAAGATAGAAACACATGTATTCCAAAAATCCATCAATTAAAACATTCATGTGAGAGTCGTAGCCATTCCAGCTCAGTCCATGTGACACTTCATGGAAAGATCAACCATCCCATCTCTACCGTAGCCTAGTTGTCTCAGCCACATGATGGATCCTTCATCATTATCTAGTTATCGCACGTTTGATTCCCTAAACCATTATCTCCAACTTTTGTGAGGCCCATCATGAAGATCCCTATCCCATACCTGGATCCCCATTGTATCATTTCATATCCAATCCTTACCATGAGAAACACCACCCCATAAAAAGGAGACAAATCATCCTTTGTCACCCACATTAATTTTTCAAATGCAGCATGTTGCTAAATCCACGCAAATAGTTCCACCCTCCCTTGTATCTTTTCCTTTGTTGTTATATGAGATGCTGGCCCATTCCCTGTAGAGCACCTTGTTGCTCGCTCCCTAGCCCCGTTCGCGGTAGATGAATATTTTGATGCTCCATCCTCGACAGGAATACCAAGACCCACAACAGTTGGAGATAGATAGAGTGATGCCCTGGAAGCCAAGACTAAGCCATTCCACTTTCATCTTGTAGTGCCCATGCCTCATCCTCCTTTCTTAGGCTCGTTGATGCTTAGTACACTGTCTCCGAGACTTTGGTCTCTTGTTGAATATGGAGACAATGGTTTTCTAGATAGATTGGCATTACGAGGAATCAAGATTATGAAGATGAATAATCAATTGCAGGTCCAGATGGGCCAACGTCTTCTTGGAAGACATTTTTTCTTTGATTTAGATCTAGTGTTTTCTTTATGAGGCAATTGAAATAGAAGCTAAATACTAATGTTGTTTAGTACTAGATGTGTTAATCTGATGTTGTTTAGT
The DNA here is from genome assembly GCA_027924585.1 of Larix kaempferi. Taxonomy (NCBI): domain Eukaryota; kingdom Viridiplantae; phylum Streptophyta; class Pinopsida; order Pinales; family Pinaceae; genus Larix; species Larix kaempferi. The sequence goes on from BSBM01000438.1 coordinate 6,062,421, forward strand.
ACCAGAGTTGGCTCCTTCATTTGAAGGACCACCAATTGAATAAGTGCAGGAATCAGTCACGAAGCAAAGTTGACTTGAGGTTGAGTCAACCTTTGTGGTTGGGTCTTGTTTGCTACTTCTTTTTTGAAGAGCTACAAGAAGGATAATTTTATTAGAAACGCACTATTTGTAAATTGAAATTCATATTAAGAATTTAAAAAGTTTCCCTTCATTTGAAATGTTGCTATAAATTGTGCCCTTATTAATCGGAAGGGTAAAAATAGAATCTTATTTTTTTAGAAGGGACATACGTTGGAAACTGCATCGCTTCGTTGTTGTAGGGTTGTTGTCCTATCCTATTGTTATTTGGATTTGGGACAGATTGAGAAGGGATTGTAGGCGATCTTGGGAGCTGTTGGTTTTGTGGAGGGGGAATTATAAGTGGTTGTTGCAGTGGTGCTCTCCAATTTGTGGAAGATGGATATGGATTCCCATAGTTCATTTGTGGTTGTGAAAAAGGTGGGGGATATGGTGGGTAAGGCTGGTGAAGTATGGTTATTGGTAAGGAGTTTGATTTTGTTGCCATTGGCTTGTCCCTTCTTGTGGAGGCCATGCAATCTATGCTGAAGGATTCCAATTCTGCTGAGGGTTCCCTTGATTAAAATAGGCTTGATTATTGGGTTGGAAGGGCCTAACAAAATTATTTCTTCATTGGTTAACAAAGCAAAGTTGTTCTACAAAATTCTCTAAGGTAGGATCTTGTATGGCTTCTTTGCATGATGGCGGTAAAGGGAATTTATTTGTGGTATGATCATCAATACATATCCCATAGAATTCTATTGTATTTAATGGGAATTGTCCTTTTTCATGTCTTTTCTACATCTTGGGAAGAATATCGCTAGTGCCCGGTTGATCTCATCTTGTTTCCTTTTTAGTTGGAGTGCTTATAATTGCATAGCTAGTGATTGAAGGATATTTGTCTTCATGTCGTCTAGGAGATTCCCCAAATTGGATTTTGTAAGGCTTGGGCTTGAAAAGGATGACCCCCCTACTAATGGGTTTATATCTCGCGTTCCATTTTTTCCTTTTCTAGATCTGGAATATTTTTTAAAGATTTGTAGAATTTGGTCATAGGTTTTATGAAAGATATCCCCATCTCCTAATAAATTCAAGACTTCTAGATATTCCTCCTTGATTCCCCTCAGAAGTACAATTTTTAGTGATTCTTGATCTAAGGTACAATGAATATCTTTCTTATAGCTGAGTTGGAACCCCTGTGCATAATATTCCAATGATTCTTTTTCTCCTTGTTGCATCTTGAAAATCTCATCCCTAGTGTCTTTGGATTTACAGTAATCTCTATATTTTTCCAAAAAGGCTTGTTTGATTTGATCCCAAGAGAAAATATTGTTCCCTTCTAGGCTCATAAGCCATATGAGCGATAGTTTTCTTTTTGTGTGGAGGGAAAAAGTCTTAATTTTTGTGCATCTGTTGTGTAACCAAAGGACCTGCAGATTACTTGAAATTCAAACAAGAAGGTGTCCGGGTCTTCTGAATTTAAACCATGGAAGTTTGGAAATTAGCAGGATTGATATTTTTCATTCTAGCATCCCCAAGGGGTACACTTATGGGGAAGGTAAATAGTTCTATGTGTTCTTCTTCATCATCTACCATGATAGTGTTTGAACTAGAGCTAGCGAAGAAGTTATCAAGGTCTAGGTAATAGCTGGGATCAACTTCTTCATCAGTATTGAGAAATTCTAATTGAAGGTGTTCAAAACTGCTATTGCTCATAGGGTGGTTAGGCAAAAAACATCCAAAATCATCCCTCCTTCGTCGAGGCATTCATGGTATTTTTAGATTTTCGAAGGTTTTTTTTTAAGATGTCTCCTATAGTGTAAGCACCTCCCCAGTAACAACGCCAACAAGTGGTGGCCTTTGGAAATGTCTACCTTTTTACAGGTATCATTCAAGAAGTTCACTTTAAATATCGACCAGGGAACGTACAAACTTCAGAGATACTAAGCACTATATGTGCACTATGTTGAGAGAATCTTTATCGTTGGGTGTTCAATGTGTCCTAAGGAATAGTGAGGAGTTATTCTAAAGAGAATGAAACAACTAAAGGTTTATCAAAATCAAAAGCAAAAATGAAAGCAGGAAGTTATTCTATGAAAGCATGCACTTAATCTAAGAAGGCAGGAAGTTATTCTATAAAAGCATTTACTTAAACTAAGAAAGTAGGAAGTTATTCTATGAAAGCATTCACTTAATCTAAGAAAGTAGGAAGTTATTCTATAAAAGCATTTACTCAATCTAAGAAAGAAGGAAGTTATTCTATGAAAGCATTCACTTAATCTAAGAAAGCAAGAATTTATTCTATAAAAGCGTTTACTTAGTTTATGAAATCTAAAACAATGTTTAGCCTAGTTTATGAAAGCCAAAGTAAATATTTTCTAAAGCACATGAATCTGACCTAATGGATGATCCAGGTGGATATCGGTGGCGACCCACCTCTTCCGACTAGCTCAAAACAGTCTTCTGGCAATTTTGGCAATTTACTATTTTTAGCAGTTTTTTGGGTCCTGAACTTCCGGAGCCATTTTGAGGCCCTAAACGACGTTTTTTCAGCTTCGAATTCTCGAGCAAATACGGGTCTTGTGCGCCTGTCATTTCTGCGTGCTAGAATCGATATTTGCGATATCTTTTTATATTCATTGAATAAATCTTTCCAACGAGCTATTGTACGCCCCCAACGGAGATCGCGTGCAAGAGTTATGACCCCTGGAAGTTGATGTACGAACTTACCCAAATGGGGCCCTCATGACTTTTGGCACTTCATCTTCTAGGGTTAGGTTTTTGGGATTCCTTCCCTCATGCTTATGATAAATAGGCCCTTTCGGCCTCTCTTTGTAATCATCTTGGCACGAATAAGCATAGCGGCCACATCTCTTCTCAGAGATAGCTACCACCATTCCACCTATTGTATTTTACAGTATGTTCTATTTCCGCTATTTAATAGAATGTGTGTTTACTGTATCACTGTGTTCTTTGCAATATATCTCTGTATATGATTCTGTATATGCTATCTTAATTCGTTCCTGCATAAATCGGGATCAGTGGAACCATAGATCTCTTTAATTGGAAACAGGAAATCATCATCCAGGAGTATAAATCTGATCTAGTCTAAGAACACCATATAAAAATTCAAAATGTAAATCTAGAAATTGTAGCCGCAGATGGTAGCTACAGGACTATAGACGCAGTGTTATAGAACTACGGAAGAAAGACGCTTATGCGCAGGATTTAAATCTGATATCAAATAAGTATTAAAACTAATCCATGCATACATATATTCAAAATGAACAACATAATGCATACAAATATAGAAAGCAAAATATAGAACTCCTGAGCTACGCACTGAGAGGGCCCTCCCCAATGCTCATCACATGATAAGAATGAAACTTATAAACTCACAATTTGGGAATAACGCTGATCCTTAATTAAGAATTCATAAGATCCATCACAGTCGTAGAAATTGTAAACTGACTATCATAACTGAAATACCGAGATTTGTTTTAAAAAATATGAGTTAGACCCCCTGCTACTTAGGTGCCTCTATTTATTACAAGCTTCTACCCTAGTTCAACATTGGAAATGACGACCCTAATTAAGGGGACTCTTTCCTACAAATGAGGAGAAACAGGAGCATCGTGTCTCTTGTGATATTTAATTTGGAGCTCGAGTCTCGCCATCCTTCCTATTCACCTACGCTTTTTCCACACATAGCTTTATTCACATGATTAGTAAATAAAAGATGCTAAAACACAAAAAATATAATTACTAAATCACTTTGTTTAATTAACAATCAATATGCATTCTTCCCTACAGAAAGGAATGCTTTTCTGATCGTTTCTTTGCTTATGTATGGCATAATGGAGTATATGGAATACCTATATCATGGACTTATCATCTCCCCCGCCGACTTGAAGATGTTACCCATCCTTCGGTGACCCATCTTGTTGTACAATGCCTTCTCTGATGTCCCAGGAAAAAAATGTAGGAGCTCCTGCCTGTCAGTGATATCCCTGACTTTGCTCTTCTTTGGCCCAAACCCTTCTTTCTTCGTCCTCTTTAATTATCAGGGGAAGGAAGAATGGTGGGCTCAAATTAATCCCAATCCATATGAGTTTGTTCTTCATCAAGGATTCCCTATACATCTTTTCCATGCTCAACATGACTTCCAGTCTGAGGGGTGAATGAGGTTCATGCTTCTTCAGGTATCCAAAAACTATTTTCCATCGATCGCCTATGACCTCCCGTTCTTTGCCAAGTGTGCCCTATGTGGTCTTGTCGAAATGCTCAATGGATTCTTGCTGTTTTTCAAGGAGGATGGGGATCAGGTCCTCATCCGAGGTTATTGCATGATGATCTTGGACCACCTTCTCTGGGTGTGTGGCTTTGGCTCTTATCCAGAGTGCGTTCTCCCATTCCTATATTTGGTAAAGGTGAGTGTCTTGTGACCTCTCTATCTCGTGGTTCATCCATGAACACAATGCTCTGATATGGAAATAACCCATATAAGGATTTGGTGACTATTTTGGTGAATTGGGTACGACTAGGTTGTGAAGAAAGAGCTCACACAACTGATCCTTCTCAAGTTTTGTGCTCTCCAGAGAAGCATCTACAAACTGCTTTGGGGTGGTTATTTCCATGGGTAAGTGATCTTTTAGTCTTTGTAGCTGAAAACGACACCATTTCTCCTTAAGATATACTGCATAAATCTGGGATGGAGGTCTAGACCCGACGATCTCTTCATATAACTTGTAAGTAGTGACAAGAGTGTTTTATAAATGTAAGATCTGCTGGTCCTTTTGTACCAACATTTCCTGGGTTTTGCTCAATTTTTCTTGCAACACCTGTTTTGTTGTTCCATTTGTTTTAATTGGCTAGCATGTTGCATCTTCAAAATCTGAGTTTTCTCATGCATGAATGGGGGCGCAGTTGATGATGCAGCCTGGTATTTATGGAGTCGTGCCTCAATATTTATGGTCGCTAGCTCTTCTCTAAATCTTGCCAATTCAGACAGTGCCCCATCCAGGAGATCATCCTCTTTAGTTTGCATTTCTTCACTGGTTTTTGCAAGGTCCTGGAGTGGTGTGTCTCCTCCCACTGGTGTAAAAGGGTCTCCTTTCTTTGCCCCATCATCCTCAGAGTCTGAATGTATTGGGGTATGGGGCCTGCTTTGTCTTCCTCTTCTTCTTTCTTTTTCTTTTCCTTCTCCTCCCTGGATTTTGTCTCCCGCCTTAGCCTTCTGCTTTGTCGTGTAGGTCCATATGTTCTAGCAAATGAAGTTGTAGGTTTCTGACGGGAGGCATCTTTGGAATGCTTTATCTTTACCAAGTTTTCGGGTACGACCTCATTGTCATCGATGTCTATGTCGATTTTCCTTTTGAACCCTGATTGAGTGGTTGCCTTTTCTCCTTTCATCTCTAAGACAGGGGTTGCGCCCGCAATTGGGGTGCCCCTAATTCTCTTGACATCCTCAACAGAGATATGGATGAACTCTTCCCATGAGAGTTCGGGAACCTGGGCTTTCAATTACTCACATATGATTAGTTTGATTAACCAGTGATGAGCTAATGCATCCCCCTCCCCCCGTATTACCTTCCTACTCATCTCCAAAATGGATTGTAATAGGTAGAAAGGTATGCTGATATTGTTGTTGGGTTTTATATGCCCCATGTTCCTTAGGAGATCAAGTATCCTGAAATGGAAGGTAGGTTTATAGCTGAGTCTCCCTGTGCAGGTAATGCATTTGAGGACGACAATGACTACTTCATCCCATAGATTCGACATGGTTTCTCTTTTGATGTCGTTCTTGTCTTCTTCATAACGCTCACCTTCTGCAAAGAAAGTCAATTTTGCTCTAATATTGGCCTCCCTGTCGTCTTTCCCCCAATGTAACCCCTTAGGCATGCCCGTGTATGATAAAATTGTTTCCTCACTTAAGTGAATGCGTAAACCCTTTACCCTAGTAACATACTGTTCTTATTTTAAATGTTTCAGATTTTTGGCGAATTCTAAGGCTACTTCTACATCATGTCCTCTTAACCTAGTCATGAATGGCATCCACCCCGCTGTGCGGAGGATTGTCAGCACTTCTGGTTTTTCATAGATGGGGGCATGGTATTCTGGTTTGATCTTTTTAAACCCCTTTGTCATCTTCTAAAATTACCCAATGGATGAATAATATAAAATTGAGGGTGGCAGACCAGATGACTTACTTATTTGTTCTAAGTCAAAATCCGGCTTGCTAATCTGAGTTTTGAATTCTTCTTGTTGTATTTACACTGCTCGAGGCTTGAAAGCTTCATATATATCATCTGGTCTTGCTTACTTATCCCTATCCTACTTTCGTCTTCTTCCCCTATCTTTTCTTGCTAATTTTGCCTTATCCTTTTATCATTCCATGTCCTGTTGTTGTTTGATATGAAAGGACGAGGTGGGATACAGAGATTGTCATTTCTTCATGTGGATTGACAATCATTACCTGGTGTGGTTACTCTAAACAATGTGCTGCCACTCTTATATAAAGAGAGTTGTCCTTAGCTCTGAATGATTCCTTATGTGGGGAGAAATTGATTTGACCAAAAATGGAAACAAAGGATTCAAACATTACCTTTTTGTGCATAGTGTACCTTTGTCTTTGTCTGTAGTTTTTAATGTCAGTTCCGTAGTTTTGTTGTTGGCGCTTTTTCATTGCTCTAGTTCGTTTGATATTATTTTCTTTCCTGGTTGATTTGCTGGCTCGCTTGATATTGTGTGCTGCTTTAGTTGATTTGCTGGCTCACTTGATAGATTTTGCTGCTTGAGTTGATTTGTTGGCTCGCTTGATAGCTTTTGTTGCTTCAGTTGATTTACTAGCTCGCTTGATAGCTTGTGTTGCTTTAGTTGATTTGCTAGCTCGCTTGATATCCTTTGTTATTTCGGTTTATTTTTTCATAATTTCCTTCTTTTCATTTTTTTTTCATGATATATATATATATTTTTTTCATCATCATTTTTTTTATGATATATATTTTTTTCATTTCATGTTTTTCATGATATATATATATTATCATCATCATTTTTTTGATGATATTTTTTTCTTTTTTTTCATTTTTTTCATTTCATTTTTTTAGTTTGATTGGAGGACGTGTACGTCCTCCATCAGCATCGGATATTTATGATAAAGAGTTTGAGTGAATTCCTCCATGGACTACATTTTCCTGTACAATTTGAGCCTATGTCCATTTACCAACATTGGAAATTTGGTCTTGTCTATGATTTTGATTATTATTACTCCATTGTCGTAGATTGTATCAATGATGTATGGTCCCAACCATCATGTTGTAAGTTTTCCTTAGAATTTATGAAATCTAGAATTATATAACAATTCCCAATCCCCTTCTGTGAATTTATTTTCTTTTATATTCTTGTCGTGCCATTGCTTCCTCTGTTGTTGAATGATTTCAGGGTGGGATAGAGCTTGTTGGCAATGCTCATCCAACTGGTTTAATTGGAGCATACGCTCTTCCTGGATTGCTGAAAGTTGCATGTTTAAATGGGCTACTATTCTTAATGTCTTGATCTCAAATACAATTGGGAGCGTTACTTTTTTTCCATATACCAGCTCATAGGGGGTAAAACCCATTGTTGTTTTCCAAGTTGTGTTATAATCCCAAATTGCTTCATTTAACTTGTCTTCCCAGTACCTTTTATGCAATTGAAATGTCTTTGTTAGAATCCTTTCAAGTTCCGTATTTGTAACCTCAGCTTTCCCATTGGCTTGTGGGTGGTAGGAGGAGGATCGTCGATGTTTTATTTTGTTCCTTTTGAATAGTTCGTCAATGAGGTTTGATGTAAATTGTTTCCCTTGGTCAAAGACTAATTCTCGGGGAACTCCAAACCGATAAAAGATTTGTTTTGTGAAGAACTTTTCTACATTTGTTTCATTAGATGTTGTGAGTGATGCAACTTTATCCTACTTAGTAAGATAGTCCGACGTACAAACTAAAATGTAGTTCTTCTCATTTGAAGGTGGATTAAATGGTCCGACAAAGTCAAATCCCCACTTTTCAAATGGTTCCAATCAAACCTGTGGGTGTAGTGGCATCTCTTCTCTTTGTGTTGGTTTTCCCATTCTTTGACAGTCATCGCAATGTGAAACATATTCTTGGGAGTCTTTGTGTAGTGTTGGCCAGTAGTATCCAGTCTGCAGTATTTTATAAGCTGTTCTTTTTGTTGCATAATGGCCTCCACAAGGTTCATTGTGAGAAGCATGGAGTATGTCATGGACCTCATCTTCTCGGATGCATCTTCTTAATATTTGGTCTGGCCCTTTTTAAAGAGTATTCCTTGTATCCAAGTATATGTTTCACTTTGTCTTATGATCTTACACTTAGCGTTGTAGCTATAATGCTGTGGAAACCTCCTAGATACAATGTAGTTATCTATATTGGAAAACCATGGGGTTTGTGTGAAGATTGAAAATAGGTGTTCATCAGGGAAATCATCTTTTACTAATTCATTGTCCTGTATATGGGTCAACCTTGACAGGAATTCTGCTACCACATTATGTTTGCCTGACTTGTCAAGTCGAACTCTTGTAAAAGAAGCAACCATATTATAATTCTAACACTTGTATTGGGTTTATTCATGAGGTACCTGATTGCAGAATGATCTGTGTGAACAAAGACCGGGTACCTTGTGATGTAGTGTCTAAAATTGTTTATGTCATGTACAAAAACCAAAACTTCCTTCTCTGTTACTGTATAGTTCAGTTCTTCCCCCGCCAAGTTTTTGCTGATGTAATGGATTGCATATGGTTTCTTTTATTCCTCTTGTTTGAGGACTTCCCCAATAGCTTTGTCTGAGGCATATGAGTGGATGTGAAATGGTAGTGTCCAGTTTGGTCCTTGGAGGACTGGGGCAGTTGTTTTTTTCTCCTTGAGGTGGTCAAATGCTGTCATGCAGTGTTTAGTCTAGACGAATTCTTTGTCTTTTGTCAAGAGGGAAAACATTGGTGCAACAATTTTATTGAACCCCTCTATAAATATTTTGTAGTAGCTTGTTTTCCCAAGGAAGCTGCAAACATCCATCTATTTTCTAGGTGGGGGTAGTGTTTTAATACAGTGACTTTCACTTGATCTACCTCAATTCCTCTTTGGGATATGTGGTGGCCCAGAACTATCCCTTCTTGCATTAGCATTCGACATTTATCATTGCCGAGGAATAGACTCATTTCGATGCATTTGTTTAGGACCAGTTCTAAATGTTGTAATGCTTGATTAAAAATTTTCCCATACAGTCTGAAGTCGTCCATGTAGACTTCCATATGGTCATTGATAAAATCAAAGAAAACACGCAAGATATCCCTTTGAAAGGTTGCCGGAGCATTATAGATTCCAAAGGGTATTACTCTGTATGCAGGTAAATTTTGTTTTATCTTGGTTAGCTGGGTGGACTTGGATTTGGTTATAGCCACGGAATCCGTCCAAGAATGAAAAAAACTTGTTTCCAACTAGAGTATCCAACACCTGATTAATGCATGGTAGAGAGAAGTGATCTCTTGTGATCTCTTCTTCTACTACGGTCGGGAATCTGGAGTCGTCGAAGTGAAGAAGGTGATGACATCAATAGATTATTGATTCATCGACTGAAGGAAGGAAATTGGGTATCCTTTCAACCCAAATTTTTGAATATAATATTTCATCTAGTGTAATCAGAACATGAAGAAGCACCCCCCCTACCAAAACCAAATTTGAGTGATTCGTCGAGTACGTCGAAAAATACAAGGTTTAGCGAAATCTCGTTCAAGCAAAACTTTAATTGGATTTTGACAGAAGTAGTAGAAGAAGACAGACCTGATGAAACATAAGAAGTTCTAGATACTGGTTCTAAAGATAGAGAACCCAACCCTGACAAACAGCTAGTTCAAGATAAAGAAGCACCAAGTTCTAGTTGTGGAAATAATCCACCTACACCACCATCTATTTCTAAAATCGATACACCAGCAGACATGTCGCACTCAACAACACACCTTCCATTCTATGAAGGTGATGAAGATCCAATACGACATTGGTTTGTGTGCGAATCGATATGGACGGCAAACCAACTCACCAGTGGAACGGCAGATAGCTCAGTTTGTTGGTTCGCTGAGAAAACGTGCACTGACATGGTACATGGGATACATTGCAAAGACACTGAATGCAACCAAGGCACAAATTAAACAAAGCTTTCTGGCCTTTTTCATGATCGAAGATGCAACATACCTAGTGGCCAAACTACTGAAGACAATAGTCCAGAAGCCGACATAAACTATCAAGAAGTACGACAAGAGGTTCAAAGACCTCTTGAGCAAATTGGACTATGAGATCAAAGAAAAGCTATTGATTAAATGGTTTATTTCCGGTCTCATAAGTAAAATCAAAATACATGTCCATCGACAAAGTGTTAATTCTTATGCAGAAGTATTAAAAGCAGCACTGGAGATTGAAATGGATGAAGAATGCCCTCTAGTCTCCATGGACAGACATGTCAACGAACACCTTGAAAGTATGGAGAAAGCTATCCAAAGCATTACTTTGAAGGGGCCAAAATTATGGTGTACTACATGTCGAACTGCAGGGCATACCAAAGACTCTTGTCGAATTGAGGATCAACGACAAGAAGTTAAACTCATTCAAACCAAATGCTTTTGCGATATGTGCAAAGAATATAACTCGCATACTACAAACGATTTTCCATACAATCTAAAAAACAAGAAAGCAAAATGGTGTCAAATATGCGAAGTCAGTACACATGCGATTGAAGAATGTCATCTGAACTTGAAAAATTGATAGAACTACCATGCAGTATACCAGACAAACTCTGTCGAGCAGCGTCATGATAGAAACACAGGAAACGATAGGTTTGGAAGAAATGATGGAAGGAATAACCGGTACAATCATAACAGGAATGACAAATACCCGAGGTATAACGACCATCGATATGATCGACGATACGATAGCTTCAACAGGCATGGAGGATACCAAAGTCGTGGTCGTGGCGGTGGTGGTCGCGGTGTTCGACCTAATCGACCTAGTTTATGTTTCACATGTCTTAGCAAGGATCATTGGCATGCAGAATGCCCCTATAAGGAAAGAACTGATCGTAAATTTTGTACAAAGTGTGGGGTAGGCGATCACTTTTTAGAGGATTGCCCTACCATGATTGAGAAAATAAATAATAAAAAGAATGTTCATGTCTTATCTTGTGTATCCAAAAATGATGTGCTTCATACAAAAAACTTGCAAATTGTAACTAGGAAAGGTACCCACATTGGTCAAGATAAGCCTTAAATAAGTAAAATTGTACATAAAGAGGATTACCCAAATCCTATGAAACAAAAATTTGTGTACAAAAATGCATTTGACACATTTTGTGAATTGGCAGCAAGTGAAGATATTGAAGAAAACCGACAAGAAGTTCTCAATGAATTATTCAAATTAATTTCAAATGATGAAGCTGTAGGAAAATTGATTGAACTATTGCATAAATTGAAGTATAAACACGTCGAGCAAAGACAAACCAAAAAAAAATTCCGACTAAATCAAAAAGAAAAAAATGATGCTGACCCATTGGTCGACCTCGACATAAATGGATATCATGTACGACAAGTCGTACTAGACTTTGGTTCCCAAGTAAATATCATGACTCGTGATACCTGGGACCAACTCGGTCGACCACAATTGCAGGAATCAAGCATTTATCTGAAGCTCACAGATCAAGGATTAATTGAGCTGATTGGAGTATGGAAATGAGTTGAAACTTCCATCAAGGGCATCATGACAAAAGTAGATTTTTAGATCATTAATCCCAAAGATGATGCAAGCTCTTTCCCAGCCTTGGTCAGTCGACCTTGGCTGCGAAAGATGAAGGCTTCAATTTCCTTAGATAAAAGTCACATAAAATTGAAAGGCAACGGTCAGAAGGTTATTGTACCTATCATCCCATCTCAGGGAGAACCATGGTCAGAACCTGCAGAAGTAGACAATGATATTCGACAACTTTATCGAATAGACAATAATGAAGATCACATTGAACCAAATTCCCAAGGAGAACTTCACCTTGGAGATACTATCTCACTTGGTTATAATTCTGATGTAGAGCTTTACGACTGGCAGTTGGAGAATTATGATCTTCACGTGAAAGAATGATGGACAATGGAAGCCATCTCAAAGAAGCAAATAAAGAAGTGTCTCTCAATATCATATACACCAAAGATATTTGAGTGAAAAATGTGAGCATATCCGACGCTTGTTCCAGATAGAAGTTCACAAACATGTAATCCCACATTGAGGTTCAAAGAACGTGATTCACATGTTGCACATGTTGAATAGGTATCAAAACATGTATGAGAACAAGGCCGACTACAAAGTCTGGTAGAGACATTCACTGGTAAAGCTGGGAGATGGTGGGACACCCATCAGTCGAAATTCCAAAGTTGGAATACCGCATCAACATTTTTTATAAAAAGGTTTGGAGGAAAGAAGCTGACGATTCAAGACGACATCCCTATGTTTACATAGGGACAAAATCCTGAATTCCACATCGACTGTTGTGAAAGAGAATGGACAAAATTGGGCTATAGAGATGAAAGAGTATGTCCTCACTTCTTCCCCAGAACACTTGACGATTTACCCAATAAATGGTATAAGATGGAAGAGGCGAGAGGAGAAACTTTCACCTGGAACGACTTGAAAGAAAATTTCATCAAGGACTTCCAGTTTTCTCCATAGGAGGAGAAGTTGGTTCAAGCAAGTAAAACTATCAAAGAATTTTTGCAGCCAAAGAAAAATTTTAGTACTTGCAGAAAAGCAGCAGATTACTCGCCGACCTACTACCTACTATAACATAACGTCGACAGAAAGCCAGCATTCGACAAGATTAAGCCTAGAAACGGAGAAATCATTCGGGAAGAGTTTTCAATGGAGATAGGATCACCCCAACATGTCGAAGCATGTAAAAACAGTCTTTAGCACAAAGATTGTCAAGAAGGAACAACCCGAAAGGTTGTCAAAAAAAAGACTTTCCACCAGCATTTACACAAATTAAAGAAATTGAAAGACCGATAAGTGACAGTCGTGTGCCAAAATGGATGGATGCAGAGATTAAAACAAAGGAAGTAGATATTTCAAACGACGACCGACTGAAAATGGAAAGAATTGGCGATTATCCCAAGGAAGTAATTTACAATACATGACTCATGATCTATCATTTTATATGTGAAATTCCACGCACATTACCTCTAGTTTAAGGATGAATCACGGACATAAAGAAACATTTGCAAGGTAATTCTAACATATTGTTTTTTCACATACATATTTGAATTTAAGTTGTTCTAGAGTGCTCATTACTATGAATATCTAACTATCAATTCCACTATGATATTTGAAGTGCTATCAAAACCAACCTTGAGGAATAAAGTTTAACAATACATGGAAATTTTGAGAACACACAATTTTATTTCTATATAGATTGATACTAGTTACACTAGTACGAAAAAACATTCTCTAATAACACCCAATGCATGCATGAGCATTTCACTACACTATTTAGTATATAAAAATTAATTGTGACCAATAATAAATCAAGTAAATTAAAATTATATTTCGTGTAGTACACACACACACATATATATACTACACAGTATATATATATATATATATATTGAAAATCAAATGACTACTAATTAATCAATGTGATAATTTTGTAACTATTTTCAACATGATAATTGTAATTAATTTTGAAACATGATAGTTGAGAGAATGGGGTAAGAGGTAAGAATTAATAAACTTGTCCAAAATAATTAGCATTTGAAGAATCAAGAAAAATACCAATATCGCCCTCAATTGGAGCTGGATCCAATAAAGGTTGACCTACATCCTCTTCTTGTTGCTCTCTCAATGCTACTCATCGTTGCCTCATCCTTTCTTTGGTCTTTTTCGTATTTCTTCTTCAATAATTTGATCACGATCATGTTTCCTACTTCGACGTTTCTTATTTCACATGTTGATTGGTGAATAAAAAATGAAAATGTCCAATTTCCTTTGAAATATTTAGAAAAATACACTCAAGAGGCTTAAAATGGTGTTACGAATGATAAAATTGAGTTTATATTTGTGTGTTTTATAGAATTGTTTTACAATTCAATTCATTAAATGCAAAAGGTGGGTAGGTAATTCGTGCTATTAGTTAGACGGAAGGAAGTGAACCGAAATCAATGGAAAAATGGTATATACAAAATCTTGATCGAGATTTTTAAAAGATAGATGGATTTATTAGCCCAATTGAGATAATAGCTTGATTGAGCTTTCATCTTAACCATAAATAAACCCTTGATCGAGGTATTTAAAAAAGTGCGCAAAACCTCGATCGAGGATTTTAAAACCCTTGATCAAGCTATTAGCTCGATCAAGAAATTTAAAACAGACTTTTAGCCCTTTTTCCGCAAATTTAATTTTACTAGCTTCTTTTCCAGGCCTACATCCTATCCTAGTATGCACCTTAGGTGTCGGACTTCATACCAATGGATTCATCAACAAATAGTCTATCCATTGATCTATAATATACGGGTTTCTGAGTTCATATGATAAATATTTTTTCTTTTCAAACTTACATTTACAAAACCATATCCACCACTTCAAATTAACAACATAAAAAGTACACAACAAAAAATTTCAAAAAATATATACGCCCCACATCAACGCGTCCTCTTCAAGAAGGTATTTTTTTTCTATTTTTGTTAACATGTAAAATAAAAGTTTGTGTGCACACAGGTGTGTACAAAATGCGATTAAAGTTTTCAACGATGAGTTTCAAAAATTAATAAAAAATATAATTTTCCAACATAAATTAAAAAAATGTGCGCCCTAGTGCATTTTGTGTAGATTGTGCTCATTTTTTTTTTTAAATTATGCAATTATCACTAAATTATTTTACATGCACACTAGCCACTTGTTAACTTTTCCTAAAATTTACAAGAACAAACCTATCATTAAATGCAATTTTGACCTATTAAATCATTTTTTTTGTTAAAATAGGTGGAAAGACAACATAATTCTCTACAATTTGTTTTTTTTGTTGCATGTCGGAATTCACAAGGCATATTTGAGTTTGAGGGCTTTGATTTAATCAATGAGTAAAAACTGAATTTTCATCGTCTCTTTTGGCCAAAAAGTGTTACCCATCTTCATGGATTCATCTCGAGGCAATGTTAGAGATCACAAACAACCCATTCGAGTAAATGTTAATGTGTCTTGCTAGCTCTCGTGTAACTTCTATCCTTTCTAAGTTCTCATCTTCATGGTTCCGCGAGGACCCTAAGTCTGAAATAATAAATTAGGTATGTAAAGATCCTACGCAGTACTTATAGTGGTGGTGGTTGTAGACACATGGAAGGTGACATAGTTGATGTGTGGAGAGCCAACAACTAGTTAGAGTATTCCTCAAAAATATGGCATGTGTTATCAATAGCCATGTGGATACATTTCGTTATGAAATGTGGATGTTTAAAAAGATGTGAGATGTAGACAAGTGAGAGTTGCAAAAACAAATAGAGGAACAAATGATGAGATGGATGATAGATGGATTTTTTTCACTATGCGGGTAGATGAATCTCTTTAAGTGTTTTTCCATAGTAAGAGTGCCCGATGATGCAATTATGGAATTATTGAGGTTTAATTATGGAAAATATCAATCCAAGTTTGAACTATGATGGTTTCTAAAAGCTTAGGTATATGTAATTAATTAAAAATGGACAAAGAGTGAAAGAGTGAATGGTTAGGTGAAGGAGGGAAACAATCTTACATCAATAGTTTTGGTCCCTTCATATCAC
Source organism: Larix kaempferi (assembly GCA_027924585.1). Classification (NCBI taxonomy): domain Eukaryota; kingdom Viridiplantae; phylum Streptophyta; class Pinopsida; order Pinales; family Pinaceae; genus Larix; species Larix kaempferi. The sequence continues at coordinate 6,078,322 of BSBM01000438.1, forward strand.
TATTTGTTACATTTTATTCATGACATAAGTGCATTAAACTCTTAAGGATAAGGGTAAAATCATAAATTGTTGGGTGGTCTAAGTCAATTATGCAAGAAAGCAAAGTGAACAAGACAATAAGGACATACATATAGAAAAATATGTTGGTATTAGAGTAAATCTAAACAATAAGAAAAAATGAAGCAAGAAATTGGATGAAGGTTTGAAATAGTGCCCTTAGTGGGAGAAGGGTGCCATTTAAGAACTATCACAAAGATGGAACCTTGGTAGATAATTGTAAACACGGTTGACTAATAACAATGAGTTAAAGCCCCAAGAGGATTTAAGAAAGACTATATACATGCCAAATATGAGTGTAGAGCAAGCATGAAGTTAAAAAATGACAAAATAAACAATTTTCCACAAACTCCAAACTCCATTAAGAAAAAGAAAATAATAAATCCAAAAAGCAAAAGTGAAAGCATACTAAAACCAACCATGAATAGGATCCAATGGAAAATAAAATAAAATAAACAATTAAGAAAGAATGAACTACTAATGGAGAAACAAGACAAGCAATGAACCCTATAAAAAAATATCATTCATGCAGAGAATACATCTAATATAAAACAAAACTTATAATTGCACTAATTAAAATAATGTAAGCAATAATATGAATGCCATCCAATGGAGAAAAAAAAACTAAAATAATCAATTATGTAAGAGAAAATGAACTAATAAGAGGGGAATGAATAAACCTTATTCTGAACTAATAAGAGGGGAATGAATAAACCCTATTAAGCAACTAATCCATTTATGTAAAGAATATACCTAATGTAAAGCGACGGTGAGTTCATTACATAAAATATTATTGGAAACAAGTGTGTGTGAAAGGCAGAAAAAGTGTTGAAGGGAGAATTATGTGAAATGGGCCATACTCTCCCATAACAATGGATTGGATTGGTATACCATGCTATATTAAGGGATTGTTTTATTTTATGAATCTAACAACTAATCATCAATTTTTGCTAGCTCACTGAGTTAAGGTTTGGGTCTCATCAACAAGGCGACTCGAGTTCAATTCTCCTTAGGGGTGACTTAGTTGGGAGGTGACACCCAAAAACCCATTCAAGTTGAGGCTAGTGCGGTCCAAGCCAGGTGCAATCCCCGGGTGATTTTGATGGCTTAGATGTCCCTAGGTCATAGTTTTTTCGGACCACATGCCACTCCCACAAGTTAGGGAGATTCGAGCCAAAAAAGAAAAGAAATCTAACAACTAATCAAATAAAACTATGGTTTAAAGGAAAGAGAAAAGATACATATATGTAAAGCGATCCTTAAAAACTATGGTTTAAATGAAAGAGAAAAGATACAAACTATGGTTTAAATGAAAGAGAAAAGATACATACATGTAGGGCAATATTTAAAGGGTCTTCAATATCAAGGTTCAGTTAGAGGAACAAAAAGAAGAAGAAAAAAAGGCTTCAAATGATTTTTAATCTCATAAAAATATTTACATTCATATATTTCTTTAAATTTACTTTATTTTTATTTTTAAGTTTTTTCTACTTAGATTTATTAATTTTCTTTTAATTGATTATTTACTTAATCCCCTCGTATATATATTTTCAAACTTAATCTTCTTCTCGAAAGCTCATTCGAGGAACACATCCCTAACGTCATACATCACAAACTTTATTCAAAATATGATAACATAACAACAAATAACATTTTACCTTTTTAACAATCATTAATATGATAACATAAAAACAAATAACATTTTACCTTTTTTAACATTCATAAATGTACATATCATTTTCAACCTACAGTAAAGTGCACTTTACACTCTAAGCATGATAAATGCGGTCACATCTTAACATAAAATTAGGATCAAAACATTATAACATCATTGTGACCCATTATATTAGTCGTATTTATCAAAACACTAAAAAGAGAATTATAAATGTACATATCATTTCCAACCTGTGCACTTTATACTCTAAGCATGATAAGTGGCGTCACGTCAACATAAAGTTAGGATCAAAACATTATAACATCATTGTGAGTCATGTGAGCCATAATATTAGTTGTATTTATCAAAACACTAATGTGACTTTGAAAATAAACATATAATATTCTTTATTATCACAATAACTATGAAGTCAAAAGTTTAAAATTATCTTAAGTTTCCATCCAAGTGAACAAAATCGATCAAGTATGGACCATTCTATCTTAAGACCTAAGGATTCATACATGTTTATGGTGTTGTGCACTTTTCTTTAGAGTTAGAGTGTCTAGAGTGGCAACAAAAGAAAGAAGGGGTATGAGACCTTTCAAGCATCAAAGCCCACTTTTTATAAAAAAACATTTAACTAATCGGGAAACTATACACTCTTATGAAATTGTCTGTTCTTATATGTATCAAATATTGGATAGTTGTTTAAGATAGGATTATGACCTAATTGAACAAACATGTTGAATCTATTTAATTGTGAAAAATGTTTACAAAATGTTGGATCAATTGTTTAAGATAGGATTATATCAAAACCATATAAGATATTATCATGAGCATTTAGTTAAACATGGTGACCTAATTGAACAAAAATGTTGAATCTATCTAATTGTGAAAAATGTTCACAAAATGTTGAATCAGTTGTTTAAGATAGGATTATATCAAAACCATATAAAATATTATCATGAGCATTTAGTTAAACATCATGACCTAATTGAACAAACATGTTGAATCTATGTAATTGTGAAAAACCATTGGGTGGGAATCAACATTGAACCATCATAATCTATACAACATCATATGAAGTAATACTACATTGCTGCCATCTTCTTTTATTTAGGATATCTAAATCAAGTGTTTTCAACTTTCTTGTTTGTACTAATAATGGTCCAAATAGATGCATGTGGGTGTACAAGAAGAGGCTTCAATTTGAATATTAGGCTATGGGTTAGGAGAAGATTTGATAAGTTTAGCCGATTTAAAACTATGGGTACCATTCCCATTCTAGAGCACGTGGGGAAGGTAAAGGGGCATCCCTTCAATTATTATTATTATTGTGATTATTATGTTGAACTAAATATATTTAACTATTATTATCAAAAGATCTAAAGGGATTTAATATAAAAAAGGGTGGCTTGCACATGTAGCCTCCAAAAATATAAACCAAAACCAATATTACATGGGTTAGATTAGGCCAAATCACCAATATTACATTTCACAAATCATTTGTTGAAAGTAAAAAAAACATGGGTTGGAAATTGCTATCAAACACAAAGTCATAGACACATATAAAGTCTAGAAGAAAACAACTTCAACATATCAAAACATTGGCCACAAGGCTAAATAGTGAAACATTAAGAAGCGACCAAACCAATCACAAGAGGAGGTTGGTCTTAGTCATTTCAAGGAAAGACCCAACTAGAAACCATAGGATTAACATCAATACAATGTACATGCTGACAAATATCATGAGTTGGTTGGGTCGACTTAGGCCCCTTAAATATAGCTAGGGTTGATATTGGAAACTACTTGTCATTCAACTATTGTGTGAGGGAAACAAGATCCTCTCTCTCATGATGCTCCTGCACTTGTCTTTGTATGGTGGTGCCTATTGTCTCCCTTATGTGAACCAATAAAGGTCAGCCTAGAAGGGCCAAGTGCCTCTTTTCTCATCATACATGGGTCCCACCAAATACTCCAAAATCTATATGAGGTGTTCCATCTCAGATTGAACCTTTTGAGCTTGCAGTGTGATCCATAAAGATTGGCATACCTTGATTAGAGTAACATCGTACCATGAAAATAATTGTGATGAGAAAACATATCAAAACAAACATCATTGGGTCTCTTCTAGAGACATAACAACACTTCAACCTAAAAAAATGTCCAAGTAGAGTGAAAATCGACAACATGTAAAAGTTAACTGCCTAATAGGGCAATGTTCCAAATGATTGAATGAGGGAGATAACGTTGACATATAAACTCCACCCATGCCTAGGGAGACTTAGCTAGATGGAAAAACTAGAAAGGTGCTTAAGGGTTTCTACATAGTCACAATGGGGACACCACAACATTTGTACTCCCATGTATCACAATGGTTTTCCTTAGGTAGACTACCCAATATTAACCACCATACAAACACTAATTTTTAAGTTATTACACTGGTTTCCATATGTTGGTAAGATGGTAAAAATAACCCTTTTGTTGAGAGCTAATATGCCAATCTTATTAAATTGAGCTTCCAAAAGTGCCTTGAAACATATAAATTTATTTCCCATGGCCAGTTTGTATCTAGTGAAAGGTATAGACTTACCCCACTTCTAGTCGCACCACTAGACACAAGGTGTTGGGAGTCCAACATTAATAGTAAGTTCATTTGGGATGAGGCCTTAGATACGCCATGGAATGAACTTATCACCATTGACTAGGTTAAATAATTGTTTGAGATCAACCCAATACAACCAAGAGTATTCCATCTTGTCAAACACGTCATTGGCTATTTGAATACCCCTTTTGAAAATATTGAAGGTTGAGGACTAGGATTTTTTGGCCAACAACTCACCTTCATATTTGAGACGTGCCAACCAAATGCAATTGTTATTGAAATTAAGGATAGTTCGAAGAGAAAGCTCTTTCTAGAAAATAAATCATTTCATAGCCTTCCAAGACTTCTAGATGTTCAAGAGAACAAATGAACATGACATTTTATCTTGAGATCGTGTGAGAAGCAAGGTGTGAAAATTAACTCTATGTTATGCTTGCTTCCTAAGTGGAAGGTCCTTCTTGACCCAGTATTGCAAAAAGACTTCCCATGCTTCCTTTCCTTTCTACAACATGAATTATACATTTAGCATATAGTAGTTGGGCCTGTAGGCACGTTTTGATAATACCTAGGCCTCAAAATTATTGGGGCATGCAACATAAGTCTCAATTGATTTTGTGGAATCCTTGCTTTCTACTAGTTTAGGCATAGAGAAAATATTTGAGCACTTTCTCTGATATTTAATAGGTTGCTTTAGAGGGCACCAAATAGGAATACTGATAGACATGGGTGGTTGCCATCACTTTGAAGCAAATCTATAATTCATTGCTAAGGATAAAGGCTTGGTCATCTAGTTATCAATTTTCTTTTCCACTCCATTTATTATTTTATTTCAATTTGCAAGTTTATTTAAAATTGAATGGAAAGTAGGATTCAATAAGCTCAAAGTTGGGTTTCTCAAGAGGTAGTATCAAATTCAAATCAAGTTGACTATTATCAAGTGGAACCCTAAGATAGACTACAAAATTAAGGAGATTGACAAACTATTTAGGAGTAGCATTAAAATGTATAGAAAATATCATATTTTTTATGTTGACATGATTCCATGGACCTATCCATGGTAAGGCCTCAAGACCTTACTTCCTTAATTTAATGGCATAGATACACTAAATAATATGAGAAACATGTTTTTGTTTTTGTTTTTGTTTTTTGTTTTTTTTTGTAACTAGGGGAATCAGCAACTGGAGACTGGGCTGGTACTTGCGTGGCACGGGGTCCAGGGATCCAATACCGCTACCACTATACCCCCAGGTGCCCCACACACCCTGCAAGCATGGGACACGGGTAAAGCCGGGTGTGATTTGAACTCGTGACCTCCATTTACAACTGTGACTTCGTAACAACTGAACCGCCAATGAGCCACACCCGTGCAGGCAATATGAGAAACATGTTTATAACAATGGCAATAACAAATAAAAGAAGTATAACATGAATTTGAACATTAATATACTTAAAAGTACCTCTTTGAATGCTGAATTTGTCGAGGAATGTAGTAGTATTTTTGTAGCAACAAGGCTTTCCCTCCTTTGATGTCCAAAATGGGATTAAACCTTCCTGCCAACTAGGAGCCTAGTCGGCTTCCTAGCTCCAAGAAACCTTCAATTTATCGGTCCTTTGTGCCCATGACTCTAAGAACAATAATGCACAATATCTATAAGAACTTGTTCCATGAAAATATTTCTTCCAATAATTCCTCCATGAATTCTTCCACCTCTCAACAAACTCAACCTCTCCACAACTCCTAAAAAAAAGAACCCCCTCAACTCTCCTTCACTCTCTCTATTTATCAATTTTTTTCGTGCATCTCTTCCAAGTCTCCCCAACCACCTTTATTTTGGGGCCATCAACCACCCCTTCAATATTTTAGGGAAAAATATATTAAACTAAAATAATGAATTGAATAACAATAAATATGAAATAGGAAGTCTTTCTTTTCAAGCTAACTTATAAATGAATTTGACATTTCTCCTCGAAATTTATGGCACCCCTCCATACCTATTTAATTAATCATATCAATAGTTAATTCATCCTATCAACAATCAATGAAAGTCAATAAGAATATCTAATGCTATTAGATATTTATATGTATTCAATACACTCCCTACAATCATTAACCATTCATTTATTGCGTCGAGAAGGCGCATTTTTACAGCCCAGGTAGAGGAGAAGTGTACGTCTTCCCAATAAAAATAAAAAATAAGAATGCATGCATCAATGTGTTGTAGCATAGTGGAGCCTTTGTGGGGGGAGTGTTCGCTTGTCCCATAAAAGAAATAAAAAAAATAAGAATGCATGGATTAGTGTGATGTAGCATAGTGGTGAGAGGGATGTGTGTTGTAGTTTAGTGGCAAAATGTTTGCAAATTTGATTCCTCTAAGTGCTTTGTAGAACCGGAGTTAGATGGGTTTATACTGGTTAATACCACAATTAATTATACTAGTGTACATGCATAACACACATAGCTGGTGTCTACATGCATGTCTATGTATTAATTATAAACATTATCACCACACATGAGTAAATCAAGACCTTCAACACACAAAAGTAACCAAGTTGTTAAATAATTAACTTACAATATCCATAAATATTATAGTTTAATTCTTTATAAATTATAAACTAATTGAAAAAATAACTTTGGTTTTGTATTTTTATTTTTCTAATTATTTTGGATTTAAAAATTAAAAATGTCAAATCAACATTTTTAAAATAAGTGAGAATTCAAGACCTTATATCATCCCACCGTGCTTCTCATGTCAATCCTTTCTTGGATAATGAGTCTGCTTTCCTGTTATATATTTGAGCAATATGCGAGAAAGTGATATATTCAAAATAAAGGAGAGAATATCGAACATGCCCCTGCCAATGCTGTAAAATTGGAATGTGTAGTCCATGTTTATCTTGTAGCCATTCAATAATGGCGCTAGAGTCTCCTAGGAGTTGTAGATGTTTCTGATTCTTCATAATGGCAAGTGATATTAGGCCTCAACTAGCCAGTAGCTCGGCTCGAGTATTACTGCCCAAACCATAACCCAAGCTCATCTCAAAATAATGATCCTGGGCTATCAACAGTGTACATCCAACACCGCATCTTCCCTACTATTTTGCACCATCGAAATAGCCAAGAGGTAGTGTCGACAGGACCTGCGGGAACACTCTGGGCATAGAAAGTGTCTCCAGTCTTCTCTCAGAGAAATAAGACATAGTGAGATTGAAGTATCTGCATAGCCAGGCCGTTTCAAGTTTCGTCAATACTAAGCATGCGTAGGTGATCTCAACCAACAACGGTGAATACCGACTCCAAAACAAAGGGTGGGTTTCTCCATTCAACCTTGAGTTTATCATTTGATCTAGGGAAGAGTGAAACCGGTATAGAGCTCCCTATTCTATGCAATCTACCAAATACAAACAGAACCTTGAAGAGCCACCATTTAAATATCATAATTCAAGCAAACATACCAAATTGGTGGTTTTTTTTTTCAAAAATCACTTAAAGGAAGAGTTTCCTTTCACCAACTCGTTCACACTACAAACATTCACTATGAGAAGGCTCATAGGTTTCAAGCTTGGAAAATGGAACTCGCCTCAAGTTGTAGCTCACCCAAACAAATAAAATATTAATAGTCCTCAAGATCCAGATCCCATGATACACTCACCACTAACATCGTTGTTTCTAAACCCAATTGATATAGTTTTCAGCCAATAAAATATTAATAGCTTTCAAGATCCAAATCCCTTGATACACTAACCACTAACATTGTTCTTTCTAAACCCAATTGATATAGTTTTAAGTCAAGGATAAGTAGTTACATGCTAGACTGTGTAGTGCAAACGGTACCTTATGGCAGTTAATTCCTCATAGGTTTCGAGGTCTATTTCGGGGTGGCCTTGGCAGACCCTTGACTCCTAGGGTGGAATATCAAGGTCCAAGTAAATATTTACAAAGAAGAAGAAAGTTACATGCCATATAGATATGGGTTGAAGCCAAATGAAACATTGAGGCAAACCAAACACTACAAAATGAGTAACTCACATAATGAGTAAACCTAGATTTCCTTTCATTTGTTGAAATCCTAATTGGATTAGATGAAAGACTAAGATTTAACCCTACTCCCATCAACAACAATAATGGTGTTTTTCCTTATTCAAAGTAGTTGATCAAAGACTACTATTTAACCCTAATCCCATCAACAACAACAATGATGTTATTTCCTTATTCAAAGTACCGTCGTGTTCCTTTATTTGAACTTGAAATCTAAATAAGGTTATCTTGGATTAGGGGGCACGATCACATCAAAACCACATTGTAATACCCCCAATTTTGACTTGGAATGTATGGATTCCTAGTGTGGAGCTCAAGGCCAAGGCCTGACTAGTGAATGGCTAGGCATGTATGATGTATAAATTTTTATTTGGACTATATGGTTGACTTATCATGCCAATTCGAAATGTATGTAAATATTATGCTAGAAATTAATAAAATGGTCCAATATGGTTGTGTAAAGGGCACTAGAGGTGCTATGATTCCACCAGAGGGGAAGAGGAAAGGGGGGCTATGGGAAACCAAATCCTTTGTTGCCATGTGTTAACCTTAGAACTCATCCAAATTCTGCCACGTGCCTTAAATGAGCCACTTACCTTCTCTTGACTATTAAACCCAATCATTGAATGCATGTGTGAGGTTGGTGGGAAAAGTCACTTCATAAAGTTATTGATGCATGGGGGTTGTGACAATTATGTCAGCTACTAGTAGTTCTTTCTTCTATGGTCAAAATCTATGTCAGCTGTCTTTTCACCATTATCTCATAACCCTTGGAGTCAACACTCATTCCATCACTCTCCCGGGAATATTTTCTGTTAGTTTTTCACAATTTAATTCAATATTATCATGAATCCTACCGAGAGAATAACAAGCACAACATAAACACAAGAGACACAAAAGTTTTCCTTGGGGAAACCATAAAGGAGAAAACCCCACAACTTCCTCAGAGATAGAATGATCACCAATACAATGTCACAAAAGTAAAACCCAAAATATAGAGATGGTCTTCAATAGCTTCTCTCTTATCCACTTGTGCGAACTCCTCCTCTCTCTCACTAATGCGAATTGAGTGAGTGAGTGAGTGAATGAATGAATAGAGAGTTCTCTATTTATACTTTACCTTTACCACTTGACAAAGTGGCCTCAACTAAAGTTTACTGGGCCGACCCCTTTAGGGGACTTAAAAACCCCAATACAAATGACTCTAGGGGAACTAATGCCCCGACTTACATGGGAGGGTTTACCTCAATGACTTTACATGACCCAAATACAACAATGACTTCCTCAACCGTAGGAATAAACATCTCCGTCGGAGGTACAATAATAAAATACAAATACAATGTAAAATATACAAGTGAATATCTTCAGAAGTTACAATTACATTAACACTCCCTCTTAAATAGGAAGGTATTCTATTGACACATTCATCAACACAAGTCTTCCTCGCTGGATCATCAATGCTCAAACATAATCATCAACACTGGATCGTCGTCGTCACTGCTGCTGCAATCCTCGTCATCTTGATCATCGATTGGTGTTATCTCTCAGTTCTACTCGTCATAGGAAGTTCTACAGAGCCAACCCTTTTTCATGTTGGATGTAGGCCTAGCCTCCATGTAGTTCTTCATCATTTCTGTGAGCAAGCCATCAAGTAGGTACAACTCAGGACTTATTATATTGCCTCTACAAAAACCCATGTACAACTCAGTACTTATTATATTGCCTCTGCAAAAACCTGTGTACATCCCAGGATTGATTATATTGCCTCTGCAAAAACCTGTGTACATCTCAGGACTGATTATATTGCCTATGCAAAAACCTGTGTACCCTACTATCGCCTCATCACGTCCAGATCATCTCAATGTCAACGGAGCACAACCCAAATGCACATTACACAACACTTATATCAATGCCGTGGGAAGACAAACCTCAACCATGTGAGAATGGTACATCACTTACATCAACAACCATGGGAAGAAACACCTCAACCATGCTGGAATGGCCCCCATCCCTTACATCTTCCCCATGGGAGGACACACCTACCACCATGTGAGAATCGCTCATGTGCATCTGTGTCTTCCAGACTCATCACTTCCCTTTGGAAGGAACCTCGATTTTGAGTACACCAAGCTTCTCTCTGAAGTACTCAAACTTCACTCTGGCCAGCGGCTTGGTCAACACATCGGCTATCTGCTCGTCCGTTGGAATATACTAGAGCTTCACTGCTCCTCTCTGCACCATATCCATGATATTGTGATACTTGATTTCAATGTGCTTCGACTTGTCATGGAACACCGGGTTCTCAAACAACTTCACACAACTCTGGTTGTCGCAAAATATACAAGTCGCATCCAACTGGAGATCAAACAAATCAAACAATAGCTTCCTAAGCCATACTGCCTCACAACTAGCCGAACAAGCTGTGACATACTCTTCTTCGGTTGTACTCAGTGCCACACAGGACTGCTTCCTGCTAAACCAAGAGATCACACCTGATCCCATACTGAAGCAACACCCCAAAGTGCTCTTCCTATCAATGGAACTGCCTGCCCAATCCGAATCAACATAAACCTCAAGGTTAATCTTCTTATTCGCATCATACTTGAGCCCATAATCAACCGTACCCTTGAGGTACCTGAGAATATGCTTTGCAACAATCAGGTAAACATGTCTCGGATCCGTTAGGAACTGCTTCAATGTGTTCACATCAAAGCAAAATATGGTCTTGTATTCATCAGGTACATCAAAGATCCAATCATCTGACGATACATCATGGCATCAACCGACTTTGATGAAGCATCACTCACTCAATAACTTTAGGTTCAATGCCATATGTGTGGCCATGGTCTTGCAGTCCATCATCCCGAACCTCTTTAGGATCTCCACTGCATACTTCCCTTGTCCAAGGAAGATTCCATCCACGCTCTGCCACACCTCCATGCCTAGAAAGTAATGCATCATGCCCAGGTCCTTCATCTCGAACTCGGAAGAAAGCTTCATCTTCGTATCTGCAATCAACCCATCCTCACCTGTCACAAATAGGTCATCTACATAGAGTAGAAGTATCACTAGGTTCCCTTCCTCAACCTTGTAGTAAAGGTTGGAATCCGCTTTACTCTTGGTAAAGCCCAAACTAGTCAGGAAGATGTATATCCCGTCATACCACGTCCTAGGTGCCTGTTTTAATCCGTATAAGTCTTTTTTCAATTTGCACACATGAGTCTCCATGTCATGTGTCTTAAATCCGAGTGGCTGCTCCACATACACTTCCTCTTCCACCAAATAAATTTGTCTTGACATCCATCTGGTGTACCTTCCATTTCATCACTGCAGCCAGAGCAAGTACTGATCTGATGGAAGTGTATCTAGCTACAGGTGCAAATGTCTCCTCATAATATATACCTTCCTTCTAGGAGAAGCCACGTGCCACAAATCTTGCCTTGTGTTTTTCTATGCTGCCATTTGCAACATGCTTGATCTTGTAGATCCACTTGGAAGTCACAACAGACTTCCCTTCTGGTCTTGGTACCACATCCCAGACATCATTCTTCATGATCGACTGATACACTTTGATCATGGCATCCTTCCATTCCTTCCTTTTTGCCGCTTCTTCATAGTTTGCAAGTTGCTTGTCAATGATGTCGCTTAACAAGGCTACATAACTGGAGTATGGCCTTAATCTCTTGCTTTCTCTATGCATTCCTTCTGGAGCACCATATCTCTCTGCATCTTGAATTGCTTCTCATACCCATGCTGGTTTCCTTTTGTGAGAATTATTCTCACAAGGTGGATCTACAAGTTCTTGTGGATCTTCTATCTCGCGGTCTTGATATTCTTCAACTGGTTCCTCAAGGTCATTTTTTGATTTACATTCTTTCCTTCAAAAAGCTTGGTCAAGGAATCAAACATCTCTTTAGGTGTCTTCAAGGATGACACATGTGGAGTGAGGTGATCCCTAATAGAATCTGCAATGATCCTCTTGGCCTTGACCAAGTTCTTCTTGTGTAAATATTTATCCTCATCTCCCTCTGGAACTGGAACTTCTTCATTCACATATGTGTCCAATTCATTCTCTTCAAGGACAAGTGTAATCCTATACTTCCATGCTCAGAATTTATCAACCCCTTCAAGCTTATCCTCAAACTTGGTGTGGTGAGACATCTTTAATGAGAACTTCAAATGGAAATAGAAAAGCTTTTAGGTCTTACCACTTGATTTGTTGAAACTGGTTCTGGAGCTGGCTGGTCTTAGGGTTTGTCAGAGAAAGCCTAAATTTTCAAACTTGGAATTTGAAACTTCTGATTGGATGGAGAGATGCACCTCCTTAAGGCAAGTTATCCAATGTACTCACTTTCCTAAATCAGTGAACAGAAACCAAAAATATCCGATGCCCTAGTTTTCCTCCGATAATAGTGATGGGCCGAAAAATGAAAATTCTCGGAATTGAATTAGAACTGTTTTCACAGGAAGATGCGACTGGATGAGGTGAGTGTGCTAGTACACTTGGTTTCTGAAAATTCCAAAAATTCACCCTTCAAAATTGAGTTGTGAATTTCAGATCTGCAGTTTCTGGCTTTTTTAATGGTTTTTCTGATCCGAAGCCAAACTAGGGTTTGAATTTTCGGGAGTTTTACCCAACCAAAAACTTTGATCTTGGTCTCTAAATTTTGATTTTGATGAGGAGCATATCCCTATGCTGATTGCACTCCAAAATTCCCCTTCTGTGAGAAGCCCTAATTTCCCGCAGTAGTGAGAGGCCATAAAGTGAAAATGCTCAGAATCAACTTCTGCTTCGACAGAAAGATGCGCCTTCCTAAGGCGAGTTAGCCTAGCCTCTTTTTGTTGATGATATGTGGAGAGAAATTCAAAAATAAAGAAGCCATAGCTTCCGCAGCTGCACAGTGTCTTCTTCTCAGGTTAGCTCTGATACCATGTTATTTTTTCACAATTTAATTATTCAATATTATCTAGGATCCTACTGAGAGAATAACAAACACAACATAAACACAAGAGACACAAAGATTTTCCTTGGGGAAACCATAAAGGAGAAGACCCCGCAACTTCCTCAGAGATAGAATGATTACCAATACAATGTCACAAAAGTAAAACCCAAAATATAGACATGGTCTTCGGTAGCTTCTCTCTTCTCCACTTGTGCGAACTCCTCCTCTCTCTCACTAATGCGAATTGAGTGAGTGAGTGAATGAATAAATAGAGAGCCTAGCTCTCTATTTATACTTTACCTTTCACTTTACCTTTACCACATAACAAGTCGGCCTCAACTAAAGTTGACTAGGCCGACCCCTTTAGGGGGACTTAAAAACCCCAATACAAATGACTCTAGGGGAACTAATGCCCCGACTTACATGGAAGGGTTTACCTCAATGACTTTACATGACCCAAATACAATAATGAATTCCCCAACCAGAGGAATAAACATCTCCATCGGAGGTACAATAATAAAATACAAATACAATGTAAAATATGCAAATGAATATCTTCCAAATTTACAATTACATTAACATTTTCACACTACATAGAGTTTACATATTGTTGTTCATGACCATTACTAGACGATTTTTAACCTAGAAATTCGAATTTGGACATGGAGTTGCAGATTTAAAGGGAAAATAGATGGTTGTAGGTGAGCATAAAGGTCATGCAAACTAGGAACCCTTACCCATTGAGTTCTACTACTTTTGGATGTCTGAGAAGCCATGAATTAATGTTGCGGGAAGTTCTCCAATATCATACAATAGGTTGGACTCTTACTGCATACATTGGTAAGCATTGTAAATGTTGGATTTCCTAAGGGAACTGTGGATCAATGAAGGGAAATGCCTTCCTTGTGTTGTGTGGGGCAGTTAGAGGGAGTGCCATGGCTGTGATGGCTTAGTAAGATCCTTGTAGAGCTCTAGATGGGCTTTTGGTTAAGCATAGTGAGCATAATGGGTTGTGGGATGAGAGAGAGAGAGAGGTTTTGTACGTGTTTCCTTCACCTTGGTGGCCTCATAGCCTAGCGTGGGGGTGGCCTCTCAACATAAAGAGTATATGCTGGATAGAATACCTATGGTTGGGTGGAAAATCGCTCACACAGAGGCAATTGCTTGGATCTTCTGTGTTTAAAGATAAACATTCTTTTGTATGTGATGTGCAATGATTTTATTTATATGCCTTTGTTAAATATGCTTGTAATTGCATGCATTATGTGCGTGGATGTATTTTATTTCCAATGTGTATTTTTATTATGCATCTGCACATGCAATTCTCAATAAGATGAATTCGTAATATGGATATGGGGCAAAATTTAGAGACCTCGATTTAGTTAATGTCCCCTACACTAGTTGGATTGGGTGAAGGGGACGTTACACACATACACGTTCAAATACCAATATTCATTGGTTAATTATCCAACACCATGGCTTAACCAGTTAAATATGAGTGCCAATTTTAGGGTGATTTAAGCTTAATTCTTCATATGGTATGAAATAAGGTTTGAGATTATACCATTCAAATATATGTAATTTTTAGTACATACTCATGGTTCCAAAGGTGGTCAGAGAACTAATCAGGCAAATCAAACCTCCATTAAACCTTTTTTTTTCTATACCAACTAGGACTTCCATATTAACCAACTAGGATGTACATTGAGCAACCTCAAGGCTTTCAGATGCATGTGAGAAATTCTCACGTGTGTAGGTTGAAGAAGGCATTATACTGACTCAAGCAGACAATGAGGGCATGGTACTTGAGGATTGATCGGTATCTATTAGCTACAGGCTTCATCAAGAGCAAGGTGGATCCCAACTTGTATTTTACATGTGTTGGTGATGATCTACTCATCTTGGTACTTTATGTAGATGACTTGTTCCTTACTGGGTCAGAGAAGCTCATTGAGATGTGCAAGCATGATCTAGCTTCGGAGTTCAAGTTGAAGGATGTCGGTATGATGCACTACTTTTTGGTATTGGAGGTGTGGCAACAGACATGTGAGATTTTCTTGTGACAAGGAAAATATGTAGTTGATATTCTAAAGAGATCCGAGATGGTGGATTGCAGGCCTATGTCTACACCTATGATCACCTATCTAAAGAAGTTGATTGCTTTTGAGTCAAAGTTGGTGGATCCTACATTGTACAGGCAATTGATTGGGTCCTTGATGTATTTGGTCAACACTCGGCCATATATATGCTTTGCTATGAATACCCTGAGCCAGTTTATGGTGGAGCCGAAGAGGGTGCATTGGGTTGCAAAGACGCATGTGCTCAAATATCTACGAGATATAGTGGAGTATGGACTGAGGTATGTCAAGAGTGGTGGAGTGCAATTATAGGGCTATAGAGACTTAGACTGGGGGTGTAGTGGACAGGAAAAACACCTCAAGGTGCTGCTTTAGCTTGGAATCAGTGGTGATTTCATGGTTTAGTAGGAAGCAAACATTAGTGGCACTTAGTTTAGGAGATGTCGGGTACATGACAAGGAGTTTGGCGAGTTGTGAAGCCATTTGACTTTGCAAGATGCTCACATGATTATTTGGTTAGAAGTTGGAGCCCACAATGATCTACTGTGACAATCGGAGTTGCATAAAACTCTCGAAGAATTCAGTGTTTCACGATAGGCCCAAATACATAGAGATCATATATCACTTCATTAGAGACAAAGTTTAGAGGGGAGCAATGAAGCTTCATTATATTTTTACAGATGAGTAGGTTGTAGGTATTTTCACTAAGGCTTTGATGAAGGGCAAGTTTGTTTACTTAAGAGATGCACTGGGAGTGGTGCAGAGCACATTCATCGCTAGGAGGGAGTGTTGATGATTATAGCTCGAACATGTGCTTTTGCATAGGCTAGGTGTCAAGCATGCATAAGTTGCCATTACCTTTCTAGGTACTTGCTCAATTTATTGAGTACAATGACTTTTATATATTTTCCTGTGTCTAACTTAGGAAAAACACATTAATTAATTATTTTAATTAATGTTGACTAATGACTAAAGTTTAACTAAAGTGAACTTTAGATTAAGTCGTGATTGTTGATCTTAAATGAAGCTTAAGATCTAATCTTAGTCATCCATCATTTTGGAGATTGGAGTTGGGGTTTTATTTATTTCAATGTTATAAATGAAAATCTAATCTTAGTCATTAATCACTTTGGAGATTGGAGTTAGGGTTTTAGTCATTGAAATGCTATAAAAGAAAGCTTAATGAGAGGAGAATGACACAACAACACACAATCATTTTCAATGAAAGATTTTATGAAGAAAAGAGTGAGAGCCTTAGTGGCTTAGGAGAAAGAGAGAGAAGTGATTTTGCAAGAGGAAGATCCTAAGGAGAAGAGAGAGGTTGATTCAGAGAGGGAGACAAGCTGATTCAGGAGAGAGAAGCCAAGTTTAGGGAGAGGCAGATTCAGCAGATTTCGAGGCCAATCCGTACAACCGCAGGGAGAGATTCGTACAACTGCCGTATATGGTGATGCAGGGGTGATGTAGAGGGGCTGATTTTCTCAAAAGCCGATTTTTCCAGGAGGCCGAATTCTTAAGGGGTTGATTTTGTGGCGGAGAGCCGAATTGCTCCAGGGGGCTGATTTTCTCCAAGCGGGTCGAAACTTCCAGTGGAGATGAGTTAAAAGTTCTGTTATTGTCAAATTCTGAATTTCTCTGAGTCAAGAAATAATAATAAAAATATTGAATGTTGGTAAATATTATTTTGAAAATTGGTGAATTTTTAGTGTCGGTAAGCCTAGCCCAGACTGAGATCAGCAAACAAAGAATTTGGAATAAGAAGAACGGTAACCCAGCCACATTTACGTTTCTGAATGCCCATTAAGCATTGCTAATGCAATTTTTGTAAAATTTATGAAGTTCAATGAAAGGCAAATTGAACCAAGCATGAATCTCCCCTCTGTCCGTGTTTAAGTTTTTGGTGTCAGAGTGTTTGATTTCTTGCACATAAGAGCTGTGGTCTCTGTAAGAGTGAGTGTTTGAATTTAAATTGCTGGGTCCCCTTTGCATCAGCTTCGGATTCCAAGCTCGCGCTATCTTCACAACTCCTTGAATCCTTTTGAATACTCGTATGAAAGCGAGCAAAACTGTGGCAAACTCTGATTACCTGAACCAGCGTTTTCATCTTTGTCAAAGGCCATCCCTGCCTCAAACTGCATTAAATGCTCCAGTTTCTGTGTGCAGGAATCCTCAGGCGGACTCAACTTTTGCTTCTTGTTTGCCTCCCCCATATTCATTATCCTGATTCTATGCAAGCTATTGTTTGGAATCAGAAAAACAAGCAAGTCCCCACCTAACAGATCATGGCGAATTCCTAAACATGCCTGTAGAGCAAGGATTTTTACTAAGAATATCAGCATGAAGCTACGAGGCAGGCTAGGGATGAAAAAATATACCTTCTCTTCACGAAAATGGGCAGATCGGTCACTCTGATCTTCTTCACGACCTTTGTCAATCAATGGTTCTTCCTACCATACAAAGACAGGAACAGAAGATGTCGAATGAACAGTGTAACCAGTGAATTCAATTTTTGGAAGTTTGATTGACTTTTGTGGGACCCTACTAATTGAAAATGTCTGCCCCTTGGATGGGAAAGGTCAAAAATGTCAAATCATTTCGTTAGACTACTTGCTTCCCAAATGTCAAATCATCGAATGGTTCAGGAAACCGAACAAGAAACCTCAGAATTCATCTAATGTATGGAGTGGCCTCCTCGACTCCTTTCCTATGCTCGATTCCTTCACTGGTTGGCTGGTGGGGAACGGTTTCCACGTAAGAATTGGGGATTGGGGTTGATCCTCTTTATGGATGCAACGCTGTGCTTAATCGGCTACTGTACAGGACTTAGCTTCCCGGGATTTTCTTTTCCTCAATCAGGCAAAGAACCCTCTTTCATTGGATTTGAGCAATTACTGGCACACTGCGGCTGAGCTTGGTATCACGGGTCAGAATGGCATGGAGTGGAACGCTTTTGTGGCCGGTCTCTCAAGTGCGGGCATAACACTTAATTCCCAGTTGGATTGTCTCAGGTGGTCTTGGCATGACAGAGGTGGCGAACTCACTACCAAGTGGGCGTATCAAGCATATGCTGCTGCACAGCAGGTGGAAACTCATTTGTGGTGGCACACTATTCTCTGGCAATGGAATGTACCTATTAAAATTCTGTGCTTCATCTGGCTTTTACTGAAGAACAAGGTTTTAACTATGGATAACTTCATGCGTCGGGGTGGTTGGATCCGAATGTTTGCATGCTGTGTTTAAAGGATGCCGAATCTATTGATCACCTTTTTGTGCATTGTCCCACTACTCTTCAACTTTGGGACATAATCTCCCATCACAGGAAGATAGATTTCTGCTGGAACAGGCGTAATCTTGATGACATTTTTCATCTCTGGCACAATAGGCACCGGTCCACTATCTCCCTCCCGTTATATTTTGTTTGGGGCATTTGGAAGTGGCGGAACCGAGTTCTTTTCGAGGGCCTTGAACACCACTTTACTTGGGCCTATTTCTTCATCCTGCAGGTTATTACCGATGCTGTCCCTAAAAGATCAGTCTGAAAACTCATGCTTTATATGTGCCTTTGCTGTCACACTCGAGCCCATATGGCTTCTTTGATGGCGCGGCACAGGAGGGTAATGTTGGCATTGGAGTTTTACTGTTCATTGACCATTTTATCTTGTGCTTATTCCAAGCAGCTACCTACTCTCCAGATTTTTGGTGACTCCAATGTGATCATTGGCTGGGCTATGGGCAAAAATATCCTGAATGTGTCTTTACTTCACCATTGGAAGACGCGTATTACTTTGCTTTTGACTCATTTCCAGGATTACTCTTTCCAGCACATCTCTCGGGCATTCAATCAACGTGCTGATTTCTTGTCAAAGCAGGGTTTAATGTTGGATGAGGGCACTCTCCGGGTCACCCCCTAATTAGAGCATGTTTCTGTTCTTTTGTTTTTTGTCGTACTTATGTTACACTGGCTGATAGGAGGCTGGTTCATATGTTTTTGATCCTAAGTATTACTGTTTATCCAGTCTTTTTCAGTTGTATAGGCACATATGGTCTACTTCCGTACAGCGAATGTATTGTAGGAAGGTATGTACTTTTTTGTTGGATTAGTTAGCCACTGATGATGTCTTTGGGACAAGAACTACTTGTAAGTTCCTTTGATTCAAGTAATGAATAGCAAGGGACTTCTTTTTCTGTTGAAAAAAAAAACTTTTAAGTTCTTTAAATCACCAATATTCTGCATTATATGTTGGAATATCTGAAATCTTACTAGAGTCAAACTTTTTCTCTAAACATACTGTGACTACAAAAATCTTCAAAAACTGTGGTAGATGCGATCATTCTATATCTACAACCAAAGTAGGCATCTTCTTGTTAGGCCTATTAATTGTGAATTCCGAGCTTGAAATTTGAATCATGGAGATGTTAGAACTGTATGTATATGGATATTCATATAGATATGGTACAGTCAACAATAAGTTGACTGTATCGTACCATATCGAATTTTATCGATTTTCAAATTGTATAGTAACAGAATTATGTTACTATGCTAAGAGGCCAAACTTTTTCTCCATCATACCATGACTACAGCATGACTACAGCCTTGTTGAAAGACTCTTGCAGATGTAATCCATATCACATCTACTTAAGACTAGCTACAATTTTCTCTCAAGCCTTCTCGTCTTCAAGTTTTTTCAAGTCACATCAATATTATGCATCATATGCTGGACCATTTGACATCTAACTCGATGTCAAACATTTTCTCTAACACATCATTAATGATTAAATTTTAGTAAAACTAATCTAAAATTCTAAAGCCAGTCATTTGACAGAAAATGGAATATCGATCGTATTTAACCTGCAAAATAAACACTTTATTCTTATTAAATCAAAATGCAATATATATCTCACATTCACTGTTTCTATTCAGTTAGAGATAAAGACTTCCTTCATTTAAATGGTATGATAGAGAAAACCTTTTGATTCTTGATCCTTATCATCTCTACAACCAAAGTAAGCATATTCTTGTTAGGACTAAGCTCTGCGATTAGCTGCAGTTTTCTCTCAAGCCCTCCCATTTTTAAAATTTTCAAGTCCCACCACTATGCTAGACCCATCTGAAACCTCAATCAAGAGTCGAAATGTTATGACAGCTCTATCATATCATTAATGATAAAATTTTAGGAAAACTGATATGAAATTCGAAAACCAGTCATTTGACAGAAAATAGAATCTTGAACATACTTTAATACACAAATATAAATCATGTCTTCTTATTAAATGCAGTATAGAGCTCAAATACCCTGTATCCCCCATTTAAATGGAATAAATCTACAAGGAGCACAAGCTCACATACCCTGTATTCCCCATTTAAATGGAATAAATCTACAAGGAGCACCTTCACTTAAGATGAAAAGAATAGTATATATTACGATTATCAGTCAAATACAATATAAATAGCTTTCTACAGAGGATTTCATACAATATCTTCAACCTCATACTTTCCTTCAGAAATGATGAAGAAAAAATTGATATGCCCATCAAAATAATGGACAAAGTATGCCTGCTGTCAAATAACCCATAAAAACAATGGACAGAGTATAGATGCTGTCACGAACCCTCTACTATATAGATGTTCCTTGATCTCAACATATGTTGAAACCTCCATACCATGCCTTCCGAGTGAAACACTGATCTATGCAATGCCTTCAACACACGGTATGAAACTCCCAAGCCACAGTGAGAATGTAGGTGCTGAATAATGATGGCGTTAAGTTTCAGCCCCGAGCTTCAGCAGCTCAAGATCAAAATCAGAATCTGCAAAACTTTTGAATTTCCTTTCTATTTTGAGGCAATTCTCCTGTATGTTTTTTTTTATCTCACAGCACTGAAAAAGAACTAAAAGGTAATTAAAGCTATTGGACTTGAAAAGGGCAGATGACGTGCTTCATATTTCAATTTGTGTATTGGGAAGCAAGATTGACTGTCCTATCGGGGATTGTAAAATATATAAGAATAGAAACAGCCAGGGATGTTATTCTGCACGAACAAGAATTTTGAATTGGGTGAGTGAAAGAGGAAAAAAATCTGAATGGACTAGGAGCAAAAGAATAGTAATGAATTTACAGGGCTAATCTAGGTTTTGAAAGAAAACGTATGCCAGCATTGAGCCAAAGGGGGACGGCTAAAATATGCAAGATCTAGGACCAATAATACCTCTGTTATAGACATGGGCATCAATCAAATCCTTCATCACACTGCTCTTCATCTGTTTCCCATACAGTCCTTTACAAATCCGGATAGCCCGATCCATGGCCTTTCTGTATGGGCTCAGCCCCTTGTTCACCTTCAATTTATCCACCACAGTGGCAGCAGCACAGAGAGCAGTCTCATCCCCAGGCAATGCGCAAGTAGCAGCATCAATAACACTCTCAATAGAAGGCATCTGCCTACTCCATCTCTTCAGCAGCACAGGAGACTTAAACATGGGCCAATAAACATTGGCAAACGAAGCACGAATCAGCTGCCTATCCTTGGCTTTAACTCTCCCCTGTAATTGTGTAAGCTTCTGCTCCAACTTCAGGGCCAATTTAGTCATCTCCATCTCTCCACCATTCTTATTAATCATCCCAAACTCGCTCTCGATGCCCCTCAAATCCTCCTCCATAGACTGCTCCAATTCACACCGGTGGCATCGACACACAAATGACCATGTCTTGCAGAGCTCTCTCCTTGTCCCCAGTGGAAGCAGCACATCAAAATAAGCAAAGGTTACCTCTTCCCCTGCCTTGAGATCCCTCGCAGCATGGATAAACACACTATCCCCAACATGCAACCGCCCCGCATTAGGACTACAAGAATGATTCACAAAAGCGGGCAGTACCCACAGCCCTATGCAGTCATTCTCATTAGAATAATACAATTCATGCCCCAGCTTCTTAACCCCACAGCCCTTCTCAGTAAGTGTGTTGATGTCTGCAATCCCCAAAATCCTCTTCAGATCCACCGGCTCACATGGACACTCTAACCCTAACGCTGTATTGGCCTTAAACAGCGCTATATCCGGAACCCCAAGATCTTTTTTTCTATTCTCGTCATCACTCTCTGCCAAAGTATAGATTTTCCTTAAAACCCTACTGGATCGCCTTGCAACCCTCTCAATCTCAGTCACAAGGTCTTTCCATATAACCATCCTTGCATTTTCCGCAAATTTCTCTTGCAAAATAGCCCGAGCTATGGCAACAGGCTTGCAAACTGCCAAGAGCGTACCAGCTTCAACGTCTCTGGTCACAAACAGCCCCCGTTCACCAGGACCCACGTTGGAGGATCGAATCTCGACGGGACCCACATACTCCGCACATTCAGGGGGTCGCCCCGAGAACCCATTTGAAATCCATTCTGATAAATCGAAGGTCCCGTTTCTCGCCTGCGATTCGAACCTGCGACTCCTTTCCAAGGAATCCATGAATTCTGGGGTGTTGGGCTGGTGTTCAAGTGCTGATTGGAAGCATTCGGAAGCTTGTGAATACTGTTAAGCTCCAGCAGAATTCTCCCCTTGCAATACAGGCTCTTGGGGTGGGCTGGATCTGCCTCCAGTGCCCTGTTCACGTCTCGAATTGCATTCTCTAAGTCTCGCAGCCGGATCCGAGCCTCCGCCCTGTTGGACAGGGCTACACATAGTGATTTCTTGAGCTCCGCGTGCGTCTCACAGTGGTCGATGTATTCCGAATAGAGTCGTATGGCTTCAGACCATTCTTCTCGTAGGAGTGACTCGTTTGCTCGAGATCTAATTTCCTTGCCATAATCCTGCGTGATTAATAAATCAATCTGGGGCTGCAAATTCTCCAAGAGATAACTGTGAAAGCAAACAGCAAAAACCCACCTCGATTCCAATCTGAGCTCAATCCATCTTGATAGTGAATTTGTAAGTGCAACTCTTCACTTACCGCGAGAATAATAGCCGTTTGAATAGAGTGGACTGACTGTGGGAAATTAAAGAACAGTGATCGCCAAGCATAACGTTCTTTGCTTTATTTTACTCGGTAACAGCTTCTTTCAATTCCAACAATCCGAACGGTTATAAATTTTTTGGGCACTGTGCTTGGTTAGTTTGTTGGGGTTATCCTCTGTCAGTTATAATTTGTTGGTTTTTTCTTCTCTGGTTTTATGTTAATAAATTATTTCTTGGGAGTGTTAATTATAAATTTTAATAGTTATTCACTATTATATTGGGTTTATGTAACAAATGACTTTGTTGCAAATTTTGGTCCTAAGCTTTAATTATTCATTTTATAGTGGATAATTGATTAAGAATTAAACATTCTGGAATGTTTGGACCAACTTTAAGATTAAAATAATACAAATATTTGTAAATATTGATATAATATTAAAATAATGTTTAACTCTGGTAAATCGTGAAAAAAATAGAATTTATTAATTATTAATTTTTAAGTGGATAATTGGTTAAGAATTAAACATTTAGGAATGTTTGGACCAATTTTAATATTCAAATAATAAAAATATTTTCAAATATTTATATAATATTATAATAATGTTTAACTTTGATAAAATCATGGAAAGAATGAAATTTATTGTAAGAATTAGCCTAGATCCAAATCCTATTCTAGGCTCGCTCTATCAAGAGCCCCTCTCGGTGCAATAAAATACATTTGTTATAATTCTAACTATTCAAGGTGAATCAAATAGTACAAAGATAGTTCTAGATCTTTCACAAGATCCCGTGGCATAATAGCCATTACAAAAAGATCCAAGTAAGGATGAAACTAGTTCAAATAGTGTAAAAGTAAAAATGTTTATGATTTGGCATAGTCCAAATCTATGTTTTTTATGTCATCTAGATTATGAAATTGTTAAATGTTGATTTATTGTAGTGTTTCAAAATAAATTTGAAAATTGATTATTAATGAAAGGTGTAGTCTAAATATTCTACATTTTCATTTTTTTTTAGTTCAGAGTATGGTTGGAAATCTTTAAAAAATCTTAGAACCACATATTAGCTATGGAAATTGCATAATCTTGGTGCTATGGGGTATTTGCAATCTATTTATGGGTTTAAAAACACAATTTAAACCCTTCCAAATTTAGATTTTACCAAATTATTTTTGGTGACCAAAAACCAACATAAAGTCCAAAACATAGAATAAATAGACTACTCCTTAATGAAATGCATTTAAATATTGAATAGGATCTTCTTCCCTTAGAATAGTACTTGTACCAATGGTCTACAAGGTGAAAAATATAAAGAACTCAAATTATCTTCACAAAAAACAAAATCCAATTATGGTTCGCTCAAAAATGCCCTCTTTGAGCCTCACCCCTCAAAAACATACTAAATGAACTCAAAATCCTTGTGACATATCATTTCACCTCCACAATATTCTAAGAAAAACAAATAATTTTTAAGCTAACCATAATTGGATTTTGTTTTTTGTTGTTGAAGATAATTTCATTTATGAAGCCTCACCTCTCAAGTTATACAGATAAATGAACTCAAAATAATAGTCTAGACAAGAATACACACACATGAATGAGAAATAGGCAAGAGTGACTTGTATTAGAATGAGACTTAAGAGCCTTTATAAAGGATTACATCTGTGTCCACATTTGACAAGTCATTCCATTATTTAATAATAAACTAACTAACTCTCCTTTATTTAATATTATACTCTAACTAACTAGTGGAGAGGAACCTAGTACAATAGTGGAGATTTCCTTGACCCACATGGGCCATGTGTTGGCCCAATTCCTCCTGGTTTAAGTCAAAAAGCATCCTTGCTTTCCTCCTCCTGGCTTAAGTATGAAAGCACATAGGAAAGAGTAAAGTACAATTACTGCGGGGCAGTGGAGGAATGAAGCAAACCCAAGCACACTGTTTGATAGATGGAGATGGAGGGTGGAGCCACCCTGAGCGTACCTCGTAAAGTGAAGATCCAAATCACATAAACTATCGATGGTAGCAGGTTCCTACATAGAATAGAATGGGAGGGCATGTCTCCAAAGGAACTCGATCCGAACACCATTGTTATGTTGAAGCTGGGGCATGCTCCTAAGTAGATCGGGGTGGGAGGGAAAGTTTCCAAAAGGAACCCCGTCCCAACACTGACTGAAAGAGAGAGAGATGGAGGGTGGAGCCACCCCTAGTGCATCTCAGGAAGAAGATGGAGGCCATTGAGATTCGAGCACATCTCTGAAATACAATAATTGTGACTGTTGCTTTGAGTTTGCAATGTGTGGAGTTGAATTGTTGTGTAAGAAAACCAAAAGCTGGAGTTGATCCAAGGATTGTGCTTGAAAGCAAAGAAAGATGTGGGTATGAAGAATATGTTGTTGATATGAATGTGTCTTGACTTTCCTCCTGGTTTAAGTGTGAGAACACTGAAACCATAGTGGAAAGGACTGCTAAACTGAAACCATGTTTGTAGAGATGAGTGACTACTGAGCTGAGGTGCGTGCTAAACTATGCTATCACAACATGAAGACATTGAGGATGTTGTTGCATATGGAAGTTGCATTGGTGAAGCAAGTGGGGAGTGAAGTCGAAGCAAATATTGTTGAGCCAATGTAATCTAGGTGGGGCGCGGATCCAGATCGGACGCCAGAGCTACATGATTGATGCATCTGTGTGACCATGTGAAGAAGAATCATCCTTGTGTGGTGCATGCCTGAGACGAGCTGAGCAACCTCGAAATGATGGCTAGATATCTACAATGCACCATGGTGCTACAACTGCAGGAGGAACTCAGAGACCCGTGAATGAGCAACTAGACCTTGTTGAACTAGAATTGAAAGAGCCCATGAACTTGCTATTGGAAGGAGTTGTTGAAATTGTTGCAAAGACAATAGAACTGCAGATAGAGATAGAGGTGTATCTCGGGATGTCCTTCATGTTTAGATGCCTAACACGGAGGTGCATTTTCAGTATAGGCATCAGGATGTGGCAGAGGGTGAGATGCACTCTACGAAGTGTCATGAATCCAACAGTGGACGTATGAAGACCTTTCAGGGTGATTTTCCTTATGCATGCAACCCATTTTAATTAAAAAGCATGCAAAAACGATATTTTTGCATGCACTCATATTAGGGTGTAACGTCCGCAGATCACCTTGGTGTCCTTCAGAGGCGATGGGAGACCCTGATACTCATTTTTTTTCTTCCAATGCTTCCATTCACACCTTTCCACAATTTGCATCACAGGATCCGCAATCCACAATCCACAACACTCTTGAATCCACAATCTGCAATCCACAACTCTCTTGGATCCGCAATCCGCAATACGCAACTCTCTTTGGATCCGAAATCCGCAAGTTGCCTCGGATCCACAATCCACAAGTTTCCTTGGATCCGCAATCTGCAAGTTGCCTCGGATCTGCAATCCGCAATCTGCAATCTGCAAGTTTCCTTTCCGCAATCCGCAATCCGCAAGTTGCCTCAGATCCGCAATCCGCAATTGCGGAAGTTGAATTGCAGAAGTCCAACTTCAACGGAAAAATCCTCTTTCTGCAATCCGCAATCCGCATTGCAGAAGTTGGATTTGCGGAAGTCCAAACTTGACTTTCCGAAAAACTTTCATTTTCGCAATCTGCAATCCGCATTGCGGATGCGGAAATGCAGAAGTCCAAACTTGACATTCCGCAATCCACAATAAGGACTTGCAGAAGTTGGATTTGCAGAAGTCCAAACTTGACTTTCCGCAATCCGCAAAATTCCCAGACTTGTTTCTCCCTCATCCTTAAGCCAAATAAGGAAAGTCCGGTACCATTGGAAAGCTATTGGAGATCTCTTTCCACTGGTATAACTCTCTCATCCATCTGAGGATTATAACCTTGCCATTATATCAGCTAAATATTCCATCATAACTTCATTTTTCCATGCCTTAGAACTTCTTAAAACTCTATCTATCTTCTCCCATGACCTTCCCCCTTCACCTGACCATCAGAGGGGTTCTTACACACATCAGGGTATCCCCCTCCCTTCCCAAAGATCAGGTGTAGTCACACAACTCATTCATAGTGTTCATCAAACATATCATAACATGTAAGGTGCATAAAGTTAGATCTAACAATTATATCTATCACATGCAAGACTTATAATGCATTAAACTCATGCAATACAATGATATACATACCAATAAATCAACTTCCTACTCAAGTTAACATATGGTCTTCATATCAATCAAATTGATACAAACATACATTCCATAACTGAACATAAGCAACCATATTATAACAATGGAACATCATCATTCATCATAACAAGTAAGTACTTATCTTTAACTTTCTGAAGTTGCCAAGCAACTGGCTAAGTGAGCTAAACATTCCACCGAACCTTAGATGTTTGTCCAGCCTGTACTCTTTTAGCTGAGAGATCACCCCCGAGCGGGGTTGTGTATCCACTAAGGAGGGCTATCGGGTTCTCTCACAGCCAAGGTTCCATCCCAATGCTAAGCCAATCTGCAGTTGGGTTTATTAAGCATATCAAGCAAGGTGATCATGCTAAGCCAACCTGCAGTGGGTTTATTAGGCATATAGGGATAAAAAGGAAGGCATAGCTAAGCTAGTGAGCTCAACCACAGAGATGCATGAATCTCAACACTCAGCAGACCTCGCACCCACATTACCTACCACACCTAACACAAGGAAGATCCTCTTCTCTGCTGCACAGTCCCTCAAGGCCTCTTCCCTTCCAGTGCTATTAAGGATGGGCATAGAAAGGTCCAGTTGCTAGTTCTATGAGATTTCATCCTTCACTGGGTTTATCAAGCAACCCAACCTTCTTCCATAGTTCAACAAGTTGACTCATTCCAGACTTGCGGACATGGATCTGTTCCGCAATCTACTCTTTGCGATCCAATCCCAGGTCCTCACAGTTTTCTCTACACTATTCAAGCTTTGTGACTCCTCACAGGTTCTTACCACTCTGTCATGAGTAGACTGGGTTCGCTCACACACTTCCTATGGTATTTTCTATTACACGGGAAAACACGATTATCTTCAGGATTCCTCATGGTTGGCTCTGCGGGTCTGCATATGCAGGGATGTCTCTGCCAGTTCTCTCTCGATGAATGGATGGATTGTGAATGGCGAGTCGTGAATTCATGCATGAATGTTTTTCTTACCACGGGTAGTCAAACAGGTTCTGCGAGTTCCCAGAGACTGAGTGTCTTCCAGGATAAGAAATCAGAGCCATGCACTGCCATACGAAATTGCAGGCATGCTCCATACTCCATCGGCTTCAGCAACCGGGTTCTCAACCACCCTCTGCAACCAAATTAATGTCAGCGGGGAGGTCAAAAGGGTTCACAGTCGTACATGTGGCAACATGGGTATCAATCCCATAACCCCCTCACCTCTCCCTAGTGGATACACATGGCCCCTTCTCATTAGTTTCCTCCCTAGCCATCTTCTTGGTTATTTTATTCATTAATAAATAATTACATCATTTACATTCCTTCATGGCTTAACATCCCATGAATAATCAAACTGTCAAATACTTGCCTATGCAATAAGCTTAAACATCCACTAGTGGGGCCTTGGCCTTGAGCTACAAACTAGGGAGAATACACACACATCACATATACATAGTATTTACATTGAAGCCAATAAACATCAAGAGAAAAATGGGGTATTACAACTCCCTCTCCCTTAAAATAACACCGTCCTTGGTGTTCTCAAAACTGAACAAAAATAGGAATGCCTCTTTCATGGAATCCTCCAGCTCCCACATGGCCTCTTCTGGGATAAGGTGCCTCCATTGCACATTTACCTGCCCTATGGCCCTGTTCCGGAGCAAGGTAACCTTCCTGTCGAGGATGCATATAGGCTCCACCTGGAACTCTCCCTCCGGTTCCACCTGTATCACATGCCAATCAATGATATGATTATGATCATGTACATATTTCTTAAGCAAAGATACATGGAAAACATTATGAGCTTTCATGTTAGTAGGAAATGCAATCCTATATGCAACTGGCCCTATCCTATCAAGGACTTCAAATGGTCCACAATATCTTGGTGCCAACTTGGCACAACTTCCCAACTTCATGGAACTCTTTCTTTGTTTCACTCTCAAGTAGACATGATCCCCAATCTGAAATTCCTTATGCATTCTTTTCAGATATGCATAAATTTTTTGCATGTCCTGTGCTGCCTTCAAATTCTGCTTGATCTTCACAATCTCCTGCTCCATTCCCTCAATCATTTATGGTCCAAGCACTACCTTGTTCAATGGGTTGTCCCAGTTCACTGGAGTTCTGCATCCTTTGCCATACAACACTTCAAAGGGACTCATTTTCAATGATGCTTGATTTCCATTGGTGTAGGCAAATTCCACTAAGTGTAAGTAGTCTCCCCACTTAGATGGCTTGTCCATCACATACATCCTTAACATATCTTCAAGAATCTGATTTACTCTCTCAG
This sequence comes from Larix kaempferi, assembly GCA_027924585.1. Lineage (NCBI taxonomy): Eukaryota > Viridiplantae > Streptophyta > Pinopsida > Pinales > Pinaceae > Larix > Larix kaempferi. Next base: position 6,108,121 of record BSBM01000438.1, read on the forward strand.
TCTGACCATCCGTTTGAGGATGATAGGCTGTGCTAAACTTTAACTGAGTTCCTAATTCCTAGAAAAATCCTTTCCAAAAATTAGATGTGAACTTTGTGTCACGGTCTGAAATTATTGCCTTGGGAAATCCATGCAATCTGAATATCTCTCTCATGAAGATATCCGCTATGTCATTGGCCTTGTGAGTGGACTTAACTGGAATGAAATGAGCTACCTTTGATAGCTTGTCCACCACCATCATGATTGCATCATGTTTCTTCACTGTCATTGGAAACCCTGTTATGAAATCCATAGAGATCACTTCCCACTTCCATTCTGGAATGGGAAATGGCTGCAACAATCCTGCTGGATGTTGATGCTTTGCTTTGACCTGTTGACACTTCTGACACCTAGCAATGTACTCAGCTATGTATCTCTTCATACCATGCCAAAAGTATTGCTTCCTTGCTGCTGTTATAGTCTTTTGATATCCTGGATGTCCCGAGTATGGTCTTTGATGTATCTCATCCATCACCAACTTCTTCAAATCCAGACTGTTTGGAATGTACAGTCTAGTGTTTTGATAAATGAGAACATTACCCTCACCTATCTGATATTTTGCATACTTTTCATCCATAACATCCTGCTGCAATTTCTCCTTGATCTAAAGGTAGACTTCATCACTATTTTGAGCCTCTAAAATCCTTGCCTTCAAGTCTGATTCACACCTACTTACTGCTGCAATATGAATTTTTTTGCTCAGCACATCAACAACTTTATTCTCTTTTCCTTTAACATGTTTGATTTCCAAATCAAACTCACATAGAAACTCCATCCATCTAGTTTTCCTAGCATTCATATTTGGCTGGTCAAACAAATATTTTAAACTCATGTGATCCGTCTTGATTTCAAATCTTCTTCCCAAGAGATAATGCCTCCATCTCTTGAGAGCATGAACTATGGCTGCTAGCTCTAATTCGTTGGTGGCGTAGTTCCTTTCATGCTCTTTCAGCTTCCTTGACTCATAAAAAATTACAGACCCTTCCTGCATTAGTACTCCACTGATTCCCTCAATGCAAGCATCAATGCATACTACAAAATCCTTACTAGGATCTGCATTCTTCAGAACAGGGGCACTAGTGAGCAATTTCTTCAACTGCTGGAAGCTCTTCTCACATTTCTCAGACCATACAAATCTGATACTCTTCCTCTGCACTGAGGTGATTGGGTGAGCTATCTTGCAGAATCCTCCAATAAATCTTCTATTGTAACCAACAAGACCCATAAAAGATCTTACATCTGCAACATTCCTCAGAGTAGGCCAATCCATTATGGCCTCTATCTTCTCAGGATCCACTGCAATACCTTCCGCCGATATAATATGACCCAAATACTGCACTTCCTCTCTCTCACTAATGCGAATTGAATGAGTGAGTGAATGAATAAATAGAGAGCCTAGCTCTCTATTTATACTTTACCTTTACCACTTGACAAGTCGGTCTCAACTAAAGTTGACTGGGCCGACCCCTTTAGGGGACTTAAAACCCCAATACAAATGACTCTAGGGGAACTAATGCCCCGACTTACATGGAAGGGTTTACCTCAATGACTTTACATGACCCAAATACAATAATGACTTCCCCGACCAAAGGAATAAACATCTCTGTCGGAGGTACAATAATAAAATACAAATACAATGTAAAATATGCAAGTGAATATCTTCCAAAGTTACAATTACATTAACATTTTCACATTACATAGAGTTTACATATTGTTGTTCATGACCATTACCAGATGATTTTTAACCTAGAAATTCAAATTTGGACATGGAGTTGCAGATTTAAAGGGAAAATAGATGGTTGTAGGTGAGCATAAAGGTCATGCAAACTAGGAACCCTTACCCATTGAGTTCTACTACTTTTGGATGTCTGAGAAGCCATGAATTAATGTTGCGGGAAGTTCTCCAATATCATACAATAGGTTGGACTCTTACTGCATACATTGGTAAGCATTGTAAATGTTGGATTTCTTAAGGGAACTGTGGATCAATGAAGGGAAATGCCTTCCTTGTGTTGTGTGGGGAAGTTAGAGGGAGTGCCATGGCTGTGATGGCTTAGTAAGATCATTGTAGAGCTCTAGATGGGCTTTTGGTTAAGCACGGTGAGCATAATGGGTTGTGGGATGAGAGAGAGAGAGAGAGGACTGTATGTGTTTCCTTCACCTTGGTGGCCTCATAGCCTAGCTTGGGGGTGGCCTCTCAACATAAAGAGTATATGCTGGATAGAATACCTATGGTTGGGTGGAAAATCGCTCACACATAGGCAATTGCCTGGATCTCCTGTGTTTAAAGATAAACATTCTTTTGTATGTGATGTGCAATGATTTTATTTATATGCCTTTTTTAAATATGCTTGTAATTGCATGCATTATGTGTGTGGATGTATTTTATTTCCAATGTGTATTTTTATTATGCATCTGCACACGCAATTCTCAATAAGATGAATTCGTAATATGGATATGGGGCAAAATTTAGAGACCTCGATTTAGTTAATGTCCCCTACAATGGTTGGATTGGGTGAAGGGGACGTTACACACATACACGTTCAAATACGAATATTCATTGGTTAATTATCCAACACCATGGCTTAACCAATTAAATATGAGTTCCAATTTCAGGGTGATCTAACCTTAATTCTTCATATGGTATGAAATAAGGTTTGAGATTATACCATTCGAATATATGTAATTTTTAGTACATACTCATGGTTCCAAAGGTGGTCAGAGAACTAATCAGGCAAATCAAACCTCCATTAAATTTTTTTTTCTATACCAACTAGGATGTACATTGAGCAACCTCAAGGCTTTCAGATGCATGTGAGAAATTCTCACGTGTGTAGGTTGAAGAAGGCATTATACTGACTCAAGCAGGCAATGAGGGCATGGTACTTGAGGATTGATGGGTATCTATTAGCTACAGGCTTCATCAAGAGTGAGGTGGATCCCAACTTGTATTTTACATGTGTTGGTGATGATCTACTCATCTTGGTACTTTATGTAGATGACTTGTTCCTTACTGGGTCAAAGAAGCTCATTGAGATGTGCAAGCATGATCTAGCTTCGGAGTTCAAGTAGAAGGATGTCGGTATGATGCACTACTTTTTGGTATTGGAGGTGTGGCAACAGACATGTGAGATTTTCTTGTGACAACGAAAATATGCAGTTGATATTCTAAAGAGATCCGGGATGGTGGATTGCAGGCCTATGTCTACACCTATGATCACCTATCTAAAGAAGCTGATTGCTTTTGAGTCAAGGTTGGTGGATCCTACATTGTACAGGCAATTGATTGGGTCCTTGATGTATTTGGTCAACACTCGGCCATATATATTCTTTGCTATGAATACCCTGAGCCAGTTTATGGTGGAGCCGAAGAGGGTGCATTGGGTTGCAAAGAAGCATGTGCTCAAATATCTACGAGGTATAGTGGAGTATGGACTGAGGTATGTCAAGAGTGGTGGAGTGCAGTTATAGGGCTATATAGACTTAGATTGGGGGTGTAGTGGACAGGAAAAGCACCTCAAGGTGCTGCTTTAGCTTGGAATCAGTAGTGATTTCATGGTTTAGTAGGAAGCAAACATTAGTGGCACTTAGTTTAGGAGATGTCGGGTATATGACAAGGAGTTTGGCGAGTTGTGAAACCATTTGACTTTGCAAGATGCTCACATGATTATTTGGTTAGAAGTTGGAGCCCACAATGATCTACTGTGACAATCAGAGTTGCATAAAACTCTCGAATAATTCAGTGTTTCATGATAGGCCCAAATACATAGAGATCATATATCACTTCATCAGAGACAAAGTTTAGAGGGGAGCAATGAAGCTTCATTATATTTTTACAGATGAGCAGGTTGTAGGTATTTTCACTAAGGCTTTGATGAAGGGCAAGTTTGTTTACTTAAGAGATGCGCTAGGAATGGTGCAGAGCACATTCATCGCTAGGAGGGAGTGTTGATGATTATAGCTCGAACATGTGCTTTTGCATAGGCTAGGTGTCAAGCATGCATAAGTTGCCATTACCTTTCTAGGTACTTGCTCAATTTATTGAGTACAATGACTTTTATATATTTTCCTATGTCTAACTTAGGAAAAACACATTAATTAATTATTTTAATTAATGTTGACTAATGACTAAAGTTTAACTAAAGTGAACTTTAGATTAAGTCGTGATTGTTGATCTTAAGTGAAGCTTAAGATCTAATCTTAGTCATCCATCACTTTGGAGATTGGAGTTAGGATTTTAGTTATTTGAATGCTATAAATGAAAATCTAATCTTAGTCATCAATCACTTTGGAGATTGGAGTTAGGGTTTTAGTCATTGAAATGCTATAAAAGAAAGCTTAATGAAAGGAGAATGACACAACAACACAATCATTTTCAATGAAAGATTTTCTGAAGAAAAGAGTGAGAGCCTTAGTGGCTTAGGAGAAAGAGAGAGAAGTGATTTTGCAAGAGGAAGATCCTAAGGAAAAGAAAGAGGCTGATTCAGAGAGGGAGACAAGCTGATTCACGAGAGAGAAGCCAAGTTTAGGAGAGGCAGATTAGGCAGATTTCGAGGCCAATCCGTACAACCGCAGGGAGAGATTCATACAACTGTCGTATATGGTGATGCAGGGGTGATGTAGAGGGGCTGATTTTCTCAAAAGCCGATTTTTCCAGGAGGCCGATTTCTTAAGGGGTTGATTTTATCCCGGAGAGCCGAATTGCTCCAGGGGGCTTATTTTCTCCAAGCGGATCGAAACTTCAGTGGAGACGAGTTAAAAGTTCTGTTATTGTCAAATTCTGAATTTCTCTGAGTCAAGAAATAATAAAAAAAATATTGAATGTTGGTAAATATTATTTTGAAAATTGGTGAATTTTTAGTGTAGGTAAGCCTAGCCTAGACTGAGATCAGCAAACAAAGAATTTGGAATAAGAAGAATGGTAACCCAGCCACAATTACGTTTTTGAATGCCCATTAATCATTGCTAATGCAATTTTTGTAAAATTTATGAAGTTCAATGAAAGGCAAATTGAACCAAGCATGAATCTCCCCTCTGTCCGTGTTTAAGTTTTTGGTGTCAGAGTGTTTGATTTCTTGCACATAAGAGCTGTGGTCTCTGTAAGAGTGAGTGTTTGAATTTAAATTGCTGGGTCCCCTTTGCATCAGCTTCGGATTCCAAGCTCGCGCTATCCTCACAACTCCATGAATCCTTTTGAATACTCGTATGAAAGCGAGCAAAACTGTGGCAAACTCTGATTACCTGAACCAACGTTTTCATCTTTGTCAAAGGCCATCCCTGCCTCAAACTGCATTAAATGCTCCAATTTCTGTCTGCAGGAATCCTCAGGCGGACTCAACTTTTGCTTCTTGTTTGCCTCCCCCATATTCATTATCCTGATTCTATGCAAGCTATTGTTTGGAATCAGAAAAACAAGCAAGTCCCCACCTAACAGATCATGGCGAATTCCTAATCATGCCTGTTGAGCAAGCATTTTTACTAAGAATATGAGCATGGAGCTACGAGGCAGGCTAGGGATGAAAAAATATACCTTCTCTTCATGAAAATGGGCAGATCGGTCACTCTGATCTTCTTCACGACCTTTGTCAATCAATGGTTCTTCCTACCATACAAAGACAGGAACAGAAGATGTCGAATGAACAGTGTAACCAGCAGGCTTCAAATTTGAAGGCTTCAGTGCCCGTCAAAGGCACTTTTACCTGTCATAGAAGTATGCCTCAAATTTTACCCTGCAAATAAAACTCAACTCCATGCGGAGCCCGTCAATAATGAAATTGGGCTGAGTTGTGAAAATCTGCAATAGAAGGGCAACTGCAAATTCTGCCCGTCCAGGGGTTTTTAGTGATTTGGACGTCGGTAGTGCCACATCGGTTCCCCGTGGGCCGTGACCCCATCCCAGCTGGAATTGGAAAATTGAAATTTGAGACTTTGCAAATTGCGACTGCGGTCTGCGAGCTCGGTGAGTACTGTCAGAACGAGTTATGGTGCCTGGTAGTCGGTGCCGGACGCCGGTGGAGTAGCTGAAGCCAGGCTTCAAATTTGAAGGCTTCAGTGCCCGTCAAAGGCACTTTTACCCGTCATAGAAGTATGCCTCAAATTTTACCCTGCAAATAAAACTCAACTCCATGCGGAGCCTGTCAATAATGAAATTGGGTTGAGTTGTGAAAATCTGCAATAGAAGGGCAACTGCAAATTCTGCCCGTCTAGGGGTTTTTAGTGATTTGGACGTCGGCAGTGCCACGTGCCCGTCAAAGGCACTTTTACCCGTCATAGAAGTATGCCTCAAATTTTACCCTGCAAATAAAACTCAACTCCATGCGGAGCCTGTCAATAATGAAATTGGGTTGAGTTGTGAAAATCTGCAATAGAAGGGCAACTGCAAATTCTGCCCGTCCAGGGGTTTTTAGTGATTTGGACGTCGGCAGTGCCACATCGGTTCCACGTGGGCCGTGACCCCATCCCAGCTGGAACTGGAAAATTGAAATTTGAGACTTTGCAAATTGCGATTGTGGTCTGCGAGCTCGGTGAGTACTGTCATAACGAGTTATGGTGCCTGGTAGTCGGTGCCGGATGTTGGTGGAGTAGCTGAAGCTGAGTTATGGATTATGAACTGTGAAAGCAAAGCAATTAATGTTACCAAATACCAACTGTATTACGTGTAACGTGTTTACTTGTTGTTGCTGGCGTTTGGCAGGTGCCGGTGCGATTACCAATTTACCATAGTTGATAGTTGGAACTTGGAACTTGGCAAAGGGTTTCGCTTCACAGAGCCTCCGTCACTCCGTGTTTTTGCAAATGAAGGCTTCACCCCTTCTCTTTGTGAATTTGGGATCGTGTCTCCCCTTCTCTTTGTGAATTTGTAGGGCTTTACCATAATCGCCTAGCGTCCACCGAACTTGAGCGGGTGTGACACGGTAAAAAACTGGAATAATTGGAGCCGACTCCAACATCAGTAGCAGATCATTAGGCACCGATGTGATTTGGCATAACTAGGAGAGAAGATTGCAACATGGGTTGTTGCCTGTTGGCAAATCGAAAGTTTGGCGAATCGGTATTGCAAATGGACAAAAATCTATGACTATACAGAGGTATGCCTAATGCCAAGCAATTTTGTATTTGCTGCTTTATACAACATTTTCAAATCTGGTTAAAAAAACATTCTAGGAAGAATATAATTTGTATTATTTGTTTCCTTAAAAAATGCTTTATGGCTTTCCATTTCTCTCTACTGTTCATTTATGTTGTACATAATTTCCATTTCTCTCTGCTGTTCATTTATGTTGTACATAATTTCCATGGTGCTTCCGAGTTCCGACATGATGGATAATTGAAGAAAATGGCTGCGCGAAGCATGGCGGGGGTTCGAATGGTTAGATTGGATTTTGCGTCATAGATGCATAGGTATAGGGCAATATCACATCCTGGTGACCTGAAGAGGAAGCCTGTCCCTTAACCTGTCTTTGTTCCGTTAGCCCTTTATAATCTCGTTCGGCTTCGGCCAAAAGAAAAACAGATTAATCAAAGGGGTGCATCTTATATTGGGCAGATAGATTTAGTAATGGGATTGACAAGCGCTAAGGCATACGTATCAGCAAAGTGAACGAGCTACTCTATTTCTATCCCATAAAAAAACTACCGCCCATTGATAGGACTACCAGCCATACCCATCGACAACCAGATAGCGTAGATACACTCACTAGATAGAAAAGGTGGTAGCGTAGATACACCAGGGATCTAGTAAGGATAAAAAAGTGGTATTGGAAGTGGTACCAACGAATGGCCCAATGATAGCATGAAAATTTCTTCAAAAATCCTCTAAGCCACATCAAATTTGTCAGATTTCACCCAGGCGTTGAGAAGCTCATTGCAAGTGTTTACAGTCGGAACAAAACCATGCTTTGCATCTTATATAGAACAACAAGGGCCTCTGGGGTCATTTTGGCTTGGGAATAGATATTAATAATCATCTGACAGACCACTTGGGTGGATTTGCAATTTTTGTTGGTATCTACCAAATTGTCAATAACTGGACTGAGTAAGAGAATTTGACAACTTTCCTGCAGTGAGGTGTTGCATAAGACTATGTGCTTCACCGAGCATTCTGGCATTTGCAAGGATGTGAACAATTGTGGAGGTAGACACAACTGTGTGCTGAGAACCCTAATGACTTTCCCATTTGGAAGAAATTCAGAACTTCACTGAGAGTACTGCTTTCTTTGTACAAGCAGAAAAAAAGCACAGCCCTGGGAGTGGGAGCGGCCAATCAAAGACTAGCAGGGGGATACGCTCTGATCCCACAAACTAGAAACAGACCGGGTTGAACCAGAACCTGTTACATGTCGCCCAGCTCGGTTATATCAATTCATTCCATTCCTGTCTATTTGCATTTTCCCTATCAATTCATTCTGTTCCTGTCTATTTGCACTTTCCCTATGTCAATTCATTCAGTTCCTATCTATTTGCACTTTCCCTATGCTTAGCGGGAAACCAACCTTTGGGGCCGTTCATTTCTTGGTTTATAATGTCGAAGCAATTTACTAATTAGTACCGGCAGCTTAAGAACCAACTACATTTTTTAAAATATTAGTTTTATCAGTATTTTTAATTTTCTTTAATATTTGTTTTAATCAAGATGTCACCTGGCATAATTAAATGCAAAAAATAAAAGTACTCTCATTACAAACAAACAAACACCTGCCTTGTCTATCATTCGCACCTGTCTAATACAGTTACAAACCTAGGACATTGGTTCACAACTTCGGTGGTAAATGTGAGGTCGACCTAAGGGTTTAAGCCCCTGGCCCCCTAGTTTGCTAAGCAGCGGGCCTCCTTTACTGAAGGCCTATCGACTTAAATATCAACAATTTGCTGAGTTTAGAGACGGGTGACTGCTATTGGTCTACAGTTTGCTAAAAGGAAAAAATCGTGTCCATTTATAGTAGTATAAGATGTGTCTGTAACATTTAATATTATACAGTAGTTACATTTTCCCTCATGATGATATTCATATGACTAATGTCAGAGGGTTTTTGAGTTACTTTTATGGAAAGGAGTTCATAGATATTTGGCATATTTAAATCCAAGTTAATCTTATATTTTTTGACTGCATCCATAATTTCCTGTTTTCCCATTGTCCATGTTTTTTTTAAAACAGAGGCTCCATTTAAAACACCTAATCTGAGGGATTGTATACATTTTGTCTGTTACATGCACTTGATGCTTGATTAAAAGGCCAAATTAGATTGTTTTATGAACGATTCTCACAGGGTAACCTAGACTCCTAGATTTGTATTCTCACTTTCGAGCTTTTAATGGCTCTTATTGCAGGGTAGAGAGCTAAAACGAAAAGCTCCATATTATAGTTTCCGTTGGGATTCATAAATTCGTGGTAGAGATATAACTATATAATAGAGGAAGCCATCAATTGTGATAGATGCAATCATTGGATTTCAATGATTAAACCATGGTATTTTCCCTGGTATTTTTGTAATTTTTAGGAGTTTGAAATTCTATACTTGTGGATGACAAAAATGTTTTGCAAACAACCCTCAAAACATAGATTGTTTTATAGACAAAGGCAATGATAAAGGATATGAATGATTGGGCTTTAGCTTGTTGGCTTTGATAGTTAGTGCTCCTTGGGAATAGTCTTAGACTATCTTGTGCAGTATAAGCAAGCACACCGTTACAACGTTATAGACAAAGGCAATGATAAAGGATATGAATGATTGGGCTTTAGCTGGTTGGTTGTGATAGTTAGTGCTCTTGGGAATAGTCTTAGACTTATCTTGTGTATTAACAATAGTAAATAGCAATGATTCCATTCACTAACAGCAATGGAGTAATGGAGTGGATAGAAGCAAGATGGGTGTTACTTTGGCGATGGTCTTACAGGTGGTTGTCATATATATGGCCTTCAACTGGTAAAAGAACGTGGTGGTTTTCATATGCATGCCATCAACAAAAGAACAGATGAAAAGTGATCAACATATAATGCCAATGAAAACTCATCAAATTTTATTAAAATAAAATAAATCTTTAAACCTTAAATTTCCCAAAAAATATAGGAGTCATGTCTAGGGGTTAAAATTGACGCCAGTTTGCCAGTATTTGACATTTTTACCACTAATATACTCTTGGATTTTGAAAGAGGATGTCATTCACGATTAGATTTTTAAAAAGTCAAATTGACGTTCAGTTTAAAATGTAGTCGTCACTAGTTTTTTTGTTGTGTAAATAAAAAATTATATAATATATATCCCCTTGCACAGTCCGTTGTCCGCCCACTCCAAAAATTATATAATATATATCCCCTTGCACAGTCCGTTGTCCGCCCACTCCACAGTACGCTCGCCTGCCTCCTCCATTACGCAACTTTCAGAGTAATGAATGCTCAACCTAAACCTTATACGGTATATTTATTACGAATTAGTATTAAGAAGTTAGCAACAGTTTGGGAATTTGAATGCATTACGCAGCATCCTACAGATGCATTATGCCGCACATTTGAAATTTGATCTCATTAATACAGTGAGACACCTAGGGTTTTCACCAAAATGTGCTTATTAGTTTGCAAAATGAAAACCCCCACTTAAATGGATAATTAAGGAATAACTGTCAAGTTGAAAGTCTTAGGGTGCATGAGAGGAATGATTTTTTTTTTATAATATTTTTCCTTACATGTTTCCATTTTTAGTGTTTCATATGTTTGGCTAGTTATGCAAAATAAAAATCCATTTGATATTTATTTTAGTATTTTTTTGTTGAAAATGGTTTCAGGTTATAGACTTGTAGAGAAATCATACATATTCAAAGACTTATATTTCTCAGCTACATTCAAAACTTACAATATTTTGATGGGGTTCTTTGGGGCTCATGAATGAATTTTCTGCTACATAATTTATTGAGAAACAATGTCTAGAATTGGTCGACCTAAAAAGCATGGGAGACAAACAACACTTGATAATGCGTTTAACTTGAGTCGACATGATGCAAATGTTGAAGAAGATGTTGATTTTGAAATTGATAAGAATATTGAAGAAGAAGGCCGTCTAGAAAAGAAAGGAAAAGGAGTAGCTACCAAAAGATCATTCAAACATGGATGGAAGTTAATGCACAAATGGGCTTATCCGATAATAGGTCCAAATGGTGAAGAGTGCATCAAATGTTTATGGTGTGTTAAATTCAAAGGAGATACAACATTTGCAAAGGAAGGTAGCAGCACAATCCAATTAAGTGCATTAAATGTTCATGCATCATCAGAGGCTCATAAACGTTCAATTCATCTATTGGAATATGAATCAAGCCAACCCTGTTTACCCATCTCAAAGCATGTTGAACTAATGCTGAATGTTGAAAAATCTAGAATAGTTAGTGCTATGGAAACTATGTATTTTGTGGCTATAAGGGATTTACCTTTAGAAATGTACAAAGACTTATGTGACCTGCACAGGTATAAGAGAACTCCTAATATGCCATTAACCAATGAATATTCTTCATATATTAATATCACTTCTGGTAAAGAGTTTTTACTTGCAGCAAAAGAGGTTTATTGGGAAAGTTGAAGGCAGAAATTTGTTCTAGCCCTTTTTATTCCATTTTGGTTGATGAAAGCACAGATAAAACAATGCAGCAACACTTGATTGTATATATTACCTATCTAATGGATGGAGGGAGAGGGTCATGCATGACAAAATTTATTCGACTTTTGAAAATCAAAGATAGCACTGCACAATCCATGTATGAATCACTTTTAGGGCTATTATCTGAGATGAAGCTGTCAAAACATCAAATGGTGGGTTTTTGGTCAGATGGAGCCTCATCTATGAGAGGTATCCATGAAGGTTTGGCAGCTAAGTTGCTCTGGGAGGTGCCTCATTTGTTATGCATTCACTGTATAGCACATCGTGAGGCCTTAGCTATAACAGATGCTACAAACTATTTTCCTGAATTTAAGTATATTGATAAACTAGCCAATAAAGTATATTCATGGCTAGGAAAATCTGCAAAGAGGCATGGAGAATTTAAGAGTTTGTTGGACCTATTTCAAATTGACAAGCTGCAAATACTTCAAATTCATCACATCCGATGGCTTTCTAGGGGGCAGGTTATGAACAGGCTTGTTAAAGTCATGCCAGCATTGTTACACGAATGGAAAAATGATGATGCAAAGATGTATGAAATGGGAACACTATTTCAAGTTCAATTTTGCATCCATTTGCTTGCTGATGTTCTTACTGAACTAAATAAATTGAGCCAACGATTTCAAGAGGAACATATTGATATAACATCCATTGGCATGCAATTAGATGTGCTCATTGATCTTCTTTGGAGGAGATTCTTGCGAAACATATTTGGGGTTGGTTCTCAACATGTTGCATCTTTCTTGAAGAAATCTGAAAATGGAAATTTGGAGTTTATTGATAATACAGGTGTTTCACATGTCCATTCATTAAGATTTGAACCAATACCAAATTCACTTGGGTTTGGTACTATGGAAGATTGTATTCACTTAGGAAAAGCATTTATCCAAAAGCTGATTGATTGTCTCAATGATAGGTTTACAGATTTACCTGTGTTCAATGCAGCAAAGTTTTTTAGTCCCCGTTGTTACTTTGAAGAAGAAGATGAAAGAGATTCTGAAACAAAACGATGGTTGTTACGTCTATGTGAAAAATTTGATGTTGGAAACTCACCAATAATTGATACTGAAAAATGTGAAGGTGAAATGGAAAGTTTTGTTGTCACTCTACATCGAGGCTATCCAAAGAAAAACTTGTTTGGAACATGGGAGCAATGCAAAGGTGAACCAGAGTGGTGGGATTCTTTTCCAAATTTGATGAAATTATGGCAGATTGTTCTTATTCTTCCAGCAAGTACTGCTAGTTGTGAAAGAGGATTCTCTAAGTTGAACCGTATAAAAAATGATGATAGATCTAGACTTTGTTTAGAAACCTTAGATACTTTAATGTTTTTATCTCTATCAGCACCTCAGGAGTTGCATGAGGTAGATTGGAATGCAGTTTATGAAACTTGGACAAAAATGAAGTTGCGGCGACCTCTTCCATTAGCCTGGTTGAGTAAGTTGATGATGATACAATATTTTAATCAATACTGTAATGTCTATTTTTTTGTAGTTCGATATAAGAATGTTATTACTATGTAGCAGAAACTATTTTCAATGTGGCTCCATCAAGTTACCATATGTTTAGTAGGACTTGTATCACAGTTATAATAGTCTTTGCAAACATATAACCATCTTAAGATAGTGGTTTGATATGGATAGAGTAATTTTGAAATACTGATTTATATTTTTCAAAAATATTATTAGTTTTCAACTGATTTTGTCCATTTCAGCCAATTGATAAAGGTCCCTCTCTGTTCATGTCCATGCTACCTTGGCTTATTTAGCATATATTTTTATTTTTAATGAAAAATCTGTGTCTGACCTCTTTCATATTTAAGGCACGCCCATGATGCATTTTTATTCAGATTTGTTATCATATTCAGATTTGTTATTATATTGCTATGATATTCAATCAAAGTCATCACTCATCAATTGGGATTAAAATTTTAAGGATCTATATATCATATATGATTGAATTGGGTGTAGATCTCAAAACAACAATCCCAAAGGCTTGAAATTACCAGAAACCTGTATATTATGACCACAAACCCATGAATTTTAGTGGTTCTATAGTGATGATGTCCCAAAAGAGAGAAGGATTGGGACATAGAATGTATTTTTGATAATGAAAAATGTGTGTGGGGATAGATATAGTATATATGGGATTTTAGGCTACCAACATGCAAACTGTAACTTCAAACACAATCTTGGATGTGGGGATAGATATCTAGTATATATGGATTTTAGGCAACCAACATGAAACTGTAACTTCAAACACAAACTTTTCTCCTCTGTATCTTATCATTTTGTTATGAAAAATGGTTGTCATTTCAATTGCATGGGTGCTCAAAATTTTAAAAATTAAATCACCACAAAGTCTCTTTTTGTTTTAACTAATTGCATTAATTAAGATATCAAATATACGAAGTCTCAGGTATTGGCTAAGCATTATTCCCATATTTAGACATACTTAAGTACTTGATTGAAATGAAATAGTATGAGAAGGAAGTAAGGAACATTATCACATGATTAATGAGTGTGATTAGGAGTAAGTCATAGGCATAGCCAGCAATGCACATGTGCAATATGCAAGATTAGTTTGAAGCAAGACCTATATAAAGGTTAAATTCCACTTTACATAGGTGACCAACTGCGTTCCAATACAACCAATGCAAGCAGCATTCACACTAGCATGATGTTGAAGGCAAGTAATAACAATTGTGTGTCCTCTAAAAAGATAGATGTGAATGATGGAAATGCAAGGTGTGATTTTAGACAAGGTAGGAACTAGATGTGGTGCCAAGGTAGGAAGCAACAAATTGCAATCTTCCAAGAAATCTTCCAATGGTGTTTTCCAAGAAATCCTCCCAGTTTGTGTTTGAAGCTTGATATCATAGTCTCCTTGAATATGTTGAGTCCCATCCTAAGACATGCATTAAAAACATGTTAATAAAGAGTATATGCACCAAGTTTTAGTGGATGTTGTTCTTAGCATTTGATATGGTTTTAGTGCCTTGTACTGGATTGCATGGTTATTATAAGATGGCTTCTCATTTATTGTATCACTGTTGGTGCTTGATGTTGGCACTCTTATGGCCTGTAAATGACATGCTGGGAATATTCGTTGATGATTAGTTGAATCTCATCACAATCCCTGTTTGATTACTACACTATTCATTCTTTGGAGGAGTGAATAATATGAGCAGCGTCGTTGTAGTTTTTGTTGCAAGATCGATAAGCATACATGCATACAATGCACATTTTGAATTCAGTGGCTCTTTCTTGAATGCACAGATGATTGAACTTCCAAGAAAAGATGGGATACTTCAATCCATTGTGCCTTTTATAATAATTATAATACTTATTATCTGATTACAGGAGATGAATCAGACCATGAATTTCTTATTGGAAAAATAGTTGTTACACAGTGTATTCCTTCATTGGCAGACACCAATCATATACAGGTTTTGCAGCACTACCATATCATTCCAGTGATTAAACATGAATGTTGAAGATAAGGATACTTGCATTCATATTCAGATTTTTCCTCCTTTCCCCTGTACTTGCATTCATATTCAGATTTGTCCTCATTGTTGTCACATTCAGTTTTGTAGCAATGCCAATTTTCTTATGTTTATTTATGACTGAAAACAATTTTAAAGACTATGAGTTTCATTAATTTGTATGTCAGTTATGGCTGCAAGGTATTGTCATTTGGGCTACAGTCAGATCCATGTGTTTGATTAATATCACATGTCTAATAATATATCCACTTAAAAAATAGCATGTGTACTTCATTTTGCAATATCTCATTAGGTGAGATGTACCACATCTCTAATAGTATATCCATTTAAAAATAACATGTATACTTCATTTTGGGCCATCTCATAAATTTACAACACTTTAAAAATAAAACACCAAGTAAGTTGGTTTTGTCTAATTAAATGTCATGATCAAGTTATTCTGGTCCAAATTTCTACTCTCCAAGTACATGAGATGAATAACATCTCTAACGGTATTTTGGTTCAAGATAAGTTTTTGTTTCTATGTACATATATATCTAATTACATGTATTTTAGGTTTTCATGTTTGGTTTCAACCTTCAACACATTCACAAGGAGTTTGGCATCCATTAAATTGTGATAAAGGTAATGAAATGAAGCGCTTTGTCATTTGACATTTTGGTGTAGTTAGATGGAATTTATCTTAATTTGCACACTATCCTTTTCATTTCAATACGATTCTTATTAACATTACTACTTTTTTTCAGGTTAATGGCAACCGCAGACTACAATCCCAATATAAACCAGATGGCTACACTCAGCCCAACTGTTACTACTGATAGAGTTGACAACAAATGTAATCAAAGACAATGAATTTGGAGCATTAAAGTAATTGAGTTGTTGTGTGGTTCAATGATGTGCAAACATATGGTGATCTATCCCTTAGTATGAAATCTTTTTTTCTAGGATTTTGTTTCAAGACAAGTCTTTTGTTCTATGTACACATATTGATGTAAACCAATGTCTTTTGATATAAAGCAAGCATAGTTACTTTTGTTTTTTCTATGAACACGTTTCATTACTTACCAATACAAGCTCTGTTGGTTATAAAACAAGTGATTTCTTCATATTGTCGTTTTTTTTCCTTTTGTTTTTGAAATTTATTTTATATAGGTTCTTGGGTTATTTAACTAGCCCATATTAATATAATCTTGCTTATTAAAATTTATAGAGCGGAACAATACAAATATCGCCATTTTGTTAGTGAATTCATAAAAACAATAATGAAATTTTGATGTACTATAACATTTTCAAATGAAAAGAATGATTTATTTTTGCATGTCAGCACTGAAGGGTTCGATATCTCATAGCCCTTCAAAGTGAAATGCGACCCTACCCTTCAAATTTGATCCCTGGCCAGTGAATTCAATTTTTGGAAGTTTGATTGACTTTTGTGGGACCCTACTAATTGAAAATGTCTGCCCCTTGGATGGGAAAGGTCAAAAATGTCAAATCATTTCGTTAGACTACTCCCTTCCCAAATGTCAAATCATCGAATGGTTCAGGAAACCGAACAAGAAACCTCAAAATTCATCTAATGTATGGAGTGGCCTCCTCGACTCCTTTCCTATGCTCAATTCTTTCACTGGTTGGCTGGTGGGGAATGGTTTCCAGGTAAGAATTGGGGATTGGGGTAAGAATTGGGGAACGGTTTCCAGGTAAGAATTGGGGATTGGGGTAAGAATTGGGGATTGGGATTGGGGATTGGGGTTAATCTGGCTATTGTACAGGACTTAGCTTCCTGGGATTTTCTTTTCCTCAATCAGGTAAAGAACCCTCTTTCATCGGATTTGAGCAATTACTGGCACACGGCGGCTGAGCTTGGTATCACGGGTCAAAATGGCATGGAGTGGAACGCTTTTGTGGCCGGTCTCTCGAGTGCGGGCATAACACTTAATTCCCAGTTGGATTGTCTCGGGTGGTCTTGGCATGACAGAGGTGGCGAACTCACTACCAAGTGGGCGTATCAAGCATATGCTGCTGCACAACCGGTGGAAACTCATTTGTGGTGGCACACTATTCTCTGGCACTAGAATGTACCTATTAAAATTCTGTGCTTCATCTGGTTTTTACTGAAGAACAAGGTTTTAACTATGGATAACTTCATGCGTCGGGGTGGTATGGGCCCGAATGTTTGCATGCTGTGTTTAAAGGATGCCGAATCTATTTATCACCTTTTTGTGCGTTGTCCCACTACTCTTCAACTTTGGGACATAATCTCCCATCACAGGAAGATAGATTTCTACTGGAACAGGGGTAATCTTGATGACATTTTTCATCTTTGGCACAATAGGCACCGGTCCACTATCTCCCTCCCGTTATATTTTGTTCGGGGCATTTGGAAGTGGCGGAACCGAGTTCTTTTCGAGGGCCTTGAACACCACTTTACTCGAGCCTATTTCTTCATCCTATAGGTTATTACTGATGCTGTCCCTAAAAAGATCAGTCTGAAAACTCATGCTTTATATGTGCCTTTGCTGTCACACTCGAGCCCATATGGTTTCTTTGATGGTGCGGCACAGGAGGGTAATGTTGGCATTGGAGGTTTACTGTTCATTGACCATTTTATCTTTTGCTTATTTCAAGCAGCTACCTACTCTCCAGATTTTCGGTGACTCCAATGCGATCATTGGCTGGGCTATGGGCAAAAATATCCTGAATGTGTCTTCACTTCACCATTGGAAGATGCGTATTACTTTGCTTTTGACTCATTTCCAGGATTACTCTTTCCAGCACATCTCTCGGACATTCAATCAACGTGCTGATTTCTTGTCAAAGCAAGGTTTAATGTTGGATGAGGGCACTCTCCAAGTCACCCCCTATGTTGAACATCTTGTGGGGGAAAGTTTCCACATGCGTCTATACTAATTAGAGCATGTTTCTGTTCTTTTGTTTTTTGTCGTACTTATGTTACACTGGCTGATTATAGGAGGCTGGTTCAAATGTTTTTGATCCTAAGTATTACTGTTTATCCAGTCTTTTCCAGTTGTATAGGCACATATGGTCTACTTCCGTACAGTGTATTGTAGGAAGGTATGTACTTTTTTGTTGGATTAGTTAGCCACTGATGATGTCTTTGGGACAAGAACTACTTGTAAGTTCCTTTGATTCAAGTAATGAATAGCAAGGAACTTCTTTTTTTGTTGAAAAAAAAAATTTTAAGTTCTTTAAATCACCAATATTCTGCATTATATGTTGGAATATCTGAAATCTCACTAGAGTCAAACTTTTTCTCTAAACATACTGTGACTATAAAAATCTTCAAAAACTGTGGTAGATGCGATCATTCTATATCTACAACCAAAGTAGGCATCTTCTTGTTAGGCCTATTAATTGTGAATTCCGAGCTTGAAATTTGAATCATGGAGATGTTAGAACTGTATGTATATGGATATTCATATAGATATGGTACAGTCAACAATAAGTTGACTGTATCGTACCATATCGATTTTCAAATTGTATGGTAACAGAATTATGTTACTATGCTAAGAGTCCAAACTTTTTCTCCATCATACCATGACTACAGCATGACTACAGCCTTGTTGAAAGACTCTTGCAGATGTAATCCATATCACATCTACTTAAGACTAGCTACAATTTTCTCTCAAGCCTTCTCGTCTTCAAGTTTTTTCAAGTCACATCAATATTATGCATCATATGCTGGACCATTTGACATCTAACTCGATGTCAAACATTTTCTCTAACATATCATTATTATTAATGATTAAATTTTAGTAAAACTAATCTAAAATTCTAAAGCCAGTCATTTGACAGAAAATGGAATATCGATCGTATTTAACCTGCAAAATAAACAATTTATTCTTATTAAATCAAAATGCAGTATATATCTCACATTCACTGTTTCTATTCAGTCAGAGATAAAGACTTCCTTCATTTAAATGGTATGATAGAGAAAACCTTTTGATTCTTGATCCTTATCATCTCTACAACCAAAGTAAGCATATTCTTGTTAGGACTAAGCTCTGTGATTAGCTGCAGTTTTCTCTCAAGCCCTCCCATTTTTAAAATTTTCAAGTCCCACCACTATGCTAGACCCATCTGAAACCTCACTCAAGAGTCGAAATGTTATGATAGCTCTATCATATCATTAATGATAAAATTTTAGGAAAACTGATATGAAATTCGAAAACCAGTCATTTGACAGAAAATAGAATCTTGAACATACTTTAACACACAAATATAAATCATGTCTTCTTATTAAATGCAGTATAGAGCTCACATACCCTGTATCCCCCATTTAAATGGAATAAATCTACAAGGAGCACAAGCTCACATACCCTGTATTCCCCATTTAAATGGAATAAATCTACAAGGAGCACCTTCACGTAAGATGAAAAGAATAGTATATATTACGATTATCAATCAAATACAATATAAATAGCTTTCTACAGAGGATTTCATACAATATCTTCAACCTCATACTTTCCTTCAGAAATGATGAAGAAAAAATTGATATGCCCATCAAAATAATGGACAAAGTATGCCTGCTGTCAAATAACCCATAAAAATAATGGACAGAGCATAGATACTATATAGATGTTCCATACCATGCCTTCCGAGTGAAACACTGATCTATGCAATGCCTTCAACACACGGTATGAAACTCCCAAGCCACAGTGAGAATGTAGGTGCTGAATAATGATGGCGTTAAGTTTCAGCCCCGAGCTTCAGCAGCTCAAGATCAAAATCAGAATCTGCAAAACTTTTGAATTTCGTTTCTATTTTGAGGCAATTCTCCTGTATGTTTTTTTTTAATCTCACAGCACTGAAAAAGAACTAAAAGGTAATTAAAGCTATTGGACTTGAAAAGGGCAGATGGCGTGCTTCATATTTCAATTTGTGTATTGGGAAGCAAGATTGACTGTCCTATCGGGGATTGTAAAATATATAAGGATAGAAACAGCCAGGGATGTTATTCTGCACGAACAAGAATTTTGAATTGGGTGATTGAAAGAGGAAAAAAATCTGAATGGACTAGGAGCAAAAGAATAGTAATGAATTTTGAATGAATTTACAGGGCTAATCTAGGTTTTGAAAGAAAACGTATGCCAGCATTGAGCCAAAGGGGGACGGCTAAAATATGCAAGATCTAGGACCAATAATACCTCTGTTATAGACATGGGCGTCAATCAAATCCTTCATCACACTGCTCTTCATCTGTTTCCCATACAGTCCTTTACAAATCCGGATAGCCCGATCCATGGCCTTTCTGTATGGGCTCAGCCCCTTGTTCACCTTCAATTTATCCACCACAGTGGCAGCAGCACAGAAAGCAGTCTCACCCCCAGGCAATGCGCAAGTAGCAGCATCAATAACACTCTCAATAGAAGGCATCTGCCTATTCCATCTCTTCAGCAGCACAGGAGACTTAAACATGGGCCAATAAACATTGGCAAACGAAGCACGAATCAGCTGCCTATCCTTGGCTTTAACTCTCCCCTGTAATTGTGTAAGCTTCTGCTCCAACTTCAGGGCCAATTTAGTCATCTCCATCTCTCCACCATTCTTATTAATCGTCCCAAACTCGCTCTCAATGCCCCTCAAATCCTCCTCCAGAGACTGCTCCAATTCACACCGGTGGCATCGACACACAAATGACCATGTCTTGCAGAGCTCTCTCCTTGTCCCCAATGGAAGCAGCACATCAAAATAAGCAAAGGTTACCTCTTCCCCTGCCTTGAGATCCCTCGCAGCATGGATAAACACACTATCCCCAACATGCAACCGCCCCGCATTAGGACTACAAGAATGATTCACAAAAGCGGGCAGTACCCACAGCCCTATGCAGTCATTCTCATTAGAATAATACAATTCATGCCCCAGCTTCTTAACCCCACAGCCCTTCTCAGTAAGTGTGTTGATGTCTGCAATCCCCAAAATCCTCTTCAGATCCACCGGCTCACATGGACACTCAAACCCTAACGCTGTATTGGCCTTAAACAGCGCTATATCCGGAACCCCAAGATCTTTTTTTCTATTCTCGTCATCACTCTCTGCCAAAGTATAGATTTTCCTTAAAACCCTACTGGATCGCCTTGCAACCCTCTCAATCTCAGTCACAAGGTCTTTCCATATAACCATCCTTGCATTTTCCGCAAATTTCTCTGGCAAAATAGCCCGAGCTATGGCAACAGGCTTGCAAACTGCCAAGAGCGTACCAGCTTCAACGTCTCTGGTCACAAACAGCCCCCGTTCACCAGGACCCACGTTGGAGGATCGAATCTCGACGGGACCCACATACTCCGCACATTCAGGGGGTCGCCCCGAGAACCCATTTGAAATCCATTCTGATAAATCGAAGGTCCCGTTTCTCGCCTGCGATTCGAACCTGCGACTCCTTTCCAAGGACTCCACGAATTCTGGGGTGTTGGGCTGGTGTTCAAGTGCTGATTGGAAGCATTCGGAAGCTTGTGAATACTGATTAAGCTCCAGCAGAATTCTCCCCTTGCAATACAGGCTCTTGGGGTGGGCTGGATCTGCCTCCAGTGCCCTGTTCACGTCTCGAATTG
The DNA here is from genome assembly GCA_027924585.1 of Larix kaempferi. Lineage (NCBI taxonomy): Eukaryota > Viridiplantae > Streptophyta > Pinopsida > Pinales > Pinaceae > Larix > Larix kaempferi. The sequence continues at coordinate 6,129,879 of BSBM01000438.1, forward strand.
CATTCTCTAAGTCTCGCAGCCGGATCCGAGCCTCCGCCCTGTTGGACAGGGCTACACATAGTGATTTCTTGAGCTCCGCGTGCGTCTCACAGTGGTCGATGTATTCCGAATAGAGTCGTATGGCTTCAGACCATTCTTCTCGTAGGAGTGACTCGTTTGCTCGAGATCTAATTTCCTTGCCATAATCCTGCATGATTAATAAATCAATCTGGGGCTTTGGGCAAATTCTCCAAGAAATAACTGCGAAAGCAACCAGCGAAAACCCACCTCGATTCCAATCTGAGCTCAATCCATCTTGATAGTGAAAGTGTGAAGGAGGTGAATTTGTAAGTGCAACTCTTCACTTACCGCGAGAATAATAGCCGTTTGAATAGAGTGGACTGACTCTGGGAAATTAAAGAACAGTGATCGCCAAGCATAACGTTCTTTGCTTTATTTTACTCGGTAACAGCTTCTTTCAATTCCAACAATCCGAACGGTTATAAATTTTTTGGGCACTGTGCTTGGTTAGTTTGTTGTTGTTATCCTCTGTCAGTTATACTTTGTTGGTATTTTCTTCTCTGGTTTTATGTTAATAAGTTATTTCTTGGAAGTGTTAATTATAAGTTTTAATAGTTATTCACTGTTATATTAGATTGGATTTATGTAACAAATGACTTTGTTGAAAATTTTGGTCCTAAGCTTTAATTATTCATTTTTTAGTGGATAATTGATTAATAATTAAACATTCTGGAATGTTTGGACCAACTTTAAGATTAAAATAATACAAATATTTGTAAATATTGATATAATATTAAAATAATGTTTAACTCTGGTAAATCGTGAAAAAAATAGAATTTATTAATTATTATTTTTTAAGTGGATAATTGGTTAAGAATTAAACATTTAGGAATGTTTGGACCAATTTTAATATTCAAATAATAAAAATATTTTTAAATATTATAATAATATTATAATAATGTTTAACTTTGATAAAATTATGAAAATAATGAAATTTATTGTAAGAATCAGCTTAGATCCAAATCTTATTCTAGGCTTGCTCTATCAAGAGTCGAGAGGGATCAAATATCGACAAAAGTTACATGTAAGGTTACAAGGTCTCCCTCATATAATTGCTTTTTACTTTTTATTATTTTATTAATAGTCGACAATATCGACAAACGTTACTCCAGAAACGTTACAAGATCTCCCTCATTCTGGGGTGTAGAGCACCTCTCGGTGCAATAAAATACATTTGTTATAATACTAATGTCTAGAAAGGTTTTATAACTATGTGGGAGAATGTGCTACATGACATATTAGTGTAAAAATGTTTAGTTCTAGATCTTTCACAAGATCCCGTGGCATAACAGCCGTTACAAAAAGATCCAAGTAAGGATGAAACTAGTCCAACTAGTGTAAAAGTAAAAATGCTTATGATTTGGCATAGTCCAAATCTATGTTTTTTATGTCATCTAGATTATGAAATTGTTAAATGTTGATTTATTGTAGTGTTTCAAAATAAATTTGAAAATTGATTATTAATGAAAGATGTAGTCTAAATATTCTACATTTTCAAATTTTTTTAGTTCGGAGTATGGTTGGAAATCTTTAAAAAATCTTAGAACCACATATTAGCTATGGAAATTGCATAATCTTGGTGCCATGGGGGTATTTGCAATCTATTTATGGGTTTAAAAACACAATTTAAACCCTTCCAAATTTAGATTTTACTCAATTATTTCTGCTGACCAAAAACCAACATAAAGTCCAAAACATAGAATAAATAGACTACTCCTTAATGAAATGCACTTAAATATTGAATAGGATCTTCTTCCCTTGGAATAGTACTTGTACCAATGATCTACAAAGATGAAAAATATAAAGAACTCAAATTATCTTCACAAAAAACAAAATCCAATTATGGTTAGCTCAAAAATGCCCTCTTTGAGCCTCACCCCTTGAAAACATACTAAATGAACTCAAAATCCTTGTGACATATCATTTCACCTCCACAATATTCTAAGAAAAACAAATAATTTTTAAGCTAACCATAATTGGATTTTGTTTTTTGTTGTTGAAGATAATTTCATTTATGAAGCCTCACCTCTCAAGTTAAATGGATAAATGAACTCAAAATAATAATCTAGACAAGAATACACACACATGAATGAGCAATAGGCAAGAGTGACTTGTATTAGAATGAGACTTAAGAGCCTTTATAAAGGATTACATATGTGTCCACATTTGACAAGTCATACCATTATTTAATAATAAACTAACTAACTCTCCTTTATTTAATATTATACTCTAACTAACTAGTGGAGAGGAACCTAGTACAATAGTGGAGATTTACTTGACCCACATGGGCCATGTGTTGGCCCAATTCCTCCTGGTTTAAGCCAAAAAGCATCCTTGCTTTCCTCCTCTTGGCTTAAGTATGAAAGCACATAGGAAAGAGTAAAGTACAATTATTGCGGTGCAGTGGAGGTATGAAGCAAACCCAAGCACACCGTTTGATAGATGGAGATGGAGGGTGGAGCCACCCCGAGCGTACCTCGTAAACTGAAAATCCAAATCACATAAACTACCGATGGTAGCAAGTTCCTACATAGAATAGAATGGGAGGGCATGTCTCCAAAGGAACTCGATCCGAACACCATTGTTATGTTGAAGTTGGGGCATGCGCCTACGTAGACTGGGGTGGGAGGGAAAGTTTCCAAAAGGAACCCCGTCCGAATGCTGATTGAAAGAGAGAGAGATGGAGGGTGGAGCCACCCCTAGCGCATCTCAGGAAGAAGATGGAGGCCATTGAGATTCGAGCACATCTATGAAATACAATAATTATGACTGTTGCTTTGAGTTTGCAATGTGTGGAGTTGAACTGTTGCGTAAGAAAACCAAAAGCTGGAGTTGATCCAAGGATTATGCTTGAAAGCAAAGAAAGATGTGGGTATGAAGAATATGTTGTTGATATGAATGGGTCTTGACTTTCCTCCTAGTTTAAGTGTGAGAACAATGAAACCATAGTGGAAAGGACTGCTGAACTAAAACCATGTTTGCAAAGATGAGTGACTACTGAGTTGAGGTGCGTGCTGAACTATGCTGTCACAAAATGAAGACATTGAGGATGTTGTTGCATATGGAAGTTGCGTTGGTGAAGCAAGTGGGGAGTGGAGTCGAAGCAGATATTGTTGAGCCAATGTAATCCAGGTGGGGCGTGGAGCCAAATCGGATGCTAGAGCTACATGATTGATGCATCTATGTGACCATGTGAAGAAGAATGATCCTCGTGTGGTGCATGCCTGAGACGAGCTGAGCAACCTCGAAATGATGGCTAGATCTCTACAATGCACCATGGTTCTACAGCTGCAGGAGGAACTGAGAGACCCATAAATGAGAAACTAGACCTTGTTGAACTAGAATTGAAAGAGGCCCATGAACTTGCTACTGGAAGGAGTTGTTGAAATTGTTTCAAAGACAATAGAACTGCAGTTAGAGATAGAAGTGTATCTTGGGATGTCCTTCATGTTTAGATGCCTAACACGGAGGTGCATTTTCAGTATAGGCATCAGGATCTGGTAGAAGGTGAGATGCACTCTACGAAGTGTCATGAATCCAACGGTGGATGTATGAAGACCTTTCAGGGTGATTTTCCTTACGCATGCAATATTTTGCATGCAACCCATTTTAATTAAAAAGCATGCAAAAACGATATTGTTGCATGCACTCATATTAGGGTGTAACGTCCGCAGATCACCTTGGTGTCCTTCAAAGGTGATGGGAGACCCTGACACTCATTTTTTTTCTTCCAATGCTTCCATTCACACCTTTCCACAATTTGCATCACAGGATCCGCAATCCACAATCCACAACACTCTTGAATCCACAATCTGCAATCCACAACTCTCTTGGATCCGCAATCCGCAATATGCAACTCTCTTTGGATCTGAAATCCGCAAGTTGCCTCGGATCCACAATCCACAAGTTTCCTTGGATTCGCAATCCGCAATCCGCAAGTTGCCTCAGATCTGCAATCCGCAATCCGCAATCTACAATCCGCAAGTTTCCTTTCCACAATCCGCAATCCGCAAGTTGCCTCAGATCCGCAATCCGCAATTGCGGAAGTCGAATTGCAAAAGTCCAAGTTCAACGGAAAAATCCTCTATCTGCAATCCGCAATCCGCATTGCAGAAGTTGGATTTGCGGAAGTCCAAACTTGACTTTCCGAAAAAATTTCATTTCCACAATCCACAATCCGCATTGCGGATGCAGAAATGCAGAAGTCCAAACTTGACTTTCCTCAATCCACAATCCACATTGCGGATGCGGAAATGCGGAACCTCCTTGTCTACACCTGCAAAATTCCCAGACATGTTTCTCCCTCGTCCTTGAGCCAAATAAGGAAAGTCTGGTACCATTGGAAAGCTATTGGAGATCTCTTTCCATTGGTATAACTCTCTCATCCATCTGAGGATTATAACCTTGCCATTATATCAGCTAAATATTCCATCATAACTTCGTTTTTCCATGCCTTAGAACTTCTTAAAACTCTATCTGTCTTCTCCCATGACCTTCCCCCTTCACCTGACCATCATAGGGGTTCTTAAACACATCAGGGTATCCCCCTCCCTTCCCAAAGATCAGGTGTAGTCACACAACTCATTCATAGGGTTAATCAAACATATCACAACATGTAAGGTGCATAAAGTTAGATCTAACAATTATATCTATCACATGCAAGACTTATCATGCATTAAACTCATGCAATACAATGATATACATACCAATAACTCAACTTCCTACTCAGGTTAACATATGATCTTCATATCAATCAAATTGATACAAACATACATTCCATAACTGAACATAAGCAACCATATTATAACAATGGAACATCATCATTCATCATAACAAGGAAGTACTTATCTTTAACTTTCTGAAGTTGCCAGGCAACTGGCTAAGTGAGAGAAACATTCCACCGAACCTTAGATGTTTGTCTAGCCTGTACTCTTTCAGCTGAGAGATCACCCCCGAGCGGGGTTGTGTATCCACTAAGGAGGGCTATCGGGTTCTCTCACAGCCAAGGTTCCATCCCAATGCTAAGCCAATCTACAGTTGGGTTTATCAAGCATATCAGGCAAGGTGATCATGTAAGCCAACCAGCAGTGGGTTTATCAGGCATATAGGGATAGAAAGGAAGGCATAGCTAAGCCAGTGAGCTCAACCAAAGAGATGCAGGAATCTCAACACTCAGCAGACCTCGCACCCACATTACCTACCACACCCAACACAAGGAAGACCCTCTTTTCTGTTGCACAGGCCCTCAAGGCCTCTTCCCTTCCAGTGCTATTAAGGATGGGCATAGAAAGGTCCAGTTGCTAGTTCTATGAGATTTCAGCCTTCACTGGGTTTATCAAGCAACCCAACCTTCTTCCATAGTTCAACAAGTTGACTCATTCCAGACTTGCGGACATGGATCTGTTCCGCAATCTACTCTTTGCGATCCAATCCCAGGTCCTCACAGTTTTCTCTACACTGTTCAAGCTTTGTGATTCCTCACAGGTTCTTACCACTCTGTCATGAGTAGACTGGGTTCGCTCACACACTTCCTATGGTATTTTCTATTACACGAGAAAACACGATTATCTTCAGGATTCCTCATGCCTGGCTCTGCGGGTCTGCATATGCAGGGATGTCTCTGCTAGTTCTCTCTCGATGAATGGATGGATCGTGAATGGCGAGTCATGAATTCATGCATGAATGTTTTTCTTACCACAGGTAGTCAAACAGGTTCTGCGAGTTCCCAGCGACTGAGTGTCTTCCAGGATAAGCAATCAGAGCCATGCATTGCCATACAAAATTGCAGGCATGCTCCATACTCCATCGGCTTCAGCAATCGGGTTCTCAACCACCCTCTACAACCAAATTAATGTCAGCGGGGAGGTCAAAAGGGTTCACAGTCGTACATGTGGCAACATGGGTACCAATCCCATAACCCCCTCACCTATCCCCAGTGGATACACATGGCCCCTTCTCATTAGTTTCCTCCCTAGCCATCTTCTTGGTTATTTTATTCATTAATAAATAATTACATCATTTACATTACTTCATGGCTTAACATCCCATGAATAATCAAACTGTCAAATACTTGCCTATGCAATAACCTTAAACATCCACTAGTGGGGCCTTGGCCTTGAGCTACAAACTAGGGATAATACACACACATCGCATATACATAGTATTTACATTGAAGCCAATAAACATCAAGGGAAAAACGGGGTATTACAACTCCCTCTCCCTTAAAATAACACCGTCCTCGGTGTTCTCAAAACTGAACAAAAATGGGAATGCCTCTTTCATGGAATCCTCCAGCTCCCACGTGGCCTCTTCTGGGATAAGGTTCCTCCATTGCACCTTTACCTGCCCTATGGCCCTATTCTGGAGCAAGGTAACCTTCCTATCGAGGATGCATATAGGCTCCACCTGGAACTCTCCCTCTGGTTCCACCTGTATCACATGCCAATCAATGATATGATTATGATCATGTACATATTTCTTAAGCAAAGATACATGGAAAACATTATGAGCTTTCATGTTAGTAGGAAATGCAATCATATATGCAACTGGCCCTATCCTATCAAGGACTTCAAATGGTCCACAATATCTTGGTGCCAACTTGGAACAACTTCCCAACTTCATGGAACTCTTTCTTTGTTTCACTCTCAAGTAGACATGATCCCCAATCTGAAATTCCTTATGCATTCTTTTCAGATATGCATAAATTTTTTGCATGTCCTGTGCTGCCTTCAAATTTTGCTTGATCTTCACAATCTCCTGCTCCATTCCCTCAATCATTTCTAGTCCAAGCACTACCCTGTTCAATGGGTTGTCCCAACTCACTGGAGTTTTGCATCCTTTGCCATACAACACTTCAAAGGGACTCATTTTCAATGATGCTTGATTTCCATTGTTGTAGGAAAATTCCACTAAGTGTAAGTAGTCTCCCCACTTAGATGGCTTGTCCATCACATACATCCTTAACATATCTTCAAGAATCTGATTTACTCTCTCAGTCTGACCATCCGTTTGAGGATGATAGGTTGTGCTAAACTTTAACTTAGTTCCTAATTCGTAGAAAAATCCTTTCCAAAAATTAGATGTGAACTTTGTGTCACGGTCTGAAATTATTGCCTTGGGAAATCCATGCAATCTGAATATCTCTCTCATGAAGATATCCGCTATGTCATTGGCCTTGTGAGTGGACTTAATTGGAATGAAATGAGCTACCTTTGATAGCTTGTCCACCACCATCATGATTGCATCATGTTTCTTCACTTTCATTGGCAACCCTGTTATGAAATCCATAGAGATCACTTCCCACTTCCATTATGGAATGGGAAATGGCTGCAACAATCCTGTTGGATGTTGATGCTCTGCTTTGACCTGTTGACACTTCTGACACCTAGCAACGTACTCAGCTATGTATCTCTTCATACCATGCCAAAAGTACTGCTTCCTTGTTGCTGTTATAGTCTTTTGATATCCTGGATGTCTTGAGTATGGTCTTTGATGTATCTCATCCATCACCAACTTCTTCAAATCCAGATTGTTTGGAATGTACAGTCTAGTGTTTTGATAAATGAGAACATTACCCTCACCTATCTGATATTTTGCATACTTTTCATCCATAACATCCTGCTGCAATTTCTCCTTGATCTGAAGGTAGACTTCATCAATATTTTGAGCCTCTAAAATCCTTGCCTTCAAGTCTAATTCACACCTACTTATTGTTGTAATATGAATTTTTCTGCTCAGCAAATCAACAACTTTATTCTCTTTTCCTTTAACATGTTTGATTTCCAAATCAAACTCACATATAAACTCCATCCATCTAGTTTTCCTAGCATTCATATTTGGCTGGTCAAACAAATATTTTAAACTCATGTGATCCGTCTTGATTTCAAATCTTCTTCCCAAGCGATAATGCCTCCATCTCTTGAGAGCATGAACTATGGCTGCTAGCTCTAAGTCGTGGGTGGCATAGTTCCTTTCATTCTCTTTCAGCTTCACTGACTCATAAAAAATTACAGACCCTTCCTGCATTAGTACTCCACTGATTCCCTCAATGCAAGCATTAGTGCATACTACAAAATCTTTACTAGGATCTGCAATCTTCAGAACAGGGGCACTCGTGAGCAATTTCTTCAACTGCTGGAAGCTATTCTCACATTTCTCAGACCATACAAATATGATACTCTTCCTCTGCACTGAGGTGATTGGGTGAGCTATCTTGGAGAATCCTCCAATAAATCTTCTATTGTAACCAACAAGACCCATAGAAGATCTTACATCTGCAACATTCCTCAGAGTAGGCCAATCCATTATGGCCTCTATCTTCTCAGGATCCACTGCAATACCTTCCGCCGATATAACATGACCCAAATACTGCACTTCCTCTTGATAGAAATTACATTTACTTAGCTCGGCATACAACTGGTGTTCTCTAAGGACTTGCAACACCATCCTTAGATGCTCATTATGCTCTTCTTTATTCTTGGAATACACAAGGATGTCATCCAAGAACACAATCACAAACTTATCCAAGTATTTATTGAAGACACTATTCATGAAGCACATGAATGTGGCAGGTGCATTGGTGAGACCAAATGGCACCACTATGAATTCGTAATGACCATACCTAGTCCTGAAAGCTGTCTTATGAATGTCCTCTTCCTTAATCCTCACTTGGTGGTACTCCGAACTCAAGTCAATCTTGGAGAACACTCTAGCTTCCTTCATCTGATCAAACAAGTCATCAATCCTCGAAAAAGGATACTTGTTCTTAACTGTACTTTATTGAGTTGTCTGTAATCAATACACAGTCTTAATGTTCCATCTTTCTTCTTCATAAATAACACAGGTGCACCCCAAGGGGATACACTAGGTCTGATATACTCCTTGCCCATTAATTCTTGTAGCTACATCTTCAACTCAATTAGCTCAGGTGTGCTCATTCTATAAGGAGCCTTGGAAATTGGTACTACTCCTAGAACAAGGTTAATGGAAAAGTCAATATCTCTCTTGGGTGGAAGTCCCGACACTTCATCCAGAAACACATCCTTGAACTCTTGCAACAATGGGAAGTCTTCTATCCTTGGTCCTTTATCTTCTGCTGAATCTGATGTATGCACAACATACAATTAACAACCCTTCCTGTAGAAATTTCTCAGATGTAGGGCTGAAATCTGCCTCACTGAAACTCGCTTCGGAATTCCTTTTACCAGCCTCGGCTTGCCTTCTTCATTAAGGCATTCAAGTGCTTTCTCATAACAGTCTAATTTGGTCCTATGCCTTTCCAACAAATCCATGCCAATTAAGGCATCATATGATCCTAATGGTAAGACATTCAATTCTGCATGAGTGAGGAGTCCATTCAATTCTATGGGACACTTCCTCACTACTTCACTTACCTTCCTCTTGGTGCTTGTGGCTAACTGAACTAACCAAGCCTTACTATGCTTTACTTTACCAAGAGAACAACTTTCAACTACCCCAGGAGATACATAACTATGGGTAGACCCTGGGTCAATCAAAACATAAATAGATTGCTTAGCAATCTTACCTTCAATCTCCACCACCGCTGATTGGTGGTTTGCTTGACGGTCATCCAGTGATGCATAGATCCCAGGAACTGCTCTTTCCATGTCTCCCATTGTATTTTCTCCTTCAATGTTGTGCACGCTCCTCGGGTACTCCCTTTTAGTTGGAAAATCTTCCCGCATGTGGTTTCCTCCACATCCCCAACACTGAAGTGGTCCTCTCTATGCTTTGTCTGCTGCTATTGTCAGCTTAAATCCACTCCTAGCTTGTTGTCCCTGTGGAAAGGTTTTGGGTTGATTTCTAAGAGGTGGTTTAAATCCACTTCTTCTTGGTTCGAACCTGCCCTTGGGCTTACCTTTCCATGTTGACTGCATTTTTTATTTACCTTTACCCTGCTCATAGCAATGCTCTACCATTATAATGGCTTCTTCCAAGCTTGGTGGACTGACAAACTCAATCCTATCTCTGTAACTCTGTGGTAGACTACCAAGTAAACATTGGATCTTGAATCTTTCATACTTGATGTAGTCCACGTACCTCAATAACTCCATAAATTTATGGACATGCACATCCATAGTGTTCTGCCCAAGTTTGAGTTCATTAAACTCTTTCCTTTTATTATCGTAGTACCTAGTTGACATGTATTTCTCCTGAAAGTACCTCTGGAATCTGTCCCAAATAATTCTCCTTTCATTGATTCCTTTCACTTGCATGAGGTGATCCCACCAAATAGAAGATCTTCCACCAAGGTTATAAATAAAAACCTTAGCCTTTTTATTCTCTGAATATTCATGTATTCTGAAGTACTTCTTCATTCCAAGAAGCCATGCCTCTGCTTCTTAACCTTCTTTACCTTCACCATCAAAAGTGGTAGGTCTTGCTTTCCTGAAATCGCCTTGCGGAATACCTTTGTACTTCTTTTTGCTCCTACTCCTGCTGGGAGTATCCCTTGGGTTTCCTTGAGAACCCTGGGAATCAACTGACCTACTAGAATGAGATCTGGGAGAGGGTGCTCTGTGTTTTCTTCCCACAGAATTCCTTCTAGGGCTTAGAGTCCTTCTCCTAGAATGATCCCTAAACTGAATTTCTGTGTTCATTTCTTCTCGGCCCTCGTTGCTCGGATTAGACCCACCATTTAATTTATGTTGTAGATATGTGAGACTCTGTAAGATAGCTGCATTAAGTTGATGTTGTTCTTTTTGTGCCTTCATCAACTGTTCATTAAAGCTTACGATGGTCTCGGCCAAGTTTGGGGGCATTACTCATGCCCTCCTTCCATCAGACTCTGCGTATGTATGTGATTCCTGCGCATTTTCTCCTAGAACATCTTCCTCCTGCTCGTGAGGATGTTTGTAAGGATCCTAGGCATCATCAAAGGTCGCCATCTTTACTTATCTACATGCGGCCTTTCTGGACAACTCAACTTACCATTCCTTCTGCTATCACTGTGCATAACAAAAACATCTATGAGACATTACAAGCATACAATAAATATTATACATCCATTCAAATATGGAATTCATTGGACAATCAATCAATTAATACACATTCATCCAAAACCCGCGTCATGGACGCATTCTTTGCATATAAATAATTCCATGGCTCGGCCCAATAGCTCTAGTGCTATAACCGAAGCTCTAATACCACTCTGTAATGTCCCCAGGTCACCTCGGTGTCCTTTAGAGGTGATGGGAGACCCGGATACTCTTTTTTTTTTCTTCTAATGCTTCCATTCACACCTTTCTGCAATTTGCATCACCGGATCCACAATCCACAATCCGCAACTCTCTTGAATCCACAATGCGCAATCCGCAACTCTCTTGGATCTGCAATCCGCAACTCTCTTGGATCTGCACTCCGCAATTCTCTTAGATCTGAAATCCGCAAGTTGCCTCGGATCCGCAATCCGCAAGTTGCCTTAGATCCGTAATCTGCAATCCGCAAGTTGCCTCAAATCCGCAATCCGCAAGTTGCCTCGGATCCACAATCCACAAGTTTCCTCGGATCCGCAATCTGCAATCCTCAATTTTCCTTTCCACAATCCGTAATCCGCAAGTTGTCTCGGATCCACAATCCACAATCCACAAGTTGACTCAGATCCGCAATCCGCAAGTTTCCTTTCCGCAATCCGCAATTGCAAAAGTCGAATTGCGGAAGTCCAACTTCAATGGAAAACTCCTCTTTTCGCAATCCGCAATCCACATTGCGGAAGGCCAAACTTGACTTTCCGAAAAAATTTCCTTTCCGCAATCTGTAATCCGCATTGCGGATGCGGAAATGCGGAATTCCAAACTTGACTTTACGAAAACTTTCCTTTCCACAATCCGCAATTCACATTGTGGATGTGGAAATGCGGAACCTCCTTCTCTACACCTGCAAACTTCCCAGACTTGTCTCTCCCTCGTCCTTGAGCCAAATAAGGAAAGTCCGGTACCGTTGGAAATTTCTTGGAGAACTCTTTCCACTGGCATAACTCTCTCATGCATCTTAGGATTATAACCTTTCCCTTATGTCAGCTAAATATTCCATCATAAATTCACTTTTCTATGCCTTAGAACTTCTTAAAACTCTATCTGTATTCTCCCATGACCTTCCCCCTTCACATGACCCACAGAGGGGTTTGAAACACATTAGGGTATCCCCCTCCCTTCCCAAAGATCAGGTGTATTCACACAACTCATTCATAGGGTTAATCAAACATATCACAACATGTAAGGTGCATAAAGTTAGATCTAACAAATATATCTATCACATGCAAGACTTATAATGCATTAAACTCATGCAATACAATGCTATACATAAAAATAACTTAGCCTCCTACTCAGGTTCACATATGATCTTCCTATCAATCAAATTGATACAAACATACATTCCATAACTGAACATAAGCAACCATATTATAACAATGTAACATCATCATTCATCATAACAAGGACGTACTTATCTTTAACTTTTTGAAGCTGTCAAGCAACTGGCTAAGTGAGAGAAACGTTCCACCCAACCTTAGATCTTTGTCCAACCTGTACTCTTCAGCTGAGAGATCACCCCTGAGCTGGGTTGTGTATTCACTAAGGAGGGCTACCAGGTTCACTCACAGTCAAGGTTCCATCCCAACGCTAATCCAATATGCAGTTGGGTTTATCAAGCATTCCAGGGCATCTTCCCATGCTAATCCAACCTACAGTGGGTTTATCAAGCATATAGGGATATATTGGTCATGCTAAGCCAACTTCCAGTTGGGTTTATCAAGCATACCAAACAACAAAGTCATGCCAAGCTAGCATAGAGTTGGGTTTATCAAGCATATCAGGAAATCTGATCATGCTAAGCCAACCTGTAGTGGGTTTATCAGGCATACAGGGATAACAAGGAAGGCATAGCTAAGCCAGTGAGCTCAACCACAGAGCTGCAGACATATCAACACTCAGCAAACTTGGCACTCACATTACCTACCGCACCCAACACAAGGAAGACCCTCTTCTTTTCTACACAGTCCCTCAAGGCCTCTTCCCTTCCAGTGCCATTCATGATGGGAATAGAAAGGTCCAGTCGCTAGTTCTATGAGATTTCATCCTTCACTGGGTTTATCAAGCAACCCAACCTTCTTCCACAGTTCAACAAGATGACTCCTTCCAGACCTTCGGACATGGCTCTGTTCCACAATCTACTATCTGCGATCCAATCCTGGGTCCTCACAGTTTTCTCTGCACTGTTCAAGCTTTGTGATTCCTCACAGGTTCTTACCACTCTGTCATGAGTAGACTGGGTTCGTTCACACACTTCCTATGGTATTTTCTATTACACAGGAAAACCCAATTATCTTCAGGCTTCCTCACGACTGGCTCTACGGGTCTGCGTATGCAGGGATGTCTCCACCAATTCTCTCTCGATGAATGGATGGATCATGAATGGCGAGTCATGAATGCATGCATGCATGTTTTTCTCCACAAACGGGTAGTAAAACAAGTTCTACGAGTTCCCCGACGATTGAGTGTCTTCTAGGATAAGCAATCAGAGCCATGCAATGCCATATGAAATCGTAGGCATGCTCGACACTCCATTGGCTTCAGCAACTGGGTTCTCAACCACCCTCTGCAACCGAATTCGTGTAAGCAAGGAGGTCAAAAGGGTTCACAGTCGGACATGTGGCAACATTGGTACCAATCCCATAACCTCCTCACCTCTCTCTTGTGGATACACATGGCACCTTCTCATTAGTTGCCTCCTTAGCCAACTTCTTGGTTATTTTATTCATTAATAAATAATTACAACATTTACATTCCTCCATGGCTTAACAACCCATGAATAATAAAACTGTCAAATACTTGCCTATGCAATAAGCTTAAACATCCACTAGTGGGGCCTTGGCCTTGAGATCCACAGTAGGGAGAATACACACACATCGCATATAAATAGTATTTACATTGAAGCCAATAAACATCAATGGAAAAATGAGATATTACATAGGGTTTAAGAAACCCTAATCAGTCAGTGAGTGAATATAATGAGGCAAGGGATCACCAGAAATGGTTGCTTAGTATTTTCTTCAGAGAGTGAGGATATTTAGAGTGAGGGTGTACTTGTGCATGCAGAGGGAGTAGTCTTGAGAGGAGGGGTGCATCTGCAGAGGGAGAGAGTGAGGGGATCCGAGAGGGATCAATAACTGCTTGATCCGAGGCACTGAGTAGCCATTTGAGTGTTTAGTGAGACTATCTGCACAGAGGGAGCTCAGAGATTGAATTAGGGCGAATTCACATAGGATAGGGGCACACTTCTTGAGGAGAGGGGGTGCACTTGTCAGTGGGGGCGCACTTCTTGAGGCTACGAGGGCGGAGAGAAGCTGAGGGTTCTTCTCTAGTGATTGAGGGGGACTAGATCAGATCTCGTTAGAGATTGACATAGATCTAATGAGGGGCACATTTAATAAAATAGGAGGTGGGCACACTTCATTCTAAGAGGTTGTGACATTTATTCGAGGGTTGAGCAGATCATAGGAGATACATATAGAGATCTTCTTGCAAATAATGGTTGAAGTTGATATTAGAGATCAGTCAATACAGAGCAGTTGGCACATATCCCTAGAGCAGCAGTTGCAACTGCATGCAGATCTAGGGCTTGTCCCTTCATGTTTCTTTACCTTATAGTTTTGATTGTACTACTCTTATTTATATGCTCTAGATCGAGATTGAAGAAAGCCCTCAGTAGTTGGTTTTCCAGGCTATATTGTTATCCATTGTGTGATTGCTTCAGTTGTTGTTGTTGATAACTATATTCCATTTTCCTTGTTCTTTAAGTATATTGCTTTCAATATTACTTCTTTGACTTAGAGAAGTGGGTTTGTTATGCATGAGGCTTGTTGTGAATTGAGGCCGAGTTGGGATTGAGATTTCTATAGTGACTAGTGACCTATGGAAAATTATCATGGTATCAGAGCCTTGTTAAAGGTCCAGAAAATCACATACCATACTTGTGAGTATTCAGATCTAGAAGGGCACATATCAGATCTAGAGAGCAGGTGCCAGAGTTGGGCAACGATATATCAAATCTGAAGAGTAGTGTTCAATTTTGTGAGAGCAGAGACTGATCTGTGGAAGATACATCAGATATGAAGAGTATTGTTCAGATCTGTGTGAGCAAATTCCAAATCTGTGGTAGATATATAAGATATGAAGAGTAGTGTTTAGATTTGTGAGAGCATAGTTCAGATTTGTGAGTGCGGATATCATATCTGTGAGTGCATACATCCAATTTGTGAGGATAGATACCAAATCTATCAGGTATGTGAGTGTAGGCATCATATTTGTGAGGATAGATACCAGATCTATCATATCCATGAGTCTAGACATCAGATTTGTGAGGATAGATACCAGATCTATCATATCTGTGAGTGCAAGCATTAGATCTGTGAGGATAGATAACATGTACCAGAGCTGAGAGGTTTATCCTCAGTATCATATCTAGAGGATGAAGGATATAGTATTGTGTTGTGATATGGACATAGGATTTTATATTTATAGGGAGTGACCTCAGATGCAGTCGTGAGGCATGGCATCATAAAATGCAAGGTGTACATGTTGTTGGGCAAGCCTATATGTGGGTCCAGGGAGCTCTTGGATGCAATTTCAATATCAATGACAGAGGGAGAGCGTGAGGCTTATCTCAAGGTGACACTGATAGAGGAGGAGCGCATATCTTCATATCATAGTGAAACATATGCAGCCGAGAAGTCTTCTAGTTCAAAGGGAGCAGCTACAACATCAAGGGATGTGTTTGATCCTGGTGGATGCTTCTCCAGAAGTTATTTCCTCGCTAAGAGGGAGTATGTAGTTCAGGGCTAGCCCACTTCAAGAACATTTGGGTGGATTTCAAAGTCCTCATAAAAGTCTAAGATGGACAGAGAGTGAGATGCTCTCAGGATTGATGAGATACTGAGGAGTCAGTCCTCATATCAAAGGGATGAGCGAGAGGCTCATACAGGTACTAGTCAGAGGCTGATTTGGTACAAGATGAATGAGCTGGATCAGGCTCGGGAGAGAGATGAGAGATCTCAGGATAGAGGGTTCAGGTACAGGCCAGTGGATCCACTAATGATCAACTTTAGAGGGATCTTTGAGTAGGGTTTCAGGGGGAGTTTGGGATAGGGGTCATTGTTAGAGGTTGGGAGACAACGAGAGGCTTCTCTTGGGCAAAATTAATGGAGGTAGATCATGGATCATTAGATTAGTGTGCAACAGTGGCATCTAGTTTAGAGTTAGCAGTTGCAATAGTAGGGGATGTGGATGATCCATGCATTTACATGACTTCCCTCGATAACATGGAGTTTTAGAGATAGATGTGTATCTCGGGATGTCCTTCATGTTCAGATGCCTAACATGGAGGTGCATTTTCAGTATAGACATCAAGATGTGGTAGAGGGTGAGATGCATTCTACCAAGTGTCATGAATCTAGTAGTGGATGCATGCAAACCTTTCAAGGTGATTTAATTTACGCATGAAATGTTTTGCATGCAACCCTTTTTACTTAAAAAGCATGCAAAAGTGATATTTTGCATACACTCATATTAGGGTTTCAAAAATCCTAAACAATGAGTGAGTGAATATAAGGAGGCAAGGGGTCACTATAAAGGGTTGCTTAGTATTTTATTTAGAGAGTGAGGAGATTTAGAGTGAGGGCATACTTGTGCATGCAGAGGGCACATTCTTGAGAGGAGGGGAACATGATCTGTAGAGGGAGAGAGAGTGGATCTGAGAGGGATCAATACCTGCTTGATTTGAGGCATTGAGTAGCCATTTGAGTGTGTAGTGAGACTATCTTCATAGAGGGGGCTCAGAGACTGAGATAGGGCGACTTCACATAGGATAGGGGTGCACTTCCCGAGGAGAGGGGGCTCACTTATCAGTGAGGGTGCACTTCTTAAGGCCAAGAGGGCCGAGAGAAGCTGAGGGTTCTTCTCTAGTGATTGAGGAGGACTAGATAAGATATCATCAAAGATTGATAGAGATCCAATGAGGGGCACATTTTAGAGTAGAGGAGGGGGGTGCACTTCTCATGCAGAGGGGGCACACTTCAGTCTGAGAGGTTGCAACATTTCTTCGATGGTTGAGCAAATCAGAGCAGAGACAGATAGAGATATTCTTCTACAGACTGGTTGAAGTTGAGATCAGAGATGAGTCAGTACAAAGTAGTTGGAACATATCCCTAGAGAAGCAGTTGTAGCTACATGAATATCTAGGGCTTGTCCCTTCAGGTTTCTTTACCTTATATTTTTTATTGCACTACTATTATTTATGTGCTCTGTCTCGAGATTAAAGAAAGCCCTTAGCAATTGGTTTTCCCCATTGGGGTTTCCAGGATATATTGTTGTCCATTTTGTGATTGATTCAATTGTTGTTGTTGATAACTATATTCCATGTGCCTTGTTCTTTAAGTATATTGCTTTCATTATTACTTCTTTGGCTTAGAGAAGTGGGTTTGTTATGCATGAGTCTTGTTGTGAATTGAGGTTGATTTGGGATTGGGATTTCCGGAGCGATTAGTGACCTATGGAAAATGATAAGCTGCTAGGGTAGAATATGGAGGAAGAAATGACACACAAGTTACTGGAGAGAGAGAGTGTTGCTTGAGAGGTATGCGATTTAAATGCATACAAATAGAGGAATCATAAAATATGAGCATAAGTAGTGCAGTGGTGATTACTTGTATAGTTGGAGAAGGAGTTTCGGTATGAGGACGAGAGGATGCAGAAGATCTATGAAAGCAAAGAGAGATATGGGAAGATGATCAAAGGTGTGTGGGGAAAATGGAGAGTGGATCTACAGATCTAAGCAAAAAATCAAGAAGTGAGGGCGTGAAACAAAATGGTGGCAAAATTTGAGGATGAGAATTTCAGGAAGCTGGAGAGAAAAAGCATAAACCCTAAGCAAGCACACAGAGAAGAAATGAGAGAGAGGCGGAGGAGTTTGTGAACAACTAGGGTTGTGGATATGCATAAAAAATAAAAAGCAAGAGATAGGAGCTAGATGGTGGAGTGAGAAAATTGAGAAGGAAAACAAGATTTGGATGGGAAAAAAGAATATTTTTTAGATCAGGTGTCAAGAGTGAACTACTCTGATAACCGATTGATCTGTCACAAGGGGGGGTGAGGTCAAAGAGGGCTCTTTGAGCCTCACCTCTCAAGTTAAATGAATAAATGAACTTATAACAATAATCTAGCCAAGAATACACACACATATGAATGATAAATAAGCAAGAGTTGTTTGTATTAGCATGAGGATTAACAGCTTTTATAAAGGATTACATCTGTATCCACATTTGACAAGTCAAACCATTATTTAATAATAAGCTAACTAACTAGTGGAGAGGAAACTAGTACAATAATGTAGAGTTCCTTGACCCACATGGGCCATGTGTTGGCCCATGAAAAAAAGAAGCAAATAATTATATATGAACCATTGATATCTAGTACCATCACTACTGGAAATTTTGATGGGGCAGCCCAATCTGGGAAATGTGGTGGTGGTATATATATCAAATTAAATGAGAAGCATTTTTATAGACTTAAAATGGGAAGCATTTTTATAGACTTAAAATGGGATGTGGATATGGAACCAACACTAGGGCTGAAATTTCATCCTTATGGGATTTATGGAAGTTTTCCTCTGATGTTGGTATTGTGTCTCTACAGGTACTAGGGGATTCACAGGTGATCATAAACTAGGCCATAGGAAATACAAATCTACAAGTGCTATCACTTGATTACTGCTACATCGATACGAAGAATTTATTCTCCAAATTCAACTGTTTATCATTCCATCACATATATCAAGAATTAAATTAAAAGAAAAATTTATTATCTAAGAAGGCACTGAATTTGGACAAGGACCTATTATATTTTGAAGAAAATTTGAAAAATAAAGTGGTATCTAGTGTTACCATTTCAATGTACTGAAAGGTTTGTTTGTTTTTTTAGCTTTATGGAGCCATTGTCTTTTTTATTACTATATAACCGTGATATAGAAGAAAGTTTTTTGTTGAATTATTGGACACCAATATATGTTGTTACTAGGGTACAATTATATTAAAAACAACTCTTAGATTATCGCTTTACTTAGATCATTATGTCTGGAATAATTTTTTAGGATAGTCATTTTGTAATTAGCATTTCTCTCTTTGATTTTATAAAAAAATATCAAAAGAACATGTTTTTTCCCATTAAAAAAATGTTTATAATTATATGGTACTACAACTTAATATAAAGATTTTCATAATTATGTGGGAAAACGAAACATGAATAAAACTGTGGGAGAATATGCTACGTGACATATTAATATAAATATTTTTATAATTATATGGGATAACGACTTAATATATAAAGATATTTTTTTTATAATTATATGGGCAACGGCTCAATATAAAGATTTTTATAATTATCTTGGAGAAACGAACCATGAATATGGGAAAACTAAACTTTTTTTTTTTAATATTTTGAAAGGTTCAAAAAATAGACTTGTGAATTTTATTTTAATATATTTTGAGAGGTTCAAAGAGACATGAGTGAGAAATGTAAGGGCTTATAATGCAACCCCATAAAAAACAGACCATACAACGACAATTCTAGACATATAAAAATAAAAATTTCTAAAAAGGTTTGGTGGAAGTAAAGAGGTAGACGCCCTATCTTTAACCTTCGACCAAATTGGTTAGTCATTGTGATCATCCATTACCTTCTCTACCATAACATTTGTTACTACATTTTGTTCTCTAAATATGTACATGCAACAAATTCTAGAAGTGAGTACGAAGCTCTTTACTTTACATAATCGGAGCCTGTAAACCCAAGTGTTGAGCTTTGTAATCATCTATCAACCACCCAATAACTAATTTTGACTAATTTTGAATCCCCATAGAGCTTCAGATTCCCCCAACAATTTTTTCAGTGCAATAATCATCAACATGTGCATAACCCATAACTCTTCCATATTATTGGAACAAATCTCCAAACCCATGGGAAAAAAAATCTAGTGTGTATTCAAAAAATAGATAATTCCTCTATTCTCCACTAAAGCCTAAGTTTCCCCCAGAGAATTTCCATGGGAAAGATTAATCAATGTTCATTGTTAAGTGTCCTAATGATCCCCCAAACTTGTGTATTTGAAGTAAATTTCACACCTTTTGTATAGAAAATGAGTTTTATAGACTTTGTGAATTGGTGAGAGAGATGGCCCTTGGAAAATCATAGCATTTCTTGAGACCTATAAACCCCAAACCATCACTGTTGGAAGTGCATGATGTTCTACCATAGTTGTATTCGTGAACCAATTTTTCAAAGCTATGCCTAAAGAGTCCCCTTGCTAGAGGCCTTTACCTTCTATCATAGTCCTTACATGAGCCCAAACCTTCCAAATGAAAGGGTAGTGAACTATAAGATGGTCAATGTCTTCTTCATGGTATCTACACAAAATGTAAAGGGTTGCTCCATGCCAAGACCTCTTTCGAAGAACTTTCTAGGTCAAATATTTATTAGTTAATGCTAACCATATAATGAACCTATACTTCTTTATAGCTTTAACCTTCCAAACCTTTCACCACCACCAAATTTCCTCTTCTTGGACATCATTTAAGAACATAACAATATATCCCAGTCTAGCAAGTAGATCCTATGGGTGTTGTAGGACTATACTAATGAATCAAGTTGACCTCTAAGTTTATTGCTTTGGAAGCTTGTGATTGAATATATGACCTCCATTACTTAGCTCCATTCTCAATTAGACCTAAGTCTCCCTCTATCATCCAACCGACATACTAAGAAGTAGCACACAAAGGATTATATATATATATATGCCAAATGGGAGAGTGCCATTCTCCACAATTTAGGTCCTATACTCATTTTTCAAACCAAACCAAGGGTCTAGTCTGAGTAGAACTTTACTCCCATCTCCAATTTTCAAAGCAAGCTAATTTCCTACCAAAGGAAAAGACAACACCAATGCCTTGCAATGGATAAATTTTTCATAAGCACTTAAAATCCATTTTTTAATAGAGAGAGGAGCAATATAATTCTGAACCAAGACCTACTACTAAATTCCTTTTGAAGAGATGAACCTCCAAAAAAATTTAGTTGCTAGAGCCTTCCCAAAATGGAAGATGTCCTTTAATCCGTATCTTACTATTTTTTGGGGCTTAGCTAGATGTTGCCACTTAAATAGTGGGATGCCTTTGTTCTCCTTTTTCCTTGTCCAAAGAAAACTAAATCATTTCTTTTGAATCTTATTCAAAATGGATGTTGAAATAAATGCCAAGGAGTGCAATTATACAAGAATCCCTTGCAAGATTGATTTTACAAGTGCTAGTCCCTGTCAACAAAGACAACCAATGAGTGTGCCAAGAGGTCACTATTTCTCTATCCTTTGATAGTAACAATTAGAGCAAATCGAAAAAACCATAGTTGTTTGACTTTAATTCAGAACCCAAATACTTCAAGACCCCCTTGTTAAATGCTAGAGGTTGAAAGGGTAAGAAGGCCATAATATTTCTTTCATGGGAATTCACCACCCCATGTAAGGAAATATAAGACTTCTGAAAATTTATTTCCATCCCTGTCACTACACCATATAGAGATATAACTTCCTTATATATTCCTGAATCATTTAGAGAACCAATGTGAAAGAGTAATGCATCATTTGCAATTAAGGATAAGTCAAATGTGATCCCTTTCTATTTTTATACCTTTGAGCCAACCATATACCTTGAGAGATATTAGTGGTCTATTCAGTATCTCTGCTACTAACATAAATAATAAGGGATAGAGAGGACATCCTTGATGAAGTCCCCTAGAAGGAGATAAAAATTGGGGCGTTGATCCATAAATAAATAAAGAAATATATTGATGAGAGACATCCTACTATCTAATTGACAAATCTTAAATGAAAACCCAAGTGTATTAGAATTAGGCATATATACAACCAATTGAATTCATTAAAAGCTTTAGTCCAATCTATTTTACTAACAAAATATGTCAATTTCTTTGTCCTAATATAGTGAAGACCTTCTTGAGTAACTCCAATTGCTTCATGGATATGTTTTCCTTGAAGAAAAGTAAATTGCTCTTGTGAGATGATAGATTTCAAGATAGGCTTCAATATGAGAGCAATAACTTAGGAAATTATTTTATAAATTGTCTTGTAGAGAAACATGACCTTGAAGTCATTAGAACTACCAGGGGAATACTTTTTAGGGATCAATGCTAATAAAGTGGAATTAAATGCTCCCAAAGTTTCCTTGATGATTTGGATTCTTCCACCCCTACAAGTGAATACTCCTTGAGTAGATCATAAAAAGATGAATACAAATTAATAGTCCAATCATCTAGGCCGAATATTTTGTAGTTTTGGAAAGAGTGGAGCATTTTCTTTAGTTCTTCGTTACTCATTGCCTCCAATAAAGCCTTATTCTACACCTCACTGGAAAAGTGGGGAATGATCTTTGCAATGTGAAATTGAGGTGATTCATAAAATAAGTTTTGAAAATGATGAACTTCTATAATATCAACAATACCCTAAAAAGTTGAAACTCTTTCACCATCTTCCTTGTGAATGTCCCAAACTGTATTACCTAATTTCCTTGACTTTGGCATAATTTCAAAAATATTTTTTTTGTTTTCATCCCCTTGGGTTAGGAAAGTTGTGCAAATATTTTGTCCTCATTTGGATTCCTCACAAGTGACCAATTCCCTCTTTGAATCCTATAATTTGCGGAGTGAATCCATTTCCGATCTTGAGAAAATAACACAAGTATTCAACTGACACTACTAAGATATTTATGATTCAATTTCCTTCAATTCTTTCTCAAAATTCCCAATTTTTTTCTTTTGTCTATTCGAATGTAGCCTTTTTTTATTCATTTCAAATTGTCATTGAATTCAAAGATTGATGATTCTATTCAATTAGGATCAAAACTTCTCCATTCCATTTTAACCAAATTTATAAATTTTTCTCCTCTCCAAGCCAATGAGGGTTAAATTTGAAGCAAGTCAATGGTTTCATGTCATCTTTCTTGATCTACATGAAAAATGGGAAATGAGCCAAGAATACCATATTTCTACCTAAGAGTAAGTCTATCCATGTTCTCCATTGATGTTTCATGGGATTCCAAAACATTGATTGAATAATATTGTAATACCCTTGCCCGTCAAATAGTAAAGATATATTATATTGATCTAACATGGTATCAAAGACCTTATGAAGACCCACTATCATTATTAATTGAGATATTGAGCTTGTGTTATTGCACGCATCAAATAATTTATGGATTCTCTCATTTTTTAGCATTTTTGAGCCGAGATAACCATTGAAGTGCATCCAAAACATTGTTTTAGCTAAAAACCCTTTTTGTTTCACAAAAAAAGGTTTATGTTTTCCCAAGGTACAACCATTTGCATAAGTCTAATCAAGAGGTATGTAGTTACATTTTCAGTTTTTTAATCTCTTTCATATTGTTTGAAAATTTCATTTGATTTTTTCCATTTATATTCTTGGTTTTCTCCCTTTCTAATCTACATATGCTCTTTGCTTGTACTTTGTGTGAGCTTGGTGAACCATAAGTAGAGAATTTTTTTTTTTTTTTTTTTTGTGTATGCTATTTTCCCTGCACCTTGTGTGATCTCGACAAATAAAAAACAAAGAAGACAAGTTGCATTTTCTAGGTAGGCTAATTGAGATATAATCTCGAGCTTATAAAATTTCATTTTTTTTAAAATATTTTTTTTCTTGGGAATTTGCTTTTTTTTGTGTGCATTTGTGTTGAAGTATTTTGCACTTCAAAACATGGGTTTTTAGGGAGAGCGTATACCTTGAGGCAAAGAGTAAAAAAGAAGAAGAAAAAACCTTTGTTTTTAATATTCATAACATATTTTGCATTAACTCACTTGGTTAAAAATTACTTTACTAAAATAAGGTATTTAGTTCAAATCTTTATTTTTGGAAAATTACATTTTGAAAAAGTGCATACAATTTCAAGTTCTAACACAACTTTATTGTTAAGCTCATTTCACTTAAGATTAAAAAAAAAACATGTTTCTTGCTATTCCATGGAATCAAAGAAAACATAAGTCATACAAACTCAAGTAGCATCTTCTAGGTAAAAGCTGCCCATCAATTGAGTATCTATTCAATCGAATCATAGTACCAAAACAAAACTATTTCATGAACCTTCTTACAAAATCCCTCCAAAAGATATTTGTTTCTGCAAACTCAATTGATAAACAACCTGAAATTCTACATCCCAACCAACCTATAGAAATATTGTTCAAAAAAAAAAATACAATCATGCTCTTATATAAATAAACAAACTACGTGAAAAATTCATGAGAGCCCTTAGATATAAGATCTCCTCCAGATATTCTTAAAAGAAGTGAGTGCCTTCTGGATCACTAATGGTTTTTTGGAAAGTTCATCAGCATTGGAGTTGAATTCCCCATAAGTGCGACTAACGGAAAAATTAAGAAAAGAGGGAAGAAGTATCGAAATTATCTGACACCACTGCTCCAATGATAGTATCTACAACTTTGTCAAACCTTTTTCCCAATTTATAATGACCTTTGAGTTACCAAATACTTGTAAAGACACAATTCCATTAAGCAAGGAAAATTGTAGTAGTCCCCAAAGAGCTAACAATTATGCTCTAGAACTTGTGCGCAATCCACAACTCATCCATAGCCTAAAGTTATGGTCTTCGTTAATTCTCAGATACATCCTAGCTCCACAGTTTCCCATTTGAGCAGCACCATCGAAGTATCCAACAACCGAATGAAAATAAATAGTAGGAGCAATTTTCAATCTTGGCTTCTTGAAATTTTACTCTTTATAATACGCATTATACAGGCCCAGAGTTTTCAAGTTGTTAATATCAACATTGGGAATTTTATTTTCAAATATATAACATAATTTCTAGATTTCCAAATCCCCAACATATAAATATTGGAAGAAGCTTGTGATTGTGGACTTGTCCAATCCAATTCCTAAGATTTTCTTCAATATAAGTTGCACCCCACTCTTGATTGATTTGCAATTCATCTAAAATGATCTTCCAAATATTTTTGCAGTATGCACATTGAACCGGAGTTGAAGAAAATATTCACCCTCCCTATTGAAAAGAACACATAAATTTGAACCTGACCATCCCCTTATTATAAGATTATCCCATGTTAAAATAAATTTTTCTAAACATAACTAGAAAAAAAATTTGAGCTTCAAGGGGATGTTCCACTTCCATAGTTTTATATGCACTCACCATCAAAATTCTGACGGGAGATAACATTATAGGCATCTTTGGCATTCACTGAACTATTAGATTTATTCCATGTCCATGCCAAAGAGTCATCCTCTTCTTTTAATTTGATCCCTGCTCTAGATAAAGTACTTATATATGAATTCTATTTGGCTGCTCATTGACCCTACATACCCAAGTCCTTAACAAGCATCCAGTAAGAATTTGAAGCTCTCAACCAATTTGTTCTTCTAATATGATTAAGCGTACATAATCCATATTCTGCAAGATATTCTGAAATGGGGTTGGAGAGGACATAATATTCCTCCCTCCATTGAAGGGATCTACACCAATTAGAACATGAGACCCATTTTCAATTAGCCAAGGTAACCATTTTTTAATCTAGGGAATATCCCTTACAAACCCATTCCATAAATTAGAAACCCCCTTTGTTGTTTTATTGGGATTCTTGAGCCATTGTAGCACAAAATTTTGTTTGAAGTATTTTGCTTTGAGAACATCACTCCAAAGGCCAGTACTAGAAATACCATGCCAGAATCTCTTCAAGCATAAATCCTGATTGAACCAAAATAAATTTTTGGTATCCCATCCTCCCATATCCTTGGGTAGAGATAACTTGTCCCATCTAACCAAGTGCATTTCCCCCCCTTGTTAGAACTAGACCAAAGCAAGTTCAACATTTTCTACCTAATCAGTTTCAAAATTGTATGTGGCACTTTTGCTAGATACATCCAAAAAACAGGACTACCAACAAGTACTAAATGAACCAAAGTAAGTCTCCCCCCTAAAGATAATAGTCTATAGCACCAATTTCCCAGTCTCTTTTCCACTTTCTTAACAAGCCACATCCAATAAACTGCAATCTTGTAATTGTTAGGCATCAAATAGTATCCGATATATTTAAAACCACCCTCAATATGCTCTAATTTGAAGGGGAAGAGAGCATAAATATGGGCAAAGGTATCATCAAGAATAACATTTTTGAGAAAGCAAGATTTATTAGAGCTCACCTCCATACTAGTTGCAACACAAAACAAGGATATGATCTCATAGAAAGTCACCCAATCATCCACAGAACCTCTACCAAATAAAACCACATCATCAACTAAAAGTAGATGTGTGATGAACTGAGAAGCTGTTAGCTTGATACTTGTCATCCTACCTTCATTCTTAGTATCAATAATCGTCCTATTGAGACCTTCAATAACTAGCAAAAACAATAAAGGGGAGAGAGGGAAATCTTACCCAAGACCCCTAGAACATTTAAAAAAATTTGTAGGGGACCCATTTACCAGAAGAAAAAAACATGCAGAGGATACACATGCCATCATCCAATCAGTCACTGACAGAGGAAGACCTATCTAAAGTAGTAAAAACCTCAAAAAGACCCAATTTACTTTATGATATGCTTTCACTAAGTCCATCTTAATAATTAATGCATCCAGTTTATTGATCTTAATGGAATGTAGACATTCCTTAGTAACCCCAATGGAATTCAATATTTGTTTGTTTGATAAGAAACCAAATTGTTCCTTAGACAAGACTTTAACTGGTTTTGGTTTAATCTCGTTGGAGATTATTTTAGTGATAGTTTTGTATACAAGATTGTAAAGGGAAATTGGCATGTAGTTAGAGAAGGACTCAGGTTTGTCACATTTGGATACCAGATCAATAAATATTGAGTTAAGTGCACCTGAAACATAGCCTTGTACTCTAGATTGTTCCATCACCTCCAATAGTTTCTCACCCATTAAATCAAAGAAGGTAATGAAGAGTTCCACAAGTCGACCATCTAGCCCTGGGATATTATATTTGCAAACTGTTTTATAACTTTTTCAATTTCTTCCAATGTGACAACAAACCCAATTTGTAGTCCTTAACGCTTACTTCATTAAACTTGGACTTTTTAGGCAAAATCTGGACTAAACAAGTGCGAATTTAGCATTTCAAAGTGTAAATATCAACATTTCTAAAGTGAAAAATTGGGTTTTGAAAGTGGCAACATTGGGTTTGAAAAGTGTGTTTTTCTATTCCAATAGTGTGTTTTTTACTACATCTGAACCCTAAAAGTGCACTTTTATTATTATGAAAGAGTGAATTTCAATTTGAAAAAGTGCATTTTTCATTTCCAAAGTTGTGATCTTTGAATCTGAATAGTGCAATGTTTATAATATTCAACATCCATCTTACACTTAAGAGTGTTAAAAATATTGTGAATCCTAGACAATTTTGTCAAGGATTCCTCGGTAGCATGTTACCATTGATAAGCCCCCTAATCATCCAGACATCCATCTAAGGAATTTTAGGAGGTAGGAATTATGCTCCTCTAATGTCCATTCGTTGCTTCAATTGGCGGAAGTCTTCATGCTTCAACTACATACCCATAGCTACCATAGATTTTGTGTGCCAATAGAGGTCCAAAATCCTATAGAATTAAGATATTCTGGTACTAGTGCAACCCAAGTGTGGAATTATCCCTTGAAGCTTCTTCTCATCCTCATCATCTTCCTGGTAGGCCATAATGAGATTTACCTCCCCTTCCACT
This sequence comes from Larix kaempferi, assembly GCA_027924585.1. Classification (NCBI taxonomy): domain Eukaryota; kingdom Viridiplantae; phylum Streptophyta; class Pinopsida; order Pinales; family Pinaceae; genus Larix; species Larix kaempferi. Next base: position 6,157,790 of record BSBM01000438.1, read on the forward strand.
GCGTCCATAGCTTCCTTCTCCTCATCCAAGACATTTATGTTGTAGAAATTTGTTGATTCCATAGCAGCCTTAGCCAGATGACTCAAACGAGTCATTGAAGGGAAGGACTTTCTACCATGGGGAGCCATAACACCAGGAGCGAGAGGAGTCAAATACCCTGTTGATGTATTTGTAACTTCAGAAGATATTCACTTGTGTATTCTATGTATTACATTTGTACTTTATTGTATCCCCAACGGAGATGTATCATTCCTCCGATTGGAAGTGTCGTCATTTGTATTTGCAAGTGTCGCAAGCATTATTGTAATTGTCGCAACTTATATTTGATGGGTTATTAGACCACCTTGATGGGGTCGGCCCTTTATAAGTTGTGTGGGTCAAAGCGTTATTAGACCACCCTAGTGGGGTGGGCCCAGTTAGCATTATCTTAAGTGGTTAAGTTGGGGCCGACCTAGTTAGAGTTAAAATTCAAGTGAATTAAAGTATAAATAGAGAGTGTGACTCTCTCATTTATTCATTCACACACTCACTCACTTCGCATTTGTGAGAGAGAGGAGGAGTGCGCACATGTGGAGGAGGAGTTGCTTCTAGGAGACTATCTCTTGCTTTGGGGTTTGCTTTGTGATCTTTGTATTGGTGCTCATTCTATCTTTGAGGAAGTTGCGGGGTTTTTCACCTTCGTGGTTTTCCCTGGTGAAATGCTTTGTGTCTCTTGTATCTTGTGTTTAATATGCTATACATGTCGTTCTCTCAGTTAAGATCCTAGATCAGATTGAATTAAATGCTAAAAAAATAACATGGTATCAGAGCTAGCCAGAAGGAAGGCATGGTATGACATTTATGACACTTGTTGCACTTGCGACAAATTGGAAGCTAGGGCTTGGTATAGTAAAAACCAGTCATAGTGGCACTTTCTCTATAACTCAGTTTTGGAGAAGGTTCAGGATCTTAAAACTTTACAAGTCTAATATCAAATGTCCATGTACCTTGTGTCTGAAGGAAAACCTCATATTCATTTTATTTTGTGAGATATGATCCGTACAAGTTAGGGTTTCTGCCTCTTCCAGAATACAGTCCTAAACAGGTGACCTAGGAAAAAAGGTCATATCTCGGGCTAGGAAACTCCAAATGGAATTCCGTAAAAATTGATAGTTAGGGAATAGACTGTAGTTTCACAAGTCCAGGTTTCAGAGGCCGAAGTTGAAACAGTGACACGTGGCATGTCGTACAAGTTCGCTATACAGTTTCATCCTATAAACAAGTCACGTTGCGACATTTGGAATATCTATCTCTCAGAGAATCCATTTGAGCTCAGATCTATGGGGTTGGAAATATGACAGGTCATTCTACCACAGGACAAATTTTCAGACCCTTAGGATGTGAAATTTCAGAGATACATCAGAAACAATATGGCATATATTTCTGTCCAAACAGAATTGGGTTCTGAGCACTTTCATTTTTGGTTTGTCACTGCTGCGGGAAATTAGGGTTTCAGAGAAAGTTGAAATTTTTGGAATCCAAGACAATGGCTGGATGCTCCTCAAGAAAATCAAAGTTTAGAGACCAAGATCGAATTTTTTGGTTGGGCAGAACCCTAGGCATCATCAAACCCTAGTTCGGGATTTTGATAAAAAAGGTAGAAAATTAGGGTTTCTATAAAAGTTGAAATTTTTGGAATCTGTGACCACGACTGTATGCTCCTCAGAAAAATCAAAGTTTGGAGCACAATATCGAACGTTTTAGCTGGGTAGAACCCCAGGCATTATCAAACCTTATTTCGGGATTTTGACTAGAAGATCTGAAAGTTTCAAAAGCAATTTTGAGGGGTCAAATTTTGCAGATTTCAAAATTGAAGTATACCATCTTGATCAGCTCAGTAAGGCACATCTTTTCATCCAATCAGAAGTTTGAAATTCAAAGTTTGGATTTTTAGGGTTTCTCTGTCAAACCCTAGCCAGCTCCAGATCTAGCTTCATCAAATCAAAGTGGATTGGGTTAGTCCTAGAAGAGAATGATTTGGACACCTACATAAGTGAAGAGATTCTAGTTCCAAAGGGAGATGAGGCTAAGGCCTTACATAAGAAGACTACAAGCAATCCCGACAGGTATGACTTGAGGAGATTCAGGTATGTTTTGAAATCTGTTCATGATTAAGTTTATGATATGTTTGTCTTCATATTATTGAGGTTAGTACAATCTTGATTAATTTTAGACTTGTCTTATCACCTTAGTAAAAGTATGAATGCATGTGAATGATAGAAGGCATTCATTGATTAAGGTTATGACACTTATGATTGTACTAATGCACTGTGGTGTTGTATGAGGATGATGTTGTCCGCTAACATGAAAGGTACATCAAGAAAGACAAATCAATTTCTCGATCAAGAACATATGACCATGCTGACATGAAGACAAATACTCATCCATAGCCATTGATCACACAAAAGCTCTACTTACGAGGTATGTATAATTTGGTTCTACAATGCTTAACTTATGAGATATGTAGGTTACTAGCACAAATCATGGACAAGAAAAAAGAAGACATTGTTTGGGTATGTTAGACATAACTAGCAAACATGATAATCCAAGTATGTTTTCCTATATTGAGTTAGAATCCTACCTTGTGTTAGGATCTTATATAAGTATATTTTTTGTATGATTGATAATGATTATTCATGAAGTTATAAGTTTGAGTAATCATGGGTTTATGCATATTATGCTTCTTAGTTTGATTAATGATATGACAAACTAGAAGAGTCCTATGGTCAAATAAATTATGCATGAGTTAAAGAAGTCCTCCCTGAAACCTTGAATACTAACGCTTGTGTATAAAATGATCATGACCATACATGTTTACGATTATTTAGAATCATAATATTTTGATAGTATTGAGATTATACTAATGAATGTATGATTATGTATGAGATCTTTAGGATGACACAATGATGACACTAGTGCACACTTAAGCATGCATAGTGGTCCAGAATGGTTCAAGGACAGATAATCAAGGAAGCAAAGATCAAGAGGGAGCACACCCCAGTAGTTCCTACAAGGAAGCAAAGATTGAGAGGGAGTCCACCCAACAAACAAGCAAAGATAAGTATTTGAATTGTCATTTCTTGTATATCTAATTGTTTAAATAATATTGTTCAATAATGTATATACTTATGTTCCTAGACTTAGGTTGTGTAATATGCATATTAGAATAATTGCATTAATGAACAGTATACTACTAATATGCATGTGATGGGTAAGTGGCCTATGTCACTGTACAACATTCCATTGCTACTTATATAGAATGAAACCTTTTTGCTGACATGTTGGGAGTAGTGCAAACTCTTAAGAATGTTCTGGTAGAGGTGGAAGGCATCTAGAAAGTTACCGTATGAATACAGGATATGGATCAAGGTTGTATTGAAGCATTGGCTAAGATAATTGCATGACTGTATGACACATGCCTTTACGTGTAAGACTTTGTTCTGTAAACTATGAGAAGTTTCTAATCATGCAATTGAATTTGACTTGTAGGAAAGATCGTGTACAATCACCTACAAAACAAGGACTACAACATTTGTTCCAGCAACGAAGTTCAAAGAAAACTATCTATTGAAGATATTGAAGAATCTGAAGTTCCCAGGATCCGGGATGCAATAATGGAAGAATGCCATGATCAAGGAATACCAGTCGATCATGAAGAATGATGTTTGGGATGTGGTCTCAAGACCAGTAGGGAATCCTGTTGTGACTTCCAAGTGGATCTACAAGATCAAGCATGTTGCAGATGGAATCATAGAGAAACACAAGGCAAGGTTTGTGGCTCATGGATTCTCCCAGAAAGAGGGGATAGATTATGAAGAGACTTTTGCACCTGTAGCCAGATACACTTCCATTAGAACAGTACTTTCCCTGGCTGCAGTGATGAAGTGGAAGATACACCAAATGAATTTCAAGACAACTTTCTTGAATGGTGTAGTCGAAAAGGAAGTGTATGTGGAGCAGCCACTCGGTTTTGAGACACATGATAGGGAGTCATATGTGTGCAGATTGAAGAAAGCCTTGTATGGCTTGAAGCAAGCACCTAGGACATGGTACGACAGGATAAACAGCTTCCTGTCCAGTTTGAGATTTACCAAGAGTAAAGCGGATTCCAACCTTTACTACAAGGTTGAGGAAGGAAATCCAGTGATACTCCTATTGTATGTGGATGACCTATTTTTTATAGGTGAGGACAGATTGATTGCCGACATGAAGAGGAATCTTGCTACCGAGTTCGGGATGAAGGACTTGGGAATGAAGCATTACTTTCTAGGTATGGATGTGTGGCAGAGTGCAGATGGAATCTTCCTTGGACAAGGGAAGTATGCAGCAGAGATCCTTAAGCGGTTTGGGATGATGGAATGCAAGGCCATGGCCACACCTATGGCATCAAACCTAAAGCTATTGAGTGATGCTTCATCAGAGTCGGTTGATGCCACGATGTATCATCAGATGATTGGGTCCCTGATGTACCTGACGAACATGAGACCAGATATTTGCTTTGCGGTGAACACCTTGAGCCAGTTTCTGACAGATCCTATACATGTTCACCTGATTTTTGTAAATCATATTCTGAGGTACCTGAAGGGTACAATTGATTATGGGCTCAAGTATGATGCGAATCAAAAGTTTAACTTGGAGGGTTATGTTTATCCAGATTGGGAAAGAAGTGCTATAGATAGAAAGAGAACTTCGGGGTGCTGCTTCAATATGGGATCATGTGTGATTGTAATGACCTTTTTTAAATTTTTTATTAAAAGGACCAATTTTTCACTTTTTCCCCAAATTCGACCTTTGACTAGTTTTGAGCTCTAAGTCTCCAAATTGCTCCAATTGCTCCCAAATATTCTGAGAAGGTATATGGATGATGTTAGAACATAAATATGTGTTTCAGGGATGCTTTTGGACCTTTAAAATACTTCTTCAAATCCTCTTTCGATTTTGGCCAATGTAGGGAACTTTACTAGTGATTTCCCTTTGACTAGTATTGGTCTCTAGGTCTCAAATTGGCTCCAAATGCCTTCAAATATTCAAGGAAGGTGTATGAATGATATTTGTACTTGATTATGATGTTCAGGGATGATTTATGACCATCAAAATACTTCTTAAAACTTGTTTAATATTTTGGACAAAGTATGGAATTTAACTAGCAATTTGAGGTTCAAATCCCCCCAGTGTAATGACTGAAATTGGCTTTCCAAATGCCTCCAAACCCACTCTAATTTATGAAAAGATTTAGGGGATGTATCAAGTATATTATTAAGGTCTCATATGCACCATTAATCAGTTATTAAGTCTATTCTAACCTTCTTCCAAACAGCAACAAAATTCACTAGTTCGACCCTTGGGGAAATGACACCCAAGCTTCTCCAAATGTAAATAAACTGAGTAAAATGGATCCAAATGCTTGAGTAATGAACATGAAACTTGTATAATGCATAAATAAAATTACATTCGTAAATAAACCATCAGTATTTTACTTATCCATTCGAATCCATCAACATTACATTGGTTCACAACAAGGTAGTGGGGAAATGGCACTGTTCTTTCATTAAAAATGAGATTTATACATTTCTACTTGGAATTTCGACCTGAAAATTTTTGGAGATGAATAAAGAGTATTTAATTCATATTAAAAAATAAATGGGGCATTATAAGCCCCCCCAAAGAGTACAATAGCTCACCAAAAAAGCCCTCCCTCAAGGAGCAAGAATATGCCTTCAAAACTGGAAATGGTTGAGAGAATGTGATGCATTAGAAGAAACCATGATCTGCCCTATAGATTACACCTACAAAAAATTAATCCATTAAAGCTCCAAATTAAAGGTCTGAATGGCCTTTCCAATTACCAACTTGGATGTGAATCTTTCACCCTCGAAATTGGCTAAGGCAAGAAACTAATCATCCACTAGCTCTCCCTCTTCACAAATGCAATTGCAAATTTCTCAAATGATCAAAAGCTGGTTTCATTATTTGTTATTGAAATTTATAAACTTATAATTTTCTCCATGGGTCGAATTCCTTCCAAGAGACTCATGGCAACTCAAGTTGGGAAGAGATTCCAAAGAACGCCACTTGTACAACAATTCCTAGTCTCCCACTTCCACCAAATCACATGTGGAAGCATCTTAGCTTCCCTAAATCCCTTGAGAGCCCTATTGGAGGCTATTTTTATCCCTGACATGTAATATATGTCATATGTCATCCTTCAGGTCTGATTTGTGTCATAGGTGTCATAGCATCTTCATCATTGTTGTCATAGAGCTAGGGAATCTAGCCCAAGTGTCTCACTAGCTCCAAATTGCCTCTTCCTCTTCCATGGGAGTTACTCTTCCTCTACATTTAGACCTTGGATGTGTCATGAAATGAATAATACCTTTTGAACTCACCCAAGTATGTTACCATTCACCTTGAATTCGAATTGGTGATAGAATGATGCCAAGTGTAGTGGGGAAATCTAGCCATATGTGGGCCCCCCTTCCTCCACGTGTCTTCATGATTAAATGCCATTTTGATTTTCAATTGAATATATTTATTTAGCTCCTTTATTAAATATTTATTCCATTCTAATGTTCAAACATCATTTATTATTCCCCTTACTCCAAATCCCAAAGCTTCCACCCCAAACCTAGGAAACTAGAAATTTTCCTCCTTGGCAATTATTTGACCTTTAGCATCAATTTGATAAACTCTCATGAATATGGCCAATGGGATTAGGACATTGTGACCAAATGCAAAATTTGGGACATGACAATGATCTATTGGTTTATCAAGAAGCAATCTTGCGTAGCACTGAGTACAGCCGAAGCAGATTATGTCGCAACTTGTTCGGCTAGTTGTGAGGCAGTATGGCTAAGGAAGCTATTGTCTGATTTATTTGATCTACAGTTGGATGCTACCTGTATCTATTGTGACAACCAGAGTTGTGTGAGGTTTTCAGAGAACCCGGTGTTCCATGACAGGTCAAAGCAGATCGAGATCAAATATAAATATATCAGGGATATGGTGCAGAGAGGAGCAGTGAAGCTCTAGAATGTTGCGACATATGAGCAGATTGCAGATGTGTTGACCAAACCACTAGCCAGAGTGAAGTTCGAGTACTTCAAAGAGAGGCTTGGTGTTCTTCAGATAGAATATACTTCGAGGAAGAAGTGATGGGACACATTTGCAGGAGCCATGCCAAGCATGGTGGTAGTAGGATCCTTCCCATGGCTGTGGATGTAAGCGTTGTGTGATGAGCATCAGGACGGTGCTCTGGTTACTGCTATGTATGATGATCAGGATGATCATGTGTGATGAGAATCAGGAAGATGCTACAGATGATATGCATCAGGACGATGACCAGGATGATCATGCGATGATGATATGCATCAGGATGATGATGTGACGATGATCAGGATGATCATGCGATGATGATATGCATTAGGACGATGCTGTGACGATGATCAGGATGATCATGTGATGATGATGTGCATTAGGATGATGTACTGTATGATGATGATCAGTATGATCATGAGCATCAGGATTATGCTTTGTGCGAGGATGATCAGGTTGATCTTGAGTATTAGGATGGTACTCTGTGGCCATGGATAGGTTGTGCAAGGCTAGCATGTAATACGTCCTGGAGATCCAGACAGGTTGTGCTAGTCATGTAAAAGGCATCAGATGCTCTTTAGAGATCTTGATGGGCAAGACACTCTTTTAAGGTTTTGCTAGACCACATGTAATATGTCCTAGAGATCCAGACAAGTTGTGCTAGTCACGTAAAAGGCCTCATATGCTCTTTAGATATCTTGCTTGGCAAGACACTCTTTTAAGGTTTTGTGGGCACCACATGTAATACGTCCTGGAGATCCGGACAGGTTGTGCTAGTCAAGTAAAAGGCCTCAGATGCTCTTTAGAGATCTTGCTGGGCAAGACACTCTTTTAAGGTTTTGTGGAGATCACATGTAATCAGTCCTGGAGATCCGGACAGGTTGTACTAGTCACATAAAAGGCCTCGGATGCTCTTTAGAAATATTGCTGGGAAAGATAGTCTTTTAAGGTTTTGTGAAGGGCACATGTAAAATATCCTGGGAGATCCGATAGGTTGAGTTGTGTGTTCGTAAAAGTCCTGGGATGCTCTTTCGAGGTTTTGTTGATGCACGTAATCAGTCCTGAGGATTCCACAGGATGGCTAGTTCGCATAGATGATGAAGACCTACAGAAGGCTAGGCCTACAACTAGCATGAAAAAGGGTTGGCTCTGTAGAACTTCCTATGATGAGAAGAATTGAGAGATAGCACCAGTGATCGAGATGAAGAGTGCAAAAACAATGACAATGATGCTCAGTGATCCAGTGACGATGATCCAACTCCAGAATTGAAGACTTGTGGCGATATGTATTGATGACCTATGTCTAGAGAATACCTTCCTAGTTAAGAGGGAGTGTTGATGTATTTGTAACTTCGGAATATATTCACTTGTATATTGTATGTATTACATTTGTACTTTATTGTATCCCCAACAAAGATGTATCATTCCTCCGATTGGAAGTGTCATCATTTGTATTTGCAAGTGTCGCAAGTATTATTGTAAGTGTTGCAACTTATATTTGATGGGTTATTAGACCACCTTGATGGGGTCGGCCCTGTATGAGTTGTGTGGGTCAAAGGGTTATTAGACCACCCTAGTGGGGTCGGCCCAATTATCATTATGTTAAGTGGTTAAGTTGGGGCTGACCTAGTTAGAGTTAAAAGTCAAGTGAAGCAAAGTATAAATAGAGAGTGTGACTCTCTCATTTATTCATTCACACACTCACTCACTTTTCATTAGTGAGAGAGAGGAGGAGTGCGCACAAGTGGAGGAGGAGTTGCTACTAGGAGACTATCTCTTGTTTTGGGGTTTGATCTTTGTGATCTTTGTATTGGTGCTCATTCTATCTCTGAGGAAGTTGTAGGGTTTTTCACCTTCTTGGTTTTCCCCTATGAAATGCTTTGTGTCTCTTGTCTCTTGTGTTTGATATGCTATACATGTTGTTCTCTTAGTTAAGATCCTAGATCAGATTGAATTAAATGCTGAAAAACTAACATACCCAAACAAAACAAAATAGAAAATAGAGAAACACATGGATTCAAAAATTATAAACAACAAAATAAACACACATCAAATAAAAAAATTAGAAATATCAAAATAGAAACACAAAAATTAGAAACATATGGATTCAAATATTAGAAACAAAAAAATAAAAACACATCAAATAAAAAAATAGAAACACATGGATTCCAAAAATTAGAAACAAAAAAATAGAAACACATCGAATAAAAAAATTAGAAACATCAAGATAGAAACACATGAATTCCAAAAATCCATCAATTATAACATTCGTGTGAGAGCCGTAGCCATTCCAGCTTAGTCCCTATGACACTTCATGGAAAGATCAACCACCCATATCTACCGTAGCCTAATTGTCTTACCCACATGATGGATCCTTCATCATTATCTAGTTATTGCACGTTTGATTCCCTAAACCATTATCTCCAACTTGTGTGAGGCCCATCATGAATATCCCTATCCCATACATGGATCCCCATTGTATCATTTCATATCCAATCCTTACCACAAGAAACACCACCCCATAAAAAGGAGACAAAACATCCCTTGTCACCCACATTCATTTTTCAAATGCATCATGTTGCTAAATACTTGCAGATAGTTCCACCCTCCCCTGTATCTTTTCCTTGGCTGGCCAATTCCTTGTAGAGCACCCTGTTGATCACTCCCAAGCCCCATTCACGGTAGCTGAATATTTTGACGCTCCATCCTCGACAGGAATACCAATACCCATGACAGTTGAACATTTTGAGAAATCTCGATGTTTTGAGACCATAGATTTCCTCTGGTATTCCTGCCACATATCACTCTTTCAAGCCTCTTTCTGCCATTAGTACATCTTGTTGGAGATAGATAGAGTGATACCTTGGAAGCCAAGACTAAGCCATTCCACTTTCAGCTTGTAGTGCCCATGCTTCATCCTCGTTTCTTAGGCTCATTGATGCTTAGTACACTATCTCCGAGACTTTGGTCTCTTGTTGAATATGGAGACAACGGCATTCTAGATAGATTGGCATTCAAAAGAATGAAGATTATGAAGATGAATAACCAATTGCAGGTCCAGATGGGATGGCATCTTCTTGGCATACATTTTTTCTTTGATTTACATCTAGTGTTTTCTTTCTGAGGCAATTGAAATAGAAGCTAAATACTGATTTTGTTCAATACGAGATGTGTTAATATGATGTTGTTCAGTACCAGAGTTGTCTCCTTCATTTGAAGGACCACCAATTGAATAAGTGCAAGAATCAGTCACAAAGTAGAGTTGGCTTGAGGTCGAGTTAACCTTTGTGGTCGGGTCTTGTTGGCTACTTCTTTTTTGGAGTGCAACAAGAAGGATGATTTTATTAGAAACACACTATTTGTAAACTGAAATTCATATTGAGAATTTAAAAAGTTTCCCTTCCATTGAAATGTTGCTATAAATTGCGCCCTTATTAATTGGAAGGGTATAAATAGAATTTTATTCTTTTAGAAGGGAAATTTGAATTTTCCATTCTAAAACATGTAGAACACTCCAAAAGCGTTGGGATGGGTTCAAATTTGAAGGATGTTTGGTACAGAACCAAAAGGATTTCATTATTGTATAATAATTATTGAAATTGCACAATTATATATATAATACACTTTTTATGCAACTCTACATGTTATTGTATGTGACCAATGATCCATGATATAAATAGATATGGATAATGTTTGCAAGGTATAAACTAGACATTAACACCATTATAAAGAAGGGTTGTCAAAACAATATCCATGGCATTCTCAACGAGAACATTATAAAAGTAATTATTGTCTGACTCAAGTTAATATACGTCAAATCTATAAGAAAATAAGGATCGTACATTCCTTTTGAAACATAATTTTTTATATGGACAATATATTATCATAGTAAACTAGTTCCATGTGTACACTATAAACATGTCTAGCAAGATATTGTAGTAGATAAAAAAGGATTTGTCGATCCTTTCAACCGATATATTTTTAGGTAGATCCATCATTTTAGGAAACAGGAACAAAGAGTACATCGTAAAAAATATAAATTTGTAGTGCTAAGAACCCATCAAGCTATATCCATATGAACATCAATCCCACTCTCCACATTATGCCACATCTTCTCTTGTTGCGCCTTAACTAGTGCAAGGCCCTTGAAACCCCTTGAGGAAGGAGAGGTCGCTCTTTCTCTGAGAAAATTATTTTCTCTAAGGGTCCATACATATAAGGATGTTTGTTGAAAAAGTATAGATTGCAAGAGGGATTTATATCAAATCATACAAGGAACATGCCATCTCTTTGATAAAGGAGCGACCGTTCCTTCCTAAAAGGGTCACTTGGACCATAAAGCTTGGCAATATTTATAATGATAATATATATATTTATATCAATTGTTTATGTCTGTGAATTATGAATTCTATTCAATGGTATTAGGAAAGAATGGGCGCTCTTTCATCGCAATCATATATGACCTACTGAATTCCTAGAACTCCAAAATGCACCTACTTGGAGAAAGAGAGTCTTGTCTTTCTCCTCACCATCTACATTCTCCACTCCCAAAATAGAACCCCTTGAGTAAGGATTGTCCGCTCCTTTTCTCTGAGAACATTCTTTTCTCAAAAGGTCCATACATATAAGGACAATCATTGGAAAACTTGGCTAGATTGCATGGGTGACTAATTCCAAATCATAAAAGGAACATGTTTCCCACTAACCCTAAGATAAGTCTCTTTGAGGGACCCAAAAGCACTGCAATCACATATGATCTACTAAATTACCAAAACTCCACAATGGACATACATGGGGAAAGAGTGGATGCTCTTTCTCCTTACCATCTACTTTCCGCACCCGAAATTAGAACCCCTTGAAGAAGGAGCGGCCACTCGTTCTCTGACAAAATTTCAATTTTCCAACAAATTGTTTGAAGGAATGTTCCTATGAAATTTTTGATTAAAGTACCAGATATAGTTCCCCACCCCAGAAATAGAGCACCTTGATGAAGGAGCAGTTGATCTATCTCTGAGAAAATTTTAGTTTTCCAGCAAACTATTTGAAGAAGAGTTCGTAATAAATTGGGTGGCTTTGAGATGACATCACATAATGTCACTAGACCCTTTCCCCCCCAAACCACTAGACACGTGTAACTTGTTGAGTGGTACAAATGGATGCAAAAGTGCTCCATCAAACTGAAAGGATGATAAGAAAAGTGAACAATCAAGTCTAAAGTGCGCCTCATATATCAACAACTATAAACAACAATGCATCGGGAAGATGAAAACTCCTTAAAATACTCCAAGGAGTCACTAGCCTAAAACCATTGGGAACACGTGGTAGAGTTTGATTGATAACAACTACGTAGAGACCTCTCCAATACCACCATGCTCCCGAGCTGTTACCACCCATACAAGTCCGGAATTGGTTTCCTCCCAAGAGACGAAAAAGGTCAAATAAGATCTCCGCATATGAAAGGGAGAGACATAGTGGCATCCACGTCAACCACTTTCAGCCAATATGTGCAATGTGGGTCAACTGACGCCATATGATGTTATCTAGGTGCACCAAATGAATTTTTCCAAGTGTCCAAAATTGGAACGTGCCCAATTGTTAAGAGGAGGAAATTTCAAAATTTTATGCCATTACTATTCACCTAAGAAGAATAGCAATATTAGTACAATTCAAAAGGTGTGAATTTCAATTCAAAATTGTGAATTTTGATTAGAAAAGTGCATTTTTCATCTTGAGTATGCAATATTTGAATCTGAAAGGTGCAATATTTATAATATTCATAGAACTACAAAGGGAGGTGATGCAATCCGCCATACCCTAGCTAGAACCATTAGAAAGTATTATAATTCACCATGGATAATTCACCCAAAAACAATTGTCAAACACGTAATGTATAGGAGGGGATCAACAGAAAATTCAATGCAAAATGCCACAATTAAGAATGCAAGAATCATGGTGAGGTGACTCATCAGTCAAGTGGAATGTGGTAGAATCCTTTTCTCCGATAATTTAAGTAACTGCACGCCAACAGATATCTGCAAAGGATGATATGGAGATGACCGACCTGTGTGCGTTGTGATGAAGGAGGCTCAAACATTTATTGGTGAGGTGGCTCGTCAATCGATGGGTATGTAGTAGGATCCTTTGTCTCGAGTATTAAGGAAACTACATGCCAAGAGATATATGGAAAAGGTGGGATGTAGATAGGTTTGAAGGATTGCACGAGAAGATGAGTGAGCAAATGACGAAGAATAATGGCCTGGTATGCTCGAGACTGACTTCAATCATGATTTGTAATGGGATGAATTGGGAAGGCAGTGTCCTAGCACTCCAGTTATGGATCCACTTTATCCAAAGAAGAAATCCTATTCTTAGTGTTTATCAAGAATTCAACTCCCCTTGTTCATATTTTAATGGCACCCTGGAGTGGAAAAGACTACGCTTCTCTTGCTGGCTCAAAGCAGGTCATTCAAGCTACATTGGAAGCTATAGAATTATACAATGTTGATGTTTCAGAGGAAGAACATGCATCATTGTCTGTTTTGGAAGATGAGGTAAAAGTGGTCAAGGCTTACTTGGAGGATGGTGATGTAGAGAAGCAACTGTAGTGGATTATTTCGGATCTGGGATGCAATAGAGATAGAAATTTCTAGTTCTATAGAGCCATGCATTTGTATTGGCACACCAAAACAATGTTTGGATTTGTAATGCTTCCAAAGGATGATGATTTTTTCTTGTTGAAGCATAGAATGGGAACCCTTGAGGAGTAGAATGCTCACCTCATGAAAGTGGTCAACTGGATAGTGACAAGGATGGGCGGAACCTTTGAACTGGCTCCATAAAATCAACCTGAGGTTGCATCATCTAAGGCTACTACTCATCATTTTGTTGCAAGTATGCATCCTGCCTAGCTTCCTCATGCCCAAGGTTAGCAAGTTTATCAGTCCTTGTTTGATTAGAAATTTTATTTGTTCTTGTTTCTTTTTTGATACAATATTAGGGTTATCTAGCATATTACATAGATAGTTTTAGTAGTTTCCCAATGAGGAGGGCATGTTTTCTCCCAATGAGGCATGCACGTTTTCCTCACTTTTAGAGTGTGAAAGACTATCTCTATACATATTTCTGACATATTGATATAGACACTACATACTTACCAAAAAACCAATGTGCACCATTATTTGTGTTTGACAATATTTGATGATCTTAATGACCATGTAGGAGATGGGGATATCATTCCTTCTTGGAGAGAAATATATGTGAGTTTCAAAGGGTGCCTATAATATTTAAAGAAAATGCTACGAGTCGTTCAAGAAGGGGTCAAGGGGTGCACAAGAAAATCACCACCTTGACCAAGGAAGCGTGATACAATGGCAACATCATTTGATGTTTGGGGTCAAGAATTGAAGATTTAGACAATAATATGTGTGATAAGATTGCCCTGATGGACGAGATCAGAAAGGACTTGGGGTAGTTGGTAAAGATTAACCATTGCAACCATATTCCAAACTTCTCTTTCATAATCCCTTGGATGAAGTCTCAGTCATCCAACCTCTTCAAGGTCGGATTAGACAGACATGAACAATTATGTGGATGTTTTGATGGTTTAAATTTGTGTAAATCGGGAAATCGTTGTTATGTATTTTTATGTTTGTTTATGTAACCAATATCTCAAAATGTCAAAGTACTATATAATACCCACGCTGTAGAAACATATTCAAAAACAGTTTGGAAAATTTTGTACACATAATAGTATAATATGGGATGGAGTCTGCAAGAAACTTTCAGAATTTTGCTGAATGTAATGTTTTGTAAGGGATAGTTGACATGATCATCCATTTAGCATAAATAAATTTAAGTTTCTATTAAAAAAAATGAGGCATTGTTTTCAATAACTTCCACACCTTAATTGCAAATACAACAAGTTATTCAAACTATATTGTGAAATATCTATATGCAAATTGTACAAACCCAATCATGTTAGAAAGAGAAATTTAAAACTCTAAATATTACTTAAAATCATCCTATCTATTCAATTTAAAATACATAAATAAAAAAAAGACAGAAATAATTATGTCTGACTCAAGTTAATAAAATTAGAAACAACAAAAATGCTGACCGTGGATTATCCGGAAATCCATCCAAACTCTGCAAACCACGTAAACCTTAAATCCTTAAAATAGAAACACATCGAATAAAAAAAAACATCAATAATTAGATAAGGTACATAGTAATTGTGATCGTCACTCGTCTTAAGCTAATATGTGAGAATAATACTTATGGTGATAATAGAACACATAATTTAAACTAAGTTTATTTATACAGTAATAAAACAATTGAAATAGTTTGTTGGGAAAATAACCCATCAACCTATATCTATATGAACATCAATCCCACTCTCCACATTATGCCTCATTTGCTCTCGTTGTTCCTTAACTATTGCAAGGCCCTTATCATTTATTCGTATTCTCTCTCTGGTCCATCCTACCTTTGGTGACCATTCCCATATGATTCTATTTACATCGATGATCATATTTTCTTTTGCACCAACAACCCATTGTTGGTTTCTACTTAAACAATTTTTATACAAGACCTTAAGGTCCTTTGATGCTCCTATTTTCTTCCACCATTGAACCTGTACTTTGTAAGATTGAAGAGTACTAGCATCTGAATCCTGATAAATATCACCAATTTCCCTACCCAACCATATTGCACAATCTGGCTCTGGTGATTACACAATGACCATTTGGCCCTTTACAACATCCACTCTTGGAATGAATTCATCTCTAGGCTTGTTGCATGCGGGTCTAACATAGAAATCCTCAAATGCAGGAACATTTTCCTTCAGGTAGGCATCCATAATTTCATGTGTAAATTTTGTAGGTTCACTATTATGTATATCCTGGCTTGTTGATGGCCAAAATTTGTTGCGGACAGATCAACACTCTTGAAGGGTCTGTCCAAAGATTTATATATAGCCTCCCAATAACTTAACTTGAGATGCCAAAATTGTTCACCTCCCTTCTCAATCCCTCGCTTCTAGAATGAAATAGATGTTTCTATTTTTTTTTTCTCCATGTATGAAGGTATTTCTAATTGTATATTTAATAACCTAGGTTGCCCCACTGGTAAGTCTACGCTACCATCTCGAAATGAATGCCAGAGATGAATAGGAGATCACAACTTCTCATCCCGAAGTAATTCACTACATTCCATGACTAGTGTTATCTATGAGTAGAAATCTAAAAACCAACATCTTTTGATATCGATGATCTTGTCATTCCCATCTAAAAGGTGGGGTTTCAAAAAAATCTTAAAATCTTAAAATTCCTCAATTAGATAAAGGACATAGAAATTTTGATCTTCACATGTCCTATACGTATCCATAATCTCTGGGAGTGAAAATATTTCCTTGCACATTAGCTTTGCTGATAACCTTCCATAAGTTCCATCTATGTCTTCATGGGTGTGTCCAACCGAGAGGAATCCAACTTTAACAATCTCAAACACTCTCCTTGCTATTAAAAGAGATAAAAATGCAAAGACAAATTATTTTTTGTTATCGCCTAAACAATTATCCATTTGCAACAATAATATGGGTGGTAGTTTTCTATTTGGAATGCATTGGTTTGTATCATCAACACACAGTATATACTATTGCCTAACATCTTGCTTGTACATTACACATTTTCCATAAGATTCCGACTGCAACAAAGCATCATGCAAAATTGGTGCTTAGATGTTCCACTTTGTAGAGAAAATATCCATATTTATCAACCATTGGTTCTTCAAGAATCCTTAAGCATTTAGCCAATGATGTCATAGTGAAATTTGATCCGACCTATAAAAATGAGAGACTAAAGTGGCCAAATCCCACAATCTTGTGCCCATGAGTCAACATACCAGTCCATGATATGGGAAGATTCATAACATTACTAAAATCCTTCTTACCCATCCTTGGAATGGAAGTCGTTGACTTATCCATTTTGTCATGAACAATACTTAGATAAGTCTTTGTATTTTTTTGTGAAGCTAATATGTGAGAATAATACATTTGATGAAAACATGCAATATATTTGTTATGGGATTCCTGATTTCCTCACAAAATTTCCACCTTAGCTGGATTAATGGTCCCATTTATCTTATCATGTATTGTAATGCACTCATTACACCTTGCAAAGGAGTTGTTTTTAGAAATTCTAACATATAAAAAATCTTCTCTCATCATCTTGCTTAAGGAGGATTGTGATATTGGATGCATACCAATATGTTCATGTTGGACATTGGGTTCAATTCTCATTGTGTGTTTTGTGGCATAGTTTAACCGCCTCCCAAGATCCTATCTCTAACGATTGTATCAGAGAATAACACTCGTGGTTTTGGTATAACGAAAATTGGAATAATTATGTGGTATCAGAGTGACAGGTCAAGGGTTCAAAACTCACTCGACTCACGCTGGGGGGCATATTGTTGGACATTGGGTTCAACTCTCACCGTGTGTTTCATGACATGGTTTAACAACCTCCCAAGATCCTAACTCTAACAATTGTATCAGATATTAACACCTGGGGTTTTGGTATAACGACAATTATAATCATTATGATACTGATTGTTGGAATTCTTAATGACATTGAGAGGGTGGGTGAATCAGTATCATGTGCAGATTTACAAATAATTCAC
This sequence comes from Larix kaempferi, assembly GCA_027924585.1. Classification (NCBI taxonomy): domain Eukaryota; kingdom Viridiplantae; phylum Streptophyta; class Pinopsida; order Pinales; family Pinaceae; genus Larix; species Larix kaempferi. The sequence goes on from BSBM01000438.1 coordinate 6,175,598, forward strand.
TTTTTAAATCGTATGCACCAATTACTATTTAACACCACGTCAATTAAAAAATTGTGCGCATATATCTGAATAAAATTTTGTATATATATGTAAAAAATGAAATTACATAGAAATATGAGAGATACCAATCTCCACTGATGTGAGCACTGAATCACTTAGACACCCCTGGACACCAATCCCACTAGAAAGCACCAACTTACAGATTGCATGCTTCAACCCGTGAGGACACTAATACTCTATGCAAGCACCAACTTGCTGATTCAGGCTCCAACTTGTGAGGACACCAATCCTGCGCAAGCACCACAACTCACAGTGTTCAAGCACCAACCTAAGTGGAGACTACAATCTCCTTTCCTTGCCCCGTCCAACCACCTTGAGATATAGATGTTGTTGTATTCTGACTTCATACCAACGCACACTATTATTTGTGCTCCGCTTCACTGACTGATGTACTTACTTCTAATGTATTATGGTTCAAATTTGGTCACTGATTCTCTTATATTGTATTATGATATAGTTCCATTTTACAATACAGATTCTGTGCACATATACATTCACTTTCTTCTTACGCATTTATAAAAAATGCTCCTTCTATCTGCGTGACTGCTCCTTGTTCTTCTGCATTTCTTGTAACCTTGATCACTTTTCAAATAATATTTCCTCTGATTACCCTGAGCATTTCATCTATCCAAAGCTTGTAAATTCAGAATATTACTTCATTTGTTCTTCCAAGCTTACTTCTCATTCATCAACTTCACTCTTATTTATACTCAACTTGTTCAAACAATGTGTCCACAAGTTGGGGCTTGTCTAAATGGTAACACCCCTTCTTCCTTTCTTTACGGTCAAGCTTACCCTAGAATCTGGCACTTGTCTTATCTTGCGTGAATGAGGTATCATGACTTTGTGGGTATTGTGCGCACTAGTTCACTAGCTTAGTGCGACTTGCACACTGGAGTACCATGACTAGGTGGGATTAAGGACTTCCACACATATTTATATATTTCTTCAAACTGACACATAGACACCAAGTCTAACAACCTCTTGACATCATCCAACAACTTCTTTGACATCATCCAACAACTTCTTTGACATCAATGACAACACCAAAGTTTAACAATCTCCCCCTTTGGCATTGATGTTAACACCTTATGAAGTTGTGCTCCCCCTGAATGTGATCTATGTATCAAAACTATACTCCCCCTGTCAAAATTTAGATTCTCTGCTATTATAGCTCTCTCCCCCTTTGACATCAATGGCAAGGGGATTTGTACGTTTGGTGAATTTTTTTTTGAAACTTATACCTATGTAACATGTGCAATTTTCTCCCCCTTGATTTGTGCTTCACTCCAGATTCCATCCATCGCAGTATCCATCGTTTTAAGAAAGTATCATAGAATGATATTTTCTATTTGCTCTTCTAGCTGTAGCGTTGTTGCGAACTTCTGTAGAGCTTCCTATGCTATTGAAACTTTCTCCTTCATTTCTGATTCTTTTCCTAGTATTTCTTCTTCCACATGCTCCCCAACATACAATTTCAGGGTTTTTGTGTAGTGATCGACAACTTCTATAACTTCCCCTAGTATCTGTGCAAACTGTTCTGTGACCTAAAAGATTTCATCTTGTAGGGGTTCAAGCCTGTTGGCTATCTTCTAATGTTCATCCTTGATCCTGCTTACTTCATGTTGTTGTTTCCTGTATTCTCCCATTTTGGCCATTTTTTCAGTGGTTGGTAGTATAGCCAAGTTATCGTGTATCTTTTGCTTTGAATCTTGTGCAATTAGCAACTTTTGATCCACTTCCTTGAGCTGCTCCTCAACAACCAACTTGCACCACAGCTATGCACTTTCTTCATGTAGCTTTTCACATTTTACATCTGAATTCCTAATATTTCCTATGGCAATGTCCATTCTTTAGTATCTTTGTTCTCGCTCATCTCTGTCCTCTCCAGGTGTCCCTGGTTGTTGCTTTGTTGTGAGCTCCTCAATCTTAATGCAAAGACTTTGAATGACTTTGCTTATATTGGTTACCTTCTCTTTTGAAGGGGCATCCTTTTCTATCTGTACACCTGGAAACGTCTCACATACATCCTCAACTGCCTTCTACAATATGTAATTTTGTATTGTATTTCCTCTACTTCCTTTTTCAACTTGTCTATCTTTTGCGCATTTTCTTCCTTCTCCATTTGCATTTTCTGACATTCCTCCTATAATGATTCCTTTTAATTGAAGCCTTTGTACCATTCTGTAGAGATCGCTTCAAGTCTTCTTCAAATTTACTGCCCAATAGATGCATGCAGTGTATGTAGTTCATCCATAGGTAACCGTGATAAGATCATTTCTAATGGACTTATTGCAAATTACGATTCTTGCATTTCCTGATTGGGAAACATCAGTACTTCAACTAGAATCTTGAAACCTTGTTGTGATTCTGTTGTGTCTTTTACCTATGCAATTGTCTGTGCCTACACACTGATGTGTGTTTTTAAGGGTGTTTGTGTGCTTCTTTGTCCTTATTCTTTCTTAGTATTCATTATCAACTCTTTCATTATTGCAAACTCTTCAACTTTTATGAGGGTCTCCTCTTGTTTTGTCACAATCTCTTCCAGTTCCTCCTTTGCTTCCATCTTCTCCATAATCTCTTCTGTGACATTTTTTACCAACATGCCAATTTGGTCCTTGTCATCTTCCATCAAGACTCGAGTAAAAGTAGCCTTGGATGATTTTCTCTTCTTTATTAATGACTCCCCCATTTGTTCCTTTCCCATTCTTTTCTTTGTTTGTGCAGTCTGCTCTATGGCATCATGAAATATTTGTACACTTCCTTTTTCTGTAGATTTATCCTGTGGTGAATTGTTCTGTTGTACTGTATTCTCCTACTGTGTGACTTCTTATTCTTCTGTTAAGGGGATTCGCCATACTGGATCCGAATAATTTACGATCTATGTAATGTCCTCCTCAAAGACGCATAACATAGTGGGTAACCATTGTCTCTAGGGATCTCTTTTAGCTTGTACATAGATATGATGCATCCCCACTTTGAAGCTTGCAATTTCTTTATACATATTAATAATTTGTGGGTGTATGCGTGGTGTCTCATTTATGATAAATCTAATTTCTTCATTGTATAGAAATAAATTAATGTTGTTTTCTTCCTCTCTACGATGAATTTTAGTAAACCACAAATTTGTGTACCTTGCATCTAAGAAAGGTTTCTTGTTTCTATCAAAGAATTGACTTTCATTTGGTTCTTTCTATCCTACTAGTGCAAGACATATTAACATCCAAGTATAATGAAAAGGTGTACCTTTTTATTGTGTTTCTTGGTATTAAGCTAAAAAATCATTTAGAAGAAACATTGATTAGTTGAATTGAACCCCTTCCATGCATTGTGTAGCGGCTATGATGATTGCTGTTGAGACTTGGTCCTACCAAATCTTCTGGAACATCCTGTATGCCAGAATCTGAGTTGCAAATCTCACAACTTTATCATTTATGTGGGAAACAGAAAAGCCTCTACTTACTCTTTGGGTTCAATACTTTTCTATTACCTTCTTTGCAAGGGCCTTTTCCTGCTTCTCGTCCAGAATAATACTCACATATTCTCCCCTAGTAGGGAGTCCAATGATTAGTTCTATCAAGTGAGTATCAATGGACACAGGCCTCTTTAGCCACAAGAATCCACCATGTATCTGTGACAGCAACATATTTGCGTACATTTTTACTTGTGGGCTTCTTCCAAAGTGTGGAATATCCATCATATTCAGAACCCATGATTTCTGCAGCCCATACACCCATGTTTAAATTTCCATTATAATTGGTGCATTAGGGTCTGGTCCTCTTCTCCTGTTCAAGTAATTGTTGTTGATCAGATCATGAAACTTTTCTTCATCGGTTATATCGTAATCAACAAACTAAAATTTGTATAGTTGACCGAGCATATTTTCTTCAGCGAGCACTCCCTTTGGTATCACTGAGATTGGTACACTTGTGTCCTCTATGGTAGGTAGATTAACTGTTTCCGCAGTGGGTTTTGTTGGTGGAATTTAGTCGCGAGGGAACTTTACATGCTTTGATGATAACGACCTAGGTGTATGTTTAGTCTCTTCATGCAGACCCACTAATGGATTTTTTTTGCACTGTCTCTTGGGTGCCATCACTCCTCTTCAGCTCTAACTTCTGTTTGCTTTGTATGTGATCTTTCAAGTAGGGGCTAGTGAATCTCTTTGTAAGATATCAAAGACTTCCATTGGAAGCTTTATGTTCTCTTGTTGTCTTTATTACCTTCTGTATTACTCAGATTTACCTTGATTTGGTCTAAATACACTTAATCAAATTCTGTCATTGGTCATTAATGACGTCGCGTTTTCATTCTTGTCACTACCTGTCCTGTCATTAATGTTCAATATTTGTCACAGTCCTTCACGCACTACCTTCTCTTTGCGGCATATCATGTTATCTTCCTTTTAATCCTGTATTGAAGTATAGGAAGTACATAAACTTTCAGGTCCAAAATCCTTCAACATAATTTTTAATTCAGAGGACTTAGTCTAATTTTCAACTGTCCCTTCATTTTTAACGCATAGAATCAATTCATTGATTTTCCCTTTTTGATCTATTGACATCCTTTTCCAAACCTTTCTGCAATTTTCTTTTTCTTGATTTCCAAAATAATTTCTTCTCCGAGTAACGTATAAAATTGGATGATATTCACCTTCTATGTTCTTTTCTTGTTTTCTCTTTGAGAATTTGTTCGACTTCTGTAAATTATTACAGTTCTAAGCTTTGTGACCTAAGAAGTTACATTTATAACATATAACATTGTTGCATAACTTTGCAATATGTCCAGAATTATTGCACTTCCAGCATATAGCAAGTCCATTAACTGTTTTGACTTTGTTGTTCAACAAGTTACAATCCACTACTTTATGCCCATCTATGTTGCATGAGAAACAACAATCAAGAAAAGGTGTTTTGTATCTGAGTGATTGTTGTCTTTTTGGTTGCATTGTCATTCTGTATTTGATTTAGTCATTCTTTGGTGGATTTTCCTTTTCTCCCATACAAGCATCTTCCTTAATCTTTTCTTCAGATGATTTGAGGTCTCCCTCAAGATTATCTTGATTTTTGTCAAACCCAAGACCAGTCTTGTCATGTGACGATCTTTGACAGCTAAGGATGTGTTCTAGAATCATGGTGATTTTTTCAAACTTTGAATTTGTTCCCAATTGAGCGACTGTCTTCTTCATTTCTTGCTTTAGTGAAAGAATCTCAAGCATTTTCTCTTTGCAGGTTTTATTCTTCTCACAAATTTTTTTTGTTAAATATTCTTTAGCCTTCTTGGCCTCAAGTAACTGTTCCTTTTGTTCATCTATGATATATGTCACTTGCTTGTCAAATTTCTGAGCTTCCTCTCGGGACTCTTACAACCTCATTTTTAAATATAGAATCTCTTTTCTTAAAGCAACAATGTCAGCTTCTTGTTTTTGAAATATTGTTTCCTTCTTACTCAATTGATTCACTAGGAAATCCTTAGTACTCTTTGCCTCCTCTATTTGACCCTTTCCTTCAAGTTGTACCAACTGTTCCATTATCCCTTCATTTTCTCTTCTTATTTTTCTTAACTCATTTAAGGAACTTATTAATTCACTCTTCCAGTTACCTTCTCCAATTTCCTCATTTTTATAATCAAAGACTCTTTCCTTGATGGATGTACTGATCTCATCCGCTTCTTTTGATTCTTTACTTGCAATCGCTTCCTTAGTCTTGTGAAGGTTGTTTAGTTTGTCCCAAATTTCTTTGGTTGAGACACATTTTTCAACTTTACCTTTCATAAACTCGACCAATCCTTCCATAATAGCATCCATTGCCAATTTGTTATTCATTTTCAATTTCCTTTTGGTAGCATATTTTGATGACCCTTTTGAAGGAATGTATTCTTTGACAACTCTCTTTGAAATATCAGGTCCACGTGATTGCAAATAAGCTCCATTCTCATACTCCACATTGGAAAGTTTCTTCGAGTAAGCAAGGGAGATCTATATGTGTTCAAACCAAATTCCTCACATGCCATGTATGCACAGTGATTTGTCTTCCAGATGTTAATTTTTTCTTGAAACAACTCACTCTTATACCAATTTTTGGAATTCTTAATGATACTGAGAGGGAGGGTGAATCAGTATCATGCACATATTTACAAATAATTCATTTTTTAAATATGCACCAATTACTATTTAACACCACATCAATAAAAACAAACTATGCATGGATATTTGAAGAAAATTTTGTATATATATGTATAAAATGAAATTACATAGAAAGATGGGAGTCACCAATCTCCACTGATGTGAGCACCAACTCACTCAGAAACCCATCTGATTGGGACACCAATCCCATTTCCAAGCACCAACTTGTAGATTGCAGGCTTCAACCTGTTGAGTACACCAATTCTCCATGCAAGCATCGACTTGCTGATTTAGGCTCCAACCTGTGAGGACACCAATCCTCTATGGAAGCACCAACTTGCAATGTTCATGCACCAACTTGAGTGGATATTGCAATCTCCTTTCCTTGCCCCGTCCAACTACCCTAATATATACATGTTTTTGTACTCTGACTTCAGACCGATGCACACTATTATTTGCTCTTTGCTTCACTAACTGCTATACTTACTTATGATGTATTGTGGTTCAAATTTGGCCACTGTTTCTTTTATACTATATTCTACTATAGTTCTGTTTTACAATATAGATTCTGTGCACATATTCATTCACTTGCTTTTTGCACCTTTCTCGCAAATGCTCCTTTTGTCTGTGCGACCGCTCTATTCCTTTGCATTTCTTGTAACCCCATGCACTTCTTCAGATCATATTTAATCGAATTCCCCTGAGCATTTCATCTATCCGAAGCTTGTAAATTTAGAATATTACTCCATTTTTTCTTCCAAGCTTACCTCTCATTCATCAACTTCACTCTTATTTATACTCAACTTGTTCAAACAATGTGTCCACAAGTTGGGGCTTCTCTAAATGGTAACACACCTTCTTCCTTTCTATACAGTCAAGCTTACCCAAGAATCTTCCACTTGTATTATCTTGCACGAATGAGGTATCATGACTTTGTGGGTCTTGCGCGCACTAGTTCACTAGCTTTGTGGGACTTGCACATTGAAGTACGATGACTAGGTGGGATTAAGGACTTGTGCACATATTTATATACTTCTTCAAACTATCACATAGACACCAAGTCCAACAAACTCTTGAAATCATCCAACAACTTCTTTGACATCAACCAATAACTTCTTTGTCATCAATGACAACACCAAAGTTTAACAGTTCGATTTCTTCATTTGCCATTTTTTGCAGCAAACATGGGACATATTAGATGGCAATAATTTCAAGGTTTTCCTTGTTTCATCTTCACTGATTAATCGTGTAAGATGTGGATATTTTTATGAATTCTCCTCTACAATTTTATTAATAGTAGCAATTAGTGTGACAATATTTGGACTACATTTTTCCAATCCATTGTTACCATGCGCAACTCTCATGTCACCATTCAAGAACATACTTTAATAATTGTAGAAAGTGCTTCTTTTTATTCCATGGCATTTATACCATGCATTTTGACAGACATCTATTGTGTCCAATCTCATTGTAAGTAAAATTGTTCTTTTTTGGTCTCCCTATTTGGAGATAGGCCCACATTTGATGCCATAAAATTTAAAACATACTTCCTTCTTGACTTTCCATTCAGACTATGAAATTTATTTACAAATTCAACTATCGATTGAAGTGAAATTTGTGATATACAATGATTTAAAAAACAATGTTAAGTGCCAATGCTTGAAAGTAATGCGGCTTCATCAATTCATATCTAATAAGGAATTGGTCTTGACTTTATTTTAGAAATTTTATTTCTAGCTTGTCTCTTTACATAATTGTATGGCCTTGTTGTATTAACTTTGACATCTATATATTCACAACGGGGAGTACCTAGAAGGACCATTTGCAAAAGACATTCTTTAATAATTGTCCAAATATTGACCATGTCTTTTTTTGTGTTTGTTTTTAGTATGCCATCCAAAGGAACATCATTGAGGTCAAGGAAATGGTTTGCAGGACATCTTACAAGAGAGCCTTCAAATAAACCACAATCCTCACAATTGTTGATGACTTTATGAACTAAAATACCAAACTCACTACCATCTAGTGGGTTAAATTGTACTATATATCCTTAAAAAACACTTGACACTATTCCACGAGCAATATAATATGGCTTTAAATAACATTGATGTATCAAATTAACCTTCTCTCTCACAAACTTGAAATTGTGATTTTGGCTTGATACTTTCTCTGCAGCTTCAGATTGATTATTATTGAAATCGTTTTCAATAGACAATAATGCACCTATATTAAAATCTATGATTCTTTTAATTGGCCATATTATAAGACCTCCAATACTTAATCCTAGAGTGCAGGCCATACAATAAAACAACACTTCATCCACCAGAATATCAAAGGAGAAAGCACCCAAAAATGTTCCTCCAATAAAATCTTTCTCATTGACATTTGTTACGAAACCAGATGGAAATTCAACCCTTACATTTTGAACACTTATATAACAACTTAAATTTTCTCACGATAAAAGAAGATCTATCTCCACTTAGAATAATCTGTTCTACAATCATGGAAGTGGAAATTGGTATATCATTAACCTCATTTTGTTGAAGAGCAAATCCAATGTGGTTAACAATGTCAAATGTATGCCGTTGAATATAGCCACCAAGTGCCTCTGACAATGTATCCACACCTTCTGTGGATAGGGAAATTGAATATCTGCATTTAAAACCTTGGTAAGATTTATAATGATACATCCATCATGAATGCCGATATTAAGAAATATCTTTCTTTTTGGAAAAGATATTCCCTTAGCAGTATTTAATGCATTCAAAAGTAGGTCCACACACTGTTGAGGACCAAGATCCACTTCAGAAGCCATTTATGAAATACAAAATAACAGTAACACAATGAAATTACACATAATTTAAAAAATAATCACTTAATTTCAAAAGAGAATAATATTTCCCACTACATATTTTCAATTATATCTATGCTCTCTGGGATAATAATATGCTATCATTCTTGATAAGACGATCAATGTGTGAGAAATGAAAAAGCAATATTTCCCAAAAGTGAATGAAGTGTTTGGATAAAGAATGAGCAATCAATACTCAAACAGGATACATGTTGTCCACAAAACCCGAGATAAGTCTCTTTGAGGAAGGAGTGGTCGTTCCTTCCTAAAATGGGTGCTTGGAACATAAATCTCAGCAACATTTATTGTGATAATATATTATTAGTAAAATATATATATAATATATCGATTCACTTAGCTCTGTGAATTATGAATTACTTTCGATGGTATCGGGAAAGGACGAGCGCTCTTTATCCGTCTAGGACCCATAATCCTTGAAGGGGTGGACTCTATTTAAACGATTTCCTACTTTACGGAAATGATATATGATATACTACATTTCCTGAACTCCAAAATGGACCTACTTGGGAAAGAGTAGATTCTCTTTCTTCTTACCATCTAATTTCCCTACTCCCAAAATAGAACTCCTTGAAGAAGGAGCGGTTGCTCTTTCTCTGAGAAAATTATTTTCTCAAAGGTATTTTTAATACAAATTAATTAGTTATGATGAACTATTTCTCATGCCATATATTTGTATTGAGTCCTATGATTTAACACATTCCTAGTATAGTTTTCTTTTAATCTACATAAGTTTAAAGTAGTTTTTGTTTTTTGTTTTGTTTTTATTGAATAGATTGGTGTCTATAAAAAATCAAATTCAGTCATAGATTAGGTTGTTAGCTAGATTAAATTTAAAAGGAAAAAAATCATAACTGCAAAACTATAGTGGCCACTTGTAATGTCCCCATCCAAATAAATCACTAGAAGGGAAAATTCCACCAATCTGCTAGTTCCCTAGGTTGAGGTGGAAACATTTAGATTTGGAATAAGGGAGCTATAAAACCCCAAATGGACATTAGCTTGAAAAAAAATATACTAAAAAGGGTTAAATAAATATTTATAATAGGAAAATAAGGTGGCACTTGGTCATGAGGGCACAATGGTGGTGTGGGACCCACACAAAGCAAGATTCTCCATGCCACATGGAATCGTACTCTCACCCATTTGAATCCAAGGTGGCTTCCAACATTCTTGGGGGAGTTGGAAGGGCATTATACTTAGCATGAATCATTTAGGGTCGAATTTGAGTGGAAGAGTAACTCCCATGGAAGAGGAAGAGGCATCTTAGAGGTATTGTGACACTTGGGCTAGATTCCCTAGCTTCTATGACAACAATGATGAAGATGCTATGACATTTATGACAAGGATTAGACCTGATTGTTGACATATGACCTATATGACATGTCAGGGCTAAAAATATCCTCCAAGAGAGCGCACAAGGGAGTTATGGCAGCTAATATCCCCCCATTTGAATTGATGGAAGAGGGAGGCTAGGAATTGTTGGACAAGTGGCACACTTTGGAATCTCTCCCCAACTCGAGTTGGCATGAATCTCTTGGAGGGAATTTGAGCCATGGAGGACTTGGGAGGATAATAAAAGACAAGAAAAAATAATGATAGGGGATTTTTATCATTTCTCATTTTGAAAATTGGAGAGCATAGCTTGTCCATGCAAGTTGAATGTTTGTTCTTCTTGCCTTAGTACCAATTTTGAGGGTGCAAGATTCCCATCCTAATTGGAAATTGGAGAGGCAATTCAAACATTTCATCTGGAGATTAAATGAATTCATTTGTTACATGTTGAATCTATAGGTCTGCTCGTGACCATTTCTTCTTCAACTTGTTCCCACATCTCTCTCATGTTTCTCTTCATATTCTTGCTCTTGGAGGAAGGGTGCACATGGTGAGATGTTTTGTGATGCACCTGCAACAATTACTTAATGAAAATATGCGAAATAGCAGAAATGACAGAACTCAGAATCACTTTTATATTGATCACAGGCCACTTCGAGGGGGCAACCTCCTATGAGCAAGCTCAATACAAATAACTTCACGGTGCCTTCATAGGTCTCAACACACACTTATATACTAAGTCTAGGCGCCAATACTATGGGTCAAAACCATGGGCCACTACAAACTATGGGTCAACAATACTACGGGCGACTTACAAAGCATATGCGCCAACAACAATAACATAAACTATTAATCAACAAATACTACGGGACGACTTACAAAGCATATGCGTCCAACAACAATATACTAACAAAGTAAAGACATGGGTTCCTAACATCCCCTCCCCCTTAAAAAAAATCTTTGTCCTCAAAGCTTTAGATGTGGAAATTGTTGTTGAATCTGAAGGAGTGGTTCCCATGTAGCATCCTCTGGTTGCATGCCATGCCACTGAATTAAGACCTCTGTGATAGAGCGAGAGCAAAGCTGACGAGTGCGCCGATTGAGGATGGCCTCGGACTCCAAAAGGATGGATCCTTCATTATCTAGTTTGGGTAAAATCATTTGTCCACTGATATTGGTGCCAAGAACTTTCTTCTTACAAGAGACATGAAAGACTGGATGAATGAGGGAAGAAGGAGGAAGTTCCAATTTATAAGCAACGGACCTAATCTTCTGAAGAATCCGATATGGCCCATAGAACTTTGGAGCGAGCTTATGACACCCTTTGAGTTTCAGGGAAGACTGCTTGTACGGCTAGAGACGAAGAAAAACCATATCGCTGACTTGAAAAGTGCACTCAGAACGGTGCTAATCAGCTTGTTGCTTCATGCGATTTCTTGCCATGTGAAGATTGTCCCGCAAAATGCGAAGAATGTGATCACGGTTTCGAAGGACCGTGTCAACTTCCTGAACTGGTGAACTGGTGGGGGTGTATGGAAGAAGAACTGGAGGTGCCTGACCATAGACGGCTTCATATGGGGTCATTTTAGAGGCAGTGTGGTAAGAGGTATTGTACCACCATTCAGCGAGAGGGAGCCACTTTGCCCACTGATGTTGTTGTTCAGAGGTGAAGCAACGAAGATAAGTTTCAAGCATTTATTGATAATTTCAGTCTGACCATCTATTTGTGGGTGATACCCTGAACTCATCTTCAGTTTGGTGCCAGTGTGGCGAAATAGTTCAGTCCAAAAATGACTGGTGAAAGTCGCATCACGATCTGAGACAATGGAAGAAGGGTGCCATGAAGACGAAAGATCTGGTCCAGGAAAATTTGAGCGACTGAAGAGGCTGTATAGGGATGGCTGAGAGCACAAAAATGACTATATTTGGAGAGGCGATCAACCACAATGAGAATCACTATCTTCCCGCCAGATTTAGGGAGCCCTTCAATGAAATCCATAGAAATATTTGTCCAAATCCGTGTAGGTATGGGCAAGGGTTCGAGCAATCCTGGAAGGAGTGTTGTTTCACCCTTATTGCGCTGGTAGGTATCACATTCGGCCACCATCTGTTGAATTGTCCTTTTCATTCCCTGCCAAAAGAAGTTACGCCGTGCCCATTCATACATTTTGAGGAACCCAGAGTGCCCTACCGATGGAGAAGCATGGAGTTCATAGAAGACAGCCTATTGAAGATCTGTGCTCTGGGGAAGCACCAGACGACCCTTGTATCTCAGAGAAGCACCATCCCAAGAGTAATGTGGTACAACAGAAGGGTTGTTGGTCAAGCATTGGATGATTTGAGATAAGGAAGAGTCATTGACATAACCCTATTGAACAGATTGCAACCAATTTGGAACAGGCATAGAAATAGCTGAAAGAGAACCTTGGGCATCAAATGTGCGAGAAAGAGCATATGCCACAATATTGTCTTTACCCTTCTTGTAAGTGATCTCATAGTCATAACCCATGAGTTTGCTAACCCATTTCTGTTGTGCCGGGGAGGAGACACACTGTTCCAAGAAATATTTCAGACTCTGGTGATCAGTCTTGATGCAGAAATGATTCCCTAATAGGTATGGGTGCCACTTCTGTACTGCATTCAAAATAGCCATCATTTCCTTCTCATAGGTAGAGGCAGCTAAATTCTTACCTGAAAGGGCTTTGTTGGTGAATGCAATGGGGTGTTCATCTTGAAGGAGAACAGCACCAAGTCCATTGCCGCAAGCATCACTCTCAATAGTGAAGGGCTTAGAAAAATCGGGCATAGCTAGAACAGGTGTAGTACACATAGCTTGTTTTAGTTTGTCAAATGCACACTGAGCAGCATGTGTCCATGTAAAAGCATCCTTTTTCAATAGAGCAGTTAATGGAGCTGCAATCTTCCCATAATCCTTGACAAACTTGCGGTAGTATCCAGTCAAACCCAAAAAACCACGAAGGCTCTTGAGTGTATGAGGATGCAGCCAATTGTTCATGGCATCGATTTTGGCAGGATCCATGCAAACCCCTTGTGCTGAGATAATGTGCCCGAGATACTCAACTTCCTTCTGTCCAAAAGCACATTTAGACTGCTTGGCATGGAGATGGTGGTCAGAGAAAAGTTGCATGACAAGCTCCAGATGCTGGAGATGTTCATCCCATGTTTTACTGTAGATAAGGATATCATCAAAGAATACCAGAATGAATTTCCGCAAGTAGGGTCGAAATATTTTATTCATTAATGCCTGGAATGTGGAAGGAGCATTAGTGAGGCCAAAGGGCATGACCAAAAACTCATAATGGCCATCATGTGTGCGGAAAGTTGTTTTAGGGATATCATCCTCATGAACCCGAATTTGATGATACCCAGAACGAAGATCCAACTTGGAGAAAAAGTGAGCCCCATGAAGCTCATCAACAACAGGAATTGGAAACTTATCCTTGATGGTGAGGTGATTAAGTGCTCGGAAGTCAATGCAGAGGCGCCATGACCCATCTTTTTTGTGGATAAGAATAACTGGAGAAGAAAAGGAACTAGTGCTTGGGCGAATAATACCTTGCTTTAATATGTCCCGAACGAGCATTTCAATCTCCGTTTTTTGGTGAAATGGGTAGCGGTAGGGCCTGATGTTGGGAGGAACGCTGCCAAGAAGGAGATGAATACGATGGTCTTCTGGCCTGGAAGGTGGAAATCCTACTGGTTCAGCAAAAACACCTGTATATCGATCCAGAATTTGTTGTAGATCCAAAGGAGTAGTGGAGACCGCTGAAGGTTGCATCTGAATGGAATGGAGCTGAGCGATGACACCATGTGAATTATTCTTGAGGAGTTTTTCCATGCGATGTGAACTGATGATGTTGAGAGAACCTAGTTGTAATCTTGTCAAGGTGTGTTTTTGGCCATTGAGAGAAAACGGCATCCAAAGTTCAGCAAAATCCCATAAGATAGGGCCAAGTGTGCGTAGCCATTGAGCGCCCAAAACCACATCACATCTGCCTAAGGTCAAGGCAAACATGTCTGAGTGCAAGGTATAATCTCCCATAGAGATACACACATTTCGACACTGCCCTTTGCAAGGTAAGGTGCTCCCATTGGCAACCATGACTTCAAAGTTGGAGCAAGGATGGATAAAACAATTAGCTTGTTTGGCGATCTGAGGGTCAATGAAATTATGAGTGCTATCAGAATCAATGAGTATTGTAAGAGGAAGCTTCTTGAAGTAACCCCTGACCCACATTGTTTGGGGGGTGGTGATTCCAGCTAAAGCATGGAGAGATATCTATGGCTGGTCATCCTGAGACGAAGGGTCAATAGGTGGTTCCTGAATGTCGACCGGAGCATCCAGTGTTTCTGGATCTTTGTCACCAATTTCAGAGGCAGGAGGAGAATCCACATCCAAGAGATAGAGCTTTTGTTGAACACATCTATGTCCCCGAGTGAATTTCTCATCACAATTATAGCAAAGCCCCTTTTCTCTGCTTGCTTGCATATTTGTTTCAGACAAACGCTTGATAGGAGTTGGTCGAGGAGCCTGCGGTATAGGTGGTCGTTGAGAACCCATATTTCGCAAGGGAACAAAAGTGGGCTTGGAGCATTGTTGGGATACAATCTTGTCTTCTGCCAACTTAGCCAACCCTAGGGCTTCCATCATTGTGTTGGGATAGAACATTTTGACCTCAGAGCAGATAGCATCCTTTAGACCACTGATAAAACAACTCTGGTAAAATTCATCAGACAATCCTTCGGTGTGGTTGGCTAGATTCTCAAATTCGGTATGATACTCTCTCACAGTGCCAATTTGGCGAAGTTTAGTGAGGGCTCCTATGAAGTCATCAAAAGCACTAGGACCAAATCGTTGCAAGAGGAGCTAGCAAAAGTTTGGCCATTTGGGCTCTGGATGAGCCTTGATGTACCAACGGTACCATTGAAGAGCTTCCTGTTCCAAATGAAAGGATGCCAGTAGAACTTTGTTGACATCAAAAGTATTATGCAGACTGAAATACTGTTCTGCATGATAGATCCATCCAATTGGATCGGTACCATTGAAGTGAGGAAAATCAAGCTTCAGACCATGGAAATTGCTGGAAGAAGAGAACCCATTGTCTGCTGAAGACTCGGACTGCCGTTTGTTGTTCATAGCTGAATGTTCAAGATGGAGGCCGAGAAATTTTTCATCCAGATCCTGGAGTTTGGCTTGGATGGCTGCAAGTGCGTCCTCCATGGTTTTTTCTCCTGCACGGGTGACAACCATAACTAGGATTTTATTTATTTATTTATTTATTTTTTCGGTTGACTGGGTAGGAAAACAAAAACAGAAACTACTTTAGTAAAGGAAAATCTGGACTTGGGAAAAAATCTAAAGGGTAATTGGGGTTTGACTAGGTTTTGGACACTGTTGAATAGTCAGGGAAGCAAAAATGAGGATTTCAGAAGCGGGGTGAAAGAATGGGAAAATTTGGCAGAGGGGAACAAAGAAGCAGAATTCAGAAAGGAACTCTGTGGTAAAATTTGAAGGTGATTGGGTGAAATATGAGGAAGTTATGGCAAACCCTAAAAATAGAAAAATGTGGGATTTCGGGCTTTGGTAAGGGGAATTGGGGATAGGCTCCTTAGGAATGAAATATGCAGAATGGAATGACAGGGGTTTCCCGAAAATTTCAAGGGAAACAGAGTGAAAATAAGGGAGATATGGGGAAAAAACTGAATTTTTTTTTTTTTCAAACTGGAGCGGCTATGGCTCGGAAGGGATCTGAAATGGTGCTGAATGGATTGAAAATGGCTGGATCTGGAACGACTTGCAAAATGGATCTGAACGATTGGATCTAAAACGGCATAGCAACGATCGACAACAGTTCAACTAAAAATAGATATGGACCCCAGGTATGTGCGGCTTCCTAACAGTTCAAGGGTTTCACTCGGCCACCAATGCTGTCTGACGGCTTGCGTATTGGGGTAGTACCCCTCACTCCACGGCTCAGGTAAAACTGATAACCGCTTTGCCACAAACGACAGCTCTTGGTTTACCTCACAGGTGGGAACTAGTCAATCAGGTAAGGGTCATTGCCCTTTTCGCTGGCAGGTCCTCTCAATGGGCCAGCTACTTCGGGGTTCCTGTGGTACTCCTCACAATGAGTTTTAGGGCTTATGCCCAAGTACTTCCCATAGTTAAGCGGATAGGGATTATTCCCAAATCCGAACCTGCAACAGATGCAAAAAAAATTTTTGGCAGAAATTTCACCCAGCGAGCCCAAGAAAGTGCTCTGATACCATATGTGATGCACCTGCAACAATTACTTAATGAAAATATGCAAAATAGCAGAAATGACAGAACTCAGAATCACTTTTATATTGATCACAGGCCACTTCGAGGTGGCAACCTCCTATGAGCAAGCTCAATACAAATAACTTCACAGTGCCTTCATAGGTCTCAACACACACTTATATACTAAGTCTAGGCGCCAATACTATGGGTCAAAACCATGGGCCACTACAAACTATGGGTCAACAATACTATGGGCGACTTATAAAGCATATGCGCCAACAGCAATAACATAAACTATTGATCAACAAATACTACGGGATGACTTACAAAGCATATGCGTCCAACAACAATATACTAACAAAGTAAAGGCATGGGTTCCTAACATGTTTATCTCTTTGGGGGAGTCTAAGGGGCCCCATTTATTTTTAATATGATTTCTACACTCTGTATTTGATGCTCAGATGAACCTCAGATCGAAAATCCAAGTGAAACTATGTAAAAATACCAAACTATGTATGAATGGTGCCATTTTCCCATATATCTTGTTGTACGAGCTTGAAGTTGTTTGATATTGAATTGTTTCAGTCAATATTAGTGGTTTTATTTCTTTTTGGAGAGACATTAATGTATTGAAGAAGTTTCATGAACCTTATGCAAGTACTTGGAACATTTCTCACAAATTTCATGGCAAGTTATAGCGTTTTTATCTCTTTTCCCCCTATGTGATGATATGTTTACAAATATCTGATTTATGGGAGTTGCAGCAGCCTTTAGGAACTGATTAATGATGCATTTAGGTGACCATTGAAGTCATATAACTAATCAATGTCTTTGTTCTGAAATTTTTGAGGTTCGTGTTGCATTTGGGAAGCCATTAGTGACCTCTAACCTTGGGGGTCTAAACCTCGAATTTACTAGTCAAATTCCCCATTTTCTCTTGATTTCAAATGGAGGTTGCAGATGTATGTTGAGAGTGTCCAAGAACCTATAAGCTTCATATTTATGTCCTAATACTATTAAAATTCCTTCAGACCCAATTCGAAATCCTTAGGAGCCATTTGGAAGCACTTGAGTCCTCACTAGTCCAAGGTTCGAATTTGACCAAAAATTGCAATTTGTCAAATTTTTCCAAATTTATTAAAAAGGGAAACTAAAAGTGGTATCATAGCATGGTACTTGAACCTGATTTGGGTGACCATTTATGAGGTCAAGAAGTCATCCTCCACCCTTAGACACTGAAACTGAAAGTACATTTGGTGAAGAGGAAGAAGAAGGAGAAGAGGTGCACTCTATTGAGACTATGACTAAGGATGAGAAAGGAACCTCATATATGGAGGAGAAAGAGGAGTTTAGGAAATTCATGAAACAATTTTTTGAATACATTCCAAGGCATACAATTCAAGGGTTCGAATTGATGACTAGTCAAATTGGTAGCAAGTTGGCAATAGGAGGCAACAGTAGTTCCCCTAGTGAGGAAAATAAGGCATTTGGTGGAAGCATTTTCTCAAGGAAAGGGCCTCATAATCGAACCAATGAATTTAAGATCTCAATAAGAGCCACCACACCCAATTTTATTGAGACTAAAGAGGATCTTCACACCCAATATGGAATGAAAGAAGTTCTAGCAGAATGGCAGTAGTTGAGTGAAGATTGTAGGAGGACCTTACCATTTGATCAATTATTTATTGTCTCAAACAAGCTCAAGATGAGGGGAGGAAATAGAAATCCTTTCCAAAACAAAGAATTGAATTATTTCATAGGTAAAATGCCCCTTCCTAGATTTGATGGATCATCTCAAAGTTCTGCAAATACTTGGATACAAAATTTAGATGCATATTTTCAATTGAATCCAATGGTGTAAGAGGATGCTCTAAAAATGGATATTTTGCATCTTGAGGGAGAAGCCAATGATTGGTGGTTCCATGGAATTAAAAATTTAGGACATGATCAAGTTACAACATATGAAGAATTTGTTAACATGCTATGGGAAATATTTGAGCCAAAAGACCCTGAAATGCCTTTCAAGGAACTAGCACAGTTGAAGCAAATTGGAACCCCTAATGAGTACATGTTGGAATTTCAAAAAATATCAGTTAAGGTGGTTGATATATCTATGGTTCGATCGGTATTTCTATTTACTGAAGGTTTGGATGAACCTTTGACAGGTTTAGTTAAAGGTAACAAACCTACTTCATTGAAAGATGCCATGAACTTTCAAGAGATCTACAAAATGTGCTACCCAAGACAAAGTATCCCCCCAAGACCAACTTTCCTTCCAAGTTCAGATTTGACAAGAAGCCATGGAAAAACTATGCATTTGGAAAGGACAAGAAAGAGGGACCAAGAAAGGAAGAACTCAAAAGCAAGAAACTATGTTACACATGCTTCCAACCATGGGTACCAGGGCATAAATGTGCTAAGGGGAAAGCACAATTCATTGAAGTATTTTATGATGATGAAGGTGAATGGTACATGGAGGAAGAAGAACATATTTCAGCCCAAGAAGATGTATATAACACAACATAAGAAGATCATGCATCACCTGAAAAAGGGATAAAGGCAGTGCTTTCAAGAGTGCCTCGTTTTCACACCATTCGATGCAAGGGAGTGGTACAAGGGAAAAGAGTTTCGGTATTTGTAGATGGAGGAGAAACTCATAAATTCATTGATGAAGCCTTGGTGGAGAGGATAAATATACATGCTGAATCATTCGATGGGTTCACAGTCATCATTCCAGGTAAAAATTCTATGGAATGCAAAACATGGATTCCAAAGCTACAACTCACCATAGGAAATTACACATTTTCTGATAGCTTTTATGTGGTGGATGTTGTTGATACAAATGTGGTATTGGGAGTGCAATGGTTATACTCTATAGGGGAACATACAATGAAATACCAAATACCTGAAATGAAATTCAAAGATTCAGAAGGAAAACAAGGGGTAGTGAGAGGAATGCACACCTATCCTAACCAAGTGGTGTCTTCCCACAGTATGAGGTCCATATTGAGGAATGGGGATATTGAATGGGTTGCTGAATGTTTCATCACTTCCCCCAAGCCAAACATAAATATTTCAGAACATCCAAGGGAGATAAGGCAACTACTACACAAATATGAAATGGTTTTTGGAGACCTTCCTCTTGGAAGGCCACTTGACAGAGGAGTTGAGCACACCATTGTTTTGGAGGTGGGTACTTCACCTATACAAATACCACCAGATAGACACCCAAAAAGGTTCATAGATGAGATTGAGAAGGCTATTCAAGATCTCTTGGGATTGGGACTCATTATACCAAGATCAAGTCCCTATGCTTCTTCAGTTGTTTTGTTGAAGAAAAGGGATGGAACCCTAAGGACGTGCATTGATTTTAGATCTCTAAACAAGAAGACAATAAAGAATAGATATCCCATCCCTAGAATAGATGAGCTCATGTATGAGATATTTGGAGCAAATTTCTTCTCCAAAATTGATCTTAGATACGGTTACCATCAGATTCAAATGAAGGAGGAGGATGTGCAGAAAACTGCTTTCAGATGTCGCCATGGTCATTTCAAATTTCTTGTCATGCCTTTTGATTTGACCAATGCTCCATCCACCATCAAATAATGCATGAACAAAATATTTTGCAAGCAGCTCCGAGAAGGAATAGGGGCGTTCCTAAAGCAAAATCAACACCCCATAGCTTTTGAGAGCAGAAAATTGTAGCCACATGAGAAGCTCTACTCCATATATGACAAATAAATGTTATCCATCATGCATGCCTTGGCAAAGTTTAGACAATATCTGGTGGGGAACAAGTTTGTGGTCAAAACTGATCATAACAGTTTAAAGCATTTCCTCACACAAAAGGATCTCAATGAAAGGCAACAAAAATGGGTAAGTAAGGTCCAAGCTTTTGATTTTGACAGTGAATATGTAAAAGGGAAGAATAATATTGTATTAGATGCATTCTCTAGGAGACCTTCATTTTTCCTTATGGACATTTTGAAATATTGGCAAGATATGCTAATATTAGAGTATGCCAAAGATATTTTTGCTTGTGATGTATTATATGGGGTAAAAGGAGATGATATATACAAGATATTGAATGGCCTAATCTACTATAAGGATTGAATATACTTGATTCATGGTTCTAACCTAAAGCACAAGATCTTGAAGGAAGCTCATGATTCTCTTTTAGCATGCCATCCTGGTTTCTTTAAAACATATAGGCAATTAAGACAAAGGTTCTCTTGGAAAGGGATGAAGGAAGATGTTCTAAAGTATGTGAATGAATGCAAGATATGTCAACAAAACAAAGTTGAACACACCCATCCTGCTAGTCTATTGAAACCATTTCCCATTCCAGAACAAAAATGGGAAAGCATCTCAATGGACTTGATCATAGGTTTGCCCAAGGATTTGGGTAAGGATTGTATTTATGTTGTGGTGGATAGACTCACCAAATTTTCCCATTTCTTTTCTATTGCATCATCTTTTACTGCTGCACAAGTGGCTGATATATTCTTTAGAGATATTTTCAGATCGCATGGACTTCCCAAAAACATTGTGAGTGACATGGATATCAGATTTATGAGTGCTTTTTGGAAAGAACTATTCAAGTTGGTGGGCACTCACTTGACTCCTAGAAAAATATATCATCCTCAAACTGATGGCCAAACAGAGAGGGTGAACCAATGGTTGGAGGGGTACTTGAGGAACTATGTTGGTGAGCAGCACAAAGCATGGGTTAAATGGCTACACTTCGGTGAGTTTTGCTACAATACTACTTTCCATATGTCCATTGGCATGTCTCCTTTCAAATCAATTTATGGTTATGAAGCACTCATCTTTGTTGATCATATTTTTGGTGATAGTAGAGCCCCAAAAGCTAAATATTGGGTTGAGGAAATTCAATAGATTTTGAAGCTTCTAAAATACAATTTGCAGGTTGCCCAAAATCAACAAAAACAATATGTGGATCAACATAGGGAGGAAAGGACTTTTCAAGTGAATGATTTGGTTTATTTGAGGCTGCAGCCATATAAGCAAACATCCTTAAAATGGAAAGGATCATAAAATCTTAAACCAAGGTATTATGGTCCATATAAGATAGTTCGAAAAGTTGGGGAGGTAACTTATGAGTTAGAACTTCCGGAAGGTAGAAAAATCCACAATGTATTTCATTTTTCATGCCTTAAGAAGGATATTGGTTAGCAAATTTATATTTTAGAAACACTCCCTCCATTAGATGATGAAGGACAACTCATACTTATTCCAGAAAAGTTTTTGAAGACAAGAGAAAGGAAATTGAGGAGCAGAACAATAAGAGAATATTTGGTACAATGGAAATATTTTCCAAGTGAGGATACCACATGGGAAGAGGAACAAATTTTTCAGCATCCCAATTTGGAATTGCTTCAGGGCAAGCAATATTGTGTGGGGAGGACTGTAATGTCCCCATCCAAATAAATCATTAGAAGGAAAAATTCCACCAATCTATTAGTTCCCTAGGTTGGGATGGAAACATTTAGATTTGGAATAAGGGAGCTATAAAACCAAAAATGGACATTAGCTCGACAAGAATATATTAAAAGGGGTTAAATAAATATTTATAATAGGAAAATAAGGTGGCACTTGTTCATGAGGGCACATTGGTGGTGTGGACCCACACACAGCAAGATTCTCCATGCCACATGGCATCCTACTCTCACCCATTCGAATCCAAGGTGGATTCCAACATTCTTGGGGGAGTTGGAAGGGAATTATACTTGGCATGACTCAATGAGGGTCTAATTTGAGTGGAAGAGTAACTCCCATGGAAGAGGAAGTGGCATCTTAGAGTATTGTGACACTCAGGCTAGATTCCCTATCTTCTCTGACAAAAATGATGAAGATTCTATGAAAATTATGACAAGGATCAGACCTGATTGCTGAAATCTGACCTATATGACATTTAAGGGATAAAAATAGCCTCTAAGGGAGTGCACAAGGGAGTTATGGAAGCTAAGTTCCCCCCATTCGAATTGATGGAAGAAGGAGGCTAGGAATTGTTGGACAAGTGGCACACTTTGGAATCTCTCCCCAACTCGAGTTGACATGAAGCTCTCGGAGGAAATTTGAGCCATGGAGGACATGGGAGGCTAATAAAAGACAAAAAAAAAGGAGGAGAGGGGCTTTTGATCATTTCTCATTTTGCAAATTGGAGAGCATAGCTTGTCCATGCAAGTTGAATGCTTATTCCTCTTTCCTTAGTACCAATTTTGAGGGTGCAAGATTCCCATCCTAATTGGAAATTAGAGAGGACATTCAAACATTTCATTTAGAGATAAAATGAATTCATTTGTTACAAGTTGAAGCTACATGTCTTCTAGTGACCATTTATTCTTCAACTTGTTCCCACATTTCTCTCACTTTTCTCTTCATATTATTGCTCTTGGAGGAAGGGCGCAAATGATGAGATTATGATCTATTTGGGGGAGTTTAAGGGGCCCCATTTATTTTTAATATGATGTATACACTCTGTATTTGATGCTCAGATGAACCTAAGATCGAAACTTCAAGTGAAACTATGTAAAAAATCAGAACTATGTATGAATCGTGCCATTTTCCCATATATCTTGTTGTAAGAGCTTGAAGTTGTTTGATATTGAATTGTTTCAGTCAATATCAGTGGTTTTATTTTTGTTTGGAGAGCCATTAATTTACTGAATAAGTTTCATGAACCTTATGCAAGTTTGTTGATGCCTCGGATATCGTAGCATCAATCAAAAAGGGATTCTCCCCGAGAGATGGTCCCAATTAGACTATCTCCCATTTGGTGTAGGGAATCCGTCCGGTTAGCGGTTCTGGCAACCGTGGGTTTGGAGTTTAAATCCAATTCTACCGGTTATGGCCCGCTCCACCTTTCTTTTGGGTTTTATGTCTTTTAAATGAGATGCAAGTGCCTAAACTATATTCGATCTAGATGCAACTAAAACAGATCTAAGTCTAGGAACCGAAGTAAATCTACCTATCCCTGCAGGGAACACACTTAAGGGATGAGCAATCAGCTGTAACAAATAACGTAAGGAAAAAACAGATAGCTGTTAATTCTCACAAGTAAAGCTACAGCAAGATAAAGATCTTTAGAAGATAGCTTCTAATTCAACATGGAACGCATCTTTTGCTCATAAAATAGAAAAAAGCGAAAAAAATTTATTTAATCTACGTAGAAAGAATAAAGAAACAGATCTAAATTTAACAAATTGAAATTAAACTTAAAGATCCTTGCAAGGAGCAATTTAAAGGCATGAACAATGAGCCACATGAGTTATCCTGAAGAAAGAACAGTTAGCCATTCGATCTAGAAGAGAAATCTACAGCAATGATAAAGACATCAGCAGGTAGCTTCTGATTTAATGTGAAATGCATTCATTGTTCACAAAATAGAGAAAATCGTATGCACAGGGAGGAGCAAAATCATTAATACAAAGAAATAGTTCAGATGGTAAGAATGATCTCACATTACAGAACAACAGTCATTATAATAGTCCAACATACAGCCAACCAACATCCCATGCAAAACGTCCATCTCCCGTGGCTTCTATTAGAAAATTCAATTTTAAAGGCCCGATACAAGATAGCTCGTATGGGTTTCAAAATTTCATTCCCTTAAAAAAGTCCTTCTCTATTCTCCCTAGCTACTTTTTATAATTACAATTTTTCCATTTGGGTTGCCACCTAGCACCTTCCACTTGTCAATTGCAGGGGTTTCTTCTATAACCGACCAGCAAAAATGACCACTTCTTTTACAAAATTGTTTTGACAAAAAATAGGGACAGCTGTCCCATGGCTTACGCCTTACATGTTCGAAAGTTTAACAGAATATACATAGCAGAAATAATGCTAACACCCACGCTTTCCCTGCTAGACACGTGCTTGGCTGAAGAGAGTTGCTCAACTGAATTCAATTTACTTCATTCCTGTGCGTGAGCTTCTGCTGGCAGAGGGTCGCCCAAGTTAATTGTTACTGATGCTGCCTGGGAAGAGACCCTCGAATCCCCTGCTGATGCTGCTTCTAATTGGGAAGGGGGGATTAAACTGGCCAGACTTTCTGCCATTGCTGGGGAAGAGGCTGCTGGGAGAGAAGATCTTAGATCTACTGATGCTCCTGCTGCTGCTGCAGCTTTCCTGTCCTCCTCTACTATGTAGCTGTACCACACACCTGTGTCCCTTATGACTATGTTTGCTGCAGCAGGGAACAAGATTTTCCGAGAAGTCACATTCTTCCCGAGATCTGCTTTAATGCTTTGAACTTCTGCTACCGCAGCTTGATGCACTTCCTTCAGCAGATGGTTGTGGAGTGATGATGAACCAATATAATGCTGGAGGTCATCAATAGCCAGGACATCAATCCTTTTCACATACTCCATTTGAACGCCTAGCTCTTCCTTTAGCTGAGACAACCGCTGCTCCTTTTCCGGAAAGTCCTCTAGGGTCTGAGGGAAACTCAATGTGCATTTGTCATGGACTCCTTTGAGCTTTTGGTATAGAATGTTAATTTTATCTGTTGTTCTCTGCACACTGGTTATCAGCTTATTGGCACAGTTCCTGCCAAACTCCAGCAAGGCTATATCTTCATTAAAATCTTCCACAGCTTTAAATGGAAGATGCGGGGGGAAACCCCCTTTCCCTTCTCTCCATGCCATCTGACTTATGATATTTGCCTTGACGCGGGTATTCTTAGCTTTGAGCCTGTGGGCCTCCACATTAATTTCTTTTAATCTGACTATCATGGCCTTGAGCTTGCAAACCTCGTCAGTGATTAGCTCCTGTGTGTCATTGATTTGCTTCAGGATGCTGCAGGACAGCTCATGGAAGGGAGACATGTCCATCGTTTTGCTCTCAGCCTGCTCTAACTACTCAGCTAATGCCTGCTTTTCTGCTTCTAGCTGAGAAGCCTTTTCTTCTGCTCCATTCTTCTCCGCTTCTACAATCATTATTTGGAGTGTTAGCTGGTCCTTTTCCTCCTCCAGCTGGCTGTACTTGTTTGACAGCTCCTTATGTTCCGCGTACAAGCAATTATACTTGTTCACTGCCAGATCTCTTTGGGCTTGCTCATTAGCCATAGTTTGTTGCAGCGTACGAGATTTCTTCCTTGTCAATTCATTATCTCTTACCATTACGCCTACATTGGCCAGGGATGCTTTTGCCGTTGCTACAGCTGCGGTCGCCATAGCAAAGGGATCTTGATCCGTATTCTGCATTATAGTGACCTCTCGGTGGGTAACGATGTCTTCATGGAAGGGACTTTTGATCCTCTCTTCTGATTTGAGGACCATTGCTTTTCTTTTCTTGTCATAGACAAACTCATTCCACTTGGACACCGTACGCTTTCCCGATGGAGTGTACGGGACAATTGGTCGGTTTATGATGTCTATGTCTTCTTCTGCCGGTGGGGTCCGGACTTCCTGAGCAGGGTCTCCTCCTTTATTTTGGGCACCAGAGCCACCTGCTTGAGAGGTGTCTATTTCCATGTCCTGTATACCGGTTCCACCTACCTCAGTATCTTCCCTTGTCTTCAATTCTTCTTCCGCCCTCTTTTCTGCCTCAGCTTGCTCAGCTTTAGCCTCTTTTTGCTTTTGGGCTTCCTCAGCCTCTTTCTGCTTTCTTTCATTTTCAGCTTCTTGCTGCTTTCTTGCTTCCTCAGCTTCCCGCTGTAACCTTGCTTCTTCTCTTAATTTGAGCTCTTCCTGAGCTCGGGCATCCTCAGCTTCTTTCTCCTTTTGCTGGCTGGTCTTCTGGGCCTTGGTTGAGCTAGAGCTTGCTCCAGTGCCTTGGCGACAGATCCGTTGCTCAGCCATGTTGTTGATGCCTCTGAATGCCTCTTCCTCGGCATCAGGATAGTGGGAGTACTCGAAGTGAGCATAGATATCCTTACAGTGCTCAGCAACTCTTCCCTTTCGGTCATTCCTATGGAAGATTACCTCACCGAAGTGGAAGGCTTTCAGCTCTTGAACAAATTCGTCGGCCGAGGCAACCCCTGAAAACTTGTAAGCACCTATGCAGAAAGGTAGTGGGGGAAAGGAAGCCTTATGTTTTTTGTGGAGCATTGCTCCAATCCCATCCAGGAAGAGTTGTCTTACTGCTTCTTTGAGAACCACATAGTCTGTGGCATACTGCGGCAAGATGTATGGGGGCTTAGTCCCTCCAAACATTCTCAGGTAGGTAACTTGCTCCGAAAAGTAAAAGTCCCCATAATCCTCAAGGACTTCCAAAGCATTCTCTGACAGGCATTTTGGTTCTTCCTTGAACATTTTCTCGTATAGGGGCATGATGAACCCCTCATAGATGAGTTTGTAGCTGGGCTTGTAATTCTGAGCCCACAACATCTTGAATGCGATATAGACCGGGGCGGTGGCCCTATCCCATGTGTAGCCCAATTTGGGAAAGTCTATCTTGGCCAAAATACAATCAATCAGATATGAGGACATGAAAAATTCAGCCTTCTTCAAGGCTAGTCCTTCTTTAGCAGCAATTATCATCGAGGCCAGACTGTGTGACAGTATAGTGGCCCAGTCAAACACAGTTCCCTTGAATGCCACGTAGAGGATGATAGGGATCCACTGAATCTTATACACTGTGCCATCGGGCATGCCGAAGATTCTGCACAGCATTGAAGCGATCAATCTGAAAGGAGCTCTCAGATTATGTACGTCATATTCATCATTTCCTTTCTTTCTCAAATGTTTTCCCGCCATTAGCAGCTTCTTGGCCATCTCGACGTTATTCATTTGGCTCAACCATTCGTCAGTCAGAGCTTGTTGGACACGGGGAAATTTGTAGGCTGCCGCAATATACACGGGTTGAAATGAGGCAATAGCCACTTTCCCGCTATCATTTATCACTCTCCCCTCAGCATCGGCATGTTGGAGTATCCATCCGATCACTTCAACACAGGGGAACAACTCAGGGCGGGTAGCGGCTCTAGTTATGCCTGAGGCTCTGATATTAAGATAAATCGGTGCTTCCTCTAACAACATATATGGGATTTCTTGGTCCCGGATCATTCTGTAGATGTCACCCCATCTGATTTCAGGAGGGACACCGGTGGTGCACCTAGTGTCCTGGAGTGAAGTTTCAGTTCTGAGTGGCGCAGGCTTCTTTTCTGTCATCTTAGCCTTCTTCTTACCGATTTTCGACATCTTGACTTATCCCTGATAGCACCCATATACAAGTCATCATGATATTGAGCAACATACTGTGAGATTTTAACAAAGAGCATCATTGTTTTGATACATGAATGAGATAAAGAGCAATGTGAAGCTGTGTACTTAGGAGGCACAATACATCATTTCAATATGAAATACAAATTTAAACATTTGAATCTTTTAAAGGGGAAAACTTTGGGGTGTTCCTGAGAGGATAGGTGTGTCGCGACAACAGTTTGCTCTCGGCCCGGCCCTAGGAGAAATGGTGATATTCGTTTCACAGGTACACCATTATAAATCTTAGCCATCTTAATTCTTTTAAAGGGGCAGGCTCAGCATGCTCCTGTGAGGATAAGCGCGCTGCGGAAGCAACCTGCTTTCGGTTTGGCTCTGGGGAAGAGGGTGATTTTCGTCACTGCTACGGTTTGAAAGGCTAATGGCGGGGAAGCTCGAGTTGGAAGGACTCTGTGACAACAAGGGAGCCCCTTTCACACTTTCGACTCGGTGAGGGCTTCGAATGCTATTGCCACTTACGGCACTTGCCGAGGTGCTCTATGGGAAACTCTAGTTCGAGCGAGGGTGATGGCGCCGGAGACATACTGATGGGAAAGGCTCGGGCGGCCATGGTTTCGGGTTTCGGCTCGCGTAACTTGAATGCTCACCGGATTTGAACAGGGGTAATGGCGCCGGTTTCTAGGTTTTGACTTGGGTAGGGGGCATGTTGGGACTGAGGTTTACGGAAAGGCCCGGGGTTTAAAATGGAACGAGCTTAACCGCCCGCACCAACCGTCTCTACTCAAAAGTTTTAACCAATGTCTATTTTATATGACGAGAACTCAATTCAACTGCATTTGACGGGCAAAACATAGCCCTTGACGGGTGTTTTTCCCGTCAAAATCCCACCAAAACCCATCGTTTTCAAACAAAAGACAATCCAATAGCAATTGGAAACCGTAAAAGGGACGAATTTCAAGGTTAAAATCCTACCTGGCACCGTGGGGATCGCTTGAACGAGGTGGCCGCGAACGCGGAGGAGCGAGATGAGCTGGAGCGATTTGCACGGCGTTCCACGTCGTTTGCCAATCGAAAACAATGGTGTATTGGCTCGAGCCCCCCACCGTATATTTATAAAAGACAGGCACGTGCGAGCATTTAGTTTGGTAGTTGGCGCAATTAAAATGTGGCTTAAATGCGCTGCCCGTTGCCGTCACGTCAAAATGTTTCGATTTTTGCGCGACCGCCATTCGCGGGACCACCTTGCGAATCATACTCGCCGTTGCGGAAGGATTTAGGGAGAGTTTCCACTGTTTCGGGATGCGTCGCGGAAGGGAAACTCGAAGCCTTCCTCAAAAGAACCCCGTGTTGCGGACGTATAACGCCAAGGCTTCCGCCATTTCGGGAGCTATTTGCGAAGGGCTTCCGCAAATCCAAAAGTTTCTAAGTCTCGCAGGGTTTCGGGACGATATGGCGAATGCTCCCGGTAGTTTCGGAAAGGAAACTTGAAAGTCTCCGCGGTTGCGGGCGGCTTCTATGCATTGTTCCGGAAGGCCCTCAGCGTTTCGGCATTTCGGCAAGTCAGGGCGAACTTTTCGCGGTTTCGGGAGGGATTCACCAGCAGCTTCCGCAATAGCTTCATCGAATATCTTTCTAAGTCTTTCCAGTTTAGACGAATGGCTAACTGCCGTTGCGGGAGCAAATCTTATACTCTTCCGCAAATTTTCCCGGAATCCTTTCGAAGGCCTTTTCCGAGCAGTTTAAGCGATTGGCTTCCGCCGTTTAGGGAGGGTAGCCCGAAAGCTTCCGTGGTTTTCGGAGCAAAGCCTGAAAGCTTCCGCGAAGCTTCCTTGGTTCCTTTCGCAAAGTTCCTTGAAAAAATTCTAAGTTCTTTTCACAGTTTCGGAAGAAGTTCGTGAATTTCTCCGTGGTATTTCGGAAAGCTTTTGTGGATGGCTTCAGCCATTTCGGAAGGAAGACCCGAAGGTTTCCGCAGATTTTCGGAAGTTTTCTAAGTCTTTTTCAGAAAGCTTATGTGAACGGCTTCCGTCGCTTCGGACAACTTCGCTGAATTCTTCCGCTGTTTCGGAAGGATTTCATCAGAAGCTTCCGTGATTTTAACAAACTATTCCAACTCTTTTCGGGCGTCTTTCCCAAGTTCTCCCGTTGTTTCGGGAAGAAAACCGGAAGGCTTCCACAATTTTCGGGTGGAGAAGCTCTAAGGATTCCGCAACTTCAAAGAAAAACCTAAGTCTTTTGCCAAAGTTTTGGGAGATTTGACGGAAGGCGCTCGCCGTTTCGAACGGAAAGAACGAATGCCTCCGCAACTGCGGAAAGTTTCGATGAATGGCTCCGCTGTTCCGGAAAGAATTACCCAACGGCTCCCGTGTTCTTCCAACAAAAAATTTTCTAAGTCTTCTTTTGAGAAGCTTAAGCGAGAGGCTTCTGCTACTACAGGGGTTTAGCAAATTGCTCCGTGACTTCGAAAAAAAAAACTTCATTGAAAGATCTTTTATTTGAGAGTCAAAATCTTCTGGCAGCCTTGGATTTTCTCATGGTGAGACTCTCTGTTTAAAAGCACAGATAAAAGCTGGGAAAAAACGTTTAAGGCAGCCTTTCTAAAAAACAAAATAAAAATAAAATAAAGGAGGGGCCCCATATGTGCAAAATTTTTGGGGGAGTGTTGTTGCAACAACAATGGCGAGTCGCTGGAGGACACAGATCTCTGAAAAATTCCTCCTCATGGTCCGAAACCTCATCAAAAACATCCATCTTGGCTGCACTACTCGGCTGAGCACTTTAAAGTGATGTGAGGGGAAGGAGGCACTTTACCTGCTAGCCATTGGGGAGAGGGGAGCTTTGACCGAGACATCTTCACCACTCTCAAAGGGCCAATATATGAGATTCATTTTAGGAGGGGCATCTTTCAGATGGTCACTGCTGCCGGACTCCAGAGGATCTGCAACACTTGGTCGTGGACATTATTGCTCTTGTTCCTCATTCCCATGCTGCTTGCATCCTTTTGGATGTTTGTACTTTGGACAAATTAGCTGTTTGAGCCTTCCAGAGATATTTTCTTTTGGACATGATCTTTGATTTAGGCTCCTCAATCCATAGGGTCCTTTTGTGTGAGTTAGAAATTTTATTGATTTGATCAAACTTCACGGACGGAGAGGAGCATATTTCGAGTTGAGCCTTTTGGACAACCTTCTTGATTTTGCATGTCTTTTGCGTTTGTCTCAGCCATGCTTTAATTGAGGCGAGACTCTCTGGAAAACAGACTCTTGAATGTAAGCCATTTTGGCTGTTAAATCTGCAGCATGGAGTCATTTCAATACCCTATGTCCTCGAGAGGTGCCACTTTCCGTGGGTCCAACTTTGGTAACCTTCTTGAGATGCCTTTAAAGTGTGAGGGTGGGTGGAACCCAACGATAGTAGTGAAGATGGTCATAGGTCTCTTCTATTAAACAGGATTAGTGTGACTAGCAGGGTAGGCTTCCTCCCTTCTGAACATTTCAGCGAGAGCACAACATACCGGATTTACTTGAGCAGAGTTCCAGACTTACGGGTCGCAAGTTTTCTTTGAGAGAGTTATCTTCAATGAGAATCTCAACCAAAAGGGCATTCAGAAAACAAAAACTTGTCATAAAAGTTTAAATAACAAGGAGAGAAACAACATGGCCGAAAAAATAAAGCAACTAAGGCTAAAGCAAAAGAAAACTTTATTTATGTACAGGAAGTCTCGAGGAGACTATGCGAAGTATTGTTTTAGAGCGAGGCCATTGAGAGGAATGGCTACTTCTTCTCCCTCGAGATTTGTCAATTTATAAGTGGATGGGCCTAATTTTGCAGAAATTTGGTATGGGCCTACCCATAGATGTTGAAATTTCGTATGCATTCCTTTGCCTTCATGATTATGGTCCCATTTCAGGACTAAATCCCCAACTTCAAAATCTCTCTTACCGGATTTCCTCTTATCGAACCATCTCTTAACTATGTCCTGGTGTTGATGGAATCGATCTTTAGCTTTGTGTCGGGCTTCTTCCAGTTGAAGCAGGGTGTTGATCCTGGATTGTAAGGCTTGGCTACCAGAACCCCGGGAGGCTTGGGACAATTGCAAGGATGGTAGTAAGATGTTTGGGGAAAGGATGGCTTCCTTGCCATAGACAAGAGCGAAAGGGGAGACACCTAAAGCGTTCTTCGGGGTTACCCTATCTGCCCATAAGGTGTTTGGGAGAGCCACATGCCAACTTCTCTGGTTTTCTATTACAGTTTTCTTAAGAATTCGAATCAGATTCTTGTTTGAGGATTCAGCTAATCCGTTTCCCTGAGGGTAGTAATTGGATGAATAATGCAACTTAATTCCCCATTCATAAACAAATTCATTTATCTTGCAAGATGAAAAATAAGTAGCATTATAAAAAACAAGGGAAATTGGAACCCCAAACTTGGTTATGATGTTCTCTTTCAAGAAGCTGATGACTGCGTCTTCATTGACCTTGCGCAACGGGATGGCCTCCGTCCACCTAGTGAAGTAGTCGGTAGCCGTCAGGATGTATCGACGTTGCAATGAAGAATTTGGATTTATTTCTCCGATAACATCTATGCCCCATTGCTCAAAAGGCTCAGAGATGATGACCGGCTGCAACGGTCCTGCTGCCTTAGGTAACTTCCCGGCACTTCTTTGACATACATCGCAAATCCGTGCGTATGTGTGGGCATCTCGAAACAGAGTGGGCCAGTAATACCCAGCTCTCAGTATCTTGTGTGCTGTTGTCTCACCTGAATAATGTCCGCCTACGGGGCCATCATGCAATTCTTTGACAACTCTGTTTGCATCTTCCATTTCCAAACATCTGAGGAGAACCCCATCATAATTCTTCCTGAAAAGAATCCCACCAATGATTTGATAGGGTGCGGACTTCAAACGGAGTGCCCTTCTTTGTTTAGAGTTCCAGTGCTCGGGTAGATATCCCTGCTGTAAATAGTGCACCAGATCCCTATACCATGACTGGGGAGTGGTGAAGATATGACATACTTCAACCGAATTGAGCTCAGCTTCATTCTTCCAATGTTGTTCTTCATCAGTTGAGTTTCCCGCAAGTAATTTGCACAGGCCTTGCCCTTTGATGATTGTAGCCGGTTTAAATTCCAAATCATACTCCTGCAGAGCTGTGACCCAGTTCCCTCTCCTCTCTCCCAATTCCTTTTGAACGAAAAGGGATCTAACAGCTGGATGGGGAACTATGACTTTAGTTCTGTTCTTCAGAATGTATGGCCTAAACTGCTTCATAGCTTTGAAGACTGCATACGCATGTTTGTCAACTACGGGGTAATTCAGCTCAGCCCCTTGCAGACCAGTGCTCATAAACGAAATTGGGTATTCATCCCCCAACTCCACCTTTTGCGTGAGTACAGCTGCGAGAGAGTCATCCAAAGCGAAGGTATACAAGATGAAATCTTTATCAAAATCTGGACTTCTTAAGGAAGGAGATTTAGCTACAACTACCTTGATATCTCTAAATGCGTCCTTCTCCAAATCTGTCCACTTGAATTGTATGCTTTGTTTAACCATCTGCTGTAATGGCTTAACAATTTGTGCAAAATCCAGAACAAATGTGCAGACAAAATTGATGGTGCCCATAAAAGACTGCATAGATTTCTTGTTGTGAGGCATTGGAATCTTATTAATAGCTTGGACTCTTTCTTGGTCGATTGACACTCCCCCTTTGGAGATGATATGACCCAAGAGCTTACCTTCGGGCACAACAAACACGCTCTTCTTGGGATTCAAGGAAATACCATACTTCCGGCAACGATCAAAGATATGCCTCAGATGAACAACATGATCTTCCCTTTTCTTCGAAAAGACTGTCACATCATCTAAGTAAACAACAACACATTTCCCACCCAATCCTCGGAAGGCAATATCCATCGCCCTTTGGAATGTAGCTCCTGCATTTATCAGACCAAATGGCATTCTTCTGTAAGCGAAAGTTCCCCACTTAGTCCTGAAAGTAGTCTTGAGACGATCTTCTTCGGCTACTAACACTTGATTATAGCCAGAGAAACCATCGAGGAGAGAAAACAATTCGGATCCTGACACCATTTGTAGGATTTTCTCCATTGAAGGCACGGGGTAGTTATCTTTATCCGAAGCTTTGTTTAAATTTCTGAAATCCACACATAGCCTTATCTCTCCTGACTTCTTTCTTACAGGAACCAAGTTTGCAACCCATTCATAATGCCAGACTTTGAATATTATCTTAGCATCCAGGAGCTTCTTTAATTCCTTTTGGATCAGTGGTTCTAGAGTAGGATGCATCCTTCTCAACTGCTGCTGAAATGGATTGACACCCGCTTTCATTGGTATAACATGTTGAATGATGCGGACGTCATATGTTTTCAGATCTTCATAGGTCCATGCAAAAAAATCCTTGTACTGTTTAAACAATTTAATGAACCTATCTCTTTCTCCTGGTGAACAACATTTGCCAAGGTTGACAAATTTTGGTTCTGCCTCGGTACCCAAATTAACCAACTCATGTTGCATTGATGAGCTGTTAGTTTTGGTATTAGCTGGTCTTTTGAACTTATTTTGAAGATTGAAAAGCATTTCGAGGGACCTTACCCCCTTTGGCATGAAATTTCCTTTTTCGTCATCTTTCTTCATCAAATCAGCATCGTGTTCTTCCTCATCTATTGCAGCTCCTTGAAAGCTATCTTCGTTTGTCAGGAAGCTGATAATTTTTTCATCATCATCGAAGACTGAAGTTCGTGATGTTATCGGGAATGGAAGGCCTGAAAATCAATTCAATTGAGCATTTATTATTTGACGGCACCAATCTAGAAGTAGATGTTGCTAACAAATCAGCAGCAGAATTTTGCAATCTAGGAATTGATTTTATATTGAAAGCGTCAAAATGCATGATTAAATCCCATACCTCAGCCTGATAACCTTTCAAGTGAGGTGAGAGACAATGAATGGTGTCCCTTACCTGTCTTACAACTATCTCGGAGTCACCAAAAACCTTCAGGTACTTAACATTTAAGCCGATGGCCTTCTTTAAACCATGTACCAAAGCTTCATATTCAGCGGTGTTATTAGTACAATCGAATTCTAATCTACAAGACAAAAAATACTTGTTTCCTTTTGGACCCATTAGAACACAACCGGCTCCGGATCCTTCCAGAGTTTTAGAACCATCAAAGTATAATGTCCAAAAGATATCTTCAGATTCAACTAAGTTAGTTTCTTTGTGGTCTATGTTAGCAACTAAATTGACTATGTTACAATCAACATCATCAGCCCGAGAGAAATGAAGGATATCGGACTGTTTATCTGATTCATGGCTAATGGTTTCAGATTGATAATTACCCGGATCCATTTCCAAGAAATAATTCCCCAGGACTGAAGATGAGAAAGTTACAGCTTCATTCTTTTCTTCCAGCTGAGTTACGTTTTGTTTCATATGAGGTTCCCTAAGAACTTTAATCTGATTCTGCCTGTTCTGATAAGGCAGCCATAGATGAGACCAATCAGTAGCAAAGTAGCCACTCAGCTTAGTGGACCAATCCCTACTTAAAATCAGCCCATAGGCTTCAGGAATATCGACCACCATTATGTCAATGAATTGACAGACTCTAGGGTCTGCTGACAGTCTAATTAGAACATCTTTCATCTCCCCAATAACCTTGACAGCAGTCCTGTCTAGTTGGATAATTTGAGCTGGAGATGGCACGAGCTGCCCATTAATTTTCCTACAAATTGACAGTGGCATAACGTTTGAAGAAGCTCCAGAGTCTACCAAACAGTTGTGAACATTGTGATTAAAAATTTCAAAAGTCAATAGGAAAGGCAATGTTTGAGATTTGGATTTCCCACCGATGCTAGCCTCATTAATTTCGGGATTGTCTTGAGAATCTGTTAATGTAGTGCTGGTTTTCGGTTGTAGAACATGCAGCAGTTTGTCTCGTTGATGGGGCAAGCTACACATGTCGAATATTGATATGTTCACTTTGACTTTCTTGATATCTTCGATAATATCATACCCTATGTCGGATTCGTTCCCAATTCGAGTTGGCTGATCTGTTTTTCTCATGGTGACCTTAGGTGGCTGAACTATGTTGTCAGCACTTGGCTATTTGGCCGCTGTTTGGTTTACTTTGGGCTGTGGTGGGATGATTGGTATATGCCTCCTAGGCGGATCTTTCTAAACTCTAGGCTTATGGGGGACGGTGACTGGCTTAGGATCTGCAATTGGGCCCTTGCTGCGAGTGGAAAAATTTATGGTAGAGGGAGAGCTATCTATGTGATCTTCTTCTACTAATTCAATCATAGGTACCCAATCCCACAACACCATAGTAGTGTCCGGGGTTGGTTCCTCTAACTCAGGGCTCGACTCTTCTGGAGGATCATCCTGATCTGGGATTTGAGAATCTAACATTTGGTTCATGACTAAGCTCATGGAATTGATCCATTGCGGGCAGCTCTTTTCCGAATGTGGTTCTTGGTGAAAAGTGCAGAAATTTTCCATCCCTATCTCATTCAAGTTTAAAACAGGGGCAGCGTTCATTGGTGGATGAGTCTGTTCCCCGTCTTCCCTTCTTTTATAAAATGGCTTGAAAGGTTTCCTGGATGTGCTAGCAGCCTTGTCTTTCTCGAGATCTACGATTTTGTTAGATAATTTCTGCATCATCTTGACTACATTTTCCATGTCCGTAGATGGCTCGTATTTACCTCTAGTGAGCAGCAAAGGCTTTCTGTTAGCTGCTGGTTTTGGTTCTACATCTAAGGCATGTTTAGCAATGCTATCAGCCTCTTCTTCTACCTTTCTAGCTTCCTCAAAGTTCTCTATCAGGGTAGTTTTCTTGGACCTCTTTACGAACATTGCTATGGGTCCATCAAGAGCGGTTGTATAGTATTCAATTAGAGATTCCTTGGCTGGTTTATTAGCTTGACTGAAGTTATTCAACAGCGTAGTGAATCTTTGATTGAAATCTTGAACCTTTTCTTTCTTTTCCATCCTCATGGATAAGAGTTCTTTCATAAGTGTGGCCACGGTCTTTTGGTTTCCGTATTTCTTTAGAAAACATTTTTCGAATTCATCCCAACTAGAGATTGAGCTGGGTTGTAGGCTAAAGTACCATGATGATACTTTTGGCTCGAATGTATATGGAAACAACCTGCAGACCACGTCTTCACGTTGTACGTTCAAAAGGTTCAGAGCTAAGTAAAAACTCTTGAGGTGATCTTCTGCCGAAATGGCTTTCCTTGGATCGTACTTAGGCAAGACCTTTTCTGGGTTTTTAGGAAGATTATGGAATGGTCCAGCTAGGTTCAGCGCTCCCCTTGCTCTCCAAGCAGGTACAACCATGTTTGGGTTTGGATGTGGAGACCCTGGTGGAGAATTGTAGGGTGAATCCTGTGGAGTACTTTTGGGAGTGGTAATTTCTTCAAGATTTTCTTGGTCTGTCTTGTTAAGAGTGTCGGAAATTTCTTCCAAAGTCAGATTTACCAGTTCTTCAAAACTCTGAATGAGAATTGAATCACGGGTGTATTGTGGCTCCTTTCTAGGTGTAATTTTCTTAGGGAGGAAGTTGACAGCGTTTAAACCACCTAGCTGTCTAACGTAGGATCTGGTATGTCTTCTCAAATCCTCTATTTCTGTAAAAGGAACAGCGTACAAAGCTTCTTGAGGTTCAGGGTCAGAAATGAGGTGTTCTTGATCTGTTAATCCAAGATCTGGGCTGTTTGAAATGCTTTCTTTAAGCGGGTTTTCAGTGTTATCTATGATCGCAGAAGATTTTCCTCTATCAGCCATGCACTTTCAGGCCCTCCTTCTAGCGTCAAAAACTGTTGATGCCTCGGATATCGTAGCATCAATCAGAAAGGGATTCTCCCCAAGAGATGGTCCCAATTAGACTATCTCCCGTTTGGTGTAGGGAATCCGTCCGGTTAGCGGTTCCGGCAACCGTGGGTTTGGAGTTTAAATCCAATTCTACCGGTTATGGCCCAATCCACCTTTCTTTTGGGTTTTATGTCTTTTAAATGAGATGCAAGTGCCTAAACTATATTCGATCTAGATGCAACTAAAACAGATCTAAGTCTAGGAACCGGAGTAAATCTACCTATCCCTGCAGGGAACACGCTTAAGGGATGAGCAATCAGCTGTAACAAATAACGTAAGGAAAGAACAAATAGTTGTTAATTATCACAAGTAAAGCTACAGCAAGATAAAGATCTTTAGAAGATAGCTTCTAATTCAACATGGAACGCATCTTTTGCTCATAAAACAGAAAAAAGCGAAAAAAATTTATTTAATCTACGTAGAAAGAATAAAGAAACAGATCTAAATGTAACAAATTGAAATTAAACTTAAATATCCCTGCAAGGAGCAATTTAAAGGCATGAACAATGAGCCACATGAGTTATCCTGAAGAAAGAACAGTTAGCCATTCGATCTAGAAGAGAAATCTATAGCAATGATAAAGACATCAGCAGGTAGCTTCTGATTTAATGTGAAACGCATTCATTGTTCACAAAATAGAGAAAATAGTATGCACAGGGAGGAGCAAAATCATTAATACAAAGAAATAGTTCAGATGGTAGGAATGATCTCACATTACAGAACAGTAGTCATTATAATAGTCCAACATACAGCCGTCCAACATCCCATGCAAAACGTCCATCTCCCGTGGCTTCTATTAGAAAATTTAATTTTACAGGCCCGATACAAGATAGCTCGTATGGGTTTCAAAATTTCATTCCCTGCCAAAAGTCCTTCTCTATTCTCCCTAGCTACTATTTATAATTACAATTTTTCCATTTGGGTTGCCACCTAGCACCTTCCACTTGTCAATTGCAGGGGTTTCTTCTATAACCGACCAGCAAAAATGACCACTTCTTTTACAAAATTGTTTTGACAAAAAATAGGGACAGTTGTCCCATGGCTTACGCCTTACATGTTCGAAAGTTTAACAGAATATACATAGCAGAAATAATGCTAACACCCACGCTTTCCCTGCTAGACACGTGCTTGGCTGAAGAGAGTTGCTCAACTGAATTCAATTTACTTCATTCATGTGCGTGAGCTTCTGCTGGCAGAGGGTCGCCCAAGTTAATTGTTACTGATGCTGCCTGGGAAGAGACCCTCGAATCCCCTGCTGATGCTGCTTCTAATTGGGAAGGGGGGATTGAACTGGCCAGACTTTCTGCCATTGCTGGGGAAGAGGCTGCTGGGAGAGAAGATCTTGGATCTACTGATGCTCCTGCTGCTGCTGCAGCTTTCCTGTCCTCCTCTACTATGTAGCTGTACCACACACCTGTGTCCCTTATGACTATGTTTGCTGCAGCAGGGAACAAGATTTTCTGAGAATTCACATTCTTCCCGAGCTCTGCTTTAATGCTTTGAACTTCTGCTGCCGCAGCTTGATGCACTTCCTTCAGCAGATGGTTGTGGAGTGATGATGAACCAATATAATGCTGGAGGTCATCAATAGCCAGGACATCAATCCTTTTCACATACTCCATTTGAACGCCTAGCTCTTCCTTTAGCTGAGACAACCGCTGCTCCTTTTCCGGAAAGTCCTCTAGGGTCTGAGGGAAACTCAATGTGCATTTGTCATGGACTCCTTTGAGCTTTTGGTATAGACTGTTAATTTTATCTGTTGTTCTCTGCACACTGGTTATCAGCTTATTGGCACAGTTCCTGCCAAACTCCAGCAAGGCTATATCTTCATTAAAATCGTCCACAGCTTTAAATGGAAGAT
The DNA here is from genome assembly GCA_027924585.1 of Larix kaempferi. Classification (NCBI taxonomy): domain Eukaryota; kingdom Viridiplantae; phylum Streptophyta; class Pinopsida; order Pinales; family Pinaceae; genus Larix; species Larix kaempferi. Next base: position 6,215,209 of record BSBM01000438.1, read on the forward strand.
GCGGGGGGAAACCCCCTTTCCCTTCTCTCCATGCCATCTGACTTATGATATTTTCCTTGACACGGGTATTCTTAGCTTTGAGCCTGTGGGCCTCCGCATTAATTTCTTTTAATCTGACTATCATGGCCTTGAGCTTGCAAACCTCGTCAGTGATTAGCTCCCGCGTGTCATTTATTTGATTCAGGATGCTGCAGGACAGCTCATGGAAGGGAGACATGTCCATCGTTTTGCTCTCAGCCTGCTCTAACCGCTCAGCTAATGCCTGCTTGTCTGCTTCTAGTTGAGAAGCCTTTTCTTCCGCTCCATTCTTCTCCGCTTCTACAATCATTATTTGGAGTGTTAGCTGGTCCTTTTCCTCCTCCAGCTGGCTGTACTTGTTTGACATCTCCTTATGTTCCGCGTACAAGCAATTATACTTGTTCATTGCCAGATCTCTTTGGGCTTGCTCATTAGCCACAGTTTGTTGCAGCGTACGAGCTTTCTTCCTTGTCAATTCATTATCTCTTACCATTACACCTACATTGGCGAGGGATGCTTTTGCCGTTGCTACAGCTGCGGTCGCCATAGCAAAGGGATCTTGATCCGTATTCTGCATTATAGTGACCTCTCGGTGGGTAACGATGTCTTCATGGAAGGGACTTTTGATCCTCTCTTCTGATTTGAGGACCATTGCTTTTCTTTTCTTGTCATAGACAAACTCATTCCACTTGGACACCGTACGCTTTCCCGATGGAGTGTACGGGACAATTGGTCGGTTTATGATGTCTATGTCTTCTTCTGCCGGTGGGGTCCGGACTTCCTGAGCAGGGTCTCCTCCTTTATTTTGGGCACCAGAGCCACCTGCTTGAGAGGTGTCTATTTCCATGTCCTGTATACCGGTTCCACCTGCCTCAGCATCTTCCCTTGTCTTCAATTCTTCTTCCGCCCTCTTTTCTGCCTCAGCCTGCTCAGCTTCAGCCTCTTTCTGCTTTTGGGATTCCTCAGCCTCTTTCTGCTTTCTTTCATTTTCAGCTTCTTGCTGCTTTCTTGCTTCCTCAGCTTCCCGCTATAACCTTGCTTCTTCTCTTAATCTGAGCTCTTCCTGAGCTCGGGCATCCTCAGCTTCTTTCTCCTTTTGTTGGCTGGTATTCTGGGACTTGGTTGAGCTAGAGCTTGCTCCAGTGCCTTGGCGACAGATCCGTAGCTCAACCATGTTGTTGATGCCTCTGAATGCCTCTTCATCGGCATCAGGATAGTGGGAGTACTCGAAGTGAGCATAGATATCCTTACAGTGCTCAGCAACTCTTCCCTTTCGGTCATTCCTGTGGAAGATTACCTCACCAAAGTGGAAGGCTTTCAGCTCTTGAACAAATTCGTCGGCCGAGGCAACCCCTGAAAACTTGTAAGCACCTATGCAGAAAGGTAGTGGGGGAAAGGAAGCCTTATGTTGTTTGTGGAGCATTGCTCCAATCCCATCCAGGAAGAGTTGTCTTACTGCTTCTTTGAGAACCACATAGTCTGTGGCATACTGCAGCAAGATGTATGGGGGCTTAGTCCCTCCAAACATTCTCAGGTAGGTACCTTACTCCGAAAAGTAAAAGTCCCCATAATCCTCAAGGACTTCCAAAGCATTCTCTGACAGGCAGTTTGGTTCTTCCTTGAACATTTTCTCGTATAGGGGCATGATGAACCCCTCACAGATGAGTTTGTAGCTGGGCTTGTAATTCTGAGCCCACAACATCTTGAATGCGATATAGACCGGGGCGGTGGCCCTATCCCATGTGCAGCCCAATTTGGGAAAGTCTATCTTGGCCAAAATACAATCAATCAGATATGAGGACATGAAAAATTCAGCCTTCTTCAAGGCTAGTCCTTCTTTAGCAGCAATTATCATCGAGGCCAGACTGTGTGACAGTATAGTGGCCCAGTCAAACACAGTTCCCTTGAATGCCACGTAGTGGATGATAGGGATCCACTGAATCTTATACACTGTGCCATCAGGCATGCCGAAGATTCTGCACAGCATTAAAGCGATCAATCTGAAAGGAGCTCTCAGATTATGTACGTCATATTCATCATTTCCTTTCTTTCTCAAATGTTTTCCCGCCATTAGCAGCTTCTTGGCCATCTCAACGTTATTCATTTGGCTCAACCATTCATCAGTCAGAGCTTGTTGGACACGGGGAAATTTGTAGGCTGCTGCAATATACGCGGGTTGAAATGAGGCAATAGCCACTTTCCCGCTATCATTTATCACTCTCCCCTCAGCATCGGCATGTTGGAGTATCCATCCGATCACTTCAGCACAGGGGAACAACTCAGGGCGGGGTAGCGGCTCTAGTTATGCCTGAGGCTCTGATATTAAGATAAATCGGTGCTTCCTCTAACAACATATCTGGGATTTCTTGGTCCTGGATCATTCTGTAGATGTCACCCCATCTGATTTCAGGAGGGACACCGGTGGTGCACCTAGTGTCGTGGAGTGAAGTTTCAGTTCTGAGTGGCGCAGGCTTCTTTTCTGTCATCTTAGCCTTCTTCTTACTGGTTTTCGGCATCTTGACTTATCCCTGATAGCACCCATATACAAGTCATCATGATATTGAGCAACATACTGTGAGATTTTAACAAAGAGCATCATTGTTTTGATACATGAATGAGATAAAGAGCAATGTGAAGCTGTGTACTTAGGAGGCACAATACATCATTTCAATATGAAATACAAATTTAAACATTTGAATCTTTTAAAGGGGAAAGCTTTGGGGTGTTCCTGAGAGGATAGGTGTGTCGCGGCAACAGTTTGCTCTCGGACCGGCCCTAGGAGAAATGGTGATATTCGTTTCACAAGGACACCATTATAAATCTTAGCCATCTTAATTCTTTTAAAGGGGCAGGCTCAGCATGCTCCTGTGAGGATAAGCGCGCTGCGGAAGCAACCTGCTTTCGGTTTGGCTCTGTGGAAGAGGGTGATTTTCGTCACTGCTACGGTTTGAAAGGCTAATGGCGGGGAAGCTCGGGTTGGAAGGACTCTGTGACAACAAGGGAGCCCCTTTCGCACTTTCGACTCGGTGAGGGCTTCGAATGCTATTGTCACTTACAGCACTTGCCGAGGTGCTCTATGGGAAACTTTAGTTCGAGCGAGGGTGATGGCGTCGGAGACATACTGACGGGAAAGGCTCAGGCGGCCATTGTTTCGGGTTTCGGCTCGCGTAACTTTAACGCTCACGGGATTTGAATAGGGGTAATGGCGTCGGTTTCTAGGTTTTGACTTGGGTAGGGAGCATGTTGGGACTGAGGTTTACGGAAAGGCCCGGGTTTTAAAATGGAACGAGCTTAAACGCTCGCACCAACCGTCTCTACTCAAAAGTTTTAACCAATGTCTGTTTTATATGACGAGAACTCAATTCAATTGCATTTGACGGGCAAAACATAGCCCTTGACGGGTGTTTTGCCCGTCAAAATCCCACCAAAACCCATCGTTTTCAAACAAAAGACAATCCAATAGCAATTGGAAACCGTAAAAGGGGCAAATTTCAAGGTTAAAATCCTACCTGGCACCGTGGGGATCGCTTGAACGAGGTGACTGCGAACGCGGAGGAGCGATATGAGCTGGAGCGATTTGCACGGCGTTCCACGTCGTTTTCCAATCGAAAACAATGGTGTATTGGCTCGAGCCCCCCACCGTATATTTATAAAAGACAGGCACCTGCGAGCATTTAGTTTGGTAGTTGGCGCAATTAAAATGTGGCTTAAATGCGTCGCCCTTTGCTGTCATGTCAAAATGTTTCGATTTCCGTGCGACCGCCATTCGCGGGACCACCTTGCGAATCATACCCGCTGTTGCGGAAGGATTTAGGGAGAGTTTCCGCTGTTTTGAGATGCGTCGCGGAAGGGAAACTCGAAGCCTTTCGCAAAAGAACCCCGCGTTGCAGACGTATAACGCCAAGGCTTCCGCCATTTCGGGAGCTATTTGCAAAGGGCTTCCGCAAATCCAAAAGTTTCTAAGTCTCGCGGGGTTTCAGGACGATATGGCGAATGCTCCCGGTAGTTTCGGAAAGGAAACCTGAAAGTCTCCGCGGTTGCGGGCGGCTTCTATGCATTGTTCCGGAAGGCCCTCAGCGTTTCGGCGTTTCGACAAGTCAGGGCGAACTTTTCACAGTTTCGGGAGGGATTCACCAGCAGCTTCCGCAATCGCTTCATCGAAGATCTTTCTAAGTCTTTCCAGTTTAGACGAATGGCTAACTGCCGTTGCGGGAGCAAATCTTATACTCTTCCGCAAATTTTCCCGGAATCCTTTCGAAGGCCTTTTCCGAGCGGTTTAAGCGATTGGCTTCCGCCGTTTCGGGAGGGTAGCCCGAAAGCTTTCGCGGTTTCGGGAGCAAAGCCTGAAAGCTTCCGCGAAGCTTCCTTGGTTTGTTTCGCAAAGTTCCTTGAAAAAATTCTACGTTCTTTTCACAGTTTCGAAAGAAGTTCGCGAATTTATCCGTGGTATTTTGGAAAGCTTTTGTGGATGGCTTCCGCCGTTTCGGAAGGAAGACTCGAAGGTTTCCGCAGATTTTCGAAAGTTTTCTAAGTCTTTTTCGGAAAGCTTATGTGAATGGCTTCCGTCGCTTCGGACAACTTCGCTGAATTCTTCCGCCGTTTCGGAAGGATTTCATCAGAAGCTTCCGCGATTTTAACAAACTATTCCAACTCTTTTCTGGCATCTTTTCCCAAGTTCTCCCGCTGTTTTGGGAAGAAAACCGGAAGGCTTCCGCATTTTTCGGGTGGAGAAGCTCTAAGGATTCCGCAACTTCAAAGAAAAACCTAAGTCTTTTGCTAAAGTTTTGGGAGATTTGACGGAAGGCGCTCGCCGTTTCGAACGGAAAGAACGAATGCCTCCGCAACTGCGGAAAGTTTCGATGAATGGCTCCGCCGTTCTGGAAAGAATTACCCAACGGCTCCCACGTTCTTCCAACAAAAAATTTTCTAAGTCTTCCTTTGAGAAGCTTAAGCGAGAGGCTTCCGCTACTACAGGGGTTTAGCAAATTGCTCCGTGACTTCGAAAAAAAAAACTTCATTGAAAGATCTTTTATTTGAGAGTCAAAATCTTCTGGCAGCCTTGGAGTTTCTCATGGCGAGACTCTCTGTTTAAAAGCACAGATAGAAGCTGGGAAAAAACGTTTAAGGCAGCCTTTCTAAAAAACAAAATAAAAAAAAAAATAAAAAAAAAATAAAGGAGGGGCCCCATATGTGCAAAATTTTGGGGGGAGTGTTGTTGCAACAACAAAGTTCTTGGAACATTTCTCACAAATTTCATATCAATTTATAGCGTTTTTATCTCATTTCCCCCTATGTGATGATATGTTTACAAATATCTGATTTATGGGAGTTGAAACAACCTTTAGGAACTAATTAATGATGCATTTGGGTTCCCATTGAAGTCATATAACTAATCCATGTCTCTTTTCTGAAATTTTTGAGGGTCGTACTGCATTTGGGAAGCCATTAGTGACCTCTAACCTTGGGGGTTTGAACCTCGAATTTACTAGTCAAATTCCCCATTTTCTCCTGATTTCAAATGAAGGTTGCAAATTCCTGTTGAGAGTTTCCAAGCACCTATCAGCTTAATTTTTATGTCCTAATACCATTCAAATACCTTCAGACCCAATTCGAAAGCCTTAGGATCCATTTGGAAGCACTTGAGTCCTCACTAGTCCAAGGTTTGAATTTGACCAAAAATTGCAATTTTTCCAAATTTATTAAAAAGGGACACTACAACACTGGGCCCACATACTAGTCATACGGTTTCATACCAAATGTGACTGGGTCTAATCGGGACTTGCAATTGTTAATATCCCCTAGTGTTGATGTTGGTAATTCTGATCCATTAACATCGAGATTAATTACGTATTTCCTGATAAAAAAACAAAACATTTGAGGAATTTCCCCGAGTCCACTTTGTAAAGTAGGGGGGAGGCGTCGATGCCACCCTCCCTCTTTGACCCCCCTTGATCCAATGCCACACGTAGTTCCTAACGCATATGGAAGAGCACTAGACTATGCTAGTTGTAGGTGACACAACCCACATGCGAAGAATATAACACAAACCCAACATTATCCCACTTGTTTTGTTTGCAATATAGTGGGCCACATACTAATAGGGTCACAAGTCCAAGGAAACAATTCCCATAGATTCTCTACACCAAGATAACTGCTCAGTACTGATAGACTTCTTCAATGGGTTTGCAACATTCTACAAGGTGTCAACCTTTTCCAGCAACACCTTCTTGTATTAAACCATATCTCTCACAAAGTGGTATTGCACATCAATATGCTTTGTTTTAGCATGATAAGAAGGGTTCTTTGATAGAAATATTGCACTCTGAATATCTCAATCTAATGCTATAGCTTTTTGTACAAACCCAATACCTGAACACAATATCTACAACCATACAACTTATTTGTCTGCATGGGTGGTTTCCATGTATTCAACTTATGTAGTTGAAAGTGAAACTACAATCTATCTCTTCCTCATCCCAATGATATCCCTTCCAAATAGTTTAAACACATAACACTTGTATATCTTCTACGATCAAGATTTCCATCCCAATCTACATCAAAAAATCCATGTACATTTATTACTCTATCTAATCTAGTTCTTCCTTGGTAGCATATTGCATAATTTTTGGTGCCACACAAATATATAAAGGCCCTCTTTAGAACTATCCAATGTTCCTTTCCTCATTTTGACATATATCTACTAAAAAATCCCACTACATGAGCAATGTATGGTATATACCATTCCATACATTAAACTACCAACAACACTAGCATAGGGAACTCATGACATGTCTTATAACTCTTCTTGTGTCTTGGGACACTGATCTATAGATAAATTTACACCGACAGAAATAGGGACCTTGATTGGCTTGCTTTCCTAAATGATAAATCTTTGTAGTATCATCTCAACATATTTTCTCCGATTCAATCATAGTTTCTTGTTTGCATGATCTATTTTAATCACCATTCTAGAATGACATTTGTAGCACCGAGATCCTTCATGTCAAATTTGGAGGATAATTGTGATTTCACCTCCCTTATGACATTCATGTTGTTTCCAATCATCAACATGCCATCAATATACATTACTATATTAATGAAATGATCACCAACCTACTTGGAATATACATAGTGATCATCCTTTCTTCTCACAAACATCAATCCAAGGATATATGTGTCAAACTTTTGGTACCACATCCTTGCAGATTGATTTAGACTATAAAGGAACTTCTTTAGCTTGCAGACTAGCTCTTTCCTTTCCTTTACTGTACAACATTTTTCTTGTTTCATGTAGATTTCTTCTTCAATATCCCCATGCATTAAAAGAAATTTCAACTTAAAATGGCCTCCTAAGGAAAAATCAAGGAATTAATAAAGTAATTCCATGTATACATTTTTTAATATATTATTTTTACTATTTCACTTATATTGAAGATGCCCATGGTTATTTCGTTTTTATCAAGGATATATATATATAAGGAGTAGTGTGGGGGTCACGACTCCTTATATATAGTATTATATATACTATATATTAAATATGGTATTATATTAATAGAACTGTGTGCATGCATCCAAAATAAACAATATAATAAGTCTTTTTAAACATAATAGTTATATAATATATTAAAATTAAACCTAATATTATAACATAACATATTAATTAATATATGATATACTAACTAATTCATGATTATGCATTGGTTTTTTTTTTTGGTATTTAATTTTTTTCCTTATTTTTGGTGAAAACACTACATCGAAACTTCCTTATATATATATATAATTTTGGATGCATGCACATGGTTCTATTAATGTAGTACCATATTTAATATATAATACTATATAAGAAGTCACTACTTTTATTTTTTTCCATGAGAAAAAACACATTTTTATTCATTGCTGATAAAAAATACAATCCTTAGTGCTAGATAGAAGAACAAAAACTTAATAGAAAAGTAGCTCAGTGAAGAGTCTATCAAAAGTGTGACTATCTATCCACATAAAAACAACTAGGGGAATAATCCCATTTTAGATATCACAAAAATGAAATAGTGGAAAAAGAACCGGAGGCACATATGTGCCCCCCTGAAATTATTCAAGAATTAAATCTCGCCTTACTTTGATAAATCATCTGCTTGATCATTGAATTCTCATTAGATGTGACAAAATTTAATTTCCTGGAATGTGTCTCTGATTCTATTCATCTAGGACACTAAAGGGCCAAGATCTGAGTTTACAATCTCATCCAATCCTTGCATGCTTTTGATAACCAGTGGCGAATCTTCAAATATATACAAATGAGTAACTCCACACCTAGTCGCTTGTGTGAAGAGATAAAAGACATACCACTGATCTTGACCCCGTTATTTGTACCTTTTCCAATGCATCATTTTCCAAGAAAATAATGATAATTGATGAGATAGAGACTGAAACTGAAATCTCCTCTAGAATTTTGACTGGCCCCATCAAAGAAGGCCCACACCCAATATTCAACAATCCTTGGAGGCTCCCTTGGTTGAAGATATCTGTCAATTTGATTTTGTTTATAATCTTGGAATAAAGAGAATGGTTGCGAGGAAGTCTGGAATGCTGGTCTTTGATAATCATTAAATATGGCATCATTTTGAGCCAACCACACTCCCTAGGAAATGATGAGGATGAGAGACTACATGGGTATAATATCTTGGATTCTAAAGAAGCGTTTGAAGAACCCTACCACTGTATCCCCTACCCATAGGTTGGAATAGGATACAAGTTTTGACATCTCACCCCACACCTCTTTACTATAATTAAATTCCACAAATAGGTGAAATGACGATTCATACACAGCTTTGCAAAGGTAATAGAGACCAAGACCCTGAAAATGGAAGTGTTGTAGTCTGTCCTAGGTTAGAATCTTGTTCATAAATAATAGCAAAAATTGTAGAGTTTCCTTTGGGGGAGATTTTATATTCCACAGTGGCTTCTACCACCATCTACTCAACTCCAGTTTTTTTGGACATAAAGATAGGTACCCAAATTTTGCAGTATAACTGCCCCCATTTTGATTAAAATACCACCGCATAGCATCTTCACATGTCTAGATTTGTGTATGAGCCTTGAAAATATTATCTCTGAATGCATTCCATTCATCGTTCATTTCCCTTTCTAGAACAAGTTCCTCTCCTGATAGCCACCCATGTTTCCACAAAATTGTCCCACATGTACTAACTATCTTGTCAAGTGAATCAAGTCCTCTCTCCTATAAATGGGCCACCAACCCAGGGTTAAGACGACCTCCTTCTACTAAGCCAAGGATAGAATCACACCCAACACAAATGGATTTTCCATTCCCAACTTTCCACGCAAGAAAGGGTTCGAGTACCTGAAAGGAATTCAATAAATATTTCCAATGATTGGAAGCATGCCTGTAATTCTTGTCTCTTCTTCTAATCAACTCCATAATTGAAAGAGGTGATATGCATTTAGCTATTAGAATATTCTGCCAAATACTGTCCTTAGTCAAGAAATGCCAGATAGATTTAGCTTCTAGTTCCTAATTGAATATGACAATATTCTTCATTCCCTATCCTCCTTTCTGCTTTGGTGCTGCCACCATAGTCCATTTCACTAGATAGAAACCCTGGTATTCCGGACTCTACCTCCAAATAAATTTGAAGCATAGTTTCCTAATGATGTTGAGAATTGAAACTAGGATAGCTACCAAAAGGTGCCAATATACCATAATAGCCTCTAAAATTGTCTTTACTAATACCAATCTTCCACCCCTAGACAACCAACGATTACACCAAATATTAATCATGTCCTCAATCATATCCACCAATGACCACCAGTCCCTTTTACCATATTTATTTGGTTTAAGATTAAATCCCAAGTATTGTATGCCATCCTCCATCCTCTTACATTCAAAAAGAAAGTATCTCCTCCAGAAACCATGATCCTCCATCTGATTCTCCAAAAGGTAGATGGCATAATTTTCTGAGCTAATTTCCATTCCCTTAACCTTACATAAAAGTTCCAAATTTGATTCCAATCTCTGACATTCCAAACGGGAATACATATAGAATAAAAATATATCATCCACAAACATTAAATGAGTCAATTTTTCTCCGCCATTAAAGGAAACTCTCGTAATTCTTCCTCTGCCTCTGTCTGCATTAAAAATACCATTGAGTCCCTCCATAATTAGTAGGAAAAGATAAGGGGAGAGTGGACAACCGTGCCTTAGTCCTCTAGAATATTTAACCAAGGGGTTCCCTACACCATTTATAATAACTGCAAAGTGTGGAGAAGTCACACAACTAATAATACAATTAGTGAGTTCCAAACTGAAGCCCATGTGAAGTAGAACTAACCTCAGGAATAACCAAGAAGCCTTGTCATAGGATTTGGAGAGGTCAAGTTTCATATAATCCATCCCGAGATTACATGTTTTGATGGAATGAAATACCTCCTGTGCAAATCCTACTGCTTCACGTATTAATATACCCTACAAAAAACCAAATTGTTCATTGGAGACATACCTGGAAGGAAGGGGCTTCAATTTGATTGCCAAAATTTTGGCCATAATCGTATACACTCCATTACATAGAGAAATATGCTTGAAGTCACAAAATGATTTAGGTTTATATTTATTTGGTATTAGGGACAAGAAAGTCGAGTTTAAGGAGGACAAGATCGCACCATCTTCAAAATATCACCTCCCACTATATAAAAAAAATCCAGGAAAAATTCTGATGGCCAGCCATCTAGCCCCGGGCTTTTATCATAGTGGAAATCCCCTAAAGTAGCCTTCATTTCCTCCAACGTTACTTCCTTGTATAATAACTCATTTTTTTCCTGATTGAGAAATAAGGGAAACTTATGAATGACTTGTAACATACCCAACATGTCCTGGTGCGCTAGTTCAATGTATATAGATTTGATATGGTCTATAAAGCCTATGAATAGGTGACCAATCGCATCCTTAAGTTCCCAAATGGATTAGTAGTTCTTTCTATGAGTTGCCATTTTCTGAAAGAATTTTGTGTTATGATCCCTTGCCTCAAGCCAAAGATCCCTACTCTTGATTCTCCATTCCATATTTGATTCCTTGAGAATATACTCTTTCCCCTTTTTCAGCTCAACTATCTCCTTCTTCACTACTTCAAAAGTGTAATAAATAGAGTCCTTCCCATATAGACACCCTACATTCAATTCAATCTCTACCAGATGAGCGTCCCACTTCTTCCTTCTAGAGATGTTCCAATTTACCACCAGTTTCTTTAATTCCCTCAAACTTTCCACCTTTTGGGTGCAATCATAACCATTTCCTTCTATGATGTTTCTCCAATTATTCCAGATTAGGTCTTGAAAACAAGGGAGTTTAACCTAATCATAGTTATATTTAAATGGAGAGACAGGTTTATCCTCTAGAGAACCAAATTCAAGAAATACGGGGAAATAATCTGAGAAGATGACAATACCCACCCATGATCTAAATAATTGTAATCCAGAAGAAAAATTAATATTCATAGAAAAATGCCCGTGGGGGTGTAGCTCAATCGATGATTCACTTGATATGAAGGAAATGTTGTAAATGGAGGTCATGAGTTCAAATCACCCCGGCTTACCTGTGCCCCATGCTTGCGTGTTGTGTGGGTGCACCTAGGGGTATGGTAGCAGATAGGATTGGATCCCTGAACCTCATGTCATGCGAGTACAAGCCCCTTCCTATTTTTCGATTCCCCTAGTTACAAAAAAAAATCATAGAAAAACGATCAAGTCTTTTGGAAATACCTTGAGCACCTACTCGCTTGTTGCAACACGTTGGCTTGATATCCATCCAATCACTCTGATCAAATAACTCCCACAGATACGTTCCAAGTGGATCCTCTTGACCTGAATCCCCCGATATCTCATCTGTTTCTAGCGTAAAATTCAAATCTTCCCCATCTACCACATTAGTCTGCTTCACATAGTCCTTCAACATGAGGGAGGTCAAAAATTCCAACTTATTCTCATAAGGACCATAAATGTTGAGAATAAGGAAAAATTAGTCCAATTCAGCACACTAAATTTCCACACCTAGCACTGATTTATTAGGAAAGGAATTTATAACTGGAAACTTTCTCATCACTCAAGTAATCAGACCTCTAGATCTAGTGGTAGCATCAACTAAAAAAAATACATATAAGGAAAGACTTTCTCTAGGGTAGAAATTGCTTCTAAACCCTTCCGACATAGTTTCTTAAATCAACAAAATTTCAGGTCTTTCTACCTCCATGAGCCATTTACAGGAATTTAATTTGGCCTGCCCTGCAAGGCCTCAAACATTAATGGAATAAATATTCATTAAAGAATCCCCCTGATGGGGTTGTCCTACTCTAAGAACCCTTGAAATCTTCATTTATCGACCTTGTGAAATATCCCTCTTCGCTCTTTCTTTAGCTTGAAACATATTGGATTTTATTCCAAATTTGGAGGGAGTTGGGTTATCCTCCATATCCATACCCCACTACCAGCTAACCTCCTTTCGATCGCGGGTGATGAAAATAAGCCCCCCTCGAACCGGACCCCGAAGCACTACTTGCCCAACGAAACTGACAAAGTCTTATGAGTCATATCCTCGGATTTCTCTGATCCTAGTCTGACAATTTGTTCACGCATTGACAAACCACCCTCATGACCATGTAGAAAATGGGGATAAGTAGGGAACTTATCATTTCTAATTAAAGTTTCAACGGGTTGCACTAGAACTGTTTTATCCTGCGACACCAAGGGAAGACAAAGTTCGTCACTATTCTGCCAAATTTCGTCAAAGTTTCAATTTGGATGCTAGATAAATCTAGATCATGCATGGCATATAAAACAATATATTTCTGTTTGGGAAAGGTTTCCTCAGTTGAAATTACTTCATCGTGTACCAATTCCACCTCCTAATTAGTCTTCTTCATCACCTTCTTGCCACCACCTTGCATGGCCTCCTCGTTCATGTAAAAGGTAGTGCTATCGTCCCCTACAAGCACTGATTTTCTGGTCCATACCTTATTTTTAAAATTATGAGCACATTTCGTAACCACGTGTCCACATAAGTGACAATGGGCACACCTGAAAGGGACATTCAGATAGTCCAGCTGTTGTGTGAAGATAACATTTCCTGCCATGAGATCAATGGATTCGAATAAACCTTGCCCCGCATCAGCCTCCACGAGTATCTTTTCCATAGAGCAATGCTAGGAATTAAATAAATCTATGTCCATAGCCATAAATATCCCGATCACATCACCTATTACCTTAAGACCCTCATGAGACCAGAGTTCTAGAGGAAGGCACGTAAGTTTTACCTAGATCGGGAGTGAGTCCAAAGATTCATATCTGGGGTCGAATAATGGATGCCAAGGCTTAAGGGCAAGTGGGATGGTATCGTTCAACCATACATGGTGCATGATGCATTCTTCCGCCCCCCTGCAATTATAATTCAAAGACAATCCAACCTCTTACTAGAAATAAAACTTCAGGTAGAATCTCGACCATCGAAACCCAAGTAGAAAGCAATTCATTTTTTCACCACTCCTTCTGAGAATCTCCTTCCATAGAATTTTCCAATGAGCATACGACTGACCAAACGTGAAATCTCCATAACCTCTAAATCTTTTCCTACCACTAATTCCAGTCTTGGACCTTTGTTAATTAGTACCTTTTTCCTCTTCCGTCCTGTCTCTCCACCTGTATTTGGGGCTGAGAATGCCTTCTGCTCCTCCAATTTCATATATTTACCAATAAAAATGCCCCCTCTGGGAGTCAGAATCCATTAAATACGGGAATTCTTCCACTTTGGAAGCATAAACATAATGCATCAAAGAATCCTTCAAAAGAGAAGTAAATGTTTTAAGACCACTTACTCCTGTTCAGTACAAGGCTCACAAACTACACCATTATGGCCCATTGCAAACAATGAATGATCTGCATCCAGAGTAATGGTGGTAGGAGAGGTTCTCGAAACCTTCAAATTTGCTTTTGTCATCCCTTGATTGGGAATGATGACCTTTTAGCACCTGCACGGGAGAGTGTCATATCTGGGACCAAAAAACGTTGACGCAATCATGGAATAATGAGGGCTCCCAATCTGTGCATCTCCTCTGTCTTATATTTGAATAAACCCCAAAAAAATACCATCGTACTTCACACCATGGTGGTTATCCAAAGGGTCCTGTCCCCAAACATCGTCGGATTCCGACATCCACCTTGAACTTTCTTGAGAGGATTTGACCTCCTCATCCCCACAAAAAATGCTGAAACTCTATCTAGAATCATCAGAATAGTCCATCGTTGTACCATAGATGTCCTCCATTAATAGGATGGACTTGCAACTTTCAAACCGTAGAGAACAGAGCCAAAAACCCTAGCCTCCATTGACCCTCTCATAATCAATGACTAGTTACTAGAGATTGAAACCTACATTCATAATCATCCTCATTTTTTTTCACCCTCTTTATCCAATGTATTTACATCTTGTTTCCTCTTGAAAAGGTAATTGTCTTGCTGCCATGTTGAAGTGTAGCTTTGATCCGCTGCTCTCTCTCTCTCTCTCTCTCTCTCTCTATATATATATATATATATATATATAAATTGTTTGCATACGCCGCCTCATTTTATAATTTATTTATTATTATTAATTATATTGGGATGGTGCAAGGAATGATACTCACTTATGACATGTTAGTTGCAATGGCATGCTGGAAAAACATAAATCTGATCATTAAAATGAATTATTAGAGGTACCTACAATTTTTTTAAGAATTAGGTGTAAAAATATGAAACGTATAAAATCAGATCACCTTCCAGAATATATAACTTTTATTTGTGGAAAAGTGGTATAACCACCCCAAAATGTCATTATAAGATTGCTATGTTATTTTTTCTCTAAAACATAATGCATATGTTCATGTTGGTCCACTGGTTTCTTATGTAAATTGTGAAATTATGAGGCAAAAATATGTAGAGGCATAGGCAACAAACGGATCTTGTGCAGGGCTATTTTTCCAAAATTTTATAAGTTAATTATATATATATTTTTAAATTACGAAAGTCAGTTAATCCCTAAAATGACATGGTCCAGCGTTCGTCCACCATATCATGGTCTTAACATAATCAATCAATTTTTTTTATAGCTTGTAGGTATTCTTGTACTCTTATGTGTGTACTTTTCCATTTTCAAAATATGTAAGCCAATCAAAAGTTATAGCCCAAATAAATGACCTATGTTTTTTACAAATATGACATGAGTGATGAA
The DNA here is from genome assembly GCA_027924585.1 of Larix kaempferi. Taxonomy (NCBI): domain Eukaryota; kingdom Viridiplantae; phylum Streptophyta; class Pinopsida; order Pinales; family Pinaceae; genus Larix; species Larix kaempferi. Next base: position 6,230,498 of record BSBM01000438.1, read on the forward strand.
TTAAAAATAGAAAAAAACAACATATTTATTCAAAAAATATATAGTTAGAATCTGCACACAAAGCTCGACAAGTGTGTGCAATTTCATCAATAGTGCACAAGTGGATCATATGTGGAACTAATCATGAAAAACATAAAGTTACATAAATTGGTGTGTTCTGCCATAACTCAGACCGAGCCTCAAGGTTTGGCAATCCGAATCTAGTACCAAACCTGCAAGGGCGCCAATTTTTTTTGAATCCAAACACGTGTAGGTGCACCTGTAATAGCTCACACACATAGTTGCGCGTACACGTTGTTGTGCACACGTGTTCATTGGCACCTTAATTTTTTCTATCTTTCCCTAAACCCCCCCCTCCCTCTCTATAAACCCCCCCCTCCCTCTCTATAAACCCACCCCCCCTCTCTCTTCCTATCCACCCAATCCCCCCCCTTCTCTTCCACTCTTCCCAATCCCTCCTCCCTCCCTCACCCCTTTCTTCTCTCCTTCACCACAAGGGTTAGGATATCTAGTGATCCATTTCCATGGATAACACCTAAAGACATGACACAAGATTTCCTAAGGCTAGCCTTGATTCCACGGATGAATATGGGTGTGGCCATTCTAATGTCTTGGATTCTAGGTATGGGTGTTTGGGCCCTATACATGGTTGAGGGATGGAACCTTGGATTTAATACCTAAAATAAGAATGTAATCATCCAAGTTCAACAAACAACTCCTTATTCCACTACACACGACCTCTCAAGTAGATCCTCCATTATGAGTAGCGATACAAATGATAATAGGAATGTAACCCCTATAACCATTGACATCTAACCCTTATCACCAATATACCCTATAACCCCTAATCATTATAATCCCTATCTAGTAACCCTTATAACCCACAAATCCTATAATATGAATATATTATTACACAAAATCACTAACTCGCATTATCCTCTTGTACATATAAATATTCATCCTTATAACCATAAATCCATGACCACTATATCTCAATCCCCAAACCCTTGAACATTAGTCCCTAGCCATTGCAATCCCTATTCACTAGCACAAATAACCATTATAACCCTTGGAACACTATAATCCTACACTACTATATCCCATAAACTCCTAAATCCTAACCCATAATGATATATCCCCCATTCCCTAACACTTAAATATCCCTTAAACCTAATCCTAACCTCTAAAGTGTCTAGTCAAATAAAATTTAACCCCCTAAACCTTATAACTTATATAACCCATAACTCCTAACCCTTCTAATAACTAATGCATGCCAACCTTAACTCCTCACATGAAATGCTTAATCCTTTACAACATGTATAAATCATAGCCATTACTATCCATTAAGCCCAAGCACCTGAAACACCTAACCCATAGAGTCCCTAACCTATAATCGATATTATCCATACCCCTAACCAGTATAATCCCAAAATGATAAAATGAATTATACCTAAATTATTATAACCCTTAATACCAAATCCCTAACCCTTAACTTGTATAATCTCTAATACTTGAGAAGCCTTAGCCATTGACCCAAAGAAGCCAGAATCCTTAATCCTCATAAGCCAATAAATCGAAACACTTGACTCTTATAACTTGTATCCTCATAATTCCAATCCCTTATCAATATTAACCCCAATAACACACAATAAACTATAATTCCTAACACACTAAAACTATAAATTAGTGAATATGATAGGGCATAACCACCAAAAACCCTTAATTCATGTAACTCCTAATCACTAACTCTTAGTAATCCTTATTATTAATGTACATAATATATCCATTATAACCATCAAACCTTACGATATCTTACCAATATAATCATTATCCCTTGTAATCATTAACCACTATGACCCTTAACCAATAAAAATATTAATCCTTAAACTATTATATCCATTAAATAAAAACCCAAATAAACCCCAAGCCTTATAAACCCTAACCCTTATAACCTCTAATCCTCATCAACCCTAAACTCCATCATCAAACACCCTACCCCTATAAACCCCTAACCCTTATAACCTCTAATTCTCATCAACCCTAAACTCTATCATCAAACACCCAACCCTTAAAACCTATAACCCATAGCCAGTATAACTGTAATGACTAATTGACGTCATTCCTAACCCCTATAAACCCTTAGAATTTGTCAACCCTTACCCTTATCTCCTAATAAAATCACCCTTAAAACTTATAACCCTTAACCACTATAACATATGTCCCCTATAACAATTGGAGAATAAGTGTTATAATTTCTATATAATGTCCTATAACCCATTTTGAATCGAATAAAAAAGACATTTTATCTCATAACCATATCATCTCTAACCCTTCATATATGTTCCCAATTCCACTATGATGTAACCCCCTTTTGATTACAACCCTTAAAACCTAAAGTTTGTAGCCCCCTAAATCAAACTAGTAATAATTATAACCCTTAAATCCTAAATTTTGTATCCCCCTAACCCCTACTAGTAATAATTATAACCCTTAACTCCTATCACTCTAAATCCCCTAATCCCTAATTTTTTTTGTTAATCCCTATAAACCCATACATATTTAATAACCTATCCCATTTAATTGTTTATCCCTTAACCTTATCACTCCTAACGTATATAATCCATAATCCATAACTATTACAACCCTTAACGCATATAAAACATGACTCGTAACCTCTAACCATCTTAACCCTTAACCAATAATCCATATAACACTTAACGTCTAAACTTCAAACCGATAACTCTAGTCTAATATCTCACACAATTCCTAAATCTCATGGGAACCCACATCAACCCTAATCCTTAACTTCTAACCATTATAAACCGCTAATGTATATCATTCTAAATCTGTAAATCGCTATGGCCACTAACAACTATAATACCTATATTTTTGAAATCTATTAACCCCTAACCATCATATTCCTTCTAAATTTGCACATGCTTTACCATTTCCTATTATACCTAACATGCTTAAACCATTGTCCACCAACACCTAAACTAAATAATTCGTAACCTATTTAACCACTAACACCGAATCCCCTTATTCATACAACCTTATCCCTTAATTCCCAACCCTTAATCAATGTAATATCTAACTAGAAACCACTATAATCCATAAGAAACCTAATCCTTAATCCCTATCAACATCTACCAAAAACCATAATCTCTTATCTTTATATCCCATGACCCCCATCAAACCTAACACTTGACCCTCTCCCTTATTACTTCTATCCACTTATATTTCCACTACCCTAAAAAACCTTAAATAGTGTTATTCCATAAACATTATAAACTTTAACTAGTAAACTCTCCAATCCATCATATTCATCACCCATACAATCCCTAAAATTTATGCATCATAGCCTTTAATATTACATATCCCCACACCCTTAATTAATATAATCTCTCGTACTAGTCCACCTCTTAACCATGCCCAGTTCTAACAACTCTAATGTCTTACTTATATAATCCCTTGAGCATAAAAAATATAAGCCCGATCGTTATGGTTTGTAAACCCTTTCATCACCAACCCCTAACCGCTATAAAAATTATCCCATATAACCACTAACCATACCACCGTAATCCCCAACCCCTAACTAATGTATTACCTAATATGTTATCCCTATAACCCCTAATTTTATAATGGTAAACCCTTATATCCAATATCACTAAACTGTCATAACCCCCAATAAGTAACATTTATAAACATATAACCCAAATAATCATTCACCATATCACCCCTAACCTACGACCGCATACCTCTAACAACATAACCATTGATCCCTATAACCCCTATGTATTAACACCTATAACCTTTAACCCCCATTAACTTAAAAACTTACCATGTAACCCCAGACCCTCAATTGTTACTATGTTTAAAACATATAACCCCTTATGTGTTATCGCCACCACCATTAACCCATATGTTGGATAAAATATAATGATTCTAAATCCTCATCGGTAGCCACCAGAAATTCATATCTAGCAACCAATATTGCATATAAACATTTAACCCCTAAATCCTATCACCCTAAACACTAACCCATAACCCCTAACATGTATAACTATTAAATCCATACTGTCATCACCCTTAAAGTCTATCAAATATAAACCTCAAAAACTATAACCTTAAAATATTTACCTATAATCCTTAACTCACCATATCACCTTAAATATCTCATCTCATACCCTTAACTAATGACCTCTATAACCTCTAGCCTTCATTTAACTTAAAAACTTGCCATGTAACCCCCACCGCTAAATTGTTATCACATATAACACCTATTAGGTTACGCCCACCACCCTTAACCCATATTATGTATAAATTGTAATTAGTATAACCCCTCAACCCTATCCACAATAACCATTAACCAATAACCCACAATTCAGGTAACCATTTGACCCATAAATCTTATCACCCTAAATCATAGCTCCCATAACCCCAAATCCTTATAACCCCTAACCTATAAAAATATTAACTCATTACTCCTATAACCCTTAAAGTCTATCAATTTTTAACACTAAAATATATAGCCTTTAACCCCATAACCTTAATAACTCTTAACCTACAATCCTTATAATCCTAACCCATACCACCTTTAACCCATATACACTCTAGCCTTAGAACCCCTATATATTTCTAACTAATAAGCCCTATAATTCATAACATATTAACATCAACCAACACAACCCCAAAATGGTAACCTAAATAATCCCTAACCCATATACACCATGTAACCCTATCACCCATAAACATTGAACTATAATATTCAAATGCTAACCTATATATCAACTAATTGTTATTGGACCTAAATGATAACAAATAATAAACAAAATCCTTATAAACACTATCACATTTAAACCTTGACCATCATCATCCTTGACCCATAATCAATCCTTGACCCATAATCAATAACTAAGAAACCCTTAAATCTAACAAAAATAACACGTAACACTAAATTCTTGACCAATAAAGCCCCTCCTAACCATAGAACTTATAATCCCTAGCCCCCACGAGCCCTTATGAACCCTACTATCTATAGTGAAATCATTGTTATAACCTTTATTTGTATAGACTTTATAAGAATTTAGTAGTGTTAACCCCAAACACCTTAACCCTTAAATCCTATTTAACCCAAAACACCTTAACCCCCTAACCCACAAGCTCTAACTCCCAAAACCCCTAAAAACCTAAGCACATAAGCACTTGGGGATCGATTATGGTTTAGAAGAGGGATTAAAGGCCTTTAGGGGGGAGGTGATCTAGGAATAAACAAAAAAATAGATATTTATTGGGAAATAAATGCACTAAACATTACCCACCGAACAAAGCAACATTCTGCAAAGGCGCGCACATGCCAGGAGCACGTGCATGCCACTGGCGCGTGCATGCCTCTGCTAATTTTGCAAATGACCTGTGCTCTTCTCCCGAATTTTTTTTCGCTCATATCACAATTTTTTCTCTCTTCTCACACACAACTCGACAATCACTTGCATTTTGGATTGAATTCACACACCTTTTGGAGTTTATTTGACAATTTGGATTGAATACACATCAGTTGGACTCTATTTGGCTCTTTGGATTGAATACACACTAGTTGGACTCTATTTGGATTTTTGGATTGATTACACAATAGTTGGACTCTATTTGGCTCTTTGGATTGAATTCTCATGCTGCTTGGACACACTTGAACTCTTCTTACATATAGTGGATACATCAAAAGACCATTTTACATTGCAAGCAAAGAGCAATCCTTGAGGTATGGTGACATTTTTTCCTTATGAATTGTATTTTAGTATTCATTCACTTTGTTTGAATTGTATGTATTTTAGTTTTTCCTCATGAAGTGTACAATAAATGTATTTTAGTCTTCTTAATCTTCAACATAGACAATAAAAACATCTTACCACAAAAAAACTACAACATGCACCAAGCAATGCTTTCAACCTTTCATAAAGATAATAAGAAAAAATTACTTGAATCACCACCAATAACCTTTCATAATCACATAAATCCATCCAATACACAAACATTTGCTGAATTCCTCATGATTTCACTACAACAACTCACACAAACACCAAAAGAATCAAATTTTTAATCTTTAGGGGTGGTTTTCCCTCATCCAAAACATGAAAATGAAGAGAGTAGGAGCTTCTTTTATAGGAAATGTGCTCCTACTAACACCCCATACCACCATCCAATACCATCTACTAACACAAACCATTGTCAAAAAACCATGTGCCAAGTGCCAAGCTACCAAAATGAGGCTCATTGTACATTGTTTCAAGATGACAAGAAAACATCTCAAATTGAGGTCTTATAGGTGATGTTGTTGTTATATCTAGGGCATTCTCAATATCTTTTAAGATTATAAGAAAACATTCTCACTAGATGATGTTGTACATTGTTTCAATATGATAAGAAAACATTTCAAACTAAGGTACTAGAGGTGATGTTGTTGTTATTTCTAGGGCATTCTCTAATCCAACATATCACAAGAATTTGGCACAAACAACATGGGTTCTCTAGAAAAACAACCCTCTATACTATGTGAAGTAGAGAACCACCAAAATTATACATAGTAGGGTTAAATTAACTGCAAATTAAGTGGGTTAGGGTTAGGGTTAAATGGGTTGGCTGATGTCTGCTATGCAGAGCAGGGGGAGGGCGTCGACACCCCCCCGAGCCAACGCCCAACACATACGACAAAGAACTAGATAGTTGGGGATCGTTAGAAGCTGTCATTAGACACAATGTCCACACACACAAGTAGAGAATACAATACATACACAAGAAAAACATCTACTATAGCTAAACATGTGACCAATTAAGGACAAATGTGAAATGAGGACCTTACCATGGTAATATACATAAAACGGGAAACCACAACCACATATTTAGACAAAAGTGAGGTTGCACTCAAAATGAGGGAATTCACCACACTACAAGACTATGTCACTAAGATGGATAGGAGGACCTTGATGCCAACCTAGGTTGAGTTGTGCATTGCTGAAACATTAATAAATTACACATCAATATTTGATTGAATAAGTGTATGATCGATACCAGTAACACAAGCTCTATGCATGTACACACTAATAGGATGTTGAGAGAAAAAAATATCTTTGTTGCACCACTTCGATCATTTTTTGTGATAGTTGTAATGGCCTCATGACACCTTCTTTCTTGCTACCATATTAGTTTTCTCTATATATCCAATGTCAAGAAAACAAAACATACTTCTGTCACCATAGTTTAAATTGTACACTTATGAAGATAATACACATAGGTTTTCACAGTACCCAATCAATTGCTACATCGAGTTCTAATAATCTTTCACATTATATAAGTCATATTACCACTCAGTGTATAAATATTGTCTAAATTTTGTGTCCCTTCTATCTTAATTGTGGTAAAAGTTTGTTTTCCTCATTTCATAATTGAAAAATAATATCTTATTTGTTATTTTTTTTTCACAGGTGATATTCTTGTTTTGTTAAAAAACATATTGAAGATGGGGAATAGACGTAATAATAAAAGAAAGTCTAGAAGGAAGGAGCTGCCCCTTGAAAAGGCCCATGAGATAAGAGAAAAGGCCAGGTTGTACATGGAAAAATGTAGACATCAAAATGTCAGTGCCTTAGATCCTAGCGCAATGCATGCCACGATGACCTCAAGTTCACCAGAGAAGTGAAACAGATGTGGGCAATGGAGCCCTCTCAAAATCCAACATCAAGTGATCATCCAACGAATAATCCATCAACAACCAATGATGAAGTGGTTTATGTAAATAAAATCTTGATTGATGTTGAGTATGCAGGGGTGGATGTTGAACAAGTTGTTAATTGGAAGCCTCCCCAAGAAGAGCACACACATGTCGAACACACTCCCTTGCAGGACCAAATTGTGAACGAAATGCCACAACAAACCAGTGTTGAGACTCATACTTCCTTTCCAACTCCCTTGCCTCGACTATCAAGCAGATGACGAAAAAATCCCAGACGTATTCATGTGGATGAAAGTTCCTTTTCAGGACTTGAAGGTAAGTTTCCTAAACGCACTATTGAGTTCCATTGTAGCAGGATCATCAAAGAATTTTTTAATCCAAAAGCGATGCAGCAAAATGTCAATTGTTTTTGGATTTGTTAAAATCACATTGTCTAGCTCATGTTATGACAATTTTAGGCATAAAGGTAGTTAGAAGTTCAAAGGCCAATAGTCATGTTGTTATAAATCTACAGTCTGCATTTAATTTGATTGGAAAAGCTTCTCGTACCAAATATGTTAATGCGACCCATCGTGTATTGTCAGAATCGATTGTAGACAAATCCACAAGGCAACATCGCATGTTATCACACACATGTAAAATATTTAAAGTAGAAATAAAGACTCTTCAAAAGTATTCTTCTATTAGAGAAAAACTTGAGACCCCAGGCCAAAAATATTGTTGGGCCTTTGTTAGTAGGTTACCTCGTTCAGACATGAAGCTTATTGATGATGTTAAAGAACTAGTACAAAATTTTTGGCATGATAACACTAGACCGTCATCGAATCAAAGAGATGTGCTAAAGTTGAGAAAAGGTGTTAAGGGGTGTGAAACCCATGTCAAGAACTTCCTTGACATGACACAAACATAACTCTATGAGAGGTTCAAGAATGAGCACACACAATTGAACTTGGGCCGAAGTTCCTTTGAAAAATTAAAACCCTAGTACATTATAATTTGCATTGATCGCAACACATGTTGCTGTAGATACCATGTATAATTTGAGTACTATTACGATACATATAGGGATATACTTTGTGATTTGCATACTAACATTGTGCAGGACTTCCCATCATTACAACCACTGAATGCATCCAGAGAATTTATCCATAGCATAATGTGTCCAAGACCTGAAGGACAAAAATATTATAAAAAATCATGCTCATATGGGACATGTTCTAGGTGCATTGGATTTTCATTATTAAGATGTTGCATCCATGAAAGCGAGGATCACGAATTTGGGAGGATGTCAGTAGAAATGCATAACTTCAAGTACCTAACATATCAAGTAGATAGTGCTAAGAAAAGCAAAAAGATTGCATTGGTGAAGTCACAGGTAATCTAAGTTTGCATACTTTCATACTGTACATGTTGAATTTATACATATATATTTAGATTGTAAATGTCACGTTGTATTAATTCCCTTGGTTTTGTGGCACCAGGTACAAATTTGTGATTTCATGAAGGAATTCTACAAAAAGACCGAGCAATATGTACAACATGTCCATGTAGAATGATGGAAGGATGAACAATATAGATAGTGCAGGGACACCTTTCCTAATGGCACAATATTGTCGATTGTGGAATTTGTCGAAAACTACACCCTACAGCCACATAATGAGATTCAAGTCAATAATACCATTCAGACCAAGTTAGCATAATGGTCCATGTCAAGTATAGGGACGCACCCGAGAGCAGAAATGACAGGAGAATAATATTAAAACATACCAACTTCTACATTAGTGATGACAAGTGCCACGACCTGCATTATGTGCAGCATTACTTTAGAATTTTCTATGATCAGCTGAAGGAGAGAGATATACAGATGGATAAGCATTGGATATGGTCCGATGGTTGTGCGGGCCAGTTCAAAAATGCACGTGTATTCTAGCGGTTGAGTATTTTGTAGAAGAATTATGATGTGGCACATATATGGAACTATTTTGAGACCGGGCATGGAAAGGGAGAGCATGATGGGGTTGGAGCATGTCTTAAAACTGCCCTATGAAGGGAGGAGACGAGGTGCATGACAAAACCTCATATTCGGGATACAAAATCCATAGTTCAATGGTGCTCTGCAAAAATGTCAGATCAGACCACAGAGCAACACAAACCAACAAGTAAAGGACATGTTGTCAGAAATTTCTGGCATGTGGTTGATAGAGATCAATCACATTCTTATAGTTGTAGTAATATACAAGGAACGCATGGATTTGATTGGGTTAGAAGCTCAAACAAACCCTTATTTGAAATATGGACGCGAAAACTTGCTTGATTTTGTGGGCCTTTTAGGAGCAGCAAGTGGGATGAGTGTGAATCAATGGATTGTGTTGATGAATGGGATCATGTATCACTTGCAGTAGACCCACGTGTAGTTGTTGAAACAATCTAGTTAGAGGAAGGCCAGTCTTCTATTTCGAATGACTATGATCATATATCTGATCTTGTACAACTAGGAAAACATTTATGCATTCATATCTCGGTTCCCTTCTTGTTTTTTTAATTACCCATGTTATCAAACCAATACTTGTTCGAATTTGAACGTAAAATGCATTTTTGCAGGACACATCTATGCAATTGTCGCCCCGACAGACAATGCAATTGGCATGAACTATTGGTTGGCACGATGCATCCATGGGAAGCAAACCCTCTTCACATCATTAACTGATAGTGAAGTCATTACCTTTCCGACTGGCTCGATGGTTGTTCAGGGAGAATATCTTACAGTAGATAGAAAGGAACCAAAGAGCAATGGCTACACATATGTGGATTATAGACTAGGTTCATGGGTGTATCACTTTACACACTTAATCCTTGGTACAAGAAACCAACTACAAATAATGTCAACACATTTATAAAACAAGGTATGCTACTTACTACCTCATGCAAAGCATGAGAGGTTGTTTGAGACAATAAAAAACATAGAGAATCTAGAAGGCCTAATTGATTGAGGTACATAGTATAGTCATGTGATTGTTTATTCATGCATGTCTAATTTTATTCATGTTAGTAGTTTATTTCTTGTCATGTTAGATAGTTTATTTCATGTTATCTTATATCGTTTATTTGATTTTGAAGTTATGTTTAAGTTAATATTACAATACATTGATGTTTTACACCAATCACTCCAATTCAAGTTTCCATCCCTTTAGGAAAACTTCACATGCATAAAAAAGATTTGGAAACTCATCTTATATGGCATATATATAACGGAAGAGAGCACTCCAAGGAAGAAACATAAGTGATTCACGCACTAGCGAAGCACTCCACTTGTAGAGTACATATGTACATATGTAAGGAAAGACCATCAATCCATCTCCAATCCTCCAAAAAGGAAACCATGGCACCATATGATATCTAGGGATTGTGTCCCTCCTCCGCAATACACATTTCTCCTTATATCTTGTAGGGTGTTGTGAGGAACCTCCAACAATTAATTAATTAAAGTGCACAATATATCAGAAATAACAGAACACAAAAGAGATTTATTGATCGCGGGCCACTTCGAGGGGGAAACCTCCTTTGAGCAATCTCAATACAAAATAACTCGTGGATGCCTTTATTAGCTTCAACACGTACTTATATACTAAGTCTATGCACAAATACTATGGATCAATACCATGGAACACATAATACTATGGGCTAATACAAACTATGGATCAATATCATGGAAGATATAATACTACGAGATGACTTACAAAGCTTATGCGTCCAATACTATGGAACATATAATGCTACAGGATGACTTACAAAGCATATGCATCCAACAACAATATACTAACAAAGTAAAGAGAAGGGTTGACACGGGTTCCTAACAGGTGTTCTCCCACCAAGTGAATACTCCATGTGGCCATCATGCAAGGTGTCCGCCATCGAGGCTAGAGATCTTAATTGCTCAAGGGAATAATGTTAAACCAATGATAATCTAACGTCTGACATCCATTGAGAAAGTTTTCACAAGTATGCATATCAATCACATACCATCTCTTGTGATACAATCCATCTCAAACCATTCAAGGGATAATCCATGGCTCTATACTTTGTAATATTCACATTATCTATAACTCTTGAATAACCCTCAACAATGTCCTCCATTAAGGCATCACACCTCTCTAATGAATAAGTAGAATGTGCATGGATGAAGTCAATCTCATCATCACACCTCTCCTATAGTATATAATTGGAAGTCTCATGGATGGAAGAAACAAATGGTATAAATATCTTGGGTGGTACAATCACCCCTACATGCTCCTAAGCCACTAGATGAATAATGTTGACATTTTCCTTGATCACGAGAGGAAATGCTTACAAACTGAAATATCTCAGAATCACACTATATGGATTGGAATCTAGATCTACATGTTCCTTCTAAGAAATAGAACCTAATATAGCTTAAAGACATTGATCTAGCCCTAGAAACTAGACAAAAAAACCTATCCCTGGAAAGCCTAATGTGGACCTAGAACCCAAGAGACCTGATCTAGAATCCTTATCTATCCCTAGAGATGCAATCCAACCCTGGACACCTAATCTAGACATATAGAACCCAATATGGCTTATAGACCATGATCTAGCCCTAGAAACTAGACAAACAAAATCTAGCCTTGGAATGCCTAATATGGACCTAGAACCCTAGAGACCTAATCTAAAATACTTATCTATCCCTAGAGACGTAACCTAGTCCTGGAGACCTAATCTAGCCATATAGAACCTAATCTAGCCTATAGACCCTAATCTAGCCCTAGAAACTAGAAAAAAACAAATCTAGAGACACCTGGGACCCCGTGGCCATTAAGGGACACTTTGAGAATTTGCTCTGGGGGTACAAAACTCGAACCGGGGAGCAGAACAAGGTCCCATTAGCTCCCACACATGCATATGGCCATTGTGGATGTGTTCACGTGGCCATGCATGCCTGGGAGTCTTCGGATCAGAAATGACCCGCTTGTGTAAAATTGGCATGGCCTTCACCGAGCAAAACCCTAGTTCCATAGATGGCACAATAGCACCATTTATGGGATATTGATTCACAGTTGGGGAGGGGAGGGGTCCCACATATAGTACCTGACGTCCTGAATCCATAAGAATCGATGGCTTCGCGATTGGAGTCACGGTTTTGGTGCTATGGGAATTTTTTCCAGGCACCTCGTGGCCATTCAGGGAAGCTTTGACGATTTTCTCCGTGGGCACAGAACCTGAACCGGTGAGCGGAACAGGGTTCCATAAGCTCCCACATGTGCATATGGTCACTGTGTATGTGTTCACGATCTCCACTCTCAATCGGGATCCTTTGGATCATAATTGATCCCTTTGCGTAAAATTGGCATGGCCTTCACTGAGAAAAACCCTAGTTCCAGATGTGGCACAATAACACCATTTTCAAGTGTTTGAGTCATGGTGGGGGGGATCCCACAACTAGAAATCGACGTCCTAAATCCATCGGAATCGACGGCTTCGCGATTAGAGTCACGGTTTTGGTGCTATTGGAATTTTTTCTTGGCACCCCATGGCCATTCAGGGATGCTTTGAGGATTTGATACAGGGGCATGAAACTCGAACCGGCAAGCGGAAGAAGGTTCTGTTAGATCACACATGCGCATATGGCCACTGTAGATGTGTTCACGATGGCCACACACACCTGGGAGCTTTCAGATCATAAATGAACCCCTTGCACAAAATTGGCATGGCCTTCACTAAGCAAAATAGTAGTTCCGAAGATGGCACAATAGCACCATTTTCGGGCGATTGAGTTATGGTGGGGGGTCCAACAGCTAGAAACCGATGTCCTGAATCCATTGGAATCAACGGATTTGTGATCGGAGTCATGGTTTTGGTGCTATGGGAATTTTTTCCAGGCACCCCGTGACCATTCAGGGACACTTTGAGGATTTTCTCCTGGGGCACATAACTCAAACTGGTGAGCGGAACTTGGTTCCATCAACTCCCACATGTGCATATGGCCACTATGGATGTGTTCATGATGGCCATGCACGCTTGGGAGCTTTCGGATCATAAATGACTCCCTTGCGCAAAATTGGCATGGCCTTCACTGAGCAAAACCCTAGTTTCATAGATGGCACAATAGCACCATTTCCAGGTGATTGAGTCATGGTGGGGGGGGGGTTCCCACAGCTAGAAATCGACATCCCGAATCCATCGGAATCAATGGCTTTGTGATTGGAGTCACGGTTTTGGTGTTATGGGAATTTTTTCCAGGCACCCCGTGGCCATTCAGGGACACTTTGAAGATTTTCTCTGGAGGCACAGAAATCGAATCAGTGAGCGGAATGGGGTTCCATCAGATCCCACACATGCATATGGCCATTGTGGATGTGTTCACGATGGCCATGCATTCCTAGGAGCCTTCGAATCAGAAATGACACCCTTCGGAAAATTGGCATGTCCTTAAATGAGCAAAACTCTATTTCTAGATGTGGCACAATAGCACCATTTTCAAATGTTTGAATCATGATGGGGGGTCCCATAGGTAGAAATAAGCGTCCCAAATCCATAGGAATCGACGACTTCACGATCGGAGTCATGGTTATGGTGCTATGGGAATTTTTTCCAGGCACCCCATGGCCTTTCAGGGACACTTTGAGGATTTGCTCTGGGGGCACAGAACTCGAACTAGCAAGGGAATGAGGTTCCACACATGCATATGGCCATTGTGGATTTATTCATGATGTCCAAGCATGCCCGGGAGCCTTTGTATCATAAATGACTCCCTTGCGCAAAATTGGCATGGCCTTCACTAAGAAAACGCTAGCTCCGTAGATGTCACAATAGCACGGTTTTCGAGCATTTGAGGCATGGTGGGGGGGGGTCCCAAAGATAGAACTTGACGCCCCAGATCAATTGGAATCGATATCTTTACGATCAGAGTCACGAATTTGGTGCCATGGGAATTTTTTCCAGGCACCCCGTGGCCATTTAGGGATGCTTTGAGGATTTTCTCTGGGTGCACGGAACCCGAACAAGTGAGTGGAATGGGGTTCTGTCAGCTCCCACACATGCATATGGCCACTGTGGATGTGTTCATAATGACCATGCTCACCCAGGGGCCTTCGTATCTGAATTGAACCCCTTGCGCAAAATTGGCATGACCTTCACTGAGCAAAACCCTAGTTCTATAGATGGCACAATAACACCATTCCGCGGTGTTTGAGGCATAGTGGGGGGTACCCCTAGCTGAAAACCAATGTCTTGAATCTGTAGGAATCGATGGATTCGTGACCGGAGTCATGGTTTTTTTGCGATGGGAATTTATTCCAGGAACCCCGTGGCCATTCGGGGATACTTTGAGGATTTGCTCTGGGGGCATGGAACCCAAACCTGCGAGCGAAAGGGGATTCTTTCAGCTCCCACACATGCATGTGGCCAATGTGGATGTGTTCATTATGGCCACGCCCTCCCGGGATCCTTCAGATCTGAATTGACCCCCTTGCGCAAAATTGGCATGGCCTTCACTGAGCAAAACCCTAGTTCCGAAGATGGCACAATAGCACCGTTTCCAGGCGTTTGAGGCACGTTGGAGGGGGTCCCCTAGATGAAAACTGGCATCCCGAATCCATTGGAATCGATGGATTTGTGATCGGAGTCACTATTTTGGTGCTATGGGAATTTTTTCCAGGCACACCGTGGCCATTCAGGGACACTTTGAGGATTTGCTCTAGAGGCACAAAACCCAAACCGACGAGCGAAATGGGATCCTTTCAGGATTCTTTCAGCTCCCATGCATGCATATGGAGATTGTGGATGTGTTCACGATCTCCATGCTTGCCTAGAATCCTTGGGATCTAAATTGAACCCCTTGCGCAAAATTGGCATGGCCTTCACTGAGCAAAACCCTAGTTTCGGAGATGGTACAATAGAACCATTTTCGAGAATTTTAGGTATAGTGGAGGGGGTCCCCTAGCTGAAACCCGGTGTCTCGAATCCATTAGAATCAACGGATTCAGGACCGAAGTCATGGTTTTGGTACTAAGGGCATTTTTTCCAGGAACCCCATGGCCATTCAGGGACACTTTGAGGATTTTCTCTAGGGGCACATAACCCAAATTAGTGAGTGGAAGGGGATTCTTTCAGCTCCCACACATGCATATTGCCAGTGTGTATGTGTTCATGATGGCCACGCTTTCCTAGGAGACTTCATATCTGAATTGACCCCCTTGCGCAAAATGGCATGGCCTTCATTGAGAAAAACCGTAGTTTAGGAGATGACACAATAACACCGTTTCCGGTGATTTGAGGCACGGTGGGGGGGGGCCTAGCTAAAACTTGACATCTTGAATCCATTGGAATAGAAGGATTCATGACCGAAGTCATGGTTTTGGTACTATGGGATTTTTTCCCAAGCACCCCATGGCCATTCAGGGACACTTTGAGGATTTGCTCTAGAGGTATGGAACCAAAACACCCGAGCGGAAGGGGATTAATCAGCTCCCACACGTGCATATGGCCATTTTCGATGTGTTCATGATGGCCACGATTTCCCAGGATCCTTTGGATCCGAATTGACCCCCTTGCGAAAAATTGACATGGCCTTCACTAAGCAAAACCCCAGTTCCAGAGATGGCACAATAACACCATTTTCAGGTGTTTGAGGCACGATGGGGGGGTCCCGTAGATGAAACCTGATGACCTGAATCCATTGGAATTGACAGATTCACTGTTTTGGTGCTATGGGCATTTTTTCCAGGCACCCTGTGGCCATTCAAGGACACTTTGAGGATTTGCTCCGGGGCACGAAACCCAAACCGATGAGCGAAAGACGATTCTTTCAGCTCCCACATGTGCATATGGCCATTGTGGATGTGTTCACGATGGCCATGCTCACGTGGGGGTTTTCGGTTCCGAATTGAGACCATTGCGCAAAATTGGAATGGATTTCATTGAGAAAAACCCTAGTTCCAAAGATTGCATAATAGCACCGTTTCCGGGCATTTGAGGCATGGTGGGGAGGGTCCTGTAGTTGAAACCTAGTGGCCCAAATCCATTGGAATTGATGGATTCACGACTGGATTCATGGTTTTGGTGCTATGGGAATTTTTTCCATGCACCTCGTGGCCATTCAGGGACACTTTGAGGATTTGCTCCAGGGGCACAGAACCCAAACCAACGAGTGGACTTGGGTTCTTTTAGCTCCCACACATGCATATGGCCATTGTGGAATGATGTGTTAAATCACAACACATCTAGGATCGAGGGATATTTGGCCTCAATATGAGCATTTTAAAATATGATTAGGAGGTTATGAACACCAAGTGTTGGTGTTGAGGGCCTAGATATGGTTGTGAATATTTAGCTTACTCGTGAGGATATAAACACTATTTGGAGGTTTTGAATGTACCAAAAATAGTTCTTAGGATGTGGAAGTGGACGAAGGATGAAACGTAGGCCACATGTCCTAAGAGAATCTTCTATGACGACCATGGGAAAGGTCTTGGGGCATAACAATTGGCATCTACTAGGTGCATTTATTCTCTATGTGGGAGTACAAGAGGAATATCATAACCATTGGGAATTTTTGAGCCCCGTATACAGGTCATGAATCGATACATGGTAAATGTAGGAAACTTAGGAGTTAATCCCTAAATGCAAAAACTTAGCTATCAAAAGCAAGAAAGGAGATTTCAAACCAACATACAGGACATGTCTTAGGGTTCTTTGGCTTCCAAGTGTTGATACATACTTCATTGGGAGATTTTGAGAACCATTTATGGATATTAGGGCCTTGTACATGGTTGGGAGGATGACTACAAACCTTAATAAAAATAAAGATTCTAAGGGAATGGAAACTTTAGTCTTTGACCTTACAGGTGTATTAATTACATAGGTTCAAAATCATGAAAGAGGCCTCAAATGACAAGGATATGTTTAGCCTCTAATAAATGATATGGGTGCAACTAGGAGTATTTTAGCACTCAGTATGGGTTTTATGGAACTAAACATGGTCAAACGATGAAACCTTGACCTTAGGCTCTAAAGGAGGTTTCCAAGGATAGAGAAAATGTGAATCCTTAACCAACCACATAAGATTGGTCTAGTATAACTTAAATATTTGAATGCCAATATGGACACCGTTATTAGGTTTTGATCTTTATGGGTGGACCTCAAATCCATAAACATGATTCGAGGAGGGAGACCAACATATCAAGGCTAGAAATATATATTTATGGCTTGGGACCAATGATCAATTTGATGGGTCATTTGTAATGCTTCAGGGCATCATTCATGAACCTTGGTCCCTAGAAGGTGCCTTTAGAGCCTAATGCATAATTCAAAATTAAAAATATTTGAAAGTGATATTTAGGTGTGTAATTGTGTCTAAAAAAATGATGTTGTTTGTTATTTTATACTAATATTTGTATGGTTTTCTTTGTGCAAGTGTGTGTAAATATTTGTCTATTTGTGTTTTTTCTAACATGTAAATTTTTGTGTATGTGCATAGATATTTGCGTGTGTGCATGTATTTTTGTATATTTATGTATACATATTTTTATGAGTGTAGGTTTTTGTAGTGTAATATATATGTATATGTACATATTTAATATGTGTGTAAATATAATTATGTGCATCTAACTTGTGTGTACTTGTGTGTGTTTGTGTGTAAATGACTAGGGGTGGTAGGTACACAAGGGAGTGTCTAGGGGTGGTAAGTACACAAGGGGGATGACTATGGGTGGTATGTACAAAAGGGG
The DNA here is from genome assembly GCA_027924585.1 of Larix kaempferi. Lineage (NCBI taxonomy): Eukaryota > Viridiplantae > Streptophyta > Pinopsida > Pinales > Pinaceae > Larix > Larix kaempferi. The sequence continues at coordinate 6,248,966 of BSBM01000438.1, forward strand.
TATCCTTCATTGATCTAGAGAGAACTCAATAAATTAAAATATCATGGGGTCTACGGAATGCTTCAAACAATAAAGTATAGACTTAAATGCTCTCCATCAAGAGATCAATATCACCTTTTCAACAAACATAAGGAACCTTTTGGTATAATTTTGGGAACATTGCCATTATCATTCATCACTTACACAACAATTTCATATACAATGACAAATCTTTAGCAAAACTTGTCAAAATAATAAGGTATAGGAAAAGGTCATGTATCTCCCTAGTCATCATATCAAGGGCCGCAAAAAATTTCTCCAATAACTACTCAGGGTGTCGAATTTTACCATGGAACTTTCATCCTTGCATTGTGATGTATAAAAAATAGATGGATCTTATTAGAATGACATTTTATTTTCAAAATACCTTTCGTAATACAAAAAAATTGAAATAATATTCATTATGTCAATTCTAAATCTAGAGTCACACTTAAACCTAACAAAGCATCCATGCTAAGAAAAACACAGTGGCAGAGAGATGATGGTCCCTTCACAAGGAAACATTCCAAGTGAAGGGGATGGGGAGATATTTTTCATATCTTTGACCACAATGATGATAGCATAGGTTTTGCACACCTAAGTACGATCGACAAGTCCTTATTGATTGGTATATCATCAAATATTAAACATCGATGGAGATAATTATTTTTACAGTTATGACATTGGTTCCAAATGATACGAACATGGTCAAGTGAGTATGTTTTGTTAGAGTTCAAACACAATATTTTTTTCAATCGACCATCCAACAATGACTATATGAGGCCACTAGAGATCAAAATTGATCTATTTCATCATAAACGAAGGAAATCATATCAAAATCCATTCAAACTCAACCATTTGTTTTAAAAGCATAATTTTGTTTATTAGGCAACTACACAGTGACAAGAGACAACAAGAGAAAACAAGATACAAATATAGACACCATGGATATAAATCACATAACTGAAAATCGATGTACATCAAAGCTACAAAACTCGTCCAAACATATAAATTTTCTAGCAAACAGTGGAGCATGGTTCCTAATTAATGTACACACGATGGCAACTTGTGCCCTATACAAAGTCTGGAAACTCGTGCCATAGATCCAAAATACTTGGAAACTCGCGCCCTAGATACCAAGTACATGGCAATTGGTGCCCAAAAATGCCACATCGTGGCTTATCTACATAAAGTGGTATGTCAAGCATCGTGCCCACCCCTGACACTCCCAGGTGCATCTCTGAAATTGATCTTCCTCTTCTTGGAGCTAGTGGAATCTTGGGCCTTCTTCCGTCTAGGCGTAGACCATCTCTCTGGGATCTGAAACAAATGATATAAGATATCATCATTTTCAAGCATTTGTAACATTTATCACATTTATAAAATGAATGTAGAATTCAAATCTTAAATAACTCACCGCTTATGGGAGTGGGAGATGTGAGGTAGGTGTCCTCCTCGATCTACTGAGCCTCTTAGCAATGCCACCCTACAAAATTTACAACACTCATTTCATTGAAAAAAAATAATTGCTTATATTAATTTTCGTTAATGCATCACAATATTTTCATAAATTAACTTAATTCTCACCATGAACACCTCAGGCAATGGAGATTACTGGGCTTCAGGGATAGCAGGTGGAGCTGCTAGCTGGACAACCTGCTCTGATGCAGTCATGGGGGGGGATATGTAGTTGTAGAAACTATAGGTGCAACCATTGCAGATGTATCGACAGATGCTGCAATAATAGTTGCCACAATAGTGGTGGGAACTGAAGAAGGTAGGGTGGAAGAGGGCATGGTGGTATGGGGTGGAGGAGGATTTGATGGAGGATGAATCCCTACCAGATGTACGATAGAGGGGGTTGACCTAAAAGGGCTAGGGGGGATATTGAGGGATGGTGGATGGGAGGGAAGTCCTTAATAGAGGGAGAAGGATGGATCCAAGGGGGGATGTGGACGAAGGGGGGAAGCTAGATGGAAGGGGGGGCGTGGACGAATGGTGGAGGATGGATAGACGGGGGGGAGTGGATGAATGGGGGAGGTTGGATGAAGGGGGAAGGATGGATGGAGGGGGGAGTATGGAGGAAGGGGGGATATGGACGAATGGGGGAGGATGTATGGAAGGGCGAGGGTGGACGGAGGGAGGGGTATGGATGGAAGCGGGTGGGGGGACTCATGGGAGAGGGTGGAAAAATGGGACTGAAGTGGGGACGTGGAACGGTGGCACCTACAGCTGATGGTGGCACCTGCATATACATTTGTAATATCATAGTTTAATATACAAAAATCAAATTAAACCATAGTAAGTCATGAAAATTCAAATTAAAAGCATGCTTTTAACTACACCTTATACCTGTGTGTATGATGACCTGCCGATCCCTGGTGGAGATGGTTGGTCATCATAGTCTGTGCATATCCACAGGCACCAAAATGTGTGCACGTTATGAACATATTAAACAAGTAGTTATTTAGTCAATCAAAATATTCAAAAATATTGTAGGAACTATCATCATGTATGTCATAAATATAAATAAATAAATAATAGAAATGACATAAGTAGGTAATAACAATATTGTGTGAGGTACTGAAAATACCTCCATGTGAGGTGTTGCAATTTCAGTTGTAGCTGCCATTATTGCGTATAGGTTGGGAGATCCTATGTTCTCCCATGTTGGCATGTCTGCTTTAAATAACTATACATTGCAATAACAATTTAAGTCATACACAACTGCTTTAAAATTACTTTACAATTTCTCAAGTGATGATTGAAAACTCATTAAAAAAGTGTTAACTTGCTCCATATAGGATCCCTTGATCGGGCCATGGAAAGTGTGCCCACAATGGGGACAAATATGTGGCACTGTCCTCGTAGAAATAGAAGGCCCAACATGGATACCACCAGTCATAGGTCTATCTTGACTCTGCCGTGAAGGCCCTGCACTCGAGTCTCTCTTAGGATCAACCTATCTCTCCACTATAGTCACCGTGACAAATGCAGTGTATCCAAGGAGTCCACGTGCAACACTCCTCATCTCCCCCTCGATCTGATCAATTCTATGGGGTAACTGAGGTGGTTGGGGAGGGGGGTTGAGATCACGCATAGGATCTGGTGTCACTCTCAGTGGGTTCCTCTTGGCAACATTTTGATCTTGGGAAGAGCCAATCCCAACACCCTGGAACTCGGTTATGTCAAAATAGTTGACATGTAAACCGAGCACAAACTCAACCCACAGTTGTCAAAGGAAGTATTGTGGAACCTCCCTATTATTGCAAGGAGGTTTATCATAAACCATGAACCACCTCTACATCCAGTTGTCCCTCCATGGTCGGAAATGACACCAATACATGCAGACACGTGGATTTCTAATGTCCGGTGGTTGTTGTGTTCTTGGATCAGTGAACATACTATGTAATTGGGTCTTTGTAATATTCAATGCTTTTATTTCCTCCTTGGAAATGCCAATGGAATAATACTCCTGCATCCTAGCTCTATATTCTGTCATGTCAGTCAATTGGTAATGTGCATGGATGAGGGAGTCAATTGAGCTCTCAATTGAGGTGGCAAGGGACACTTGATATGGTTCCACTGTGTCTCTTAATTCTTAGGTGTGCACTCTCATTTCATTTAGGTAATGGTTCAAGTCATCTTGGTCCAAATTTTGTTGGAGGCTTTGATTTTGTTGGGCGTTTTTATTTTGTTGAGAGTTTTCATTGGTTCCAAGATTTTTGTTTTCTTATGTTCCACCATAATCCATGTTAACATTTTTTTCATTCATTATATAGGTTTAGACTCTGTAATTGAAACAATTTCTATTATTTTACTAATTTGGGAATTATTAAAAATTTAATAAACAATAAAAAATCAATAAAATGACAAAAAAATGATCTTACCTATCCAATGCAATGGATGATCACTCGGTAGATGGATTGATGGAGTTCTTGAGTGAAATGGGTGAGTGGACTGGTCTCTTACTCCATGTACGTGCTAGGTGGATGACACTCGGCCATTTGGAAATGAAATAGAACGCACTGTCTGCCCCCTTTTTTTATTTGGTTTAACAGGAGCGTGTACGCGCCCTTGGGAGTGTACATGCAACAGTGCACAAGTGCCCCAGTTTGGTACCGAACCTAGAGGCGCATGCATGCTTCCTTAGCTACGTGCTCATTCTTGTTTTTTTTTCTGCTAGAGCGGCCCCATTGCAATGGTTTTGGGGAGAAACTTTGTGCGCCCACCCTATTACATTATATATTATTATATTTAATTAATGTTAGTAATAATAGGTTTACCAATGTATTAAGATATTTTCAATACATTAACTTTTACTTATTAAAACAATCGGAAAATCAATTAGCATATTAATTTTAATCACGATATCAAAGGTAATTTTAGGCAACCTGGGAAGGGATCATGCTTAGGGAAGACAAATCATATTATTAAAAAATTCCACCTATCTTCAAATTATATAATAATTTTTTTTTTAAGACATGCACCTCTTTTGACATTTTAAGGATTTTTATTGGATTACACTTTATGACATGGAATTTTGATGTTAACTTCTTAAAATCAATTTTCCTCTATTGTAGGAATGTTGTCTTCACATCCATATGCTCTACTTCAAGATTAGAAGAAACAACTGTAGGAAGAATAAATTTGATAGAAGTTAATTTAGCAATTGGAGAAAAAAATGTACCAAAATCAGTTCCCTCTACTTGGGAAAATCTTGTTGCTACTGAGCATGCTTTGTAATTCTCCACTTTACCTTCTACATTCAATTTCTTCTTAAACAATGATTTTCTACCAACGTTTTTTCTTCCAACTGGTAACTCAGCTAGGTCCCAAGTTTCATTTTTATCGATGGAATCCATTTCTTCATGATTAATAATGTTATCCATTATAATTATTTTCTCATAAAGCATTCCCACTCTTCTTGTTTTTTCTTCTAGTTTGTAACATCCCAAAAATTCACAAAAATTTAAAATTTTTCTAAGTAGCATTAAGTGCTACAATCGCTATGCAGAAGTATAATAAATGTTAATTTGTTTAACTAGACGACATACCAGTGACAATTCTTCTCCATTAATCACTAATATTATGAACATGTTACGTCAATTACTTTTTTATGTTTGTCCTACAGAGTACGTGTATGTGTTTATGCTTGTTAAAATACAGTTGGATGTTTTAACACCATTCTTGCATCCTGATTCAAATATGGTTACTTCTTTAGATGTCTAGACCTTGTAGATTTATTTTGACGCTGATTTCATTATAAGTGCTAATTGTTTATTTTCTTGATGATGAAGGGGTCATATGGGCACCTCGAGGCTTACTTAGCTATTTAGCTAATGCATTTGAACTTCTGTCGCAGATTGTAGGTACAAGCGATACTTCTTTCCAAGTATTACGAAGTGTGTAAAGAGGTCTTATTTAAAATTTCGATTAGCCTTCAATGTTTAAAAATAATAGAAAACCTGAATTGTTCCAGGGTGATATCTACTCTAGTTTTGATCTTCAGTTTTACGGTTTATTCTATATAATGTCGTTTATATAATTCCCTAGCATTTATACTTGCAACTCAAAAATTGTGTTTAACACTATTATACTTGACTTGTATTAAGTCATCGTTTAATGTATTGAACTTTGATTACAATGATATAGGCCATAAAACCCTAGACTAGGAGTTATACCATGTATCCATTTATGTGTTAAGAATAGTCATAACCTAAGCTTATATGCTAACGCTATCAAATGCAATTCTTATGCATCTCTGCTATCTTTTGATATTTATACTCTATATAATTCAATTATATTTTAGAGGTTATGACCCTAAGCACATTATATCAAATGCTATGTAATATCATTATTGTGTACTCTATGGTTTTATGCTATGTACATAGTTTGATTTAAAAAGGGCTCTATGTAATACTTCAAGTGTTAAAGGCTATTATGCAATGATAAAGTTTACTTTTCACATGTTTACGTAACCGCTATAAACTATGGTTATAATAGCCCTATGTAATGTTTAACCTTGTTGATGCTCTAATATAATAGGTCTTGGTGGCTGATGCGTTGGCATGCACTTCTTATCACGGTAGCTATGGTAATTAAGGTTAATTAAAAGCGTCTTGGTGGAATTCCTGTTGGCATCCACCGTGGCAGGTCTTCACATGAAGGTTCTTGGTAACAGTGTTAACCCTAACTGCATTTGGAATTACTCGACGGAGGCATAACCTGGAGCATTCATTTTTGCAGTGAGTGGGGGTTAGAGAGGCCGACATGCTCTTGGTTTCTTAGGGTCCATAACAGGGTTTTGTAGGCATCTCTCCCAGTTTCGATACTACGACTTATAGCTTGCAAACTGTCATCAGTAAGCTATATGAGCCGAGCCATCACTGAGTTAAGACTTACTGCACTTGCTAGTGGGTTGTGTGACTCCATTGTTGATACATAGTGGCTTGAATGTTACAGGAGTGCTCAGTCCCAATACGAGAATTTCTTATGAAGGTAAAGTCATGGTTCTCTTTTTTGTATTTCATGAGGGTTTAACATTATTATAGTTGTAAATTTGTGTTTGAGCTTCATTCAAAATTTAACCACGTTGGAATGTTGTATTGATAGGTACTTCCTCGGTGCTATCTTTTTTGTTTAAGCAACATGGGTAAGAGCTTAAAATCCCTGGTAAGCCTCGGTGACTCCCTTGTGGGCATCCATAGTTCTCAGGAGATTTTGGTGAACTAAGGCAAAATGCCAGTCTTCGTTTTGGTTAGCCAAGTATTCGGTTTTGTTTTAAAAATGTTTTCCACAGTCAGTTGTAAACGTTTGTAAGTTGTATTGGAAGTTTTGGTACAGGGAGGATTGAACTCTCGACTTGTCCTACGTTGTTTCTTCAACATTTTATTGTGTAAACATTTAAATGATAAATAAACAGTTTGTTTGGAAAAATATTTCGAAGGGTTTAACCCTCGGCATTTTGATATTTCGAGTGAAATGCATTGATAAAATTTTAGGGTTTCAAAACCCAATTTTGTTTATAGATTGCAGTTGACGGGAGGTCTCGAACCCTTGACCTCACGTTGTTTCCTTTTAAACTATTATTCGTATAAGATTTTAATGGATAATAATATAGATTCTATGTATTAATCGAATGAATTTTTATAGTGTTAAGCTGAGAGGTAACTCTCGGATTTGTTATTATTTGAAAGGTTTGTTTGGTAACCCAATGTTATGGCAGATCCCGTCACGGTGATTTAAATGTTTAGAGTTTATGTACAAACCCAAGCCGTAAGGATGGACCATAAACCCTACCAAATCTGAATACTAAATTTGAGATTTGGTTGTAGAATTAGTACGGGTTTCGAACCCTGGATTTGTTATGAAAAAGGTAACTTGTACTGTTATAAAACTTAGATTGTGTGGAAGAAAATCTTCGTGTGTCGAACTCTGTTTTCGCATTTCTCTTTTGTTTTTCTAAAATGATGAAGTGTTAACATAGTATTAGTATATATAGCTAAAGTTCAGGGTTTGAACCCTCGGATAATCGACAGATTAATTAGTTTCTATTCGTTTTGTATTTGTTAATTTGATAAATGAATATGTATTGTAATAAGGTAATAATATGTTATATTACCAATGGTATGTAAAATATATATGATTTCTAAATCCTTTTATGTAGTGTTTAGACTTTGCTTTGCTTATAAAAATCTTGCACTAAGAGTTTCGATATTGTTACAGTTTGTAATACAACAACTAAGATGTCTTAAAGGATTTTTATTTAAGAAGATTGCTAAAACGTATGTGTTATTTGTTCTCTGAAACGAAAGGTTAACCCGTAAATAAAATTAGGTTTTGGACAGAAGCATGAGGTTGTTTAAGTACTATTACTTCTGTTACCATGAAAGATCTGTTATTAAAATATTCTATTTAATAAATAAATGCTATGTTTTTCTGTGTTTAATACATAAGAGATTTTTATTGCAATGTAAACAGAAATGTAGTACAGGGACATAAAATAATTTATTTATGATAAGCATTCAATCATCTCTATCTCTTGCATATCATTATTCATATCTATTTTAAATACTCTTCCCTACACTAGAGTACGACACAAAGACAGTGTGTGGAAAAACGGAGGGAAGCATTTATTATTCCATCATTCATTCATTTAACTATACTATCCAATTGCATTTTAACCTAACAATTATATGGCTTTTCAGAATAGATAAATTGCAGAAGTAAAACATTCATTTGCAGTACAGAACATCTAAGACTTAATTGAAAAACTGATAACATAATAACATTCAGATTCTTAGTAATACTTGACATAAGTAAATAAGATAACACAATTTGAACCTGGTAACTGTAGAAGAGACAAACATCCAAAGGAGCTCGTTCCACCCAACCTTCTCCTGAAGACAACCAAGATTACTTTCCTTAGGACCCCCGATCTTGTTCACTGAACCACCAGGACGAAGATGCTGTGTGGAGGATTGGAATAAATTCCTTTGCAAGTCAGCAATAGCACTTGACAGTAGTACTCCCTGCTTTTAGCAATATTGAACTCAGCAATGTGGCTGCACTTGTTCAGAATGCAGTCTTAGTTCACTCAATCACTTCTAACCTTCCCCTCATTGAATCTCTTGTGCTCAAAAATTATCACAAGGTAAGAATGAATAGCCTCCTGTTGAATTCAATGGGTAGATAAGCATGCCTAGGTCTTTTGGTCAGTTGTTTTTAGTAAATGAGCCACCTGCTCAGTTCCACTTTCTTGGGGAACATGACCATAAAAATAGGGAACTTGCCGTCTGCAACAGTTAGAAGTGAGTTGAGGATGCTGCCAAGCATCAGTTTGGTCTCCACCCCCGTCCATTCCTCCTAATGGGTTAGTGAACACTCATTCAACAGTCTCCTTTGGATATTTGTCACCTCTTTTATTTATTAAAAATAAAATATTCATAATAATTAATAATAGTCATCCTTGACCTGACTTGGTCAATAACATAAAACTTTACAATAAAATAAAACATAATGTTTTTCTGACAACATATAATGTTCAGAATTTGGGTATGTGACAAACACCCCCTCTTAAATTTAACATCATCCTCGATGTTACTTATTCATCATCCTCTAGTTCCTCCTGGAATAGATTTGGATAAGCCACCCACATATTACTTTCCAACTCCCATGTTGCTTCGTCTGGACTAAGGTGCTTCCACTGCACCTTTACCTGTCAAATGGTATGATTATGAAGCAAAATTTTCCTCTTGTCGAGGATATAGTCCGGTTCCACCAGAAAATATCCTTCTGGTTCCACCTGTACATCATTCCAATTAATCACATGAGTAGCATCATGTACATACTTTTTCAAAAGAGAGATGTGAAATACATTATGTACTTTAAGATTTGGTGGCAAAGCCAATTGATATGCCACTGGTCCTACCTTGGACAGTATTTCAAAAGTTCCATAATACCTTGGTGCTAGTTTAGCACGGCTTCCTAACTTTAAGGAGCTCTTTTTAGGTTTTACCTTGAGGAACACATGTTCACCAACTTGAAACTGTTTTTGAGTTCTTTTGAGATCTTCATGAATTTTCTGTCTATCTCGTGCAATTTTCAAATTGCCTTGAACCTATTTCACGGTTAGTTCCATACCTTTTAATAATTCAGGTTCTAACATTAACCTGTCAACTGGATTACTCCATGAAATAGGAGTATTACATTTTCTGCCATATAAAATTTCAAACGGGCTGGGTTTTGCTGAAGCTTGGTAATGGTTATTATAAGCAAACTCAACAAGATGTAAATATTCCTCCCATTTAGCTCGCTAATCTCTAACATACATTCTTAACATATCTTCAAGAATCTGATTGACCCTTTCGGTCTGCCCATCCATTTGTGGATGAAATGTTGTACTGAAATTTAAAGTAGTATCTAAACCTTTAAATAAAGACTTCCAGAAATTTCCTGTAAACTTTGAGTCTCTGTCAGAAATTATAACTTTTGGAATCCCATGCAAACGAAAAATTTGATTCATAAAAATTTCAGCAATGTTAACAACCTTGTAGGTAGTCTTAATAGGTATGAAGTGGGTTGCTTTACTAAGCTTATCCACAACTACCATTGCAAAATCATTATGTTTCTGATTTTTAGGTAAACTAGTAATAAAATCAATACTAATTATATCCCACTTCCAATCTGGAATAGGTAGTGGTTGCAACAATCAAGTTGGGTGTCAATGTTCAGCGTTTACTTGCTGACACTTTATACACCTAGCAATATATTCAACTACTCCACTTTTCATACATGGCGAAAAATAATCTTTTCTCGGCTTTGTTATCATCTTTTGGTAGCTAATATGTCTCGAGTATGGACTTTTATGCAATTCATTTAAAATCAACAACTTAATTTTAGCAACATTAGGCACATAAAGTCTGTTTTTATATAGCAATAAACTTCTTTCTTCAATTCTGAAATATGTTATTAAATTTTTAGCATTATATTCAACAACTTTTTTTTTTTTTTTCCATGTGGTTCACTTTAATCGGCTTAGCTGACCGCTACATCCACGAAATAATTTCCGACGGACCCGCCCCGAAGGGGTTACCTCACTGTGGCCGTTGCGTGCCTAACCCCAAGAGGGTCTATGAGGATGGATCCCGCGACCTCGCATGCTGGGAGGCCTAACTTCCGAGAACTCAACCGATCGAGCTAACTCTTGGGGCTATCTTCACCAACCTTATTAAGTAAATTCTAATATTTTTCATCCGTTCTGATTCCTTCCTTAATCTGATTTTCTAGATCAGTTTTAAAAGTGCTGATTGTTGAAATAAAATTTAGCCTAGCATTTCTGCTTAAAGCATCAACAAATTTATTCTCTTTACCCTTAATGTGTTGAATCTCAAAATCATATTCGCTAAGGAAAGCTAACCACCTAGCTTGCCTTGCGTTCATATTTGGTTGATCCACCAAATACTTTAACCCTTTATTATCTGTCATTAAAGTAATTTTTCTTCCAATTAAGTGATGGCACCACATCTTTAATGCATGTATTACGGCAGCCAACTCTAGGTCATAAGTTGCATAGTTCTTCTCATGAATCTTTAGCTTCCTAGATTCATATGCGATTACATGACCCTCTTGTGTTAAGACCCCACCAAGTCCATCATTGCATGCATCAGTACATACAATGAAATCCTTGTTTGGATCAATAATTTTTAGAATATGTGTTGTTGTTAACAGCTCTTTTAGTTTCTTAAAACTTTCTTCACATTTTTTATCCCACACAAATTTCTTACCTTTCTTTTGTAAATACGTTTCAGGGTTTGCTATTCTAGAGAATCCCTCTATAAACTTACAATAGTAACCTGTAATTCCCATAAAAGATCGTACACCGGTTATGTCTTTAGCGGCATGCCATTCATTAATTACTTTTATCTTATCCGGGTCTACTGCGATTCCATCCTTGGATATCACATGCCCTAGGTACCGTATTTTATCTTTATAAAAATTACATTTACTGAACTTAGCGTAAAGTTGGTGTTCTCTTAACACTTGTAAAATTATTTTTAAGTGTTCATCATGCTCTTCTTTAGTCTTAGAATAAATTAGAATGCCATCAATAAAAATAATTACAAACTTATCTAAGTATTGATGTAAAAAATTATTCATAAGACACATGAAGACTGCTAGAGCGTTGGTCAGCCCAAAAGGCAAAACCACGAACTCGTAGTGCTCGTAACGGGTTCTAAAAGCAGTCTTAAAGATGTCCTCATCTTTAATACTGACTTGATGGTACCCTGACCTCAATTCTATCTTAGAAAATATCTTTGCGTCGCGTAGTTGATCAAACAGATCATCAATGCGAGGCAAAGGATATCTGTTCTTTATGGTCATTTTATTTAACTGATGGTAATCTATGCATAAGCGCATAGTTCCGTCTTTCTTTTTAACAAAAATTACAGGTGCTTCCCATGGAGATACACTGGGTCTTATATAATTTTTATCAATTAGTTCCTAAAGCTGTGATTTAAGTTCATTAAGTTCCAGAATGTTCAATCTGTAAGGAGCCTTTGAGTTTGGTACTGCTCCAGGTACTAACTCAATGGTGAAATCAAGTTCCCTTTTCGGAGGTAGTCCTGGAATTTCCTCTGGGAATATATCAAAAAATTCATTTAGAATGGGTATGTATTTTAACTTTAACTTATATTTCTTAGTGGATTGTTTGTCATTAATTACATTTACGGCAAACAACTTACACTCTTTACGAACAACCTTTTTAACTTGTAAAGCAAAAATTTGTCTAATAGAGGTCTTTCTAGGAATTCCTTTTACTATTATAGTTTCACCTTTTTCATTCAAACAAGTAAAAGTCTTTTCAAAACAGTTTAACATTACTCTATGCTTCTCTAACCAATCCATTCCAATCAGAACGTCGTAAGAACCTAAAGGTAACACATTCAACTTAACATGGTGATGCAGGAGCATCGGGGCCTAAGCAGATCAATTGAGGTTGATTGATATCAGGGAGCCGACCAGCGGGAGTGCCGATGACCACTGGGCCGGGGAGTAGGTTGACTCGTTGAAGTCAACAAGTCGAGCAGGAGCAGTCAGTATGCGTCCGACTGGAGTAGCGAAACAGATGTTTTTATGGGTCGAGAATCAACAGGTTATGGTCGACAGACGTCAGAGAAAGAAAGACATCGGGTGATCGACAAAGTGGTTGAACTACGACACGACGGTTTTGGTGGAGCCAAGTGCAGAGGAAGGGGAGGACTGGAGGACCGTAGGAGATAAGAATTGAGCCAACAGGAAGGTCGAGAAGTGACCAACTACTGTAGCAGAGTCAGAGGGGATGAAAGTCAAGGAAACTGTACTTGGTAGCCGTTCGGGGTTTCTAGAGAATTTAACATAGTTATTGCGAGTAGGTGAAGGACATGACAGGTGTCGTCATAGACAGAGGTTGTGCAGCACGGCTGGAAGCTGACAGTTGCAGGTCTAAAGGATTTGGAAGAATCGACGGATAGGAGGATGTGTGTCTCGGGAACAGCAGACGCAGGGTGGAAGATGGAGGAGAGGAACCAATTGAGAGGATCATCATCATCTTCGATCTTTGATCAGAGCATTAGAGAGTAGAGCCACGGAGAGTTGTGCAGAGTCACATAGGCCGAAGAACAAAGAGTTGAGATTGAGCCATAGCTCAGTGTTTTGTAGTGAACCAGGAGAGGGTGAGGTCAACATACAGGGAGAACACACCATAGTTACTTCTGAGTTGTAACGACTGAGGCCAACTGTAGTTAGTTATTTCATTCAGTTATTCTGCATTGTAACTGAATTAGAGAAGTAATACAAGCCACTTTTGGCATCCTGCTTTACACCTTGTTTGTGAAAGCATTGTGGTATGTGTTGTGTGTATTGTTAAGCAAGTGCCTTATCTAGTAAGGTGTCCTGCGTCAGTTGGTATCAGAGCTCGGAAGTGAGTCTGGTTGAGAAAGGCAGTTATACGAACTTGACCTTCGTCAGTTCGTATTCGAAAGGAAGAATCCTTGAATTCGGGGACCGTTCATGATATTGAGCCTGGAAGTAGGTTGGACAGATCCAGCTACGGTTGGGTAGAGTTGTGCACAACTTGTTTAAGTCCAGTTGCGATTGGACACGTAGGAGTCTCAGCGGAGGTTGAAAATGGCTCACAGAGGCGTTAATGTCCGAGGATGAAGAACGCGTGGCACAGTAGCTGTCACAGTGGATCGTGAGATGTTCAACGAATGCGTCAGAACGATGCGAGCTTTGACAAATGAAGTCACAACGATCAAAGAAAGCTAGAGGCGTGGTTGTGCTCCTGAGGCGTTAGACCACAACGACAAGGAAGTCAAAGAAGTGGAAGCCCAGGAAGAAGCCGCCGAAGAACCAGAAGAAAAACTGATCAAACTTCTTACGGATATGAGAGGTTGGGCAAAGATAGACGTGCGTATGTACTCGGGAAGCCTAGACCCAGAAGATTTGATTGATTGGTTCAGAGAAATGGAGAAATACTTCGACGTAGAGCAGATAGAGGATCCAAAACGGGTTAAGACTACATGTCTGAGGTTGAAGGGTCATGACTTGTTGTGGTGGGATAATGTACAGGTTGACAGAGTTAAGAAGGGCAAGGAGAATACTTGGGACGGAATGGTCACCAAGCTGAAGGGGAATTTCTTTCCAAATGATTACGTGATTACCTTGTTCAGGAAGTTAAAGAACTATCGACAGAAATAAATGACCGTGAAGGAGTACATGGAGGAGTTCTACCAATTGTCGATTCGGTCTGAAGAAGCTGTCACTAGGTATGTGAATGGCTGAAAATATGCTATTCAAGATGAACTGAGTATGTCGAGATTCAGAGAAGTCGGCGAAGCCTACCAGTTAGCTCTGAAGGAAGAAGAGAAATTGTCGAGAAAATCCACAGTGACCAGGGGAAGAATGACTGGTCGAGGTGGGAAAACTGTCTCCACGAAAGGCCAAGGTAGCGGGTACAAGAAGGAAGGTGTCGAAGAAAACTGACATGTGGAAGGGACATTGACAAGGGAGAAAGCGCAAGAGAACCAACATGCAGAAGGGACATCGACAAGGGAGAAAGCACAAGAGAACCGACGTGATGGTCATGAGAACTGCAGTCGAGGTGTGTATAGTCGAAGTGGTTCATCCGACAGAAAGGGAGATAACAGACCAACCATAATCTGTTACAAGTGTCGAAGGACATGACACAAGGCATATGAATGCCCAGAGAACCTACACGCTACAGAGGAGTCGAAGCCTAGATGTCGAAAAGAGGCAAGTCGACAAGAGGGAAGAGGCGGCATCCGACAATAGTGGAGGTGAGAAAAGGAAGAAGTGAGATCTGACGGTTCAGAGAGCTTTGGTCCAGGAAGATCAATGCGACTAGATAGAGCTAGCACACTGGAAGGCGATCTTTCGAACAAAGGTGCAGATTGGCGAATGGCATTGCAAAACCATAGTTGATGGCGAAAGTACGAAGAATCTTGTGTCGACAAAAGTCATCGACAAGATCGAGTTGAAGTGTCGAGAGCACCCACACCCCTACAAAATCTCATGGTTGCAGAAGGGACACCATGTCAAGGTGACAAGATAGTGCTTGATCAACTTCCGGGTTGAAGGATTGGAGGATAGTGTACTATGCGATGTATTTCCCATGGATGCATGCCATCTGTTGTTAGGAAGACCATGGAAATATGATTAGAAAATGATCTACGATGGTTGAGCCAACACCATCACAATATCGAAAAATGGCGTGAAAAGGAATCTGAAGCCAAGGCGGGAAGAGCAAGACGATGGTAAGCATGGCGAGAGAAACCTTTGAGAAAAGCGAGTGTTGATGAGAACTGCAAAGGAATTCCTCGAGAAGAGGAGAGACAGTCGGGATGTTTTGCGCTCATTCCGAAAGGACCATGTCGAAAGAACGACCAGGGTGGAGGATATTCCAATCGAAGTCGAGGAGTTGCTTGAAGAGTTTCGTGACATCATGGCTGATGAAAAACCGACAGGACTGCCTCCGACAAGGAGCATATCCCATCAGATCGACTTGATTCCAGGGTCGAGTCTGCCAAACAAAGCACCATATAGGATGAGTCCGACGGAGGGTCAGGAACTCAACCGACAGGTCCAAGAGTTGTTGGACAAAGGGTTAATCAGAGAGAGTCTAAGATCATGTGGAGTACCAGCGGTATTGACACCAAAGAAGGGTGGAGAATGGAGAATGTGTACAGACTCCAGAGCCATCAACAGGATCATGATCAAGTATCGATTTCCATTGCCGAGAATGGATGACTTGATGGATTTCCTGAGTGGAGCGACATACTTCACAAAGATAGACTTGAAGAGTGGTTATCACTAGATTCGAGTTAGAGAAGGAGATGAATGGAAGACGACATTCAAAATGAAAGAAGGGTTGTATGAATGGTTAGTTATGCCATTTGGGTTGACCAATGCACCCAGCACATTCATGAGGTTGATGAATGAGGTGTTGAAGCCTTTTTTTGGAAAGTTTGTCGTAGTCTATTTAGAAGACATTCTGATTTTCAGTTGAACCAAGGTAGAGCACTTGGAGCACATTCGACAAGTATTGCAGAGATTGCAGGAAGAGAAGCTGATGGTGAACTTGCAAAATTGTTTCTTCATGAAGAAGGAGTTGGTATACTTGGGATTTGTAATCTCGAGCAAAGGGTTGGTGATGGACCCAGAGAAGGTGAAGGCAATTGTAGATTGGCTGGAACCGACAAGTATGACTGGAGTGAGGAGTTTCCATGGACTTGCTAATTTTTATAGGAAGTTCATTCGAGGATTCCGTCGGATTTGTGCACCATTGACAGAATGAATGAGAAAGGGCGAGTTCAAGTGGACTGATGAGGCCCGGAGAGCTTTCGACGAGTTGAAGGAAAAGGTCACTGAGAGCCCGGTGTTGGCGCTTCTAGACTTTGACAAATTTTTCCAGGTCGATTGTGATGCGAGTGGAACGACAATTGGAGTAGTGTTGAGCCAAGATGGCCAACCAATTGCATTCTTTAGTGAAAAGCTGAATGGAGCGAAGCAGAAGTATTCGGTCTATGACCAGGAATTTTATGCTATCATCCAAGCATTGAAGAAGTGGAGGCATTATCTATTGCCCAAAGAATTTGTGTTGTACATAGATCATCAAGCGTTGAGGTACTTGAACACTTAGACGAAATTAGATCAGCGGCACATGAAGTGGGTAGAATTACTTCCGAGGTATACGTTCGTGTTGCGACATAGGTCGGGCAAGTCGAATAAAGTTGCCCACACATTGAGCAGGATGGTTTGACTGTTAAACACGATGACAGTTTAGGAAATAGGGATAGAGTCGATAAAGATGGAGTATGAGACCGACGAGAATTTTGCGAAAGCATGGAAGGCTTGTCGTGAACCTTGGAGTCTCGATAGGACTCCATACTTGAGTTATTTCATTCAAGAAGGCTATCTGTTCAGGGGCAGTCAGTTGTGTATTCCCAGAGGATCAGTGAGGGAGAACCTAATTCGAGAATTTCATAATAGCGGGTTAGCAGGCCATTTTGGCATCGACAAGACCAAAGCACTGGTCGAGGAAAAGTATTTTTGGCCAGGAATGATGACAGATGTCGGAAAATGGGTTCGACAATGTCAAGTTTTTCAGTTGGAAAAAGGAAGGAGTCAGAACACGGGGTTGTATCCACCATTGCCAGTACCAGATATCCCTTGGGAGCATCTTAGCATGGATTTTGTGTTAGGATTACCGAAGACTCAGTAGGGAAGCAACTCAATGTTCATTGTAGTCGACAGATTTTTGAAGATGGCACACTTCATTCCGTGTAAGTAGAAAAGTGATGCTACAGGGATCATTGTACTATTCTTCAAGGAGATTTTCAGATTGCATGGGTTTCCAAAGAGTATAACGTCAGATCAGGATACCAAGTTTATGGGGCATTTTTGGAGAATCCTATGGAAGAAACTGGACATGAAGCTGCATTTTAGCTTGGTGTACCATCCACATAATGATGGACAGACTGAGGTGGTCAATAGAAGTTTGGGGAACCTTCTGAGATGTCTAGCAGCCGACAGACCCAAGCAGTGGTAAAATGTGTTGGCACAGGCATAGTTTGCGTATAAAAATTCTATGAATTGTTCGACGGGGTTGAGTCCATTCCAGATTGTTCAAGGGAGAATCCCACATGGAGTGGTGGATTTGGTCGAATTACCAACAGAAATTTGGAAGAGCATGGATGCAGAATCGTTCGCAGAGCATATGTAAGAAGTTCATGAAAATGTGCGAAAGCGCATAGAAAAGAGTAACACGGCATACAAGTTGAGGGCCGACAGAAAGAAGAGGCTACAGTCATTCAGAGAGGGAGACTTAGTCTATGCATATTTACGGAAGGAAAGATTTTCAACAGGAGCCTACAACAAGCTGAAGTTGAAAAAGCTTGGGCCATGCAGAATTCTGAAGAAGATTTCGGACAACGGTTATGTGTTGGAATTGCTGGAAGACTTGAACATTTCAACGACGTTCAATGTCTCAGATCTGTACAAGTTTTAAGAAGGGTCAAGTAGCATAAGCGAAGAAGTGATAAGCATCGATTGGACAGATCAGATTCCAGACCGACACAAAGAAGAGATCACAGAAGTAATCAAAGAGCACGTGGTTGGGAGAACGTGTAGCTCGCAGAGGAAGGAATACTTAGTGCGATGGAAGGATGATGAGTTGCAGGAGGCGACATGGATTTTCGAAGAGTAGTTCAGGAGACTGACGGAGTAGTCAAATTATTTTTCACCTGGGGAGTCTGATGTAGGAGTATCAGGGCCTAAGCAAAGGTTGATCGACATCAGGGAGCCGACTAGTGGGAGTGCAAATGACCACTGGGCCGGGGAGTATGTTGACTTGTCGAAGTCAACAAGTCGAGCAGGAGCAGCCGATATGCATCTGACTCGAGCAGCGCAATGGATGTTGAGATGGGTCGAGAATCGACGGGTTATGGTCGACAAACGTCGGAGAAAGAAAGACGTCGGGTGATCGACAAAGTGGTCAAACTGCGACACGACTGGCGAACCCTAGGAGATAAGAATCGAGCTGATAAGAAGGTCGAGATGTGAACAACTACTATAACAGAGTCAGAGGGGTTGAAAGTCAAGGAAATTGTACTTGGTAGCCATTCGGGGTTGCTGGGGAAGTCAATATAGTTATTGCGAGTAGGTGAAGGACATGACAAGTGTCGTCATGGACAGAGGTTGTGTATAACAGCTGGAAGCTGACAGTTGCAGGTTTGTAGGATTTGGAAGAATCAACGGACAGGAGGTTGCGTGTCTCGGGAAGAGTATCCGCAGGGTAGAAGACAGAGGAGAGGAACCAGTTGAGAGGATCATCATCATCTTCAATCTTTGATCAGAGCATCAGAGAGAAGAGTCGAGGAGAGTTGTGCAGAGTCACACAAGCCAAAGAACAGAGAGTTGAGATTGAGCCATAGCTCAATGTTCTGTAGTGAACCAGGAGAGGGTGAGGTCGACACACATGGAGAACAAACCACAATTACTTCTAAGTTGTAATGGCTGAGGCCGACTGTAGTTAGTTATTTCATTCAGTTATTCCTCATTGTAAACGAATTAGAGAAGTTATATAAGCCACTTCTGGCATCTTGCTTTACACCTTGTTTGTGAAAGCATTGTGGTATGTGTTGTGTGTATTGTTAAGTAAGAGCCTTATCTAGTAAGGTGACCTGCGTCACATGGGTCCTAAACTGATTAATCAGTAATTCACATTCCTTTACATAATCACTCACTTTTTTTTTGTTCTAGTAGCTAATTGAACCAACCATGATTTATCAAACTTATCAATTTTCAGATTGCAAAATTTAACTAAATCAGGTGACACATAGCTAAGACTTGCTCCTAGATCAATTAAAATAGAAATGGGTTTAGTTTGCAGCATACCTTCCACTTCAACCATGGAAGTTTGATGATCAACTTGTCTGTTCTCCAAAGCTGCATTTATCATGGGCATCTCCCTTGCTAAGTCACCAATAGTAGACTCCTCCTGTATAGTATGTATATTGTTGATATTCCTCTTTCTAAGTGGGAAGTTTGATGCATAGTGAGGTCCCTGACAGTCCCAACATTTAACGGGTTCCTTCTGTTCATTACTTTTAACAAAATTTTTAGATGGTTCACTGTTTCTTGCAGTTGTAAATTTTGAGTGTGTATGACCTGATGCATTATTTACTTGAAATGTTCTGTTAGAGTAATTACGTGAATTATTATTACCAAAGTTACGATTGAAAGAGAATTGCTTCTTCCTTTGCTAAAATTTGTTAGGCCTTTTTTCATTCCAGCTTGGTATGCCTTCTCTTTTCTTATTCTGTTCATAACAGATATTTGCTTTTCTCATGGCCCCTTCAAGAGTTCGAGGACCATCATACTCGATCTTGTCCTTTATATGAGAGGGAAAACAACTCAGAAACCTTTGTACCTTAGGATTTTCTTCAGTGATATAAGGAACATACCTTAATAAATTCAAAAACTTGTTGCATAACTCTCTCATATCCATGGAACCTAACCTTAACTCATAAAATTCTTTGGATCGTTCCTCATAGTACTGTTCTGACATAAATTTTATTTTAAAATATTTATCGAAATTACTCCAATTTACACTTTTTTTCTTTTAAACCTTTTACTTGTGTAGATCTTGCCACCAGATGTCTGCTTTTCCAATCAAATTATAAATTGCCATTTAAGTTTTTAGATGACTTAAGTAGTTGTAAATATGGAAATACTTGTTCATACCGAACAGCCGTGCTTCGACTGTCTCACTCTTTTCTATTTCTCCATTGAAAGTTGGTGGTTTGATATTTTTAAACTCTCCATAAATCTCTTCGTAAGGCCTGTACTTCTTCTTCTTAGTGTAGCAGTCACTGTCACTACTATCACTAGAATACTTGTTCTTTTTCCTACTTGCTTGTTCATAAAGTTCAGAAGATGAACTGCTGTCATAATTAGTCAATTTTATTTTTTTAGCCTTATGTTGGTAGGACATTGTTCTAGATTCAACATTATTTTATGTTCCTTTATCTTTGTCATTATTATGAAAGTTGTTCAACAGGATTTGATTCAGCTCCTCTTGAGCTTTCAAGATTCGTTCATTTTCTTCCTTAACGATTTTTATCTCAATTTTTAAATCCTTTACTGTTCTTAATAATTCAGATGAATTATCATTCAGTTCAACAAATAATTTTTCTGCATTAATGTGTCGTTGTTCGTTATTATTTTGTTCATTATTAAGGGTCCTTTCCTCAACCGACTCTTGTGGCCCTTGCATACCTGCGGACTAAATTTATAAAATGCTGAAATTGAAAACAAATTAAATAAAAATCAGTAATCTGCAATTTTGTCCTAAATTTTTATTTGCACGAGTGAGCCACTTCAGGCCTAGTGTTTGAACTTGTTCTCTGATACCACATGTAACATCCCAAAAATTCACAAAATTTAAATTTTTTCTAAGTAGCATTAAGTACTACAATCGTTATGCGGAAGTATAATAAATGTTAATTTGTTTAACTAGACGACATACCGGTGACAACACTTCTCCATTAATCACTAATATTATAAACATGTTACATCAATTACTTGTTTATGTTTGTCCTACAGAGTACATGTATGTGTTTATGCTTGTTAAAATACTGTTGGATGTTTTTACACCATTCTTGCATCCTGATTCAAATATGGTTACTTCTTTAGATGTCTAGACCTTGTAGATTTATTTTGATGCTGATTTCATTATAAGTGCTAACTGTTTATTTTCTTGATGATGAAGGGGTCCTATGGGCACCCCGAGGCTTACTTAGCTATTTAGCTTTTGCATTTGAACTTCTATTGCAGATCGCAGGTACGAGCGATACTTCTTTCCAAGTATTACGAAGTGTGTAAAGAGGTCGTATTTAAAATTTCAATTAGCCTTCAATGTTTAAAAAGAATAGAAAACTTGAATTGTTCTAGGGTGAGATCTACTCTAGTTTTGATCTTTAGTTTCACGGTTTATTCTATATAACGTCGTTTATATAATTCACTAGCATTTATACTTGCAAGTCAAAAATTGTGTTTAACACTATTATACTTGACTTGTATTAAGTCATCGTTTAATGTATTGAACTTTGATTACATGGATATAGGCCAATAAAACCCTAGACTAGGAGTTATACCATGTATCCATATATGTGTTAAGAATAGTCATAACCTAAGCT
This sequence comes from Larix kaempferi, assembly GCA_027924585.1. Classification (NCBI taxonomy): domain Eukaryota; kingdom Viridiplantae; phylum Streptophyta; class Pinopsida; order Pinales; family Pinaceae; genus Larix; species Larix kaempferi. The sequence goes on from BSBM01000438.1 coordinate 6,270,748, forward strand.
TATATGCTAATGCTATCAAATGTAATTCTTATGCATCTCTGCTATCTTTTGATATTTATACTCTATATAATTCAATTATATGTTAGAGGTTATGGCCCTAAGCACATTATATCAAATGCTATGTAATATCATTATTGTGTACTCTATGGTTTTACGCTATGTACATAGTTTGATTTAAAAAGGGCTCTATGTAATACTTCAAGTGTTAAAGGCTATTATGCAATGATAAAGTTTGACTTTTCACATGTTTACGTAAACACTATAAACTATGTTTATAATAGCCCTATGTAATGTTTAACCTTGTTTATGCTCTAATATAATAGTTCTTGGTGGGTGATGCGTTGGCATGCACTTCTTATCACGGTAGCTGTGGTAATTAAGGTTAATTAAAAGCGTCTTGGTGGAATTCCTGTTGGCATCCACCGTGGCAGGTCTTCACATGAAGGTTCTTGGTAACAGTGTTAACCCTAAATGCATTTGGAATTACTAGACGGAGGCATAACCTGGAGCATTCATTTTTGCAGTGAGTGGGGGTTAGAGAGGTCGACAGGCTCTCGGTTTCTTAGGGTCCGTAACAGGGTTTTGTAGGCATCTCTCCCGGTTTCGATACTACAACCTGTAGCTTGCAAAATGTCATCAGTAAGCTATATGAGCCGAGCCATCACTGAGCTAAGACTTACTGCACTTGCTAGTGGGTTGTGTGACTCCATTGTTGATACAAAGTGGATTGAATGTTACAGGAGTGCTCAGTCCCGATATGAGACTTTCTTATGAAGGTAAAGTCATGGTTCTCTTTTTTGTATTTCATGAGGGTTTAACATTATTATAGTTGTAAATTTGTGTTTGAGCTTCATTCAAAATTTAACCACGTTGGAATGTTGTATTGACAGGTACTTCCTCGGTGCTATCTTTTATGTTTAAGCAACAGGGGTAAGAGCTTAAAATCCCTGGTAAGCCTCGGTGACTCCCTTGTGGGAATCCATAGTTCTCAGGAGATTTTGGTGAACTAAGGCAAAATGCCGGTCTTCGTTTTGGTCAGCCGAGTATTCGGTTTTGTTTTAAAAATGTTTTCCACAGTCAGTTGTAAACTTTTGTAAGTCGTATGGCAAGTTTTGGTACAGGGAGGATTGAAACCTCGACCTGTCCTCCGTTGTTTATTCAACGTTTTACTGTGTAAACATTTAAATGATAAATAAATAGTTTGTTTGGAAAAATATTTCGAAGGGTTTAACCCTCAGCATTTTGATATTTGGAGTGAAATGCGTTGATAAAATTTTAGGGTTTTAAAACCCAATTTTGTTTATAGATTGTAGTTGACGGGAGGTCTTGAACCCTTGACCTCGCGTTGTTTCCTTTTAAACTGTTATGCGTATAAGATTTTAATGGATAATAATATAGATTCTATGTATTAATCGAATGAAGTTTTATAGTGTTAAGCTAAGAGGTAACTCTCAGATTTGTTGTTATTTGAAAGGTTTGTTTGGTAACCCAAGGTTATGGAAGAGCCCGTCATGGTGATTTAAATGTTTAGAGTTTGTGTACAAACCCAAGCCGTAAGGCTGGACCATAAACCTTACCAAATCTGAATACTAAATTTGAGATTTGGTTGTAGAATTAGTACGGGTTTCGAACCCTGGATTCATTATGAAAAAGGTAACTTGTACTGTTATAAAACTTCAACTGTGTGGAAGAAAATCTTCGTGTGTCGAACTCTGTTTTCGCATTTCTCTTTTGTTTTTCTAAAATGATGAAGTGTTAATGTAGTATTAGTATGTATAGCTAAAGTTCAGGGTTTGAACCCTAGGATAATCGACAGATTAATTAGTTTCTATTTGTTTTGTATTTGTTAATTTGATAAATGAATATGTATTGTAATAAGGTAATAATATGTTATATTACCAATGGTATGTAAAATATATATGATTTCTAAATCCTTTTCTATAGTGTTTAGACTTTGCTTTGCTTATAAAAATCTTGCACTAAGAGTTTCGATATTGTTACGGTTTGTAATACAACAACTAAGATGTCTTAAAGGATTTTTATTTAAGAAGATTGCTAAAAAGTATGTGTTATTTGTTCTCTGAAACGAAAGGTTAACCCATAAATAAACTTAGGTTTTGGATAGAAGCATGAGGTTGTTTAAGTATTATTACTTCTGTTACCATGAAAGATCTGTTATTAAAATATTCTATTTAATAAATAAATGCTATGTTTTTCTGTGTTTAATACATAAGAGATTTTTATTGCAATGTAAACATAAATGTAGTATAGGGACATAACATAATTTATTTATGATAAGCATTCAGTCATCTCTATCTCTTGCATATCATTATTCATATCTATTTTAAATACTCTTCCCTGCACTAGAGTACGGCACAAAGACAGTGTGTGGAAAAACGCAGGGAAGCATTTATTATTCCATCATTCATTCATTTAACTATACTAGCCAATTGCATTTTAACCTAATAATTATATGGCTTTTCAGAATAAATAAATTGCAGAAGTAAAACATTCATTTGTAGTACAAAAAATCTAAGACTTAATTGAAAAACTGATAACATAATAACATTCAGATTCTTAGTAATACTTGACATAAGTAAATAAGATAACACAATTTGAACTTGGTAACTGTAGAAGAGACAAACATCCAAAGGAGCCCGTTCCACCCAACCTTCTCCTGAAGAAAGCCAAGATTACTTTCCTTAGGACCCCCGATCCTGTTCACTGAACCACCGGGACGAAGATGCTATGTGGATGATTGGAATAAATTCCTTTACAACTCAGCAGTAGCACTTGACAGTAGTACTCCCTTCTTTTAGCAATATTGAACTCAACAATGTGGATGCACTTGTTTAGAATGCAGTCTTAGTTCACTCAATCACTTCTAACCTTCCCCTCATCGAATCTCTTGTGCTCAGAAATTATCACAAGGTGAGAATGAACAGCCTCCTACTGAATTCAATGGGTAGATAAGCATGCCTAGGTCTTTTGGTCAGTTGTTTTTAGTAAATGAACCACCTGCCCAGTTCCATTTTCTTGGGGAACATGACCATAAAAATAGGGAAGTTGCCCCCTGCAACAGTTAGAAGTGAGTTGAGGATGCTTCCAAGTGTCAGTTTGCTCTCCACCCCATTCCATTCCTCCTAGTGGGTCAGAGAGTACTCATTCAACAGTCTCCTTTGGATATTTGTCACCTCTTTTATTTATTAATAATAAATTATTCAAAGTAATTAATTACAGTCATCCTTGACCCCACTTGGTCAATAACATAAAAATTTACGATAAAATAAAACGTAATGTTTTTTTTGACAACATATAATGTTCAGAATTTGGGTATGTGACACAGTTGGTTTAGTGTGAATTGGAGGTTGTGCTTCTACTATATGTCCAACACCATTTTTTATGAGAAATTTGTATTATAATATTGCTAAAGTGGAGAGGATTTATCTTGCAAGTCATCGCAAAATATTACTTTGATGCTTTCTACGGTTGTTCACTCTTTGACTACTTTCTCTTCATAAAACTCATTGGTGATTTGTTCTACCCACTTGTACATATTATTTCGACCATGTTGTTCAATTTTGATAGAAATTTCTTATCTTCAGCCGTCTTATTCATCAACAAGGCTATCCATCAAAATTTTTTATCTCTTAGGGGACAGATTCCAAGAATATTTCATGTATTTATGTGAAAAAGGGTTTTTTCTTCTAAACCGGTTAATCGGTTTTTTCTGGCATAATTTTTCAAGTAGTTCCAAACTTTTCTATGCCACAATTCACAAATATCTTCCTCACTCAAAATCTATGCATGTTTATGCTATTTTACACGGCCTAGGTAATGTAATACCGACAATGGAACCAATGTTGTAATCTATGGGATTACACAGATATAGTTACTAGTAGTATGCATAATCAGACTTAATATACAACATAGTAATCTACAAGAACACATACATAAAAGGAGATAAGAAGAGAAAAATAGTAGTGGAACCAACAATAAAGAGTCTATCATATTAAGATCAACAAGCCAACAACAACAACTGTTTTACATACATACTAATGCCTTTATATATGTATACAATCATGGAGGTAGTTATAAATTCCTTAACTACCTCAGTCAGTCAACCCTACCAAGTAGTTGATCGACTCGACGACTAGTCAATTGTGATTACCAGTTGATAGGGTTGATTAGGCTCCTATAACACCTTGTCACTATGCTTTCAAACACATGCACAATTCCATCAGATAATATTGATGATGATGATGGTTATTAATGTCCAGTGAGACCAACCTTGGTCTGCCATACCTTAAAAAATGTAAAAAGTCCCTAGGTTTTCGTTAGAATTTTATTTCTATGCTAAAAAATCTTTAAGAGAATCATTCCTGGATCACTGTAGTTGTGATGAGTTAAAAGGCTAGGAAGGTCAATGTTGTACCAAATATTTTGAAATTGTGCTCTAATTTGGGTGTACATAGGACATTCTATCAGAATGTAATTTTCATCTTTAACCCTCTTAGTGTCACAAAGATGACAAATTATTTCATCCCACAAGTTTGTAGGAATTGTCCAATCAGCTATTTCACTATGGGGCTCATGAGAGTTTGTTCTTATTTTATCAATGTTGAATTTCTTCTTTATGATAGTTAAAACAAAGAGATACTTTTGCTCTTCTAGATTAGGGTTGATCACCTCCTTATAATATCTTAATTTTTCTCTTATTCTTTGTTTATTTATCACACCACATCTCCTCAAATTTAGTTGCAATAATACTTTTTGTACTATCACTATTCAACAGAGTGACCTCTTCCTAGACTCCCCAATGGTTTTTCCAAGGCTTGGTGTCTTTGCACCAACCTCGCTTAGGCCGTTGGTGTTTTGAATAGAGTATGTATCAATATTAGGAAGACTCTTGTCTCCCATGTTGTTAATAAATTGTTCTTATACTTTAGGTACCTGGTCATAGCCATGCTCTTAATGGGAAAGAGACTTGCTTATATGAGGAGGATAGGATAGGGTGTATTTCCTTTAATTTTAAGATTAAATGTTATAAAGTGCTTTTAGATTTTCTCCATCCTTCTCGACAATATCTATAGTGTTGCAACCCCAAACTTCACATCCATATAATATAAAAAGAGTGACAAGAGTCTCAAAGAGGAGTTTCTTCTTATCCCAAAGCTAGAGGTTTTTTTATTTACAATTTTTTTCAAGTCCATAATAAGCTTTCCACCCTTCTTTGATCCTTTAGTAAATTCTATAGTTCTAGTTAAGCTTGTGATGAAGGCCGATTCCAAAATATTTGTATGAAGTCACTTCCTCCAAGTTGTTGTTGTCATACATGAAATTAACAAAAGTGATCTTTTGGGATTTGATTATCATAACATTTTTTTTGTGAGTGTTAATAGTCATACTCATAAAAGAGAAAAAATCCACGAGAATTTTAGTTGCTTGTTTAGATAATAAGGACTCCTCACCATAAGAACAATATCATCAATGTATAGAAGAAGGATGATTACTATACCAACCAAATATGTGCCAACACAACTTGCATCTTTGAAACAACCCTCTAGCTTGTCAATGTATATACCAAAAAGGGTGGGGGAAGTTGACAACCTTGCTTGACTCCTACATTACAATTAGTTTCTTTTGATCATGCCTCAAAGTTCCTAAACATGGAAATAACCTTATCGCAATAAATCAATATATCCCAACTTATATATATATATATATATATATATATATATATATATATATATAGCAAGCGAGAGAGAGAGAGAGAGAGAGAGAGAGAGAGAGAGACAGAGAGAGACTCAAGTTCCCATATGTGGATCACTAACTTGTGGTTTATATTCTCCTTCTTAGGAGTTAGTGAGCAAGGTGATTTTAGCTTCTCTTTTCTCTCCTTCTCTATGTATGATCTTCTGCTACATTGATGAGGATATCCAATATCTTTATCTGTAATATTTCATTATCCATTAGCATTTGTTAGAAAATAAATTTCAATTTCATAAAAAAAAATAGAGACCAAATAATTTAGAATTAGTATTAATTGACTATCGGGTTAGTTTATACAAACCCCGACTATTGAAACTATAAAAACTCAAATTTCTGTTAGATGGTACTTGTGAAATGTAAATGTAGTCCCCCTTGGGGCCAAATCACTAGCCATGATAGCTACATTTCAAATCCCTATCTTATTTTATTCTTCCTTAGACAGAGGATTCCTTTTACGAGGAAAATATCATAAAAAGGAAAACAAAAAAAACAAAAAACTAGTCAAGTCTAGTTGCATTTTTCCCACCAAAGAATGATGTCAAAGCCCATAATAATAAATTCATGAGGCACTTGATTTTCCAAATTGTATTCTAGGTATTTAGGGTACAAATTAAAAACTAATTAATTTACCCTCATCTCCTCGATATTCATCATTGATTGCTTGTTCTTAGATATCCCTTGGAAATATTGCTGAAATGTGAATCTAACTTAGCTCATTATGTGATAGCAAACACACTCAATTTATTCATTCTTTTATAACTCCACTTTCCTATACTGATTGTTGGTTTTTGAAGATATAAATAGTCTTATTTTTATCTCAATGCCAAATCTTTCCAACTCAACCACACTCTTCACCAATTTCTTGTGACTTTGCACCATTTGAAAAATTGTATAAAATGACCATCTTGAACTCCTTGGCCACTATCTATAGTTTGGAATCCTTACCAAGAAATAATATAAATAAAAACCCAACTTCAACCCACCATATCTATTCTACAAAATTACAAATAGAAATCATATTCTTGGTCAATATGTAATATATCATGAACCTCATAATGGACAGCGTAAAGAAGTTTAGCTACAATTCTATAGCCAAGAATCTCATTACTACTCTCATTATGAAAACAATATTGTTTGACCATCTTTACTTCATATGTTCCTTTGTTCAAGTCCAAGGCTAGGTTTTGGTCTTTTCTTAGATGTAGATAAAGTTGCCATAAACAATTAAAATATCATTTTGTTTGTAGAACTCACATGTGGTTTATTTTCCCACTTACAATCTTCTTTTTGTAATAATTATTTTGTAGTGGTGTGGGTTCTTGAATCATACCATTATTTATTTGTGTATTTGATCCCATGTAACCCTAATGCTATAACCAATGGCTATGATACCGATTTGTAACATAGTACTTGTACTTCAATCATCAAACATGGTCTAATGGCCTAATATTTATTCAAGAATGGTAACATTTCTTTACAATAGTTTCATCATGTGGTTTAAATAGAAACAATAGCTTGTAAAAAGTGCATTTAATAGTAAGATTTAAAAAAAAAGATGTTCAACAAACCAAAAGATAAAATATCCATTGCATGCATTGATATTCCTAAGAATCCCACTACGAGAGAGAGAGAGAGAGAGAGAGCATGGGTGTAGGTGATGAATGGTTCCCGACAACCAAGGCCATGTTAGGTACCAATTTTACAATGCATCGAAGAATGAACACTGAAAAATAGAGGAAAGAGGGAAAACCTCATGGAAAACCCCGCCCTCAAAAGAGGATCATGGTAAAAAAGTAATCAAGTTGTTTTGAAGTGGAAGTATCCAATACTCACAAGTATGACTCCAACTGAGAGCTTCTGTTCTATAATGGACTTGATGTAGACATTAGGAGGTACAAGTTTCCTCTTTAGAAGTGGAGGAATAAGCTCCCAAGTTTGGATCAAGGTCTTGATCTTATCATTTGTGGAAGCATGCCAATATGGGTTTATTGCATTGTCAATATATGACTGTAGGGATACAACAATGATTTTGTATTAGTGTATGGGAATCAAGGGCTCTGTAGTAATGAAGTGGCATGTAGAGAATCCTGGAACTTTGAGAGAGTCATTTGTGTAGCTAATGGATCGCTGACTAGGTTACTTGCAACTTGTAAATCTTTTCTTGCCAGTAGTGGTTTCTATGTTATATCTGCAACCTATTCATCACTATCATCATGTATACCACTATCAATACCATCCTCTTCATTACCTAAATCAGAAATTTTACCTAAGGAAAACAAAGAGATATTGATGAGAATTTCATTAACAAGAACTAGATATGTTGGACATGTGGTTTCTTCTTCTTCTATAGTAGCTTCATGGGAAGCAAAGGAAATAGATTTCTCTTTTGTAGCAGCTTCATGAGAAATAGAGGAAGTTGTAGCAACATCAATGATAATTTCACTAATAAGAATTGGATCCATTGAATCTGTTGTATCTTCTTCTTCTACAACATATTCATGAGAAGAAGATGAAGGAAATTTCTCTTCTGTAGCAGCTTCACTAGAAACAAAGGAATCTTTAGAGGCATTAGTGAGAACATCATGGAAGGTGAGCTCTCTCTCCAAATGGTATCCTCTTACATCTTCCTAATTGCAGACACTCTTTCCAATATGGTCCATATTTGATTTGGGTATTCAACAACATCGACATAGAAAATAAGATTAGGAGACACATCAAGACATAATGACCCGTATGCTTTGTCACACTCATTTAACCATTTTGAATCCTCGTCAGCTGATGTTGCCTCCTTCTCAATTCCCATTGTTATATCAAAGAGGCATATTATCTTTTGATATTTTAACATCTTTGGTCTCCAATCAGAATAGTTGAATGGGGTTAGAAGAGGAATTGATCTTAGATCCATTGAAGTTGATGTAGATTCACTCTTTGAATTTTTCACGCATCTTCCTCTTGGACCTACAAATAAAGTTCCTATACACTTTCTCCTAGCAACAAATATTTGATATGATGTGAAATTTTCATAGTGAAGCTAGCTAGTAGAAAGATCACATAAATCTTGCGAGAGAGAGAAGAGAAGTGAGACAAGCTTGAGAGAAAGAATAAATTGTATTATCTTAGAATGAGTAAAATTACTCATGATATATGACATAGCAGTGATTCTAGAGAGATCTTAGGACTCAGCAAAAGCCATGCTTTATGGAGGTCACATGGCTTTATGCAGTAAAAGCAATTAAAGCAGTAAAAGCAACTTTATGGAGTATGTAATATCTCCAACATTATGATCCATGTTTTTCCATGACTAGTTGGTACAATAATGTAATGTGATGTCTTTGGGTAAGTAAAAACCATCTTTGAAGAGTGATGAAGCTCATATTAATAATCATGAAGATGGAGGGAGCAACCTAGATGAGTATTAAGGTTAGATGATGACATGAAGGTGTTTTTTTCAAAGAAGATAGTGTGCCTAGAAGTTAGGTACATTTTGAGTTTTTGAAAGTGAAACATTACCTAAAATATTTGAAATTTGGTTCCTAAGTTTCAGAATAAGGGCTTAAGGCCAAGGGGCTTAGATTTAACCTACTAAATGCCTCTCATATGACCTATGTATTTTTAACCCTCAACCTAAGCCTATTTAAAATTAAGAATTTATATTTTTAATATTGTTAGTTATTGATAATGAATAATAAAATTAAAATATTTAGTTAAAAATTTTGTTAATTAAAATTTTTTAAAATTTTGAGAGATCAAACATTTATTTAACCGTTTATAACTTTAGAAATCTAGTTATATAATTTATCATTATTTATAAAATAGCTATGTTGTACAAGTTTCAGGGTACTGGACACGAGTATCTAGTATGGCTAGAAGCTTCATCCAAATTTACACGAAACCTCAAGTTGGGAGCGGCCATGATATAAAATATTAAAATTTTAATATATATTAAAAAAACATAAATTTATTAAATTATAACTTTACTTTTTAAATTTTTAGTATTTTGTCAATTTTAAAAGTTAACTATAATAGTATTTTCTATTATAAAACTATTTTTTATTATAAACTTAGTTTTTTTATTTTAAAATTTTATATTATAAATCTATTTTTTTTTAATTTTATTTTCTCAAAACTGTATTTTTTTTTCCAGCGAAAAAAAACTACTATTGATATTCATATGAATCAAATAGTACAAAGAGTGTCTTGATTTGTAAGACCAAATCAACATAATGTAGCTTCTAAGCAAGATCTGCATTACAAACATATCGCCAAGATCTTCTATACAGCTTGAAACTCAAAAAAACCATACTTCCTAGCTTACAAAATATCAAAAAAGTGCAGAAAATAAGATAACTACAGCCACCTAAACTCTGAGAGAAAGCAAGCCTATCAGACCTTAGTCATAAAAGCATGTGACTCCACTATCTAAGACAGGATTTTCACACCATTCCTCCCATAGAAGTTGGCCTTCCAATCCTGCCAAAGCCTATTTAGATTACTTATCAGCCAGCGAGTTATGCTCTCTATAAATATGTTCAAACATTATATTCTATTGCTGAGCAATTTCTTTTTGAGCTCGAAGACACCAATGCCTCAGGTTTGTAACATTCAGTTTGAATTTACCAGCTGCCCACTTGATAGTGACACGGAAATCTCCATAAACTTTGATGTTTACTAACCCAAAAATATTAGCTACTTTTAATACACACCAGAGAGCCAACGGTTCAGCTTTCATGTTGCTGCCGACGCCACAGTTGAGTCTGACTGTGAAGAAATGAGATTCATTCAGATAAAGTACACCTCCCACTGCACAAATCCCATCTTGTGCAACCCCATCAAAGAAAAGAACTGGTTGCTGCACCTTAAGAGTGAAAAGACTAACTTTAGCAATCTTCTGTCTATGATCATCAGATTTATAGGCTGAAAACATTTTCATTGCAGTCATACTACACTTCATAATATCAGGAATCACATTTTGAAAAATAGCACAATTCCTTGTATACCAAATAGCCCAAGTAATGTAGATAGCAATAGTAAAGTATTGCTTACTTCTCCTGTACCAATTCAAAAGACAAAGGTTGAAATCACCAACATCCCAAAGATAAGTAAAATTCATGTTTGTTGCAACATATTCCCAGATTTTTTGTGAGAAAGTGCACTTGACAAATAAATGTTGAGTTGTTTTTGCAACTTTATGATAGAGAACACAGATGTTTGGTCCATTCCATCCACATTTATTCAAATTCTCCCAAGTCTTCAACTTATCCGGAAGGGCTAACCATAAAAAAAACATTTTAATTTTAAAGGAATAGACCAGTTCCATAATTCCTTGTACCACTAGTCCTGAGGGAATATTAATTTATCTTGGATGATTCTACTATATGCAGATTTAGCTGTCACTATACCAGAAGATGGGTTCCCTCCCCAAATAAGCTGATCACATTCCTGATTAAGTTTGACACCTGTTGAACTTAAGTTCTTGGTATATGTGTCCCAAGTACGAGCTAAATAGCTAGATAGCTCGAGATCTCTAACTACCATCCAAACAGATGGACCACCAGTACCAGTTCTACAGATAAGTATCTTGTTCAACGTGGAAATACCAATAACTTGTAAATAATGGGTGATGATAGATGGTAGAAGAAAGGTGTCCTCCATCTCTAAAATAGGGTCCAAACCAATACGAATCTTAACACCTGATCCCACCTGCCAATAGAGATAATTTTTTAACCACTTGAAGACTTTCATAAAACCCCTCCAAATGGGAGAAAAATTCCAATTTCCCAATTTAGGATTTCTTATCCATTGATGCACATCTTGTTTAATATATTTGCTCTGAATGAGTCTAGACCAGAGGGTACTACCAAAGATACCCCACCACATACTTTTTAATCTGAGAGCTGCATTAGAAACCTCTAAATCTTTGATGTCCCAACCCCCGAATCTAAAAGTTCTTGAAAGTGTCTCAGCTGCAACCATCGGAATTTTTGTATTATCTGCAGACCCTGTCCATAGAAAACTAAAGAAACATTTCTTAATGGCTTTGATAATGGAGGAAGGCACTTCAAGTAGTGAGAACCAGTAAACAGGAATGCTCGAGAATACTGACTTAACTAAAATAAGTTTGCCTCCAATAGATAAAAATCTGTAAGACCAGTGAGCAATGCGAGCTTCAATTTTCCTCAACAACCAGTACCAATATTTGATGAGATAATTGTTAGGCTTTAAATTAAAGCCCAGGTATTTAAATCCATGATCCAAAGGACAATAGTTGTATGGAAGAACATTTAAGATCTCACTTAATTTCCCATCATTCACATTTAAATGATAAAAAATGGATTTAACAGAGCTGACCTTCATACCTGTTGCATTATAGAAAGTCTGAATAATTCCACCATACAATTTCCATTCTGCCACAGTGTCAAGACCAGCAACCAAAACATCATCTGCAAATAAAATGTGTGAGATCACACATTCCTTAGTCAACTTAATACCTTTAATCAAACCTCTATCCAGAGCTTGATGCACTAATCTGCTGAAGCCATCCATGACTAAGGTGAATAGAAGTGGTGAGAGCGGACACCCTTGTCTTATCCCTCTAGAACAGTTGAAGAGAGATGATGGAGAGCCATTTACTAGGACTGCTATATTCATAGTAGTGATACATGCCATAATCCACTTTATCACCATTGGAGGAATACCAATTCTAATGAGAATCATTCGCATAAATGACCAATTGACCCTATCATAGGCTTTTTCTAAGTCCATTTTGAGTAAGAGAGCCTTCTTCTTTTTAATCTTTATACTGTGCATCAATTCTTGAGTGATGCCAATGGCATCATGAATTTGTCTCCCAGATAAAAAACCAAATTGCTCTGCCGAGATGTGCTCAGAAAGTACCTTCTTCATTCTTTCAGCAAGAATCTTCGAAATGAGCTTGTATAGCAGGTTGTATAAAGCAATCGGACGGTAGTCTCCAAATGATAGAGGCTTGTTCTTTTTAGGGATTAAAGTGACAAAAGTGGAATTAAGGCCACTAGAAATATATCTATTTACCCTGGAAAAATTCACCAATTCTTTAAGTTCTTGCCCCAAAGTATCAAAGAAGTGGAGGTATAGCTCCACCGGCCAACCATCAGGCCCGGGGCTTTTTTCTTTGGTAAATATCTTCAATGTGTTCTCTATCTCCTCCAAAGAGACCTCCATTTGAAGACTGTCAGCATCATGTTCATTAAAGAACCTAGGGAAAAGACTTGCCACTTTAATTTGATCAGCCAAATTACAATCACCTGAATCACAATATATATTACCAAAGAAGGACACAGCTTCAGTTTTTAGTTGATCAAGTTCAGCAAATAAATGCCCTTGATCATCTTGTATTTACCAAATGAACTTTCTATTCCTTCTAGCTGAAGCAAAGGAATGAAAAAAATTTGTGTTTTTGTCTATTTACAAGCAAAGGTAATCAACTTTAAAAATTTAAAATTAATAATAAAAAGTTAAACTTACAAAGTTACAAACATTATGGTTAAAAAAAAAAAACTTACACTCTATCTATCAACATAGATAAACTTATAAAGTTAATTGATAAAAAGTTTAAAAACACATGTACATGTACAAGTTACACCTCTGTCAAAATTCAAATCCTTAAAAGACAAATTAATAAATTTTTATATTAATTTTTTAAAATTAAATTATAACATTATAATTTATAACCTAACAATTCCAAAAACAAATTAAAATCCATTTCAAATTAAACAAGTTATAACTCTTTCCAAATTCAAATCCTTAAAAGACAAATTAATAAATTATTTTATTAAATTTTTAAAATTAAATTCTAACATTATAATTTATAACCTAACAATTCCAAAAAAAATTAAAATCCATTTCAAATTAAACAATGGACACGTTTCTTTGTAATTAATGGTGACTATGAATCTAAAAAAATAAAAAATAAGAAACATGGCAACATGCATACATTACATCATTGCACTTCAAACAAAGTTACAATGTTATAGCAATCACAAATTTAACAATCATGAAATAATTATTAAATATAAATTATTAACAATGAATCGATACCTGCAGAGTGTAGGAAGATTGAAAATGGAATTGAGGTAGACGCTGATCGATACCCAACATTTGCAACCGACTTGAAGTTGAGGCAGACGCTAACTAAGATTGTTGGACGGCTTAGAAGTTTAGACTCCGAAGTTCAAGCTCAGAATTCGACACTCAGAAGTTCAGAGAGAGTCGAATGGGATTATGGGAGACTGGGAGGGAGAGAGAGAGAATGAACCGAAAACAATTCTCATAAAAATTTAAAAACCCAAAACTGTCAAATTCTTCCAAGATTTCCAGAGAGAAAACCTAAAACAATAAGAAAAAGCAATCTGAAGATTGTAATGTGATTTTTTAGAGAGGCAGAGTTTGTTTATAAAGGATCCATTGCATGTACGCTGCCCTCTTCTTACCTCCATGCATCCTTCAATTTGGAGCCAATCAAATTTCACTTTCCCGCGAACTTCTTTTTTTTCCTCCGATGTGCCTTTTTTGTCGGTGGGTTGGGTTGGGAGCATGATGAAACTCCTCATTGGTTTGGGAGCTTATTCAAGCTCCAGAAGATGGGAAATTATGGCTGGGAGCTTGAGGAAGCTCCCGACTAGAAGCTCCTCGATGGATCGAGAGCTTCCTCAAGCTCCCAACGACAAGTATCTTAGGAAACTCTTGTCTGGAATTGTGATTTCACCTCTGCGAAATATCCGAAAAGTTCTCAAGTATCTAAGGAAGTTCTCGCTCCAAAGCTCCAGGAAATGGCCAGGTACGCCCTTCCTAATGGCCGAGAGGCGCTAGCAATTTTTTTCAAGAAGAAAAAAGCGGTACTTTTGTTATTTTAGAGAAATCAAAAAGTAGAATATCATAATTGTACATATACATTCCAAAAAAATACTAATCTACATATTCCAGACTTTGCTAGAATGTTTCCATAACACTCTTCTAACATAGAGTAAATCTAAAAATAACTCTTCCTTGAAACCATTTGACACTATAACCAAAAAAAATAGCATCAAAACCTGCTAAAGTCTAAAAAGAGTCTGCAAAAAAGAACATAGAACCAAAATGAGTGATAATATCTTCGACCCATTCCTCCCAATATAAAAACTTGCTTCTCCATCGAGGGCTTCTTTAGAAAGAGCATCTGCCGCATCATTGTTCTCCTGGTAAATGTGATCAATAGACAGGTCATCGAAACAATACATCATCTTCGTAATTCTATCACACCAGTGATTGTATTGAAGGATGTTCATCTTGGAATTGTTTTTTGCCCAGTTAAAAATAACCAAGGAATCCCTGATAGAGCCTAAACCACAAAGGACAACAACTTTTAAAATTCCCCACAATTCAAGTAATTCTACTTTGGTATTGGACCCATGACCACATGTAAGTTAGAACTTGTAAGTAAGGTCTTCTCCACATTTGATGAAAAAACCTACACCACAATTCATTTCTACCGAGGCACCATCAAAAAAACCAACTGCGTACTTTGACAAGTCAAAATTCAATTTAATACCTCTTTCAGGATTCCGACTTGTAATTTGATCATTTTTATATGATTGATAAAGAATCCAGAACCTGTATGATGCCTGATTTCCCGAGAGAGTAATATTCATAAACAAGACTTGATTGTGTATATTCCATAGTGTCCAAGCCACCAGCCCTAGAATATTTCTTAAATTGTGATGCCTTTGAATCCATACATGATATGCCACTTCGAAGACTGTATTGGGTGTCCACTCAACATAATTTTACATTAAGTGAAACACATACCTTCTTCCAAATCTTTCTTGAGAAGCTACATTCCATAAACAGGTGATCCACAGTTTCGCTATTATTTCTGCAAAGAATGCAAATGTTTGGACCATGTCTTCCTCGACGATTCAAATTCTCCCAAGTCAGAATTTTACCTTTAAAGATGAGTCATAAGAAACATTTTATTTTTAGTGGAAGTTTCCATTTCCATAATGAAACAAACCACCATTTCCTTTCGCCTTCAAAATGACCTTCAATTATAGCTTGATATGTTGTACTAACTGTAACCAGTCCAAAAATGAATTTTTTGGACCAAAAAAGTCGATCCTTGGAGTCTAGCTGGATTTTTTGGCCAACTAAAGTACCAACCAAGGTTTTAAAAAAGTGGGATTGCGATTTATAGCTATAGCTCCAAATCTGGGGTTTTCTGTGGCTATTTTTTCTACGGTGGTGTCTTTTTCTTTTATTTTGACTTAGGGTTTAGTGTGGTTTTTGGTTGTGGGATTACCCTTTATCCCGGTCACTGCATAGGTTTAGATGATCACGATTCCTGACAGGTGGATTTTTTATTAGGTTAAATATCCTCTTACTATAGTGGTAGGCACGTGTTTATGATGGATCCTGTTCAATATACCCCATCTAAGGTAGATCTCCCTTCTTTTTCTCCCATCGACAGTTCTTCTTTAGCTAGGACGGTTCTGGATAATTTTGTTTCAAATATATTAACCCTAATTTCTTTGGGATTAGAGCTATGGCTCGCTGCCTTATTAAGTCTGTCAAATCCAGAGAAGGCAGGGAGCAATATGTTATTAACCCTAATTGTAATCTTGATCGAGTAGAACTTTTGGCTAATCGTGTGGTGGTTGGGCATATGGAGTTTACTTCTAGTAGTCGTGAGGAGATTCTAGCTTGGGTGAACCTGCATTGGACACCTCTGGTGGGGTTGGCCCCCCGGGTTAACCTCCTCGTTAATCAATGGATTCTATTTGTTTTTCCTACCAGTGATCATGTGGATGAGATTCTCCAGCGTTCGTGGCTCTTCAAGGAAGGGTCGCTCTTTATAAAGAAATGGTATGTTGCATTTGATCTTGTTCGTGAAAAGCAGAGGATTCGTCATTTATGGATGTTGTTGCTTGGATTTTCGATTGAAATTTGGATTGAGAACATATTCATAGTGTTGGCAAATTCTGTTGGTAAGTTCATACGGTTGGATAAGAAAACCTTGTTTGGTTATGATCGTAGAGTTGCAAAAATTATGGTGGAAATTGATATGAGCGTAGGGTTGTCGGCTGAGGTTGATGTCAAATGGGGTTCTCGGGCTTTCTGCCAGTGCTTGGACTACTTTAAGATCCCATTTTGTTTCTACAGTTGTCAGAAGACTAGACATACCATTGCAAAATGTCCTTTTCTTACTTTAAAGGTGAATGGTGTTCATGGTTCTGGTCAAGGATTGGATGCCTCTCTGGTTTGTTTGATCCCTAAATACAGACCTTCTTCTCCCGTTCAGAACATTTTGGGTAAGTCTTCTCCAGATGAAACTCCATATAAAAATATTTCAAAAGATGAACTAAAATTTTATATTGATATGGAGAATTCCCTGGATCAACGTATTTCTAGAGGGGAGTTGTCTCTCAATCTTAATATTGTGAATGCCCCTTTTTTGGTAGCGGGTAGGTTGTCTTCACCTTTATTAAAAATTGATCTTGATGTACCTCTGGTGGGTAAACCTAACCCTAAGTCTGCTCCTACCTATTAGGATAATCTTTCCAGGGTTCTTACTTTTGAGGATAAGGCCGTGCTAGCTGAAAGTGGCTACAATCCTAGTTCTGCAGGCTCTCTGTTTTCCGCCATTGATTGTGTATTCTAAAAAACCTCCTTTAAATTCTGAGGTGAAACCCTCTGACTGCCTTCGGTTTCAAAATGTTACTGTTAGGAAGTCTAAAAAGGTGGGTCTCAAGAGGTCTGAGGATGCGGTGGGTGATGTGTTTATCCCCTTGTCTGTCAGAATTGATGAAGCCAGTTCTCCTATTGATGGGTCTCCTAATCCTAGGGCACATATAGCGGTGCAACCCTCTATCATTATTGATTAATGTTGATTTTGTCCCTTAATGTTAGGGGTTTAGGTAAGGCTACTCGGGGTAGGGATTTATCTAAATTGTTTAATGCTACTAGCCCGGAGATTATTCTCTTACAGGAGACAATGTGTGTTGACTCCTCTGCTATTTTGAAGCTCGCCAATATCTTACCAGGTTAGGATTTTTTTGCTGTCAGTGCCTTTGGTAGGTTTGGAGGCATTATTGTTGGATGGAATCCCCATCTCTTTCATTTCAACAATTACAAAACCAATTGGGGGATTTTGATGAATGGTAGGAGTCTGATTCAAAATTTCAATTTTGTTGTGTTTAATTGCTATGGGACTTAGTTAGGCAGAGCAGTATTTTGGGATTCACTGATGAGTTCAGGTCTCCTAAATATGGACAATCTTATCATCGCAGGTGATTTGAACTTTTCCTTAAGTTCTGCTGAAGTTTGGGGCCCTCTGGCTCATATGGATGATCTTGCTGAATATTTCTCAGATATGTTGGTTAATTATGATTTGGTTGATATCATTCCTGCTTCTCTCCTTCCAACGTGGACAAATGGAAGAGTGGGAAGGGAAGGTATCCACAAAAGGATTGATCTTTTTGGGTTAGTCGTTCTTTGCTTCATACATTTCATCGCCATAGATCTTGGATTGGGGAGGCTATCTTTTCGGACCACCGGCCTGTATTTTTTCAAAGTGATGACAAAGTAATTATGAGGAAGTTTCCTTTTAAATTCAACTCTTCTTGGCTATAGAATGAAAAATTTTGTGCGGCAATTAGACAGTTCTGGATGAGTTCTTTTCATGAAGGTAACATGAACCCTATGGATCATCTTATTCTCAAACTAAGGAAATTAAAAGATATGGTAACAAAATGGATTAAGAATCAAAAGGCACAGGATATGAAAGAGTATAGAGATTTGGAGCTCTAGATACAAGAAGTGTATTGTCGGAAATTTGACCTTATGGAAGAAATGGATGATCAAGCTTTAATTAAATCTCTCGAAGAAAAGGAATCTATTTTGAACCAGGAAGAAGCTGATTGGAGACTCAAGAACCGAGCATTATGGTTGGATTTAGGGGATAAAAACACCAAGTATTTTCATGCCTTTGCTTCTCATAGACGGAATTTCAATGTCATCTAGGACATGGAGGATGGAGTTGGTAACTGTATTTCTGGGCAAGAACAACTTCAGGATGCAGCTAAATATTTTTTTGGTAATATATTCACTGATCCTTGGGTTGGTGATCTTATGAAGCAGCTAGAGATTGCTAGGTTATATCCTATATTTTTCAGTAATCAAAAGGCTAAGGACCTGGAGGAGGCTGTTACATTAAATGAAGTAGAAGATACTTTAAAAATTCTCACAAAAGAAAAAAGTCCTGGGCCTAATGGCTAGACTGTGGAGCTGTTCCTGCATTTCTTCGACATTATGGGGGATGCAATTCATGCTATGGTTGAATTTTCCAGAATCAATGGCTTTATCTCGGGTGCTCTGAATTCTACATTTTTTACCCTGATTCCAAAAAGCAATAAGCCTCACACCTTTGGAGATTATAGGCCCATAGCATTATGTAACTTGATCTATAAGCTTATTTCAAAGATCATTGTTGTGAGAATTAAACCTTGGCTTTCCAAATTCATCTCCGCAGAATAGTTTGGTTTTTTACATGACAGGCAAATCTTGGATGCTGTTGACATCTCCCAGGAGATCATCCATACCTCAAGATTCGGAAAAAGAAAGCTTGTTTGCTCAAAATGGACCTTGAGAAGGCCTATGATCATGTCGATTGGTGCTTTCTCAGAATTGTTCTAATCCAAATTGGTTTGTCTCCATTAATTCTTAATTGGATAATGGCATGTGTATCCTCCACTAATATTGCAACATTGGTTAATGGTGTGCCGTCGAATTTCTTTAAATGCTCTAGAGGAATTAGACAGGGCTTCCCTATGTCCCTGCTTCTATTTCTGCTCGTTATTGATGGTTTCAGCAGGTTACTTCACAAAGCCAAATCTAAAGGATGCATTAAGGGGATAAAGCTATCCAAAGATCTTTCTATATCCCATCTACTCTTTGTAGATGATGTGCTCCTTGCTGGGTCGGATTCTATTATCGAATGGGAGTGCTACATGAACAATATCAATGCTTTCTGCTGCGCATCAGGTATGAAGGTCAGTGATGCTAAATCTATCCTTCATCAGCATCAGTTGGATGATTCTCAGATCGTGGACTTACAAAATGTCATGCCTTTTAAATTTCATATGCTGGTTGAAGGATTTAAGTATCTCGGGTATTTTTTGAAGCCTAATAGTTACAGAGTAAAATATTGGTCATGGCTGTTTAAAAAATTTGAAAGCAGAATTCAATGTTTGACTAATAGACTGTTATCCATTGGCGGGTGCCTCATTCTGGTTAAGGTTGTTCTAACCAGTATTCATGTATATTGGCTCTCCTCGTTTAAAGCACCCCGATCAGTTTTGCATACTTTTAGGAAACTGTGTTCCAATTTTTTATGGGAAGGTGGAAAAGACCGTAAAGGTCTGATTATGGCTAAATGGGAGAATATCACTCTTTCTGAGAGTTGTGGAGGATGGGGACTGAAAAATATGGATGTTTTTGGTAAGGCCTTACGCCTTAAAAGCTTTTGGCGGGGTATTTTTGGATCATCTTTATGGTCTAAAGTTATGGGGGTGAAATATATCAAGCAAGATATCTCGCTTTGGCTCAGGAATCCTATGAAAAAAATAAGAAATACTTATGTTATCTGGCAGGGATTTATGAATGTTTTTAATTGGATGGCAAAATATTTGCAATGGCAAGTTGGATCAGGCTGACAGGTTTTGGTAGTTGTTGATCCTATCCTGGGTCTGGATGATGACTTTACCCTGTCTGGTGAAATCTTAGTCTTCCTAAGAGAGAAGAATATTATCACTCTGGACAGAATGAAATTTTTTAGATCTCTCAATGGTAATTCCTTTTGGATCAAAGGTGTGGACCTTGGTTTTTTTGGTAAATTTGAATGGGAACGGAATAAGTATTTCTCGCATCTTGATTCAGTGGGGTGTAGGCTTACTCATAGCAGGGATATAATAAAATGGACAGGTAATCCCAGTACAGGATAAATTACAGTAAAGACTGCCTATAAGGCTATGATTTAGTTCATAAATTTATGTCCTCAACAATGGTGGTTTAAAAGACTGTGGAGGTGGAAGATGCCTTTAAAATTCGAATGTTTTGGTTGGTTTGCTATAAAAGGGAAATTAAAGACTTGGGATAATTTAGTCAGAATGGGATGGAATGGCCCAAACTGGTGCTCCTTGTGTAACTCTGATGCTGAATCCACAAACCATCTTCTTGTGACATGTAATTTCACTAGAGATATTTGGAGAATTATTTGTTCTGCTCTAAATATTTCTCAGGTTTGGGGGTTTGATAATTTCAATCTTTGCTTTCTTAAGTGGTACAGGGAATGCAAAGCCCATTCATTGCCGCCAATGATTATTTCCTGGTTTATTTGGTTTACCAGGAATAAGGTTATTTTTGAGGATCTGAATCCTTGTACACAGAACACAGCTGGACAAATTATGAGTGTTTATAAATCCATCTACAATGAACAGGAGCCATTAATCATTAGAAGAATTGGTGCATTTGATCCTCAATTCAAACGTCCTATTCTATTTTTCGATGGTGCTGCACAAGATGGTTTGTGTGCAGCTAGGGGAGCTATTTTCTTAAATGAATTACATTACTTTTCATTAAGGTTCAATTGTGGAAATGGGACAAACATGAAGACAGAGCTCCTTTCTTTGTGGTGTGTTTTGAAAGTGGCTAGTATCTTCGGTATTGATGATCTGAAGATTTTTGGGGACTCTAGGGTCACCATCAAATGGGCGCAAGATGAATATAATCTTAAAGTGTTATCTCTTGCTCACTGGTGTATCAGGATAAAATCAGCTATCCTTCTTTTCAGGAACATATCTCTGGAGCACATTTACAGGCAACACAATCAACTTGCAGATAAACTCTCTAAGCAAGCTTTGTGCGGTGTTTTTGGTATTTTAATCTGGGAAGAATTTCTTAATTCTCAGGTTCTGAACTTTGGATTTCTGAAAATTTTTGAGTAATGGCTTGTTTTAGGATGTTGTATGTCATGTGATTTTGGGTAGATGTTATTCTAAGGTATCTTGTTTACCTCTCATGAAGGTTAGCTAAAGCTCTTTGATGTTTTTTTGAGATATGAAGGCATGTGCTTCTGCCTCTGCTCGGTTGAGTCTTCCTATAGACTTGTTAAATCATGTACCTTTTGATTTAAAATATAATTTATTATATAAAATATTCAAATAATACAATATAATATAACACTTACACTTAAGTTGTAATATGATATAATATTAAGTTTAATGTTGTAACAACAACGATATGTAATATGTAAATTTTTATAATTAGTAGAGACCCATCTAACTACCCATTTAGAGGAATCAAATCTATAAACCTTTTAACACTAAACTATAACACACATCCCTCTCACCGTTATGTTAGAGCATAATGATGCATGCATTCTTATTTTTTATTTATATGAGACAAACAGAAATTTCCTCTTACAGAGGCTCCACTATACTCCATGCATTCTCCCCCACCTTAACTGTAGAAATGCGCCTTACCTACATAATAAATATTTACAAATTACCAGAAAGACTGAAAGTTTAAATAAAAAATAAAGTAAAAATATTATATTATATTTTATAGAAATAACAATATTTAAAAGTCACTTGAAAAGTAATGAAATTATTTAAGCAAAGATTAAATTGCAACATATTTCTTATATTCAAGCTATACAGAAACTGTAGAAAAAATATATTAGATTCAATCACCTAGAAATTGAATTCTGCACCACGATACTACGTGTTTCGATATGACATAAAGAGAGATGTATGAAATTCGATTCTGGACATTCAACATTTTTAAGCTAGAGAAACATATGCATATGCGACTGCGTAATTTGGAGGTTCGGTCTGTTTAAAACTGGCGTTCTGTAGACAAAAAATAAAATACAAAGTACATGACTATATAACCACCAGCTAACAACAAAAATGCTGGTGGCAGTCTGGAGACAGCTCCTGCTCCTATAACAATTGCCTAACTCATTTCAATGATTCTATTTGCAAATACTATGAACGTCTGATTACTCATGAATCTCCAGTCCAAAAGATTCCTTGCATGAGTTTGGTTGTGATCTGTAGAATTTATACTGTATTTACCTCAGAATTATTCGAGACAAGTGCTTTTTCTGTTCTCCTCATAATATTATTCAAAGAAATCATAAAAGCATCCTGGAATTCCTCAAAACTTGAATCTGGGTCACCATAGACCAGGCCAGGCATGATTTCCTGGATTATGGTTTTTCTCATTTGCTTCCTTTGTTCCTCAGGGATTTTCTGCAGAGCCTCTACTACATTTGTCTCGCCTTGTCTAACAGTCTCTTCTGGTATGTAAACCGAATAGGAACTCTCATTAGCAGGCAGATGCCATGGGTACTGATAATATGCTGTAAAAGGATTGAAGAGCACAGGAATGCATCCAGCTATAAGAGAATCGAACAGGGATCTCCGAGTAGGGCTATCACCAGGAGGCTGAAGGCAGAATTCGGATTTCATGAAGAGTTTCACTGTGCTTTCGGGACTTAGGCAAACGCGGGCATTGCAGTTCAAAAATTTGCATCTCTCTGGTTTGTTTAAACACTGTTCGATGAGGATGGAACGAATGCTTCTTGTGCTGTTCGGTCTTGGTGCACCTGCAAAGCTTATCAGATGAGGTCTCTGGACTGTCCTAATCTGCCATTGCCATTGCCAAATATCTTTATCAGACTGAGGATGGAAGAAAGTAGGATGTGGGACTCCAATTTCATTCATATCCCATGGATGGCGTTCAATCAAAAGCTTGGTAACTGATTTCATTTCAGGCAGATGTAACAGGTTGCTCCCCCATTGTTCATTATCCTTCGATCTCCTGAAATCCCACGAGACCTTGCCGAGCACCAGAACATGATCTTTTCCTCCGTTTCTCTTCCACCATGGCTGACCTTGAAGCCAATTCACAAGCTCCAGGCTTAGTTCATCTCGTTTCTCGTTACTGATATTTTCTCTGAAATTCCATCTCATCACATCGAGGCCTCCATAGAAGGGAATGTAGAACAAATTCGCCTCCGCGGGATTCGAAACCAGACATGGATGCTTTGAGATCCGGGAATGGTAGACAAGCTCTAGTGCATATTGATGAGTCTGAAACCAGTGCTGATAAAAGTTTTCGATGGGCTTCCCCATTCCTCCGTTGGCAACATAATCACAAAGATTGAGCCACGGAATCAGACTGTGGCATTGCTTCACCAGCTCTGCATTGAATCTTTTGGGCAGATCATATACATATATTTGCCTTCCTCTGCATTGTTTCTGTCTCGGATCCTTCATACCTAAAGGCATTGAAGAAGACCTAAAAGTCTCCATTTGCATTTTCACTGCATTATGCGAAAATGTAGTGTTTTTTGCCTCAATACTCTTGTTTCCCTGCATTATGGCCCATTCAGTCGAGACATTTCCAAATTTCTCCTGAGATGAAATCTCAAAATGGGTATTTGGTATCTCTCGTTTCATAGCCCTTCCAGACTCATTTAGCAATGGCGACGCAGTCTTCAAGCCATTACTCGCCGCCCCTTGAATCTCCTCATCCTCAAACGTAACTGCTTGATGTGGCAAACGGGTAGTGCTGGCAGAAACACAATATACATTCAACCGACGGCTCGAAATACAGACATGAAGAACAGATGCAGGCAACAGGCTTGTCATAACCCAAAGAAATATAACAAGCATTAGAAACACTGGTGGCAACAGCAGCACTCGCTGTATTACAGCCCCCATACACTTCACGTCCACCTTCCTATTTTTCTTTCTCAGCTTCCCCATGGTTGGAGACCCAGTTACCAGCAAAGCCCACACTTATAGCTAGGGTTTCCCTCTGTATTTCACAGTCGAAACTAGATCTGAACAGACAAGGACCAACTCAGAATCCAATATAAGTTTCAACGCAGCTTAACAAGACTTGACAATTATGGCTCTTCAACATCCTTAAAAACAGTTTTTATTGCCATTTTTTAAGGAAACAAACTGTCCTGAGAGTTGTAACAACAGCTTTCACTGACCCAATTTACTTCCTGTAACTATTTCAATCTATCCAATATAGGTTCTTAATTCTAGTAACAATGTTTTTATTCTAAGAAAATAACCAGAGAAAATCACCAATAATACCAATTTACTTTTAGGAACTATTTCAATCCATCCAATACAAGTTCTTTACTAGGATAATCAAGCCTAGAAGAGAAAAAATTAATGTAATGCTATTATTATAACATATTAGCCCTAATGCAGAAAACATAATGTAATGCTGTCAGAAAACATAATTTATGAATCAAAATGGCAAATAATATCAAAGCAAAAAAATCATATTTAATATAATTTAAAAAAAATCAAATATTTTTAGAACATGCTAATTCATTAGAAAAACATAGTTCACAGTTCATAGGACATTACCTGTTGTAGAGATTTTGTCACTGATTAAAATCTCCTTGCTTCACAAGTTCCTTTCACCAAAGCATTGCTCCACAAGTCTGTCTTCATCTAAGATTTTCACACAACACTTACTATCTTGTGTATACCTGATTCAGACACTTAAAAAAACAAGTTATGGACTTGATAGCCCATGTTAGATATATATACCAAGATGGTGGTGAAAATCCTTGAAACCCGAAAGCGTTTCTAGATGAAGAGATTTTGTCCATACACTCATTAAATGCCCTGTTTTACACTTATGCTTTTCACACCATGTTAGATATATATACCAAGATGGTGGTGAAAATCCTTAAAACCCTAAAAGCCTTTCTAGATGAAGAGATTTTGTCCTACACTCATTAAATACCCTGTTTTACACTTATGCTTTTCACACATATCCCCAATCTAGATGCTTTAAATGAACAATAAATTAAGGCTTAATAGTTTAATGGAGGCTTGGGATAACGGACATTTATATCATCATTATTTCCAATAAAATATATTAGTCTATTAAAAATAAATACAATCATAGTAAATTATTTATGAAAGTAAGTTAATAAGTGGACAAACTTTTAATCATCATCTCCAAATAGAATAGGAATTTTAAAGAAAGTTATAGTTGTACTTGAATCAATGTCTTAAATATAGAATTACCTAAAATGCTAACTTTGTCCACTTTTTAACTCCCTTGTAAAATATGTACACCTCCTTGGTCCATACAACAGAATTAGTTAGTCTTAACCATCATCATTAATACATTTAGGAAAATAAACCTACAAGTTAAATACCTAAAATATTATATTTCAAAAAAAAAATTATAAATTGAATACCTAAATAAAAATAAAAATTAACCACCAAAAAACTTTAAAACATGAAAAACCTTCAATTTCAACCGTACATTAATTAAAAATAACAAAACGTTCCAAATATAGAACAAATTAAATACAAAGCATTATAAAATTATTGCTAAATTAAAAATAACAAAACGTTCCAAATATAGAACAAATTAAATACAAAGCATTATAAAATTATTGCTAAATCATATTTATCATGATAATCATATACAACCATAAACTATACCCAGGCTCCATTATGCTACAACATCACACTCATGCATGCATTTTTTTCTCTCTCTTTTTTTCTTTAACTAATTGCTAAAACATTATATGTATTTAGGTAACAAGGTTATCATTTTATTATGGATATTTTGAAAGTGAGTAATCATTGTGAAGTAAATCTCAATATTTTTCTAGTAGACACTCCATCCATCATCACTTGTAGATCCCTTAATGATGGGTGGAGTATCCACTCCAAATCTCGGTACATTTCTAATAATCCCATAATGATGGGTGGAGTGTCCACTCCAAACTTCGGGACATTCCTAATCCCCTAATGATAGGTGGAGTGTTCACCCCAAACCTCATAACATTTCTAATCCCATAATGATGAGTGGAATATCCACTTAGACATTTCTAAACTATTAAAAATACATATCATAAATGACTCCACACCCATATTACTATTTACACATATTTATAATAATAATTTATGAAACAAACATTTTACTATAATTTTATAAAGTTATTATCTTTTTCTATTAATAAATAATAGCATATGCATATAATTAAAGTTATGTTTATAATCCCCCCATGACGAGTGTAATCCGGATGGTAATTCAGTACCACGTGGCCTTCTCTCTATCTAAGAAAATGGTCGTACCATGCAGCACCCCGGGTGGCATTCAACGGTCTATATCCATGTGCAACTATAATAGCAAGTCTTGTCAAGGGGTGTGCTCTCTTCACTGTGAGGCAAGGTTGAGAGGTTCCGTACGCGGGAAAAATGACTCGACTGAGGGAGTCTTAATGGAAATAATATCTGAGGGTGGTGGACATGACGTTTTGCACAATGTGCATGCGCCTGGGAATCAAACGAGGTTGCCAAGGCTTAAATCCAGGCTGCAGATTGGAAGCCCCCCCTAACAATATTCTCCTTTCCTCTACGACTTCATTGTGGTCTCCAGTCTCTCCACGAGCATAAGCCTGTGTTGGCTCTTCTCTATGATTAGGGAGGCCATGGACAGGACCAAGGTTACTCCCTGTAAGACGATGAATGGGCCACAATGCACTCATATGCTGTGGGCCCTGTGGGAGATGGGTAGAGTTCAGGGATTCTTTGAACAAGAGATACCAGAATCGACTCGGGCTCGAACACTGTCGTTGGAGAACTGCTTGAAGAAATAACATGGTCATCCCTTTGTGCAGTAGCTTGGTGAGGAATTGGGTGGGCTTGTGGAGGATTTTGGGTCTGCGCGTACTCGCGAAATGCGGCACACGAAAATGATGGGGGTTCTTTGGAATACTAAAGCTCTGATGTCTCTTGCGATGGAAGACTATGTTCAAGGTTTGATCAAGAGAGAGAAGGAAGCCTTTCTACTGGTGGACCGCATATTGAATCTTAAAGTTACCCTGCTTGCCCTCTTTTAGTTCCAACGTGAGGAGATGGGGCATCTCAACGTGAAATTGGATGCGCTTTCTCATGCCATCACGAGGAAATATTTCACTAGACCTCCGCCCCATCAAGCCGCGGACACCCAGCTAGTCTTTCGACGCTGCCCTACTATAGCCAGCAAAGTTGGATCAAGCATTTTTCCAGGTGCAGGTCCTTCCTCCATTCCTCCCTCTGATGATGAATATCCCTTGGGCTAGTTTGCATGGTTCTGGTCTGATTTTCAATTTGAATTATACCGGTCATAAACCTTCACCCGTGGGCGAACATTGTCAACTTTCTCTTACTGCTGCTCATAGACATCTTTAGATTCAGATAACTCTATAGGCTTCAGATTCTAGCTTTTATGATCCACTTGTTTTTCATGGTGTCTCTGCACTCTGACACTTGGACAACATGGATTTCTACAATTATCTTTTTTTTAATTAATAGAATTTCGAACCTTACAAAAATAAAGTTATGTTTATAATAATTTATGGGACAAACATCTTACTATCATTTTAAGAAGTTAAATTATCTTTTTATATTAACCAACATAGATCCATCTTAAACCCGTATCTATCAAGCACCGAGAGGGATCCAATTTCTTGAGGTGTATTTCTTTTTTTAAATTTAAATTCAAGAAATTTGATCTCTCTTGATTGATAGATCCGGGTTTAAGTTTTAAGTTTTTATTTTATAAACGAACATCTATGTTTTAATTACTTTTCATAATATTTTATTTTATGAACCAACATGGATTTTTTTAAGTACTTTCAATAATTTTTTATTTGATGAGCCGACATGAATGTTTTTAATTATTTTGTTACAAACGTTATATTACGTTATATCACGTTACAACATCTCGCCCATACTGGGCTGTAGAGCACCTCGTTTCATTCAGTGCAATAAATAATAGCATATGCATATAATTAAAGTTATGTTTGCTTTAAACTATTTTTAAGTTTTGATAGTGTTAGATCATAAGTCTAAAATTAAATTCAAATCCATCATTATTAGTTATGTTTCTAACTACAAGATTAAATAAAAGTATTGGTTGTAATCAGAAATTTATATATATATATAGCCATTTGATTACTAAAATATATATAGGTATATGTAGTTTATATCCTCTAGCTTTGAATCGATGAACTCCTAGGAGAAAACACATGTTTTTAACCATTAGGAACACTCAAGATAAGATGTGATACACATTTTTGGCTGTTAGAAAACATACCTTTTTTCATGCACAGAAAATGGTCAAACACTCCACAATACTCTGATATTAGACCTTAACTGTGAACTAGGCTTAACCACACTAATTAAGTATTAAATGCAAATCTACAGTAGGCTAATATACAACTTGAAAAGTGAATTTGCAGCGGAAAATATTTATGAACAACAACTGAAATCATGCATTAAACTTAGAATTTTTTTTCCAATAGCCTAGGAAAAACCCCGAAGGGAAAACCTGTGAGAGAGATGAATTTTATTATTTTTGTTCAAAGAAATTTACAACAAACAATTCTAAAATTAAGACACCACTTATCTCTACCATAGAAGATCACTTTCTCCACCTCAAAAACAATGTTGGAATATGCCTTGTTTTCTGTGCATTTATAGTCATGAAATTCATGCCCTTTACTGTATAGTACAGACTATTTCACACAGCTAGAATGCCTCCTTAAAATTCATGCCCTGTATAATCTTCCTCCTCGTTTTTTGTGTCCACTGCTTTCAGCATTTAATACTATCGAATTATGCGCCTTCCCAACATTGAAATTCATGATGACAGTCTACTACAGGAAGTGTTGTACGGATTTCCCATAAATGCTCTCAGCTCCTCGAAAATCATGCTAGCCGATTAGAGGAAATTTGGATGAAAAATGGGTCTCCTAAGGAAAATGGTAAAAAACACCATGTAGGCAATTTTTTTATACTATTTCGCTTTTATCGAAGTTGCCATGGGTTATTTCACTTTTATAAAAGCTACCTTAGATATTATTTTATATTAAAATCAATTTATGAGGACCAAGTTCTATTTAGTGTTTTCACCCAAAATAAAGAAAGAAAATTAAATACACAATGCCAACTTAAAAGTTATTGGGTCATGTATTACCTAAAATATGGATGTGTATATTAGTTTTATATTATTTATTATTATATATAATTATATATTTATATTAGTTAAAAATTATTGGACCTAAATTTTGACAGTTATTACAAAATATTAATTATAATATAATATTATTATTTATTTGCCCATTGGTTGTAGGTTGGGTGGAAAGATTGTTACCCTCCCCACCCAGGTTCAATTCTTGTAAGTGACATGATGCTCTTGTTGAGCCCTATTGTAATGATTGTATTTCAAGCTTTCCTTGATTCTTCGGAATAGCAGGAAGGTGATTTTTCCGCTGGAAAAAAAATATTATTATATATTAGTATATTAATTATAATATAATATTATTA
The DNA here is from genome assembly GCA_027924585.1 of Larix kaempferi. Taxonomy (NCBI): domain Eukaryota; kingdom Viridiplantae; phylum Streptophyta; class Pinopsida; order Pinales; family Pinaceae; genus Larix; species Larix kaempferi. Next base: position 6,300,963 of record BSBM01000438.1, read on the forward strand.
TATATTAGTTGTAATATTAATTACTATTATTATTATATATTGGTGGCTTATTATCTAAAAAATGGATAGGTATATTAGTTATGATGTTAGTTAAAATTTATTGGACCTAATTTTTTATGGTTATTATAAAATATTAATTATAATATAATATTATTATATATTAGTTATAATGTTAATTACTATTACTATTATATATTAGTCACGTATTATCTAAAAGATGGATGGGTATATTAGTTATAATATTAGTTAAAAGTTATTGGACCTAACTTTTGATGGTTATTATAAAATATTAATTATAATATAATATTATTATATATTAGTTATAATATTAATTACTATTACTAATATATATTGGTCAAATATTACCTAAAATATTGATGGGTATGTTAGATATGATATTAGTTAAAAGTTATTGGACCTAACTTTTGACAGTTATTATAAAATATTAATTATAATATTCGTGGGTATTTTAGTTATGATATTAGTTATATTATATGTTATATAAATTAATTATAATAATAATAAAATTTATTTGACCCAATAATATAATTATATTAGTTATAATATTAATTATTATTGTGTATTATCTATCGATCACCTATTAGCTAAAATCAATTAGCATATTAATTTCATTATCAATATCCAAGATAATTTTGGGCATAGGCAGTGGGCAAACAAATTATATTATTAAAAAAATCCACTTATCCCCAAATTGTATAATAAAAAAATGTTTAAGAGGTGCTCCCTTTTTGAATTTTAAAGCATTTTGATTGGCTAATACATGATGACATGGAATTTGAATTAGGGTTGAAAGGCCCATTTTTAATCCAAATTTCCTCTAATTGAGCTTGGGAAATGGTGTTGTTGTTATACTCCTTGATTTTCAGGATATAATGCTATTATAGGTGTCTAGGTAAGCGTTCCAACCACCTTTCTTCTCTCTCAGCTGTATCCTCTTTCTCCTCTCAAGAAACCAAACCTCCTCTCCAAATCTCTTGGATCTCTAGCTCCTCTCAAGCAACTCAACCTTGCTCGAAATCTCTTGGAGGGTGAGTAAAAATGAGGAATGAACTCCCTTTTTATCATTTTCCCTTGTATTTTCACTTCCTCTTCCCGGGGTAGAAGAAAGGATGCTATATCAAGGGCCCACATTTAATCTAGTGTTTTCACACCAATGGATGAGAAAAGTCACTTTTCTCTCCATTAATTAATTTATTTTCAACTCCCACTTAAATTAATTTGAAAAGTCACTTTATAACTCTAAAGTGACATTAATTACTTTTCTCAAGCAATTAATGCAAGGGTCATGTAACTTGTCTTCCTTTAGTGACTTGGGCAAAAATCACTAGGCGAACACTTTCCTAGGTACAAAATTCAACATTGGAAACTCCCCTGTGGAAACCCTACCCCCGTTGTGATTTCTTCTCTGCTCCAGTCCCTTGCGATGGCTTCAGAGGGTGATCCTCCCCCTCCTACCTCATACGATGATAGGGATTTCCTCAGTCTCATGGAAACACTACTGAAAAAAGTTAAAACGAAGATGCCAGAGCAATTAGTGAAAAATTCAAAAGTCCTGCTAAGAGCCAAAATATCAGCCAACTATTTTCATTGCATAATGCACGCTCTAACTGAGAGAGGATTGATAAGGAAAATCATCGAAATGTGGCCATCCCCGACCTCAATCGAATAATGGCTCGAGAAAAACTGAAGGCCTCTGATCAAGGGAAACGCCACCTTCTATGCATGTAGTAAGGGTTATTTTGTTTTTCACTTTTAGTATATAGAAGATCCAGACTTGATTTTTCGTAGTGGCCCTTATTTCTTTAGCACGAGGGGGGTCTACCTTAATCGATGGACCCTGGATTTCGATCCAGAAGATGATATCCCTTCCGATGGGCCTATCTGGATCAAGCTTCCCCATTTACCGCTCGCATGCTGGGGGGATGTCACATGCCCAAATTCTGAACATTTTATGTTGTCAGAAAAACATTATGTTTTATGTTATTGTAAAATTTTATGTTTATTGACCAAGTGGGGTCAAGGATGACTGTAATTAATTACTCTGAATATTTTATTATTTATAAATAAAAGAGGAGGCAAATATCCAAAGGAGACTGTTGAATGAGTGTTCACTAACCCACTAGGAGGAATGGACTGGGGTGGAGAGCAAACTAACATTTGGAAGCATCCTCAACTCACTTCTAGCTGTTGCAGGAGGAAACTTCCCTAATTTTATGGTCATGTTCCCCAAGAAAGTGGAACTGAGCAGGTGGCTCATTAACTAAGAAACTGACCAAAATAACTAGGCATGCTTTATCTACCCATCGAATTCAACAAGAGGCTGTTCATTCCTACCTTGTGATAATTTTTGAATTGTGAAAGACAAGAGAGCACAAGAGATTCGATGAGGGGAAGGTTAGAAGTGATTGACTGAATTAAGTCTGCATTTTGAACTAGTGCAACCACATTTATGAGTTCAATATTGCTAAAGGAAGGAGTAATACTGTTAAGTACTACTGTTGAGTTGCAGAGGAATTTATTCCATTCTTCACACAACATCTTCGTCCTGGTGGTTCAGTGAACAGGCTCGGGGGTCCTAAGGAAAGTAACTTGGCTGTCTTCAGGAGAAGGTTGGATGGAACGGTCTCCTTTGGCCATTTGTCTCTTCTACAGTTACCAGGTTCAAATTGTGTTATCTTATTTACTTTATGCCCAGATTATTTACTAAGGAAATGAATCTAGTTATGTTATCAGTTTCTATTTAATCTTAGATATATTTTGACTGTCATTAAATGTTTTATTTCTGCAATATTATCTACTCTGAAAATCCATATATCTGCTCGGTTAAAAATGCTAAATGGATAGTTAATATTTATGTTTAAACGATGAAGGATAGAATAGAAAATGCTTCCCTGTATTTTTCCACACACTGTTTTTAGTGCCGTACTCTAGTATGGGAAAGATGAATTTAAAATAGATTTGAATAATGATATATTGTAGATTGTTTCGAATGATTGAGTTTCATAAATAAATCTATTTTATTTGTGCACAAGCTTAGCAATAGGACTATTAACATTTATGCATCTATATAATCTTTTATAAATACAGAATTGATACTTAAAATCAAACCTCATATGTATATAAAAATCTAGTACAAAACCTACTTTATAAACATTAAAAATAGGACAAAGTTCATAAATATTTCACAATCAGTTTAACATTATAAACATCTAACTTCTTTTTACAAAAATGATAATCTACAAATCAACTTACTCTCATAAGCTTTACTACTTTAATAAATTATAAGCAGTATTATTGCAATTATCTGTATCGAAATATTTATAAATAAATACAGAGAAAACATTCTAAATCTAACTCTGTTTATAAATATTTGTTATTGCAAAACCCTAATTATAGTGCAAGTTCAACATACATGATACTTGTATAAACAAATCAAAGATATAAGCAGTATAAGAGAACGCATCTATAAACACGAACCCATTCTTATCTCACATTACGTATCATGTAATAAATCATCGTATTTAACCACTTTGTATTCTTTTCCAAAAACCAAGAGGTGCACAAGGACTCAGGTTCGAGACCCGTAACTAGGTTCACCCAAACATTTCAACAGTCTTTTAAACCAACAAGTATTTTGTTGCTTTAAGAATGAGTACACCTAACCTAATCTTAGTATAATTCCAAACAACCAAACTCTATCATTGTAGGATTCGCCATCGTGGCTAGAGTCAAAGCAAGAAACTAATACAAAGACCAAGGATTGATACCTGCAAGGGTTCACACGAACAGTTTATATTTTATAAAAACTTTTAAACACTACCTCTTGCCAACAGAGATGGGCTTTGCCCTAAAACATTGGTAGTTTGTATCAAAACTATTCATTATAAATTAACAAAATTATCGAGAGCAAACTCTCTGAAGAACTGTATTTCGAACAATACTGTGAAATTGCAAAAACAGTTATATTATCCATAAAAATTCATACAGAACAGTATTTCAAAATAAAACATTGAGAAACCAACATGATATTGAATGCTCGAGGGATAAATCCTCTCATCCGTAACAGGAGCCATATGGCTTATAATTTTCACAACCAACTGTGAACATAAAATTTCAAGCTAAAAGAAGTCTCGACGAAACCATTTAAGACCAACACCGAGCCAAGTTTCACCACACCTTCTTCCGAGTTACAATAGATGCCCATAAGGGAGTCACCGAGGCTTACCTGGGCCAAGAATCTCTTATCCCTTTTAGGCCAACCGTAAACAACAGCCATGGAATCACCTGTCCAAGTTTTACAACAATGTAACCGGTTAAACCTTGTTCAAAGAAATCTTAACTCAAAATCATTTTATTAAACTGTTGTATCATTAAAAACACAATGAAGACACTGTAGGACAATTGTAACATTACCTTTTAATCATAAGTAATCCTAAGCACCTTCTTCATCGACGTATGCATTGTTGTGCTCTCAGCATCAACACTGGAATGCAAAGAACCACCATCAAAACCCAGTAAGGGTTGCAAACTCTGTAACAACAGCAGCTTCAAGTTTCACCATCAAAACCTAGCAAGGTTCAAACTCTGTAAAGAACTCAGGATCTTTTAACATACTGTTGACAACCTATAGGAAGCAAGGTCTCAATATCGAACCTCGGGAGAGACTGCATTCATGTTTTACAAACCCTGAAAACTCGAAGAGCCTGTCGGCCTCTTCTAGCACTACTTGCAAATGAAATGAATACGATGGTGATGGAATATCAACGCAGGGTGAGGGTTTATCCCAAAAGCCAAGGCCATCCAAAGATCAATGGAGTAGAGCCTGCCACGAGGGCATACTATCATATGATCCACCAAACCTCAATAAATAACATTTAAAGTTACAACTTCAAGATTAGTACCCTGCCAACGCACAGTTCCACTACGGTTAGTATCGTTGATCATGCCATGCATATGGTGTATAACATATGGTATATGGTTTACAACATTTTGGTTATAGTTCATAACAGTTCGCATTCAGTCATAACGTATAGCTTTTAGATTTTATGCATATAGATCATATGCATATAGGCTATAACATATAGTTTATAACATATGCATTATATAAAATAATATATATAATCTATGTTAGATTGTGTTACATAAATCTTGAAAAATACAATAGGAAAATCTTGGTCGTGACATGACCATGTTAATACTGCATACTCACACTATAGATAGGATTATTCGAGAACATAATAAATAAAATAAAAGGCTTAAGCATTATGAAAACCATAGTGAATTGAATAGGACTTTCTTAAGCCATGGACAATGTATGTATCCAAAATACATGAATATATTCAATATCCTAATGAATAAAACCCGGAGTTTGACAATCATAGATAGGGTAGGTCTTACCCTCATACTAGTTAAGATCTCTACACCCTTGTACTTAACATCAAAGGATAATTAATGTACACCAAAGTTATGCTTCAGTGGGAATCTCAGTATTACCTGCGATCTGTAATAGAAGTCGAGAGCGTTAGCTATATATACCTAAGTAAGCCTCGGGGTGACAATAGGACCCCTTCATTACAAGGAAACGATAAGTTAGTCTCTAGGATTAAAATTATAACATAGAACAAATAATGATGATGTGCACATTGTACAAGAGATAATTCAAGTTTCATACATTGAAACATAATGTAAACTTTTGTAATAATAATGCATGTAAACAATAAACGACGAATATTTAATGACGTTACAACATTCAGATAGCTAGCATAAGTTTCTCATACAGTGAGACATAATAACAATAGTTACGACAATTCAGTATTTATTGCTTATAAGCGACGTAACCCTTTTAAACTATTGATGACCATTTTAAGTAGTTGTCGTCATTGCAATTAATTGATCAGCGATTAAATGAATTAAGTTAACATTGATGATACTTCTGCATAAAAAAGTACAAGCATTTAATGCCACTTAGAAATTTTTAATTTTTTGTGAAATTTGGGGATGTTACATGTGGTATCAGAGCGCAAGTTCAAATACTAGGCCTGAAGTGGTGCACTCACACAAATACAAATTTAGAACAGAATTGCAAATTACTTATTTTTATTTCATTTTGTTTATGTTCAACATTTTATAAATTTAGTCTGCAGATGTAGAAGGATCAGCAGAGTTAGCTGAGGACAGGTCCCATAATAATGAATAGAATGATAATGAACAAGGACACATTAATACAGAAAACTTATTTGCTGAATTGAATGATAATTCATCCGAATTATTAAGAACAATAAAAGATTTAAAAATTGAGATAAAAACTATTAAGGAAGAAAATGAACGAATCCTGAAAGCTCAAGAGGAGCTTAATCAAATCCTGCTGAATAATTTTCATGATAATGATAAAGATAAAGGAACAAAAAATAATATTGAATCAGGAACTATGTCCTACCAGCGTAAGGATAAAAAGTTAAAATTGACTAATTATGACAACAGCTCATCTTCTGAATTTTATGAAAAAGCACACAGAAAAAAGCACAAGTATTCCAGTGATAGTAGTGAAAGTGATTGCTACACTAAAAGGAAGAAGTACAGGCCATACGAAGAAATTTTCGGCGAGTTTAAAAATATCAAACCACCAACTTTTAATGGAGAAACAAAAAAGAGTGAGACAACCGAAGCATGGTTGTTCGGTATGAATAAGTACTTTCAGATTTACAACTACTCAAGTCATCTAAAAACCAAAATGGCAATTTATAATCTGATTGGAAAAGCAGACATCTGGTGGCAAGATCTGAAACGAGTAAGAGATTTAAAAGCGAGAAGTGTAAACTGGAGTAATTTTAAGAAATATTTTAAAAGAAAGTTTTTGTCAGAATAGTATTATGAGGAACAAGCTAAAGAGTTTTATGAGTTAAAGTTAGGTTCCATGGATATGAGGGAATTATGCAGCAAGTTTTTAAATTTATTAAGGTGTGTGCCTTATATCACTGAAGAAAATACTAAGGTACAGAGATTTTTGAGTTGTTTTCCCTCTCATATAAAGGACAATATTGAGTATGATGGTCCTCGAACTCTTGAAGAGGCCATGAGAAAAGCAAATATATGCTATGAACAGAACAAGAAAAGAGAAGGCATAACAAACTGGAAAGCAAAAAGGCCTAATAATTTTGAACAAAGGAAGAAGCAGTTTTATTTTAATCACAACTTTGGAAATAATAACTCATGAAATTAATCTAACAGAAAATTTCAAGGGAATAATTCAACAGGTAATAGATAGTCAAAATTTACAGTTGCAAGAAACATTAATTTACCTAAAAATTTCATTAAAAACAATGAACAGAAAGAACCTGTTAAATGTTGGGACTGTCAGGGACCTCACTATGCATCCAACTGCCCACTCAGAAAGAGGACTGTCAAAAAATATAGACAGTACAGGAGGAGGCTACTGTTGGTGACTTAGCAAGGTAGATGCCCAGGATAAATGCAGCTTTGGAAAACAGACAAGCTGATCATCAAACTTCCATGGTTGAAGTGGAAGGTATGCTGAAAAATAAACCCATTTATATTTTAATTGATCTAGGAGCAACTCCTAGCTATGTGTCACCTAATTTAGTTAAATGTTGCAATCTGAAAATAGATAAGCTTGATAAATCATGGTTGGTTCAATTAGCTACTGGAACAAAAAGAAAAGTGTGTGATTATGTAAAAGAGTGTGAAGTACTGATGAATCAGTTTAGGACTCATGTTAAACTGAATGTGTTACCTTTAGGTTCTTACGATGTTCTGATTGGAATGGATTGGTTAGAAAAGCATAGAGTAATGTTAAATTGTTTTGAAAAGACTTTTACTTGTTTGAATGAAAAAGGTGAAAATGTAATAGTAAAAGGAATTCATAGAAAGACTTATGTTAGACAAATTTCTGCTTTACAAGTTAAAAAGGTTGTTCGTAAAGGGTGTAAGTTGTTTGTTGTAAATGTAATTAATGACTAACAATCAACTAAGGAAGATAAGTTAAAATTGGAAGACATGGCATTCTAAAGGAATTTTTTGATGTATTCCCAGAAGAAATTCCAGGACTACCTTCGAAAAGGGAACTAGATTTCACCATTGAGCTAGTACCAGGAGCAGTACCAAACTCAAAGGCTCCTTACAGAATGAACATTCTGGAGCTTAATGAACTTAAATCAAAGCTTAAGGAACTGATTGATAAAACTATATAAGGCCCAGTGTGTCTCCATGGGGAGCACCTGTAATTTTTGTTAAAAAGAAAGACGGAACTATGCGTTTATGCATAGATTACCGTCAGTTAAATAAAATGACCATAAAGAACAGATATCCTTTGCCTCACATTGATGATATGTTTGATCAACTACGCGACGCGAAGATACTTTCTAAGGTAGACTTGAGGTCGGGGTACCATCAAGTCAGAATAAAAGATGAGGACATCTCTAAGACTACTTTCAGAACCCGTTACGGGCACTACAAGTTCATGGTTATGCCTTTTGGGCTAACCAACGCCCCAGCAGTTTTCATGGTTCTTATGAATAATGTTTTACATTAGTACTTAGATAAGTTTGTAATTGTTTTCATTGACGACATTCTAATTTATTCTAAGACTAAAGAAAAACATGATGAACACTTAAAAATAATTTTACAAGTGTTAAGAGAACACCAATTTTAATCTAAGTTCAACAAATGTTATTTCTATAAAGATAAAATACAGTACCTAGGGCATGTGATATCCAAGGATGGAATCGCAGTAGACCCGAACAAGATAAAAGCAATTAATGAATGGCCTGCCCCTAAAGACGTAATTGGTGTACGATATTTTATGGGAATTACAGGTTACTATCGTAAATTTATAGAAAGGTTCTCTCGAATAGCGAATCCTATAACTTCTTTACATAATAAAGGTAAGAGAGTTATCTGGGATAAAAAATGCGAAGAAAGTTTCAAGAAACTAAGAGAACGATTAAGAACGACACCTATTCTAAAAATTGTTGATGAAAACAAAGATTTCATCGTGTGCACTGAAGCATGCGATGATGGAATTGGCGGGGTCTTAACACAAGAAGGTCATGTGATTGCCTACAAGTCTAGAAAGTTAAAGATTCATGAGAAGAACTACGCAATTTACGACTTAGAGTTGGCTATCGTGATACATGCGTTAAAAATGTGGCGTCATTGCTTAATTGGAAGAAATTTTACTTTAATGACAGATAATAAAGGTTTAAAATATTTGTTGGATCAACCAAATATGAACGCAAGGCAAGCTAGGTGGCTAGCTTTCCTTAGCGAATATGATTTTGAGATTCAACACATTAAAGGTAAAGAAAATAAAGTTGTTGATGCCTTAAGCAAAAATGCTAGGCTAAATTTTGTTTCAGCAATCAGTACTTATAAAACTGATCTAGAAAATCAGATTAAGGAAGGAATCAGAATGCATGAAAAATATCAAAAATTAATTGAAAAGGTTGCTGAAGATAATGCTGAAAATTTAATAACAGATTTTAGAATTGATGAAAGAGGATTAACGCTGTATAAAAACAGACTTTACGTGCCTAATATTGTAGAAATTAAGTTGTTGATTTTAAATGAATTACATAAAAGTCCATACTTAGGGCATCCTGGTTACCAAAAGATGATAACAATGCTAAGGAAGGATTACTTTTGGCCAAATATGAAAAATGAGGTAGCTGAATATATTGCTAGGTGTATGGAATGTCAACAAATAAAGGTTGAACATCAACACCCAGCAGGACTGTTGCAGCCACTACCTATTCCGGATTGGAAATGGGAAATAATTAGTATTGATTATATTACTGGTTTACCTAAAAATCAGAAACAGAATGATTCCGTAATGGTAGTTGTGGATAAGCTTAGTAAAGCAGCCCACTTCATACCTGTTAAGACAACCTACAAGGATGCTAACATTACTGAAGTTTTTATGAAACAAATTTTTCGTTTGCATGGGATTCCAAAAGTTATAATTTTTTACAGAGACTCAAAGTTTACAGGAAATTTCTAGAAGTCTTTATTTAAAGGTTTAGATACTACTTTAAATTTCAGTACAACATTTCATCCACAAACGGATGGACAGACAGAAAGAGTCAATCAGATTCTTGAAGATATGTTAAGAATGTATGTTAGAGATCAGCCAGGTAAATGGGAAGAATATTTGCATCTTGCTGAATTTGCTTATAATAATCATTACCAAGCTTCAGCAAAACTCAGTCCATTTGAAATTTTATATGGCATAAAATGTAATACTCCTATTTCATGGAGTAATCTAGTTGATAGGTTAATGTTAGGACCTGAATTATTAAATGAAATGGAACTAACCGTGAAACAGGTTCAAGGCAATTTGAAAATTGCACAAGATAGACAGAAACGTCATGCAGATCTCAAAAGAACTCAAAAAGAGTTTCAGGTTGGTGAACATGTGTTCCTTAAGGTAAAACAAAAAAAGAGCTCCTTAAAGTTAGGAAGTTGTGCTAAACTAGCAACAAGGTATTGTGGAACTTTCGAAATACTGTCCAGGGTAGGACCAATGGCATATCAGTTGGCCTTGCCGCCAAATATTAAAGTACATAATGTATTTCACATCTCTCTTTTGAAAAAGTATGTGCATGATGCTACTCATGTGATTATTTTGAATGATTTACAGGTGGAACCAGAAGGATATTTTCTGGTGGATCTAGATTGTATTCTCGACAAGAGGGAAATTTTTCTTCGTAATCGTACCATTGGACAGGTAAAGGTGCAATGGAAGCACCTTAGTCCGGATGAAGCAAATTGGGAGTTGGAAAGTAATATGCAGGTGGCATATTCGAATATGTTCTAGGAGGAATTAGATGATGATGAATAAAGCAACATCGAGTACAATGTTGAATTTAAGAGGGAGTGTTTGTCACATACCCAAATTCTGAACATTTTATGTTGTCAGAAAAACATTATGTTTTATGTTATTGTAAAGTTTTATGTTTATTGACCAAGTGGGGTCAAGGATGACTGTAATAAATTACTCTGAATATTTTATTATTTATAAATAAAAGATGAGACAAATATCCAAAGGAGACTGTTGAATGAGTGTTCACTAACCCACGAGGATGAATGGACTAGGGTGGAGAGCAAACTGACACTTGGAAACATCCTCAACTCACTTCTAGTTGTTGTAGGAGGAAATTTCCCTAACTTTATGGTCATGTTCCCCAAGAAAGTGGGACTGAGCAGGTGGCTCATTAACTAAGAAACTGACCAAAAGACCTAGGCATGCTTTATCTACCCATCGAATTCAGCAGGAGGCTGTTCATTCCTACCTTGTGATAATTTATGAATTTTGAAAGACAAGAGAGCACAAGAGATTCGATGAGGGGAAGGTTAGAAGTGATTGAGTGAGTTAAGTCTGCATTCTGAACTAGTGCAGCTACATTGCTGAGTTCAATATTGCTAAAGGCAGGAGTACTACTGCAGAGTTGCTGAGGAATTTATTCCATTCTCCACACAGCATCTTCATCCTGGTGGTTTAGTGAATAGGTTCGGGGGTCCTAAGACAAGTAACTTGTCTGTCTTTAGGAGAAGGTTGGGTGGAATGGGCTCCTTTGGCTATTTGTCTCTTCTACAGTTACCAGGTTCAAATTGTGTTATCTTATTTACTTTCTGCCCAAATTATTTACTAAGGAAACGAATGTAGTTATGTTATCAGTTTTCTATTTAATCTTAGATATCTTTTGACTGTGATTAAATGTTTTATTTCTACAATATTATCTACTCTAAAAATCCATATATCTGTTAGGTTAAAAATGCTAAATGGATAGTTAAAATTTATGTTTAAATGATGAAGGATAGAATAGAAAATGCTTCCCTGTATTTTTCCACACGCTTTTTTTAGTGTCGTACTCTAGTACAAGAAAGATGAATTTAAAATAGATTTGAATAATGATATACTGTAGATAGTTTCGAATGATTGAGTTTCATAAATAAATCTATTTTATTTGTGCACAAGCTTAGCAATAGAACTATTAATATTTATGTATCTGTATAATCTTTTATAAATACAGAATTGATACTTAAAATCAAACCTCATTTGTATATAAAAATCTAGTACTAAACCTACTTTATAAACATTAAAAATAGGACAAAGTTCATAAATATTTCACAATCAGTTTAACATTATAAGCATCTAACTTTTTTTTTACAGAAATGATAATCTACGAATCAACCTACTCATAATTTTTACTACTTTAATCTATTATAAGCAGTATTATTGCAATTATCTGTATCGAAATATTTATAAATAAATACAGAGAAAACATTTTAAATCTAACTCTGTTTATAAACATTTGTTCTTGCAAAACCCTAATAATAGTGCAAGTTCGACATACAGGATACTTGTATAAACAAATCAAAGTTATAAGCAGTATAAGGGAACGCATCTATAAACACGAACCCATTCTTATCTCACATTATGTATCCTGTAATAAATCATCGTATTTAACCACTTTGTATTCTTTTCCAAAAACCAAGAAGTGCATAAGGACTCGAGTTCAAGACTCGTAACTAGGTTCACCCAAACATTTCAACAGTCTTTTAAACCAACAAGTATTTTGTTGCTTTAAGAACGAGTACACCTAACCTAATCTTAGTATAATTTCAAACAAGCAAACTGGTACAAACAACCAAAACCTATCATTGTAGGATTCGCCATCATGGCTAGAGTCCAAGCAAGAAAGTAATACAAAGACTAGGGATTGATACCCGCAAGGGTTCACCCGAACAGTTATATTTTATAAAAAAATTTAAACACTACCTCTTGCCAACAAAGATGGGATTTTCCCTAAAACATTGGTAGTTTGTATCAAAACTATTCATTATAAAATAACAAAATTACAGAGAGCAAAGTCTTTGAAGAATTGTATTTTGAACTATATTGTGAAATTGAAAAACCCATTATATTATCCATAAAAATTTATACAGAATAGTATTTCAAAATAAAATGTTGAGAAACGAACGTGAGCTCGAAGGCTCGAGGGATAAACCCTCTCATCCATAACAAGAGCCATACGGCTTATAATTTTCACAACCAACTGTGAACATAAAAGTTCAAGCTAAAAGAAATCTCGACGAAACAATTTAAGACTGGCACCAAGCCAATCTTCACCACACCTTCTTATGAGATACAATAGATGCCCATAAGGGAGTCACCGAGGCTTACCAGGGCCAAGAAACTCTTATCCCTTTCAGGCCAACCGTAAACAAAAGTCATGGAATCACCTGTCCAAGTTTTACAACAATGTAACCGATTAAACCCTGTTCAAAGAAATCTTAACTCAAAAGCATTCTATTAAAACGCTGTAACATTAAAAACACAACGAAGACATTGTAGGACGATTGTAACATTACCTTTTAATCATCAGTAAGCCTGAGCACCTTCTTCACCGACGTATGCGTGGTTGTGCTCTCAGCATCAACACTAGAATGCAAAGAACCACCATCAAAACCCAATAAGGGTTACAAACTCCGTAACAACAACGACGTCGAGTTTCACCATCAAAACCCAGCAAGGTTCAAACTCTGTAAAGAACTCAGGATATTTTAACATACTGTTGACAACCTACACGAAGCAAGGTCTCAATATCGAACCCCAGGAGAGATTGCATTCATGTTTTACAAACCCTGAAAACTCGAAGAGCCTGTCGGCCTCTCCCAACATTACTTGCAAATGAAATGAATAAGAGGGTGATGGAATATCAACGCAAGGTTAGGGTTTATCCCAAAAGCCAAGGCCATCCAAAGATCAACGGCGTAGAGCCTTCCACGAGGTCATACTATCATACGATCCACCAAACCTCAATAAATAACATTTAAAGTTACAACTACAAGCTTAGTACCCTACCAACGCACAGTTTGACTACGGTTAGTATCGTGGATCACACCATGCATATGGCGTATAACATATGGTATATGGTTTACAACATTTTGGTTATAGTTCATAACAGTTCGCATTCAGTCATAACGTATAGCTTTTAGAGTTTATGCATATAGATCATATGCATATAGACTATAATGTATAGTTTATAACATATGCATTATATAAAATAATATATATAATCTATGTTAGATTGTGTTACATAAATCTTGAAAAACACAATAGGAAAACCTTGGTCGTGACATGACCATGTTAATACTGCATACTCACACTATAGATAGGATTATTCGAGAACATAATAAATAAAATAAAAGGCTTAAGCATTATGAAAACCATAGTGAATTGAATAGGACTTTCTTAAGCCATGGACAATGTATGTATCCAAAATACATGAATATATTCAATATCCTAATGAATAAAACCTAGAGTTTGAGAATCATAGCTAGGGTAGGTCTTATCCTCATACCAGTTAAGATATCTACACCTTTGTACTTAACATCGAAGGATAATTAATGTACAACAAAGTTATGCTTCAGTGGGAATCTCAATCTTACCTGCGATCTATAACAGAAGTCGAGAGAATTAGCTATATATAGCTAAGTAAGCCTCGGGGTGCCAATAGGACCCCTTCATTACAAGGAAAGGATCAGTTAGTCTCTAGGATTAAAATTATAACATATAACAAATAATGACGATGTGCACATTGTAAAAGAGATAATTCAAGTTTCATACATTGAAACATAATGTCAACTTTTGTAATAATAATGCATGTAGGCAATAAATGACGAATATTTAATGATGTTACAGCATTCAGATAGCTAGCATAAGTTTCTCATACAGTGAGACATAATAACAATAGTTACGACAATTTAGTATTTATTGCTTATAACTGACGTAACCCTTTTAAACTATTGACAACCATTTTAAGTAGTTATCATCATTGCAATTAATTGATCAGTGATTAAGTGAATTAAGTTAACATTGACAATACTTCCGCATAACAAATACAAGCATTCAATGCCACTTAGAAAATTTTAAATTTGTGTGAAATTTGGGGATGTTACAGGGGATGACTGTTTAAGAACGATCAGGAATTTTTTTGGGAAACATGTTGATAGATCCACCCCCAAAGGGAAGCAATTTACAGGTGCAAGGATCTGCGTGGAAGTTGATCTAGAAAAAGGTCTTTCTGCCCAAATGAGCATAGCCTATGGCCCCTGGTCTCATCACCAGTAGTTGGAATATGAGCGACTTCCATTCAAATGCATGGAAGTTGGGATTCGACCTGGTGCTCGGATTCTTGTTGTTCGACTAAACCTACCGGCTGCTTGTTCTGGTGATAAAACGGTCGATTTAGTAACTCAGTGAGATTCAAACAGTGCTCCTGCCACATTTGAAAGTCTGTCAAGTTATCTTGGGTGAGATGCGGGAGCTGGGATTCGACTTGTTGCTCAGTGAAATTCAAACAATGGACCTCTGCCTCCTACTGCTGCTGCCACATTTGATAGTCCGTCAAGTTATCTTGGGTGAGATGTGGGAGATGGGATTCGATCTGGCGCTGATCGAATTCTTGCTGTTAGATTAAACCTACCCGCTGCTCATTGTGGTGATATTGTGCCTCCTACTACTGCCACATTTGGTAGTCTGTCAAGCTATCTTGGGCGAGATGTGGGAGATGGGATTCGACCTACTCGTTGGATTCTTATTGTTTGACTAAATTTACCTGTTGCTCGTCGTGGTGATTAAATGGTTGATTTTGTAACTCAGTGAGATTTGAATAGTGGACCTCTGAAGGCGAAGGCGAAGTCGAAGGTTGGTGCAGGTCGGTTTCTGGTGGGAGATAGAGATGTGGGAAGTCATGGAAATGATTTCCATCAGAATTTCGGTGGATTTGGTCGGCCAGTCGGGTGAGCGGCAAGGAATTTGAATGCATGGCAACAACGGTGGCAGTAATAGAGGATAGGTTAAGTTCGTGTGGTTCTGTGGTGGCCAAGCTGTTGTGGAGCAGCTGAAATCGACAGCTAGACACGACGTGGTGTTGCTTATTCAGTAGCGTGGAGCTTTGCTTTTCATTGTCTGCAAGTTGCTGTGAAGATCTCTTGCTCTCTGCGAGTGGCTGCCATGAGCTCTTGCTCTTCTGATCGTGTCATTTTTCCATTGGATCTCAACATCTTTTGCACTTCGTCTCGTTCTCCGAGAGTGGCTGTCAATAGGTTTTGGAGACGAGCACCTTGGCCTCTAGCATATTTATCTGCGATTATGCATTGGCCTTCGTTGGTTTCAGCTCCTGGGATCAGCCCAACAAAAGATGCTTCAACTCTTTAATTCCCAAAGGAAAAACAATGAAATGACAGAGGAATCAATTCTTTGTAATGGAAGTCGCTCATATTCCAACTATGACTTATATTCTATAATTATGATTATTAAAGTTAACATCTATTTAGATCAATTTTGGTCATTCCAATCTTAAGAAAGAAAAGTAAGGAACTATTTAGTTTGCTTTAGAGTTTTATTTCTATGTTCAAAAAGCTTACTATAAACTCAGATCTTATTGGGTATATTAATGGCAATCTAAGTAATAATATTTTTAATATCATCTATATTTTACAAAGTGATATTTAAAGAATTTATTTAAGTATAATTTTTTCTTATAAATTAGGTACCTAATCATAACTATGCTCTCAATAAAGAAAAACCCACTTCAATTAAAAAAATAAAATAACACTTTCTTAAAAATCAACTATTTAATTAATTAAAAAAAAATCTTTATTATAAAAAATACTCTTTTTAAATTTAAAATATATTTTATCATATAAAATATTCAAGTAATCTAATACAGTAGTATACTTACACTTAATTATAATGTGATATGAATGCAATAATTGAACCGAGATTTATAATATGATATGAATGCAATAGTTGCATCGAGATGGGGAGATGTGTAATCTGAGATGGGGAGATGTGACGTCACTTTATGTATCAAAAATTTTAAAAAATTAATAATTAAAAAAAATTATGTCTACTTATAAAATAATAAAATGAAAATTAAATAAAAAATCATTAAAAAAATAACACCTCAAAAAATTAAATACTTCCTCATACTTGATACGCTTTAAAATTAATGTATGTTGATAATAATTAAAATAATATTTACCTTAATCAATAAGATGCAGATAAATATTTACAAATCAACTCTTATATTTATAAATATTTACAAATCAACTCTTATATTTATAAACAATGTATATCTAAATGAAAAAAATACCAAAAATGATTATATCATACACAATAACCATATTTGTAATATTATTATATAAAAATAATAACAATATTTAAAATATTATATTATATAGAAATAACCATATTTGAAAGTGAATTGAAAAGTAATGAAATTATTTGAGCAAAGATTAATTTGTAACATATTTCTTAGTC
Organism: Larix kaempferi; assembly: GCA_027924585.1. NCBI lineage: Eukaryota > Viridiplantae > Streptophyta > Pinopsida > Pinales > Pinaceae > Larix > Larix kaempferi. The sequence continues at coordinate 6,318,331 of BSBM01000438.1, forward strand.
AAACTATCCAGAAATTGTAAAAAGAATAGTAGATTCAATTACCTGGAAATTGAATTCTGCATAAAACTCTCGTTTATGTTGACAAACTAAAATCCAAAGAGTTTTTTACTGCATGACTATATAACCACCAGCGAACAACAAAATTACTGGTGGCAGTCTGGAGACAGCCCCTATAACAATTGCCTAACCCATTTCAACGATTCTATTTGCAAACATAAATACTATGAACGTCTTACTGCTCATGCATCCCCAGTCCAAAAGAATCCTTGCATGAGTTTAGTTGTTTGTAGAGTTCATACTGTATTTACCTCAGAATTATTTGAGACAAGTGCTTTTCTGTTCTCCTGATAATATTATTCAAAGAAATCATAAAAGCATCCTGGAATTCCTCAAAACTTGAATCTGGGTCACCATAGACCAGGCCAGGCATGATTTCCTGAATTATGGTTTTTCTCATTTGCTTCCTTTGTTCCTCTGGGATTTTCTGCAGAGTCTCTACCACATTTGTCTCGCCGTGTCTAACAGTCTCTTCTGGTATGTAAACCGAATAGGAACTCTCATTAGCAGGCAGATGCCATGGGTACTGATAATATGCTGTAAAAGGATTGAAGAGCACAGGAATGCATCCAGCTATAAGAGAATCGAACACGGATCTCCGAGTAGGGCTATCACCAGGAGGCTGGAGGCAGAATTCGGAATTCATGAACAGTTTCACTGTGCTTTCGGGACTAAGGCAAACGCGGGCATCGCAGTTCAAAAATTTGCAACTCTCTGGTTTGCTTAAACACTGTTCGATGAGGATGGAACGAATGCTTTTTGTGCTGTTGGGTCTCGGCGCACCTGCAAAGCTTATCAAATGTGGTCTCCGGACTGTCCTGATCTGCCATTGCCATTGCCAAATATCTTTATCAGACTGAGGATGGAAGAAAGTAGGATGTGGGACTCCAATTTCATTCATATCCCATGGATGGCGTTCAATCAAAAGCTTGGTAACTGACTTCATTTCAGGCAGATGTAACAGGTTGCTCCCCCATTGTTCATTATCCTTCGATCTCCTGAAATCCCACGAGATCTTGCCGAGCACCAGAACATGATCTATTCCTCCGTGTCTCCTCCACCATGGCTGACCTTGAAGCCAATTCACAAGCTCCAGGCTGAGTTCATCTCGTTTCTCGTTACTGATATTCTCTCTGAAATTCCATCTCATCACATCGAGGCCTCCATAGAAGGGAATGTAGAACAAATTCGCCTCCGCGGGATTCGAAACCAGACATGGATGCTTTGAGATCCGGGAATGGTAAACAAGCTCTAGTGCATATTGATGAGTCTGAAACCAGTGCTGATAAAAGTTTTCGATGGGCTTCCCCATTCCTCCGTTGGTAACATAATCACAAAGATTGAGCCACGGAATCAGACTGTGGCATTGCTCCACCAGCTCTGCATTGAATCTTTTGGGCAGATCATATACATAGATTTGCCTTCCTCTGCATTGTTTCTGGCTCGGATCCTTCATGCCTAAAGGCATTGAAGAAGACCTAAAAGTCTCCATTTGCATTTTCACTGCATTATGCGAAAATGTAGTGTTTTTTGCCTCAATACTCTTGTTTCCCTGCATTATGGCCCATTCAGTCGAGACATTTCCAAATTTCTCCTCAGATGAAATCTCAAAATGGGTAGTTGGTATCTCTCGTTTCAGAGCCACTCTATGCGCATTAACAGACTCATTTAGCAATGGCGTTAACCCATGACTCGCCGCCCCTTGAATCTCCTCATCGTCAAACGTAACTGCTTGATGTGGTAAACGGGTAGTGCTGGCAGAAACACAATATACATTCAACCGACGGCTCGAAATACAGACATGAAGAACAGATGCAGGCAACAGGCTTGTCATAACCCAAAGAAATATAACAAGCATTAGAAACACTGGTGGCAACAGCAGCACTCGCTGTATTACAGACCCCATACACTTCACGTCAACCTTCTTACTTCTCTTTCTCAGCTTCCCCATCGCTGGAGACCCAGTTACCAGCAAAGCCCACACTTATAGTTAGGGTTTCCCTCTTTATTTCACAGTCGAAACCAGATCTGACAGACAAAGACCAACTCAATCCAATATAAGTTTCAACACAACACAGCTAAACAAGACTTAACAATTATGACTTTAATTTCAACATCCTAAAAACAGTATTGACTGAGAAGGTTAAGTTGTTGGCATCTACTGGAGAAACTGCTGTGGAATACATGTTTATGTCAACAGTCTTGTTTAGCCATCCTTAGTGTCCTGAAGATGAGCCTAGACAGAGCTTGATACATCGACATAAACGTGGATTCCGCCACAGTTTCTTCGGTAGATGCCAACATGTTAAGAACAGTTTTTATTGCCTTCTTTTAGGAATAAAACTGTAGTGAAAGTTATAACAACAGTTTTCATTTATCGAATTTATTTTTAATAACTATTCAATTCATCTTTCTGGGCCTCTGCTGAGTTACAAGTTACTGGTATATCTAGCTTGCGGGCTATTGGATATATCCTTGGAAAGTTACTATTCCCATTGTTAAAAAAAAACTATTCAAACCATCCACTATAAATTCTTAATAACTAATTCAAATAAGAGTGTTTTTCTTCTTAAAAAATAACCCATAAGAAAATCACCATTAATACCGATTTACTTATAAGAACTCTTTCAATCTATCCAATACAAGTTCTTTGTTAACGTAATCAAGACCAGAAAAGAAAAAATTAATGTAATGTAATTATTAGAACATATTAGCCCTAATACAGAAAGCATAATGTAATGCTCTTATTACAACAGACTAGCCTTCATACAGAAAACATAACTTATGAATCAAATTGGCGAATAATATCACAGAAAAATAAAAGAAAACCCTATCTAATATAATTAAAAAAAATCAAATATTTTAGAACATGCTAATTCATTGAAAAAACACATATCATAGGAAATTACCTGTTCCAGAGATTTTGTCACTCTGATAAAAAGAAATCCCCCTGCTTCACAAGTTCCTTTCACCAAGGCTTTTTGTCTCCACAGGTCTTTCTTCATCTAAACACTTAGTGGCTTTTTGTCTCCAGAGGTCTTTCTTCATCTAAACACTTAGTATCTTGTAGACACTTTAAGAGAACAAGAAGTTATGGACTTGATAGCCCAGGTTAGATATATATAATAAGATGGTGGCTAAAATATATCAAGATGGTGGCTAAAATATTATTTAATGTAATTTTAAAACCCTAAAAACGTTTCTGGATGAACAGACTTTGTCCTACTCTCATTAAATGCCCTGTTGCTCACTTATGCTGTTCACACATATCCCCAATCCACAGGCTTTAATAGAAAAATAATATATTAAAAATATATTAAGGCTGGATAGCCCATGCTAATGGAGGCTTGGGATAATGGACATTTATATCATCATTATTTCGGATCAAAATTATTTCCAAATTCGCCCGCCTTACATTCCTTAATGAACTCTTTCTGTATTCTGATCAAATTTTAATATTTTATTTTATAATTTAAAAAAAAATCAAAATATTATTATTAATATTTTAACATATCATATATTTATTAAATTTATTAATATACTATTTTAAAATAGTGGGGAAAATATTGCTTAATATAATTTCAAAATTGATTTTTTTTAACTTATTAAAATTAAATACAGTTTATAATAAATTACTTGGTTTTTTTATAACTTATTAAAAATAAATATAGTTTATAATAAATTACCTATGGAAGTAAGTTAATAAGTGAACCAACTTTTTTCATCATTTTTAAATAGAGTAGAAAATTTGCGGAAAGTTATAGTTGCACTTGAATTAAGACATTTAAAATAGACTTACCAAAAATGTTAACTTTGCCCACTTTTTAACTCACTCCTTAAAATATGTTCACCTAGTTAACTCTAAAGTCCATACAACATAATTAGTTAGTCCTAATGTTAACTACCATCATTGTGAATATATTTAGAATAATAAACCTAAAAAATAAATACCTGAAATGTTTATTTCAAAAAAATTAACTTATAAATTGTATACGTACATAAAAATAAAAATTAACCCCAAAAAAACTTTAAAACATGACAAAAACATTCAATTTCGAGTACATTAATTAAAAACAGCGTAGATCCATCTTAAAAGGGGATATGGGGGTGCAAACCCTTTTTTAAAGTGTAAATGTTTGAGGAAGGGTTTTAAGTTATCTAATTTGTGTAGTTTATATAGGTGTAGTCTAAGTCTTATTTTGTTTGTATTCCTAGTGAAAATATTAAAAAAATAAAATTGGATTTTACCAAAAAAATTACCACATTCCGATCAAAACCTATCCTAAAATAAATAAAAACTTGAATAAACATATTATTTTTTATAATATTTTATTATTTAAAAAAAACACTTGTTAAATGTTCTAAATCTATAACAAATCAACGTTCCAAATCTATAACAAATTAAACACAAAGCATTATAAAATTGCTAAAGCATATCTATCATTATAATCATATACAACCATAAACTAATTAAACTAATATCAGAATAATCATTACAACGGTAAATTTTCACCATGGGTATTGTTTAAAAAAACATGGCTCGATAAAATCTCATTGCAATATTTTATTAATTGCTAAAACATCACATGTATTTAGGTAACAATGTTACCATTTTATTATTATGGATGTTGTTTTCATAAGGAGTAATCATTATGAAATAACTGTCAATAGTTTTTTAGTAGACACTTCACTCATTATTGATTGTAAATCCTTTAATGATGAGTGGAGTCTCTACTCCAAACCTCCCTTAATGATAATGATGATAATGATAAGTGGAGTGTTCACTCCAAACGTCCCTTAATAATGAATAAAGTGTTTACTTCAAACCTCTCAACATTTTTAATCCCTTAACGATGAATAGAATATCTACCCCAAACACTTAAGGACATTTCTAGTAAAAGTGTCCCTACTCCAAACACAAAAACATTTTAAAATGCATACATCCATAAATTACTCCACACCAATGTTACTATTTCCACAAATTTATAATAATTTATTGGAGAAACATCTTACTATCCGTTTATAAATTTATTATCTTTTTATATTTGTAAATTTGTGGGACAAACATCTTACTATCATTTTATAAAATTATTATCTTTTTATATTAATAAATGATAACATAGGCATATAATTAGTTATGTTTGCTTTAAACTATTAATAAATGATAGCATATGCATATAATTAAAGTTATGTTTGCTTTAAACTATTCTTTAAATCATAAGTCCAAAATTAAATTTAAAGCAATCATTATTAATTATGTTTCTAATTACAACATTAAATAAAGTGTCGGTTGTAATTTGCAATTTAAAAAAAAAATATAATATTTTTTTAATGATTTGACTATTAAAACAAAGGTGTATATAGCTTACTTTCTCTAGCCTACGAGAAAACACATGGTGTTAACCATTAGGCAGACTTTATATATATATATATGAAAATGTTGCAACCAAACCAAACAACGAAAGTTACACATTGTTCATAACATGGCAATTTAAAAAATAAGATTCTCAAAACCATAAAAAACTTGTCTAGAACTATTGACTATTCTTTCTATGTTTACTTCCTAGTTTCTTATGAAAATATCTATAACTATAAGTCCTCATAAACTATCCACCTAACAAAAGACATTGACAATACATATAACTTTCTAACCATGGGTGAAACATGTCTACTATGGGCTTCCTCCATTGTCAAATCTTTAATTCCAAGGTTTTGATTTCCTTGCTCAACTTGCCTAGCATCCACAGGTTCCTATATGGGTTGTTGCACATTAATATCCTCAAATAAGTTCTCCTTGATAAAACTAATGGATGCAGAAGGATGTCCTACATGTGACTAAGAGTTGTGGGGCATTCTTAGAATAATATTGCAATGCATGTCTATGTCATACACAATCTTTTCAATCTTGTATTTCTACTCTCCTATTTTTTCTTCATAGTTTGCTTGCCTTATCATTTGACTCTCCATTTGGATACTAATATAATAAATTTTGTTATGTAAACCCTCCAATTGATTTTCGATAAATCTCATAGCCTTTCATATCTGATGCACCCCACAATTTGAAAAACTCGCGGTTTGAACATGTTATTCCATACCTAACTTGTATAAGGGAAATGTCAACAAATCCAACCACTTCTCACTTACAAATCTAAGACAATTGTATCCTCCACTATAGAAAGGTTTTGAAATTAGAACTTGATAGATACCTTAGGGGACCCAAATGATATTCACCACAATGCTAACCTGTCATGTATGCCTTTGATACCAACAACAAGCTAACGAAATGCACCAAGACAAGGCAAGCCTCAAATAGGAAAAAATCAACAATCATATACACCAAGGGAACCCATACAAAATCCCACTTGTGTCATGGAGACCCATCATATCCAAGTTATTACACCAATTGAGCATAAAAAATTGCAAGTATGGGAGGGATGCAAAGAGTTGAAGAGAATTTAAAATTCTGTCCTCAAACCTCCTCCACACAAAAGTGTCATAACTTTACCAACCCATGCCATGCATATGGCATTAATGGTTCACGCTAATGAGATTATTAGGCGATTAATCAAATTGATGGGGTCAGCCCCATTTTTTATTAATACCCCTTTGTCAAAATAAACAACATCATTAGCCAATCCAATCAACTAGACATTACATGGACAACATACGTGAAAAAAATAAAGTGTACCAAATGAAGGAAGAAGTTCTATGATTCTCCATCATTCGAGACAATTTTGATCAACATCTAACTCTAGACTTTCTAACTTTCCTGATGCCCAATGATGAATTCCCAATATCATAACATTCTTAACATTTATAGCTGACGCAAGTCACCCTATGGAAATAAGGTTCTTGCTTAACAATACACACGATACAAACCACAATGCTCACACAAACAAGGTGTAGAACAAGATGCCTGGAATGGCTTATATTACTTCTCTAAAATCGGTTACAATGTAAAATAACTGTAAGCAAATAACTAACTACAATCGGCCTCAGCCGTTACAAAAATGAAGTAATTGTGGTGTGTTCTCCCTGTGTGTCGACCTCACCCTCTCCTGGTTCACCACGGAACTCTGAGCTATGGTTCGATCTCAACACTCTGCACTCGGCCTGTGTGACTCTTCACAATTCTCTCGGCTCTGCGCTCTGCTCTCCTCTGCTCTGCTAAACAATGTCCCTAGACTAAAAGCCTTCTCCTCCTCTTCTACTCTGTGGGTGTTGTTTCCAAGATTATTACAATCTCAAGACACGCGTTCCCTCCATTCGCCGATCTTGTCCAAATCTTGCGAATCTGCATTGTCAGCTTCCAGATGTGCTGTACAGCCTCTGTCCATGACGTCCTCTGTCACGTCCTTCACCAACTCGACATAACTGTCATAACTTCCTCAGCAACCCCGAACAGCTACTAAGTACAGTTCATTGACTTTCTGTCCTTCCGACCCTGCTACAGCAGTCAGTCACATCTCGACTGTCCTGTCGGTTCACTCCTTCCCTATTACGCTCAGTTTTTCCAAACCATGTCGTGTTGTAGTTCAACCACTTGTCGACTATCCGACCTCTTATGCCACTCGTCTTCTGTCAACCATTTCCTGTCAATTTTCGACCTCTCACGACATCCGCTGATCTTTCAGTTGGTCGCACTCCGACTGCTTCTGCTTGACTTGTTGACTTCAACAAGCCAACCTGCTCCCCGCACCAGTGGTCATCGGCACTCCCGCTGGTCGGCTCCCTTCGGTCGGTCAACTTCGACTGATCCTCCTAGGTCTCGATGCCCCTTCATCAATAGCATAGAGTAATGTTGGACCAAGGTAAAAAGCATGTATCTCTGATTTATTATTGGTTGTCACTCCCAATCCCCAAACATGTCATTTATGGATTTCCTTTGAGGCCAAAAAACACCCCCTTGTACTTGCCTCTTTGGTTGCAATTTGCATTTTTCATTCTTTTCTTATGAGTCTTATGAGTTCTTGAATAACCCTAGGTCCTAGTACCTAGCCCTGCAATTTTTTATTTATTTATTGAATTTTTCTTATTACCCTTGTGACTAAATCTTTGAATACGATTGACTTGCTTCTAGATGATTTCATTGCCTTTGATATGTTTTTCTATTTTACCCTCTTACTTGGAATGCAAATATGAATATCAATGATGCTTTATTGATTGGTTATCTGATGCTATTTCATTTTGCTTAATGTATTTTTTTTAATCACTTAATTTTGACATCTACTTGTGCTGGTAACAAATGATTTATTAGACTATTTGAATATACATTTGTGAGTCCATCATGGTTTCTTATGTCTTTCAATGCTTCATTGAGATTTTTTATTCACAATTGGGATGTTATTTGCATGTTATTCCAACTTGTCTCAATGGATGAATAATCCTTTTTGTTTGATTGTGAATTTCCTTATGACTATGAGTTTTGGCATTATCTCCTTGGTGATTAACACAAGCTTGATTTTTGTGAAAGTTCCTCGATTGATTTAGAAGTGAATGATTACTTGAATTCTTACCTTTTTAATGGATTATTGGCATGTGAAGGTTGATGAATGTGCAATTTATGGTATGGGGTGGAAAGTGTTAGGGGGGAAGGGAATCTTTGACCCCAAAATAAATAGAGAAGATAATTTTGAATGGGGATTAGGGAAATCCACCAATAATTATGCTAAAGAAATTGTTGTCTTTTAAGGCCTTAGAATACTATACTCAAGAAGAATCAAGAGCATAATTATCATAAGAAATTCATTGATTTTCATAAGGTATATGTGAATTCCTTTGATGATAATGGATGATGAATTGGCTAGATCCATTCATTAGATAATAAAAAATTGGTCACTTCTAGAACTTGGATTTTTACCATGTCTTAAGGGCGCCTCATAATAGATAGACGATTTCCTAGAAAATGAATCCTATAAGCGTGGTATGAGGGTGTTATAAAATTGCTGGGGCTTTTATTTCTTTATAGTTCCTTAATATTTTATTGGAATGCACAAACCAAATTTTTATATGGATTACAAACTCCAGGGAAATCGACAGGTGGAAATTATATCCCACGATTGCATTACAATCTTCATAAATTAAGCAGTACCCTCACAAAATGTTAAGAGTAAAGGAAGGAAAACATAATAAAGTGGAGATTGATATCATATGAAGTGTATGTGGGATTATGAATCTTACAGCCAGAAAAGTGTTTCAGTTGGGATGCTTGCAACTTGGATTGATAGCCTTGATTGTGGTTTGGAAACATCGAACTTCACCAATCTAGTTTGGTTTAGAAACTTTAGTCTGGTTTTGATCTGAAATGGAGCAATATATAATTTGGAATCTATTTTGGTGCTTTCAAGGTCAAAATATTGGATGAATTGGCTTGTAGGGACCATTTTAGGGGTAGGTCTTACTTTGCAGATTTGGGGTCTAGAACCTTCAGGGGCCTGTTTGAGGGACTGAATGATGTTTTGGGGGGTAAAAAATCCCATATATTTAGCATGGCCCTTCACGTTATTCTACACTCCAATACCTCTCCATCAGTTCAAGAATCACCTTAAAAAAAAGCCCTTAAAAAAAGTTATGGCTCCCACAATTTGACTTATCCAGTTGACTACCATGGTATCGAGTGGATTCCACGTTAGCTCTAATTTCTCACACATGTGGAGAAAGTCGCATGTGCAATTTCAATAACATTATAGAAGGTACAAACCCTAATTAGGAGTTGGGGCTTGCAAAAACCCTAAAATTAACCCTAGACAGCTATCGAGCTATAATGTTAAATACCAAGTTGTTAGGAAAAGAAGGGGTTCCATCATTTGATGCTATTGTATTTTTCCATAGTTGAGAAACAACATGGGATTGGATATTAGAGTATAATAAAGGAGATAGGATATCCTGCAGTAGCCATTCTAGTAGCAAAGTCATAGGTAACTCCATAGAGAAGACCATTTCCTTTGTATTTGGATTTTGATATGAAGAGCAAGGTATAGTCCTAATTTCTGGCTAGGTTTTCCCCCTTGGCAAGTTTTCCCAAGGTATATCTTGTGTTATTGTGTATTTATTTGCTTTAATTATTCTTGTTGCAGTTCCATATGGATCATATTGGTATCATAGTATATTTCCTTTGAGTTTTGTGGATAATTACATAAACTAGTAGTTGGTGGGAAAAAAATATTTAAATCCTAGCCATGGCGAATGAGTCTATTTAAGGAGTAGTAGATGATTATGAGCAGCGATTTACAAAACTAGAAACAAAAGTCATTAATATCTCACACAACATATCAACCCTCATGGCGGCTCTAGAGAGCAAGTTTGGACCTTTCAAATATTTTGGAGGCTCCAACTCAAAGTTGAAAAGAACCTAAGAAAGAGCAGTTAAGCTACAATACCAATATTGATTCCCATTATCTCTTCAAGATGAAAGCAAAGGTCAATATCAAGTTGTACCAAAGTGATATTGATGCTTTAAAGTTGAATCATTGGTTGTAGCAATTAGAGGTCTATTTTAGTATCCATCAAATAGATGAGGCGCGGAAAAATTCATTTGATCGACTAAAACCCAGTGGGAAAGCCACATAGAGGAACTTATGATAGAGGGTGATCCTCCAGTAACTAATTGGGAGGATTTCAAAACCCTAATTAATTTCTAGTTCTACCACATCAGGTATGTAGAGGACCAATGGATCCGTTGGCAATACTTCAGGTAAAGGAAAGGATAGAGTGTGGAAGAGCACACCAACAAATTCAAGAATATGGATATCATATTGGTTATCTCACCAAAGAATCCCAATGTACTCCTCAAGTATCTAGGGGGGTCTACACCACGGGGGGTTCACTAGCCAAGCAATATCATATCACGTCCATTCATATTGGGGGTTTGAATACTCTTAAAAACCTAAAAAATATATTGCCCCATATTAAGGGGTCAAGGGCAGTTTTCAATTTGACATAGGAATATAAATATTGAGGGTTATTTTATTTGGGTGGGATGAGGAATAACCTCCAAATCATGGGCTCAATTCATACCCACCAAAAACTTAAGGACCCTCCATTTTTATTTGATATTGCTTATGATCCTAAGTTTTGCATAAATTTGATAATAGTGTAGCAATGATAATATCGATGGAAGTCCCTTCGGATTACTAGCCTTGATCCATACTCATTTAATAGCTTATTTAGGCTTGGTTATTGATGTTATATTTTTTTCATCTTTAAGTTAAGAGATGTAGCTAATTGGGAGTTCCATGACAACCCAGAAAAGTGAGATCAATATTTCTTGGCTCATTGGAACCAATAAAAGTGAGATCAATCTTTCTTGACCGATTATTTCTTTCAACTTTTTGTATTCTTCTTTAACATTTTCACATTGCCAGGTAGGAATAGTTGTTAGACTTAGTTATATTGGGCACATTCATAATTGTAATTTCAATTCTTATATGCAAGGCATCTGTCTTAATATTTTATTGAAACTAACATGAACATAGGTGAAAATATTAATCCTTATTTACATACCCTATGTGTTATCGTTACCATGAAATGGTATCATATACATTTCACCATATGTGTATCTTTATAACTATTACATGCTTGAAACCTAACAATTGATATTTTTTCCTCTCCAATAAAGATTTAAAAAAAAAACTAGATATAACCCAAGAAAAGGTAACTAAATGTTGTGAGGAAGTGGAGGAAATTCATTACAATTTGCGAGTGACCCAAATCCAAGCTATGCACATGATCATATGGTGTTATTGGAAAGTAAGAGAAATTTTTCTATGTTCATTTGGGTTCAAACATAAATAATGTTTGTTTTGATAGGAAAGTAGGGGAGTCCATCCACGAAAGGGTTTCAATTTTGAATTTTTATGGAGTTTAGTTTATTAAGATTATAGAAAACATGAGCTCTCTATGACTATACTTATATTTACATGATATAAAATTGGTAGATTGATAGACAATGGTGTGAAACATCTGCAATTCTCATCTTTTCTAAGCATTGTACTGACTATTGGATTGTCATCCTTTTACATTCTTTGTTATGTTGATCTCTTGACTATGTTTCCTTTTACGCACTTTCCTTCCCAGTACTATTTCATTGGGTCTTCCACTATCCAACGCTACAAATTGATTAGTCACCCTTGCAATCCCGGTGGGAGTTAGGGCTCTTGTTTGTTACAACTTGATAATATGATATAAAGGGGGTATTAAAAATGGGTTGATAAAAATGGATACATACAATATTTGGTGAAACTGGCGATTTTCTTAATTGGAAAGGCATATTGGGAGGGGGGTTCAACAATTAAAGCATAGGAGGAATTTTCCGATATTTAGTGAAATTAGGGATATTCTTTAATATCATGCAAACGATCATGCTATGTAACAAGTTCACTGAGTGAACCCCCCGTGGTCTACACAGTCATTTATAGAAGCAAGCGATTATATTCAAGTTCAAGACAATTGATGAGGCTTGTGTGCAAGCGCAATACTTGGAAAATATAGACCACAAGAAAGGAAAACCAAGTGGATCCAAATAGAAAGAGAACCAAGATGCTTCCAAAGAGGGGAAGAAGAAGTGGAATGGAAAATATAAGAAGAATATAGCCACAATACATCAGTACAAGGATCCAAAAAAAAACTGTAACAATTGCAACATTAATGGTGACACTGAAGAGAAGTGTTGGTAGCTACATCTAGAGTTGAACCCTAAGAACCACAAGAAGGATGCTAATAAGAAGAATATTATAGCCATGGATAAAAGAGGTAGAAAGAAGCTCATATGTGGATGAGAATATTGTATTCACTTCAATGAAGAAGGATGTGAATCTGAGTAGCCTTCATCGCAAGGAAGAGATGGAGATGACAAAAGTCTTCCATGTCAAGATCCAGATCAAGAAGACCAAGGTGGGTGCTCTATTTGATTTTGGTTCACGAGAAAATATCATACCCTACTATCTAGTAAGTAAGCTTGGATAGGAAATACATGATCATACTATGCCATATCCATCGGGATGGGTAAATAAGGATACTAAACTTAGAGTCACAAAACAATGCAAGATTAAATTTTCCAACAGTGCTGATTATATTGATGAAGTGGAGGTATATGTAGTACCCATTGATGTTTGCAGTGTAATGTTTGGAATCCCCTACATGTATAAGAGGGATGTGATCTTCATGAGGAGAGGAATCCAATATTTCTTGATCAAGGATGAGAAATCTTTAGCCATCAATGCACACAAAGGTAAACCAAAGATCTCTTTGGTAAGTTCCAACCAAGTGAAGAAGTTGATCAGTTCAAGAAGAAGGTTTGTGTTTATTTTCTTAAGACATAATCAACAAGAAGGTGAATTGGTAAAGGTAAAGGCATCTCTGGAGGGATGTATGGAAGAGTAGAAACGCAAGTTGGAGAAACTTTTGCAGCAATATAGAGAAGTGTTCCATGATGTTAGGGGGATATCTTCAAAAATGGAAGTGGAGGATGAGATATAGCTATTTCCTGACACTCCATTGTGGAACATTGGATTGCATAGATAATATGTTTTGGAAGCATAAGAAGTGAAGAATAAATTGTAGTAACTATTGGATCAGGGGGTAATCCGACTAAGCACCTCAGCTTGTGGGTCACCTATTATCATAGTACCCAAGACGGATAGGACTTGGAGGATGTGTATTGACTACAAATATATGAATAAGATCACCCTAAAAAATCGATACCCTCTTCCCATTATTAATGATTTTCTAGGATAGTTGCATCATTCCAAATGCTTCACCAAGTTGGATCTAAAAACGAGATACCACTAGGTATGAGTGAAGAAAGAAGATACCTATAATACCACCTTCAAGAATAGGAAAGGTTTATATGAATGGTTAGTGATGACTTTAGGTTTATGTAATGCACCAACTACATTTATGCATTTCATTAATGATGTATTTTGTCCTTTCTTATATTCATTCATGATATTGTATTTAGATGGTATATTGGTTTATAGTTCTACTTGTGAAGAGCATATCTCACATCTCAAGCAAGTGTTGGCAACCTTAAAAAAAATCAACTATTGGAAAACCTTAAGAAATGTGAATTCATTTAGTAGTCCTTGGTGTATTTGGGGTATGTGATTGGTGGAGAATTTAAGATTGATCTTACAAGGATGGAGTCCATCACTAAATGGAAAACTCCTACAAATGTCACTGAAGTTAGGGGCTTTTTTGGGGAAACACAATACCTTTGGAAGTTCATAGCTTCATTTCCGGCTATGGTTGCACCTCTCCATGCCATAAAAACTAAAAAAAAGTGGTTCTAGTAGGGGGGAAATCAACAAAAATCCTTTGAAGAGATCAAGTGAAAAATCAGTCAGGCTCCAGTTCTCACATTGCCTAATTTGCAGAAGCCTTTAGAATTGGAGACATATTCATGTTGGTATGCTATGGGAGAATTTTTTATGATTGAAGGGAGGCCAGTATGTTATCATTCTGAATTGTTCCATGGAAGAGTCCTAAAATACCCTACATATGACAAGGAACCTTACTCCTTGGTTCAATTTGTTAATAAGTGGAAGCACTATCTGATGGGAAAGGAGACCATCATTCACATTGATCACCAACCATTGTAGTATTTGCAGGCACATAGTAAGATACACTGAACATGAATCTACAAGTGGATGGGATTTCTACACCAATTCCATCTAATCATGAAATATAAGAAGGACAACGCAATCAAGCTAGAAAACATGCTCTTAATGCCACCTACAACCAAGATCACAACTTTGGGGACTCTTATGCATATGCATCCTTTAACCCATAATGCATACAAGAAGGAATACGTGGAAGATGGGGACTTGAAGGAGGTATTTTAACAACTACAAGGCCAATTCTATTTAGAAGAAGGTGACAACAAGGTTAGCTATCATCTCTAGGATGGGTTACGCTACAATATAGACAAACTCTATGTTCCTAAAGGTGAAAGATTGCAACTCATAAGAGAGGCTCACACCTCCAAAGTTGTAGGGCATTTTTTTGTTGGTAAGACAATTGATAAATTGCAAAGGTACTATGCTTATAGGCATATAATGCAAGAAGATTTAGCTTAGTTTTTCATAGGATGCATACTTTGTTGTACAAGAAAACCTAGTAATAGGAAGCAAGGTCTATACCATCCCTTACTTGTTCCTATGATACCATGGGAGAGTATCTCCATGGATTTTGTGGGAAGTATTCCAACCACTAGGAAGGGACATGACTATTTATTTTTGGTAGTTTATAGATTTATCAAGATGTGCATTCTTATGCCTTGTAAAAGGACCATCAAAGGACAAGAAGAAACAAACATGTTCTTTAAACAGGCAAGGGTGCACTTTGAAATACCAAGGGGCATCATCTCAAACAAGGATACCATATTTGTTAGTGCATTTTGGACTATACTTTTGGAGAAGATGGACACTAAGTTGAAAATATCTACAACATTCCATCCATAGATAGATGGGCATACATAAGTAGTCAACGGGGCTTTGGTACAACTTCTGAGGGGTTACAATCAGAAGCATCTAAATATTTGGGATGAAAATACGATCTACATCCAGTCCTCTTATAATATAGCATTCCAAACTTGCGTTGGGAATTCCCATTGTGAAACTTATTTTGGATAACTGGCACCTTCACCTCTAGATGTTGTTTATGGAAAACATGGGAAAGTGAGGGAAGAACAACATGGGGGAGTGAGGGAAGACACCACAAATAAATAATTAAGAGATGAAAAATTCATTAATGAGATCAAGCAAATCCATTTACAATTACATGAGGAATTTAATAGGTCACAAGAAAAGTACAAGGAAATACATGACCAACACATGATTGAGAAAATAATTTAAGGTGGGAGGTAGAGTTTGGTTGCACTTGAATAAGGAAATATTGTAATGTCCTAGCAGGAAGATCAAGGCATTATGGTATGTCCCTTTTGAAGTGTTGGAGAAGGTGGGATATGTTAAGTTTATAGTAATTTGACTAGCAATATCACTGAAAGAAATAGAATCACAAGATAGACAGAGATTTTACCTTGGGAAACCCTCATGGGGTAGAAAACCCAGCCAGGGGGGATGGGCCCCCCTGGAACCCCGTGGGGGGGCGATGCCCCCCCACACCCCCACGCTGGGGTGAGTGTACAGTCCACCCACATATCATATAGAACTGGGCTACAAACACGGCTGATACAATATCATCTATGAGACTAGAAGATCTGGCTCCACAACCAACAATCTCCCACTTGGAGACTGATCACAACAACTCCACCATTGCTGCACTTGTTGGACTTGGACTTGGCAAATTTCTCCTCTTCACCTTCATGCTAGAAGGCCAACTGAAACCGAGAACGAACTCAGTTTCTCTCTGGTCACTACCTTTGTGAACATGTCTGCAGGATTCTGGCTAGTATGTATCTTTTCCAGCTTCAACAGTTCATCTTCCATAACAGAGCGTATGAAATGGTACTTGAGATATATATGTTTAGTCCTGGAATGGAATGCTGAGTTCTTTGCAAGGTGAATGGCACTCTGGATGTCACTATACAATATGCTATCCTTTTGCTTCTTACCCACTCTTCCTCCATAAAGCTCTGCAACCAAATCATCTCTTTACTAGCCTCTGTAATGGCAACATACTCTGCTTCTATTGTTGAAAGTGCAACAACCTTCTATAGTTTCGAAATCCAGCTTACTGTTGTTCCACCTACAGTAAACACATACCCTGTGGTGCTCCTCCTGCTATCCTTGTCACCTGCCATATCTGCATCAACATATCCCTGTAGAACAGTGTCTGAACCTCCAAAACATAATGCCTCAGTAGTAGTACCTCTCAAATAACTGAGAATCCACTGTACTGCCTTCCAATGTTCTTTACCTGGATTGTTCATATATCTGCTCACAACTCCCACTACATGTGCAATATCTGGTCTTGTGCACACCATGGCATACATCAAGCTGCCAACTGTTGATTGATAGGGAACCTTGGACATGTAATCTGTCTCTTCTTGTGTCTTGGGACACATTTCCTTACTTAGACTGAAATGGCTAGCCAAAGGTGTACTTACAGGTTTTTCATTCTGCATTCTGAACCTCTCCAACACCTTTTGTATGTACTCACTTTGAGACAATGTCAATTTGCGATTTTTTCTGTCTCTCATTATTCTCATACCAAGGATTTTCTTTGCAGCACCCAAATCCTTCATCGCAAATGAATTAGCTAGCTTCCTTTTGAGTACATTTATATCCTGCATGTCAGACCCTGCAATAAGCATGTCATCCACATACAATAACAAGATAATATATCTTCCATTGTCTAGCTTCTTGAAATAAACACAGTGGTCAGAATGACATTTACTATAACCTTATTCTATCATAAACCTGTCAAACTTTAGATACCACTGCCTTGGAGCTTGCTTCAAGCCATACAAGCTCTTTTTCAACCTGCATACTAGATCCTCCTTACCTTTGACCTCATACCCTTGTGGCTATTGCATATATATTTCTTCCTCCAAATCCCCATGGAGGAAGGTTGTTTTTACATCTAACTGTTCAAGATGCAAATCTTCTACCGCCACTAGACTTAAGATAGTCCTAATTGAAGTCATCTTAACAACAGGAGAAAATATTTCATCAAAATCTATACCTTCTTCTGTGCAAACCCCTTTACAACAAGTCTGGCCTTGTACCGCTTCTTACCTCCTTCTTCTTCCTTCAACCTGTAAATCCATTTGTTTTGCAATGCTCTTTTACCAGCAGGCAACTTAACCAAATCCCAAGTCTGGTTTCCTACCAATGAGTCCATCTCCTCATTCATGCCTTGCTCCCACTTCTTTCTAGTTTCCACCTGCATTGCTTCTTCATAACATTCTGGTTCACCAGAATCAGTCATCAATAAATAATACATTGAAGGAGAGTATCGTTCAGGGAGTCTACTTAACCTGGTAGATCTTCTTACAGTTGCAGGAGTTTCAGGTACTTGCTGCTGCTCTTGATTTTCTGGCACCTTCGGAACTTCATTTTCTTTAACTTCATCAAGCACTATGTACTCTGTGCTTTCCTTTTCCTGTTTCTTTCCCTGCAATTGATCTTTATACATGACCTTTTCATTGAATATCACATCTCTACTCCTGATGATTTTGTTATTTTCATAATCCCATAAACGATAACCAAATTCATCAACCCCATATCCAATAAAGGTACATTTCTTGGATTTAGCTTCAAGCTTTGTTCTATTTTCTTTATCAATATGGACAAATGCTTCACAACCAAACGTTCTCAGAAATGAGTAGTTTACCTTTTTATCTGTCCATGCTTCCTCTGGAATACCACCATCCAAAGCACTTGAAAGTCCTCTGTTTATTAAATAAACAGCAGTATTTACAGCATCCGCCCAAAACTGTAAGGGCAACCCTGCATGCAGTCGCATACACCTTGCACGCTCCATGATCATTCTGTTCATCCTTTCTGACACACCATTTTCTTGTGGTGTTCCTGGGACTGTCTTCTCTCTACGAATCCCATCGTATGAACAGTAACTATCAAACTCCTTGCCGCAGTACTCACCTCCATTATCAGATCTGAGACACTTCAACCTTTTTCCTGTCTCATTCTCAACCAAAGCTTTCCACTTCTTAAAAATAGCAAACACATCAGATTTCTGTCTAATGCAATAAACCCAAGTTTTTATAGTTGCATCATCAATAAATGTAACATAATAATGAGAGCCACCAAGAGATTGTACCTGAGCCAGTACCCATACATCTGTATGCACAAGCTCTAATTTTTCATTCTTCTTCTGTTTCCCAACCCTGAGAAATCTGACTCTCTTCTGTTTTCCATAAACACAGTTTTCACAGAATTCCAAACTTACCTGCTTCAAATCCGGCAGAAACTTCCTTGAGTGGAGAATCTGCATCCCCTTCTCACTCATGTGGCCAAGCCTATGATGCCACAATGTTGTATCTGTTCCTGTGGAAGCTAAAGAGATAGAATGGTCAGTATTATGAGGACATAAATACAACATACCTACTCTGTCTCCTTTTGCTATCACCATTGATCCTTTAGTGATATTCCACCACTTTTCTCCGAACGTAGATAGACAGCCGCCATCTCCCAACTACCCTGTTGAGATCAGATTTCTTTTCATAGCAGGAATATGCCTAACATCTTTCAACAACCAATCAGTTCCATTCTTAACTTTTATCCATACCTTACCCATTCCAACAATTTTACATGGCTCATCATCACCCAATAAAACATGTCCAAAATCGCCAGGAACATACTCATGAAAGTATTTCCTATGGGGTGTAGCATGACATGAAGCTCCTGAATCTACTACCCAATAATCACTAGTATTATCTAGTGCAAGAATCAAAGCATCTTGTAACACATCACCTGCTACATTTGCTTCCTGGGTAGTTTCCTTCTGTGCGTCTCCTTTCTTCTTTAGAGATTTGCAGTCTTTCTTCAGATGTCCTTTCTTTCCACAGTTCCAGCACTCTATCTTTCCCAGTCTAGACTTGGATCTTCCCGTTTTAGACTTTCCATGATTACCTTGGCTCTTTCCTCTCTCCTTTTGTCTTCCTTTGCTCTCCATGGTCAACGCATTACCTGATGTCTCACCTATGCTTTTTCTTCGCATTTCCTCGCTAAGAATAACACCAATAACATCATCAAATTTCAAGGTGTTTGAACCAGAGACAGAGTTACTTACAGCCATGACCAAGCTATTCCAGCTTTCTGGCAATGAACACAAGATTAGAAGAGCCCTAACCTCATCATCAAAGTTCACACTTACAGGACTTAGCTGATTTGTAACCGTATTAAACTCATTTAAATGATCAGTAACAGATCCACCTTCAGACATCTTCATATTAAATAAACGCTTCATTAGAAATACCTTGTTGGAAGCTGAGGGTTTTTCATACAGCTTACCCAATGCTTCCATCAAACCCTCTGTTTTCATTTCTTTTGAGATATTGAAAGCCACCGACGAAGCCAGGCTCAACCGTATTGTTCCCAGAGCCTTTCTGTCAAGAACCACCCATTCTTCGTCCTTCATAGTCGTCGGCTGCTTTGCTTTTCCTCCCAACGGTAGGAATAGATCCTTCTGGTATAGATAGTCCTCCATTTGCATCTTCCATAACCCGAAGTTTTGGCCGTTTAAATTCTCGACCTTAAAATTTCCTTCTTCTGTCATTGCTCCCACTCGAACCAGAAACCCTAGCTTCCTGCGGGTTTAACTGCCAAATAGACCTTTGGCTCTGATACCAATTGTTAGAAAACAGGATCGCAGAGCAATAACAATAAACAAAAATGCAAATATAATCACACATACACATTACAAGAGAGACACAGATATATCGTGGTTCACCCAACTTGGGCTACGTCCACACTGAATTTGCCAGTCCTTATTATTATTACCGTCCAGCAAGGTGAAGGGATACAACCTGCAGCACAGCCGCTGTACTTCCTCTTCACTGTTTTCACAGTCTCTCTCCTGATATCAGAGATCTTTACAATGCATAAAACCTAATACATCAACAACCCTAGCCGTATTACAATGTCTTTATTTTATAAGGGAAATACAATGGGAAAATACCACGGGATACCCAAAACCATGGGCCCGCAAAATAGCTGGCGAAAACAGCCCCAAAAATTTTCTTCGGGGGCGCTGCCCCCGAACCCCCCAACCAAGGTGGATGGGCCCCACTGGGGTGAGTGTACAGTCCACCTACATATCATATAGAACTGGGCTACAAACACGGCTGATACAATATCATCTATGAGACTAGAAGATCTAGCTCCATAACCAACATTCATCTTCTGCAACAATCTAACAGCTACAAAAACATCATCATCTGGATCCTCTCGATCAATAGCATTGTCATCACACGATCAACAACATCATCATCACACGATCATCAGCATCGTCATCACATGATCATCAGCATCGTCATCACATGAACATCAGCATCGTACCCTGCAAAACACATGATCCATTTAAGACACCATAACATGTCTACGGATGATGTAGTCCACTCGTCAACTTAGGAAAAGTCTAAGGACCAATTTTCGAAGACATATGTCTACGGATCAATTTAGGGACCGAAGTCCGGGGATGATACAATCCCCTCTCGTCCACTGGGGACCACTTTTCGGAGACATCTGTCTATGGATCTATTCAAGGACCGAAGTCTGTGGACAATACAATCCCCTCTCATCCACTAGGTACCACTTCTAGGATACATATGTCTACGGATCAATTCGGGGACCGAAGTCTGGGGACGATACAATCCCCTCATGTGCATTTTGAACTTAGTGGTTCTAGGATGATGCAATCCCCATCACGTACATTTTGAACTAGTGGTTCCGGGATGATGCAATCCCCATCACGTACATTTTGAACTAGTGGTTTCGGGATGATGCAATCCCCATCACATACATTTTGAACTAGTGGTTCCGGGATATGCAATCCCCATCACGTACATTTTGAACTAGTGGTTTCGGGATGATGCAATCCCCATCACGTACATTTTGAACTAGGTGGTCAGGGACGATACAGTCCTATCATATCAACTAGGTACCATATACTGACCTCATCGTCAGAGCAAGTAGCCTCATCATTGATACAGTATCCAAATAATCAATACAAGTATCCACACCAATACGAGTATCCACATCATCAATACAAGTATCCACACCAATACGAGTATCCACATCATCAATACAAGTATCCACACCAATACGAGTATCCACATCATCAATACAAGTATCCACAACAATACAAGTATACATATCATCAATACGAGTATCCACACCAATACGAGTATCCACATCATCAATACAAGTATCCACACCAATACGAGTATACACATCATCAATACAAGTATCCACACCAATACAAGTATACATATCATCAATACAAGTATCCACACCAATACAAGTATACATATCATCAATACAAGTATCCACACCAATACAAGTATACATATCTAAGTAATCTCATCATTGATATAGGTATCCGTTCTTGATACCAGTATCCTAATATTATTATTGAACATATCACTCCCCCTTTCGAGGAGTGTCCTTTCAAACTACACCAAGCTTGTCTCAGAAATACTCAAACTTTACTCGAGACAAAGGTTTGGTCAACACATCAACAACTTGTTCATCATTACCTACATACTCGAGCTTGATATCTCCTTTCTACACCATATCCCGTATATAGAAATATCGGATCTCTATGTGCTTTGACTTATCATGGAATACTGGATTCTCTGTCATTTTGATACAACTTTGGTTGTCACACAGGATCACAATGGGGTCCATCTCTAAGTCAAACAATCCTGATAACAACTTTTGAAGCCATACCGCTTCGCAACTAGCAGAGCAGTCAAATGCCCTAGATGAAGAGATTTGGTCCTACACTCATTAAATGCCCTGTTTTACACTTATGCTTTTCACACATATCCCCAATCTAGATGCTTTAATTGAACAATAAATTAAGGCTTAATAGTTTAATGGAGGTTTGGGATAACGGACATTTATATCATCATTATTTCCAATAAAATATATTAGTCTATTAAAAATAAATACAATCATAGTAAATTATCTATGAAAGTAAGTTAATAAATGGACAAACATTTTACCATCATCTCCAAATAGAATAGGAATTTTAAAGAAAGTTATAGTTGCACTTGAATCAAGGTCTTAAATATAGAATTACCTCAAATGCTAATTTTATCCACTTTTTAACTCCCTTGTAAAATATGTACACCTCCTTGGTCCATACAACATAATTAGTTAGTCTTAACCATCATCATTAATACATTTAGAAAAATAAACCTACAAGTTAAATACCTAAAATATTATATTTCAAAAAAAATAAATTATAAATTGAATACCTAAATAAAAATAAAAATTAACCACCAAAAAACTTTAAAACATGAAAAACATTCAATTTCAACCGTACATTAATTAAAAATAACAAAACGTTCCAAATATATAACAAATTAAATACAAAGCATTATAAAATTATTGCTAAATTATATTTATGATAATCATATACAACCATAAACTATACCCAGGCTCCATTATGCTAAAACATCACACTCATGCATGCATTTTTTTTTTTTTTTTTTTTTTTTTACTAATTGCTAAAACATCATATATATTTAGGTAACAAGGTTATCATTTTATTATGGATATTTTGAAAGTGAGTAATCATTGTGAAGTAAATCTCAATATTTTTCTAGTAGACACTCCATCCATCATCACTTGTAGATCCCTTAATGATGGGTGGAGTATCCACTCCAAACCTCGGTACATTTCTAATAATCCCATAATGATGGGTGGAGTGTCCACTCCAAACTTCAGGACATTCCTAATCCCCTAATGATAGGTGGAGTGTTCACCCCAAACCTCATAACATTTCTAATCCCATAATGATGAGTGGAATATCCACGTAGACATTTCTAAACTATTAAAAATACATATCATAAATGACTCCACACCCATATTATTATCTACACATATTTATAATAATAATTTATGAAACAAACATTTTACTATCATTTGATAAAGTTATTATCTTTTTCTATTAATAAATAATAGCATATGCATATAATTAAAGTTATGTTTATAATCCCCCCACGACGAGTGTAATCCGGATGGCAATTCAGTACCACGTGGCCTTCTCTCTATCTAAGAAAATGGTTGTACCATGCGGAACCCCCTGGTGGCATTCAACGATCTATATCCATGTGCAACTATAATAGCAAGTCCTATCAAGGGGTGCACTCTCTTCACTGTGAGGCAAGGTTGAGAGGTTCCATACGCGAGAAAACTAACTCGACTAAGGGAGTCTTAATGGAAATAATATCTGAGGGTGGTGGACATGACGTTTTTCACAATGTGCATGTGCTTGGGGATCAAACGAAGTTGCCAAGGCTTAAAGCCGGGCTGCAGATTGGAAACCCGCCCTACCAATATTCTCCTTTCCTCTACGACTTCATTGTAGTCTCCAGTCTCTCCACGAGCATAAGCCTGTGTTGGCTCTTCTCTATGATTAGGGAGGCCATGGACAGGACCAAGGTTACTCCCCGTAAGACGATGAATGGGCCACAACGCACTCATATGCCGCAGGCCCTGCGGGAGATGGGTAGAGTTCAGGGATTCTTTGAACAAGAGATACCAGAATCGACTCGGGCTCGAACACTGTCATTGGAGAACTGCTTGAAGAAAAAATGTGGTCATCCCTCTATGCAGCAGCTTGGTGAGGAATTGGGTGGGCTTGTGGAGGATTTTGGGTCTGTGCGTACTCGCGAAATGCGACACACGAAAATGATGGGGGTTCTTTGGAATACTAAAGCTTTGATGTCTCTTGCGATGGAAGACTATGTTCAAGGTCTGCTCAAGCGAGAGAAGGAAGCCTTGCTACTGGTGGACCGCATATTGAATCTTAAAGTTACCCTGCTTGCCCTCTTTCGGTTCCAACATGAGGATATGGGGCATCTCAACGTGAAATTGGATGCGCTTTCTCATGCCATCACGAGGAAATATTTCACTAGACCTCTGCCCCAACAAGCCGTGGACACCCAGCTAGTCTTTCGACACTGCCTTGCTATAGCCAGCAAAGTTGGATCAAGCATTTTTCCAGGTGCAGGTCCTTCCTCCATTCCTCCCTCTGATGATGAATATCCCTTGGGCTGGTTTGCATGGTTTTGGTCTGATTTTCAATTTGAATTATACCAGTCATAACCCTTCGCTCGTGGGCGAAAATTGTCAACTTTCTCTTACTGCTGCTCATAGACATCTTTAGATTCAGATAACTCTATAGGTTTCAGATTCTAGCTTTTATGATCCACTTGTTTTTCATGGCGTCTCTGTACTCTGACACTTGGACAACATGGATTTCTACAATTATCTTTTTTTTAATTAATAGAATTTCGAACCTTACAAAAATAAAGTTATGTTTATAATAATTTATGGGACAAACATCTTACTATCATTTTAAGAAGTTAAATTATCTTTTTATATTAACGAGCATAGATCCATCTTAAACCCGTATCTATCAAGCACCGAGAGGGATCCAATTTCTTGAGGTGTATTTCTTTTTTTAAATTTAAACTCAAGAAATTTGATCTCTCTTGATTGATAGATCCGGGTTTACATTTTAAGTTTTTATTTTATAAACGAACATCTATGTTTTAATTACTTTTCATAATATTTTATTTTATGAACCAACATGGATTTTTTTTAAGTACTTTCAATAATTTTTTATTTTATGAGCCGACATGAATGTTTTTAATTATTTTGTTACAAACGTTATATTACGTTATATCACGTTACAACATCTCCCCCATACTGGGTTGTAGAGCACCTCGTTTCACTCGGTGCAATAAATAATAGCATATGCATATAAATAAAGTTATGTTTGCTTTAAACTATTTTTAAGTTTTGATAGTGTTAGATCATAAGTCTAAAATTAAATTCAAATCCATCATTATTAGTTATGTTTCTAACTACAAGATTAAATAAAAGTATTGGTTGTAATCAGAAATTTATAGATATATAGCCATTTGATTACTAAAATATATATAGGTATATGTAGTTTATATCCTCTAGCTTTGAATCTATGAACTCCTAGGAGAAAACACATGTTTTTAACCATTAGGAACACTCAAGATAAGATGTGATACACATTTTTGGCTGTTAGAAAACATACCTTTTTTCATGCACAGAAAATGGTCAAACACTCCACAATACTCTTATATTAGACCTTAACTGTGAACTAGGCTTAACCACACTAATTAAGTATTAAATGCAAATCTACAGTAGGCTGATATACAACTTGAAAAGTGAATTTGCACCGGCAAATATTTATGAACAACAATTGAAATCATGCATTAAACTTAGATTTTTTTTTCCAATAGCCTAGGAAAAACCCCGAAGGGAAAACCTGTGAGAGAGATGAATTTTATTATTTTTCTTCAAAGAAATTTACAACAAACAATTCTAAAACTAAGACACCACTTATCTCTACCATAGAAGATCACTTTCTCCACCTCAAAAACAATGTTGGAATATGCCTTGTTTTCTGTGCATTTATAGTCATGAAATTCATGCCCTTTACTGTATAGTACGGACTATTTCACATAGCTAGAATGCCTCCTTAAAATTCATGCCCTGTATAATCTTCCTCCTCGTTTTTTGTGTTCGCTGCTTTCAGCATTTAATACTATCGAATTATGTGCCTTCTCAACATTGAAATTCATGATGACAGTCTACTACAGGAAGTGTTGTATGGATTTCCCATAAATGCTCTCAGCTCCTCGAAAATCATGCTAGCCGATTAGAGGAAATTTGGATGAAAAATGGGCTTCTTAAGGAAAATGGTAAAAAACGCCATGTAGGCAATTTTTTTATACTATTTTGCTTTTATCCAAGTTGCCATGGGTTATTTCACTTTTATCAAAGCTACCTTAGATATTATTTTATATTAAAATCAATTTATGAGGACCAAGTTCTATTTAGTGTTTTCACCCAAAATAAAGAAAAAAACTTAAATACACAATGCCAACTTAAAAGTTATTGGGTCATGTATTACCTAAAATATGGATGTGTATATTAGTTTTTATATTATTTATTATTATATTTAATTATATATTTATATTAGTTAAAAATTATTGGACCTAAATTTTGACAGTTATTACAAAATATTAATTATAATATAATATTATTATATATTAGTTGTAATATTAATTACTATTACTATTATATATTGGTGGATTATTATCTAAAAGATGGATGGGTATATTAGTTAAAATTTATTGGACCTAATTTTTGACGGTTATTATAAAATATTAATTATAATATAATATTATTATATATTAATTATAATGTTAATTACTATTACTATTATATATTAGTCACGTATTATCTAAAAGATGGATGGGTATATTAGTTATGATATTAGTTAAAAGTTATTGGACCTAACTTTTGATGGTTATTATAAAATATTAATTATAATATAATATTAATTACTATTACTAATATATATTGGTCAAATATTACCTAAAATATTGATGGGTAGGTTAGTTATGATATTAGTTAAAAGTTATTGGACCTAACTTTTGACAGTTATTATAAAATATTAATTATAATATAATATTATTATATATTAGTTACAATATTAATTACTATTACTATTATATATTATATATTGGTCAAATATTACCTAAACGATTCGTGGGTATATTAGTTATGATATTAGTTATATTATATGTTATATAAATTAGTTATAATAATAATAAAATTTATTTGACCCAATAATATTATTATATTAGTTATAATATTAATTATTATTATTATTATTATTATTATGTATTATCTATCGATCACCTATTACCTAAAATCAGTTAGCATATTAATTTCATTATCAATATCCACGATAATTTTGGGCATGGGTAGTGGGAAAACAAATTATATTATTAAAAAAATCCACTTATCCCCAAATTATATAATAATAAAATGTTTAAGAGGTGCTTCCTTTTTGAATTTTAAAGCATTTTGATTGGATAATACATGATGACATGGAATTTGAATAAGGGTTGAAAGGCCCATTTTTAATCCAAATTTCCTCTAATTGAGCTTGGGAAATGGTGTTGTTGATACTCCTTGATTTCCAGGATAGAATGCTATTATAGGTGTCTAGGTAAGTGTTCCAGCCACCTTTCTTCTCTCTCAGTTGCATCCTCTTTCTCCTCTCAAGAAACCAGACCTCCTCTCCAAATCTCTTGGATCTCTAGCTCCTCTCAAGCAACTCGACCTTGCTCAAAATCTCTTGGAGGGCGAGTAAAAATGAGGAATGAACTCCCTTTTTATCATTTTCCCTTGTATTTTCACTTTCTCTTCCCGGGGTAGCTGAAAGGATGCTATATCAAGGGCCCACATTTAATCTAGTGTTTTCACACCAATGGATGAGAAAAGTCACTTTTCTCTCCATTAATTAATTTATTTTCAACTCCTACTTAAATTAATTTGAAAAGTCACTTTATAACTCTAAAGTGACATTAATTACTTTTCTCAAACAATTAATGCAAGGGTCATGTAACTTGTCTTCCTTTAGTGACTTGGGAAAAAATCACTAGGCGAACACTTTCCTAGGTACAAAATTCGACATTGGAAACTCCCCTGTGGAAACCCTATCCCCGTTGTGATTTTTTCTCTACTCTAGTCCCTTGCGATGGCTTCGGAGGGTGATCCTCCCCCTCCTCCCTCATACGATGATAGGGATTTCCTCAGTCTCATGTAAACACTACTGAACAAAGTTAAAATGAAGATGCCAGATCAATTAGTGAACAATTCAAAAGTCCTGCTAAGAGCCAAAATATCAACCAACTATTTTCATTGCATAATGCACGCTCTAACTGAGAGAGGATTGATAAGGAAAATCATCGAAATGTGGCCATCCCTGACCTCAATCGAATAATGGCTCGAGAAAAACTGAAGGCCTTTGATCAAGGGAGGTGCCACCTTCTATGCATGTAGTAAGGGTTATTTTGTTTTTCACTTTTAGTATATAGAAGATCCAGACTTGATTTTTCGTAGTGGCCCTTATTTCTTTAGCACGAGGGGGGTCTACCTTAATTGATGGACCCTGGATTTCGATCCAGAAGATGATATCCCTTCCGATGGGCCTATCTGGATCAAGCTTCCCCATTTACCACTCGCATGCTGGGGGGATGTCACATACCCAAATTCTGAACATTTTATGTTGTCAGAAAAACATTATGTTTTATGTTATTGTAAAGTTTTATGTTTATTGACCAAGTTGGGTCAAGGATGACTGTCATTAATTACTCTGAATATTTGATTATTTATAAATAAAAGAGGAGACAAATATCCAAAGGAGACTGTTGAATGAGTGTTCACTGACCCACTAGGAGGAATGGACTGGAGTGGAGAGAAAACTGACACTTGGAAGCATCCTCAACTCACTTCTAGCTATTGCAGGAGGAAACTTCCCTAATTTTATGGTCATGTTCCCCAAGAAAGTGGAACTGAGCAGGTGGCTCATTAACTAAGAAACTGACCAAAATACCTAGGCATGCTTTATCTACCCATCGAATTCAGCAAGAGGCTGTTCATTCCTACCTTGTGATAATTTCTGAATTGTGAAAGACAAGAGAGCACAAGAGATTCGATGAGGGGAAGGTTAGAAGTGATTGAGTGAATTAAGTCTGCATTCTGAACTAGTGCAACCACATTTCTGAGTTCAATATTGTTAAAGGAAGGAGTACCACTGCTAAGTACTACTGCTGAGTTGCAGAGGAATTTATTCCATTCTCCACATGGCATCTTCGTCCTGGTGGTTCAGTGAACAGGCTCAGGGGTCCTAAGGCAAGTAACTTGGTTGTCTTCAGGAGAAGGTTGGGTGGAACGGTCTCCTTTGGCTATTTGTCTCTTCTACAGTTACCAGGTTCAAATTGTGTTATCTTATTTACTTTCTGCCCAAATTATTTACTAAGGAAATGAATGTAGTTATGTTATCAGTTTCTATTTAATCTTAGGTATATTTTGACTGTGATTAAATGTTTTATTTCTGCAATATTATCTACTCTGAAAATCCATATATCTGCTAGGTTAAAAATGCTAAATGGATAGTTAAAATTTATGTTTAAACGATGAAGGATAGAGTAGAAAATGCTTCCCTATATTTTTCCACACATTGTTTTTAGTGCCATACTCTAGTACGGGAAAGATGAATTTAAAATAGATTTGAATAATGATATATTGTAGATTGTTTCCAATGATTGAGTTTCATAAATAAATCTATTTTATTTGTGCATAAGCTTAGCAATAGAACTATTAACATTTATGCATCTATATAATCTTTTATAAATACAGAATTGATACTTTCAAACCTCATATGTATATAAAAATCTAGTACAAAACCTACTTTATAAACATTAAAAATAGGACAAAGTTCATAAATATTTCACAATCATTTTAACATTATAAGCATCTAACTTCTTTTTACAAAAATGATAATCTACGAATCAACTTACTCTCATAAGCTTTACTACTTTAATAAATTATAAGCAGTATTATTGCAATTATCTGTATCGAAATATTTATAAATAAATATAGAGAAAACATTCTAAATCTAACTCTGTTTATAAACATTTCTTATTGCAAAACCCTAATAATAGGGCAAGTTCGACATACATGATACTTGTATAAAAAAATCAAAGATATAAGCAGTATAAGAGAATGCATCTATAAACACGAACCCATTCTTATCTCACATTATGTATCATGTAATAAATCATCGTATTTAACCACTTTGTATTCTTTTCCAAAAACCAAGAAGTGCATAAGGACTCAGGTTCGAGACCCATAACTAGGTTCACCTAAACATTTCAACAGTCTTTTAAACCAACAAGTATTTTGTTGCTTTAAGAATGAGTACACCTAACCTAATCTTAGTATATTTCCAAACAAGCAAACTGGAACAAACAACCAAACTCTATCATTGTAGGATTCGCCATCATGGCTAGAGTCCAAGCAAGAAAGTAATACAAAGACCAGGGATTGATACCCGCAAGGGTTCACACGAACAGTTTATATTTTATGAAAACTTTTAAACACTACCTCTTACCAACAGAGACGGGCTTTTCCCTAAAACATTGGTAGTTTGTATCAAAACTATTCATTGTAAAATAACAAAATTATCGAGAGCAAACTCTTTGAAGAACTGTATTTCGAACAATACTGTGAAATTGCAAAAACAATTATATTATCCATAAAAATTCATACAGAATAGTATTTCAAAATAAAACATTGAGAAACCAACATGAGATCGAAGGCTCGAGGGATAAACCCTCTCATCCGTAACAGGAGCCATACGGATTATAATTTTCACAACCAACTGTGAACATAAAATTTCAAGCTAAAAGAAGTCTCGACGAAACCATTTAAGACCAGCACCGAGCCAAGCTTCACCACACCTTCTTCCGAGTTACAATAGATGCCCATAAGGGAGTCACTGAGGCTTACCTAGGCCAAGAATATCTTATCCCTTTTAGGCCAACCGTAAACAATAGCCATGGAATCACGTGTCCAAGTTTTACAACAATGTAACCGGTTAAACCCTGTTCAAAGAAATCTTAACTCAAAAGCATTTTATTAAAATGTTGTATCATTAAAAACACAACGAAGACACTGTAGGATGATTGTAACATTACCTTTTAATCATAAGTAATCCTGAGCACCTTCTTCATCGACGTATGCATTGTTGTGCTCTCAGCATCAACACTGGAATGCAAAGAACAACCATCAAAACCCAGTAAGGGTTGCAAACTCTGTAACAACAGTGGCTTCAAGTTTCACCATCAAAACCCAACAAGGTTCAAACTCTGTAAAGAACTCAGGATCTTTTAACATACTGTTGACAACCTACAGGAAGCAAGGTCTCAATATCGAACCTCGGGAGAGACTGCATTCATGTTTTACAAACCCTGAAAACTCTAAGATCCTGTCGGCCTCTTCCGACACTACTTGCAAATGAAATGAATACGAGGGTGATGGAATATCAATGCAGGTTTAGGGTTTATCCCAAAAGCCAAGGCCATCCAAAGATCAATGGAGTAGAGCCTGCCACGAGGGCATACTATCATATGATCCACCAAACCTCAATAAATAACATTTAAAGTTACAACTTCAAGATCAGTACCCTGCCAATGCACAGTTCCACTATGGTTAGTATCGTTGATCATGCCATGCATATGGTGTATAACATATGGTATATGTTTTACAACATTTTGGTTATAGTGTATAACAGTTCGCATTCAGTCATAACGTATAGCTTTTAGATTTTATGCATATAGATCATATGCATATAGTCTATAACATATAGTTTATAACATATGCATTATATAAAATAATATATATAATCTATGTTAGATTGTGTTACATAAATCTTGAAAAATACAATAGGAAAACCTTGGTTGTAACATGACCATGTTAATACTACATACTCACACTATAGATAGGATTATTTGAGAACATAATAAATAAAATAAAAGGCTTAAGCATTATGAAAACCATAGTGAATTGAATAGGACTTTCTTAAGCCATGGACAATGTATGTATCCAAAATATATGAATATAATCAATATCCTAATGAATAAAACTTGGAGTTTGACAATCATAGCTAGGGTAGGTCTTACCCTCATACTAGTTAAGATCTCTACACCTTTGTACTTAACATCAAAGGGTAATTAATGTACACCAAAGTTACGCTTCAGTGGGAATCTCAGTCTTACCTACGATCTGTAACAGAAGTCGAGAACGTTAGCTATATATATCTAAGTAATCCTCGGGGTGCCAATAGGACCCCTTCATTACAAGGAAACGATCAGTTAGTCTCTAGGATTAAAATTATAACATAGAACAAATAATGATGATGTGCACATTGTACAAGAGATAATTCAAGTTTCATACATTGAAACATAATGTAAACTTTTGTAATAATAATGCATGTAAACAATAAACAACGAATATTTAATGACGTTACAACATTCAGATAGCTAGCATAAGTTTCTCATACAGTGAGACATAATAACAATAGTTACGACAATTCAGTATTTATTGCTTATAAGCGACGTAACCCTTTTAAACTATTGACGACCATTTTAAGTAGTTGTCGTCATTGCAATTAATTGATCAGCGATTAAATGAATTAAGTTAACATTGATGATACTTCTGCATAAAAAAATACATGCATTTAATGCCACTTAGAAAATTTTAATTTTTTGTGAAATTTGGGGATGTTACATGTGGTATTAGAGCGCAAGTTCAAATACTAGGCCTGAAGTGGCGCACTCGTGCAAATACAAATTTAGAACAGAATTGCAAATTACTTATTTTTATTTCATTCTGTTTAGGTTCAACATTTTATAAATTTAGTCTGCAGATATAGAAGGACCAGCAGAGTTAGCTAAGGACAAGTCCCATAATAATGAATAGAATCATAATGAACAAGAACACATTAATGCAAAAAACTTATTTGCTGAATTGAATGATAATTCATCCGAATTATTAAGAACAGTAAAAGATTTAAAAATTGAGGTAAAAACTGTTAAGGAAGAAAATGAACGAATCCTGAAAGCTCAAGAGGAGCTTAATCAAATCCTGCTGAATAATTTTCATGATAATGATAAAGATAAAGGAACAAAAAATAATATTGAATCAGGAACTATGTCCTACCAGTGTAAGGATAAAAAGTTAAAATTGACTAATTATGACAGCAACTCATCTTCTGAATTTTATGAAAAAGAACACAGGAAAAAGCACAAGTATTCCAGCGATAGTAGTGAAAGTGATTGCTACACTAAAAGGAAGAAGTACAGGCCATACGAAGAAATTTCCAGCGAGTTTAAAAATATCAAACCACCAACTTTTAATGGAGAAACAAAAAAGAGTGAGACAACCGAAGCATGTTTGTCCGGTATGAATAAGTACTTTCAGATTTACAACTACTCAAGTCATCTAAAAACTAAAATGACAATTTATAATATGACTGGAAAAGCAGACATCTGGTGGCAATATTTGAAACGAGTAAAAGGTTTAAAAGCAAGAAGTGTAAACTGGAGTAATTTTAAGAAATATTTTAAAAGAAAGTTTCTGTCAGAATAGTATTATGAGGAACGAGCTAAAGAGTTTTATGATTTAAAGTTAGGTTCCATGGATATGAGGGAATTATGCAGCAAGTTTTTAAATTTATTAAGGTATGTGCCTTATATCACTGAAGAAAATCCTAAGGTACAGATATTTTAGAGTTGTTTTCTCTCTCATATAAAGGACAGTATTGAGTATGATGGTCCTCGAACTCTTGAAGAGGCCATGAGAAAAGCAAATATCTGCTATGAACAGAACAAGAAAAGAGAAGGTATAACAAACTGGAAAGCAAAAAGGCCTAATAATTTTGAACAAAGGAAGAAGCAGTTTTCTTTTAATCACAACTTTGGAAATAATAACTCACGAAATTATTCTAACAGAAAATTTCAAAGGAATAATTCAACAGGTAATAGATAGTCAAAATTTATAGCTGCAAGAAACATTAATTCACCTAAAAATTTCGTTAAAAACAATGAACAGAAAGAACCTATTAAATGTTGGGACTGTCAGGGACCTCACTATGCATCCAACTGCCCACTCAGAAAGAGGACTATCAAAAAAATACAGACAGTATAGGAGGAAGCTACTGTTGGTGACTTAGCAAGGTAGATGCCCAGGATAAATGCAACTTTGGAAAACAGACAAGCTGATCATCAAACTTCCATGGTTGAAGTGGAAGGTATGCTAAAAAATAAACCCATTTATATTTTAATTGATCTAGGAGCAAGTCTTAGCTATGTGTCACCTGATTTAGTTAAATGTTGCAATCTAAAAATACATAAGTTTGATAAATCATGGTTGGTTCAATTAGCTACTGGAACAAAAAGAAAAGTGTGTCATTATGTAAAAGAGTGTGAAGTATTGATGAATCAGTTTAGGACTCATGTTAAGCTGAATGTGTTACCTTTAGGTTCTTACGATGTTCTGATTGGAATGGATTGGTTAGAAAAGCATAGGGTAATGTTAAATTGTTTTGAAAATACTTTTACTTGTTTGAATGAAAAAGGTGAAACTGTAACAGTAAAAGGAATTCATAGAAAGACTTATGTTAGACAAATTTCTACTTTACAAGATAAAAAGGTTGTTCGTAAAGGGTGTAAGTTGTTTGCTGTAAATGTAATTAATGACTAACAATCAACTAAGGAAGATAAGTTAAAATTGGAAGACATACCCATTCTAAAGGAATTTTCTGATGTATTCCCGGAAGAAATTCCAGGACTACCTCCAAAAAGGGAATTAGATTTCACCATTGA
Organism: Larix kaempferi; assembly: GCA_027924585.1. Classification (NCBI taxonomy): domain Eukaryota; kingdom Viridiplantae; phylum Streptophyta; class Pinopsida; order Pinales; family Pinaceae; genus Larix; species Larix kaempferi. Next base: position 6,353,327 of record BSBM01000438.1, read on the forward strand.
GTTAGTACCGGGAGTGGTACCAAACTCAAAGGCTCCTTACATAATGAACATTTTGGAGCTTAATGAACTTAAATCAAAGCTTAAGGAACTGATTGATAAAAATATATAAGGCCCCGCGTGTCTCCATGGGGAACACCTATAATTTTTGTTAAAAAGAAAGACGGAACTATGCGTTTATGCATAGATTAAAGATTCATGAAAAGAACTACACAACTAACGACTTAGAGTTGGCTATCATGATACATGCGTTAAAGATGTGGCGTCATCGCTTAATTGGAAGAAATTTTACTTTAATGACAGATAATAAAGGTTTAAAATATTTGCTGGATCGACCAAATATGAACGCAAGGCAAGCTGGGTGGCTAGATTTCCTTAGCGAATATGATTTTGAGATTCAGCACATTAAAGGTAAAGAAAATAAAGTTGTTGATGCCTTAAGCAAAAATGCTAGGCTAAATTTTGTTTCAACAATCAGTATTTTTAAAACTGATCTAGAAAATCAGATTAAGGAATGAATCAGAATGGATGAAAAATATCAAAAATTAATTAAAAAGGTTGCTGAAGATAATGCTGAAAATTTAATAACATATTTTAGAATTGATGAAAGAGGATTAACGCTGTATAAAAACAAACTTTATGTGCCTAATGTTGCAGAAATTAAGTTGTTGATTTTAAATGAATTACATAAAAGTCCATACTCAGGGCATCATGGTTACCAAAAGATGATAACAATGCTGAGGAAGGATTACTTTTGACCAAATATGAAAAATGAGGTAGCTGAATATAATGCTAGGTGTATGGAATGTCAGCAAATAAAGGTTGAACATTAACACCCAACAGGACTATTGCAACCACTATCTGTTCCGGATTGGAAATGGGAAATAATTAGTATTGATTATATTACTGGTTTACCTAAAAATCAGAAACAGAATGATTCTGTAATGGTAGTTGTGGATAAGCTTAGTCAAGCAGCCCACTTCATACCTGTTAAGACAACCTACAAGGCTGCTAACATTACTGAAGTTTTTATGAAACAAATTTTTCGTTTGCATGGGATTCCAAAAGTTATAATTTCTAACAGAGACTCAAAGTTTATAGGAAATTTCTGGAAGTCTTTATTTAAAGGTTTAGATACTACTTTAAATTTCAGTACAGCATTTCATCCACAAATGGATGGACAGATAGAAAGAGTCAATCAAATTCTTGAAGATATGTTAAGAATGTATGTCAGAGATCAGCCAGGTAAATGGGAAGAATATTTGCATCTTGTTGAATTTGCTTATAATAATCATTACCAAGCTTCAGCAAAACTCAGTCCATTTGAAATTTTATATGGCATAAAATGTAATACTCCTATTTATGGAGTAATCCAGTTGGCATGTTAATGTTAGGACCTAAATTATTAAATGAAATGGAACTAACAGTGAAACAGGTTCAAGGCAATTTGAAAATTGCACAAGATAGACAGAAACGTCATGCAGATCTCAAAAGAACTCAAAAAGAGTTTCAGGTTGGTGAACATGTGTTCCTTAAGGTAAAACAAAAAAAGAGCTCCTTAAAGTTAGGAAGTTGTGCTAAACTAGCAACAAGGTATTGTGGACCTTTTGAAATATTGTCCAGGGTAGGACCAATGGCATATCAGTTGGCCTTACCGCCAAATATTAAAGTACATAATGTATTTCACATCTCTCTTTTGAAAAAGTATGTGCATGATGCTACTCATGTGATTATTTGGAATGATTTATAGGTGGAACCAGAAGGAGATTTTCTGGTGGATCTGGATTGTATCCTCGACAAGAGGGAAATTTTTCTTCATAATTGTACCATTGGACAGGTAAAGGTGCAATGGAAGCACCTTAGTCCGGATGAAGCAAACTGGGAGTTGGAAAGTAATATGCAGGTGGCATATCCGAATCTGTTCCAGGAGGAATTAGATGATGATGAATAAAGCAACATCGAGTATAATGTTGAATTTAAGAGGGGGTGTTTGTCACATACCCAAATTCTGAACATTTTATGTTGTTAGAAAAAACATTATGTTTTATGTTATTGTAAAGTTTTATGTTTATTGACCAAGTGGGGTCAAGGATGACTGTAATAAATTACTCTGAATATTTTATTATTTATAAATAAAAGATGAGACAAATATCCAAAGGAGACTGTTGAATGAGTGTTCACTAACCCACGAGGACAAATGGACTAGGGTGTAGAGCAAACTGACACTTAGCAGCATCCTCAACTCACTTCTAGTTGTTGCAGGAGGAAATTTCCCTAATTTTATGGTCATGTTCCCCAAGAAAGTGGAACTGAGCAAGTGGCTCATTAACTAAGAAACTGACCAAAAGACCTAGGCATGCTTTATCTACCCATCGAATTCAGCAGGAGGCTGTTCATTCCTACCTTGTGATAATTTATGAATTGTGAAAGACAAGAGAGCACAAGAGATTCGATGAGGGCAAGGTTAGAAGTGATTGAGTGAGTTAAGTCTGCATTCTGAACTAGTGCAGTCACATTGCTGAGTTCAATATTGCTAAAGGCAGGAGTACTACTGTTAAGTACTACTGCTGAGTTGCAGAGGAATTTATTCCATTCTCCACACAGCATCTTCGTCCTGGTGGATTAGTGAACAGGTTCGGGGGTCCTAAGACAAGTAACTTGTCTGTCTTTAGGAGAAGGTTGGGTGGAACGGGCTCCTTTAGCTGTTTATCTCTTCTACAATTACCAGGTTCAAATTGTGTTATCTTATTTACTTTCTGCCCAAATTATTTACTAAGGAAACGAATGTAGTTATGTTATCAGTTTTCTATTTAATCTTAGATATATTTTGACTGTGATTAAATGTTTTATTTCTACAATATTATCTACTCTGAAAATCCATATATCTGTTAGGTTAAAAATGCTAAATGGATAGTTAAAATTTATGTTTAAACGATGAAGGATAGAATAGAAAATGCTTCCCTGTATTTTTCCACACATTTTTTTTAGTGTCGTACTCTAGCACAGGAAAGATGAATTTAAAATAGATTTGAATAATGATATATGGTAGATAGTTTCGAATGATTGAGTTTCATAAATAAATCTATTTTATTTCTGCACAAGCTTAGCAATAGAACTATTAACATTTATGCATCTATATAATCTTTTATAAATATAGAATTGATACTTAAAATCAAACCTCATTTGTATATAAAAATCTAGTACAAAACCTACTTTATAAACATTAAAAATAGGACAAAGAACATAAATATTTCACAATCAGTTTAACATTATAAGCATCTAACTTTTTTTTACAGAAATGATAATCTACAAATCAACCTAATCTCATAATTTTTACTACTTTAATCAATTATAAGCAGTATTATTGCAATTATCTGTATCGAAATATTTATAAATAAATACAGAGAAAACATTTTAAATCTAACTCTGTTTATAAACCTTTGTTATTGCAAAACCCTAATAATAGTGCAAGTTCCACATACAGGATACTTGTATAAACAAATCAAAGTTGTAAGCAGTATAAGGGAACACATCTATAAACACGAACCCATTCTTATCTCACATTATGTATCCTGTAATAAATCATCGTATTTAACCACTTTGTATTCTTTTCCAAAAACCAAGAAGTGCATAAGGACTCGGGTTCAAGACCCGTAACTAGGTTCACCCAAACATTTCAACAGTCTTTTAAACCAGCAAGTATTTTGTTGCTTTAAGAACGAGTACACCTAACCTAATCTTAGTATAATTTCAAACAAGCAAACTGGTACAAATAGCCAAACCCTATCATTGTAGGATTCACCATCATGGCTAGAGTCCAAGCAAGAAAGTAATACAAAGACCAGGGATTGATACCCGCAAAGGTTCACCCGAACAGTTATATTTTATAAAAAAATTTAAGCACTACCTCTTTCCAACAGAGACGGGATTTTCCCTAAAACATTGGTAGTTTGTATCAAAACTATTCATTATAAAATAACAAAATTACAGAGAGCAAACTCTCTGAAGAACTGTATTTTGAACTATACTGTGAAATTGCAAAACCCGTTATATTATCCATAAAAATTCATACAAAATAGTATTTCAAAATAAAACGTTGAGAAACCAACGTGAGCTCGAAGGCTCGAGGGATAAACCCTCTCATCCATAACAAGAGCCATACGGCTTATAATTTTCACAACCAACTGTGAACATAAAAGTTCAAGCTAAAAGAAATCTCGATGAAACCATTTAAGACTGACACCGAGCCAATCTTCACCACACCTTCTTCTGAGATACAATAGATGCCCATAAGGGAGTCACCGAGGCTTACCAGGGCCAAGAAGCTCTTATCCATTTCAAGCCAACCGTAAACAAAAGTCATGGAATCACCTGTCGAAGTTTTACAACAATGTAACCGGTTAAACCCTCTTCAAAGAAATCTTAACTCAAAAGCATTTTATTAAAATGTTGTAACATTAAAAACACAACGAAGACATTGTAGGACGATTGTAACATTACCTTTTAATCATCAGTAAGCCTGAGCACCTTCTTCACCGACGTATGCGTGGTTGTGCTCTCAGCATCAACAATGGAATGCAAAGAACCACCATCAAAACCCAGTAAGGGTTGCAAACTCTGCAACAACAACGGCGTCAAGTTTCACCATCAAAACCCAGCAAGGTTCAAACTCTGTAAAGAACTCAGGATATTTTAACATACTGTTGACAACCTACACGAAGCAAGGTCTCAATATCGAACCCCAGGAGAGATTGCATTCATGTTTTACAAACCCTGAAAACTCGAAGAGCCTGTCGGCCTCTCCCAACATTACTTGCAAATGAAATGAATAAGAGGGTGATGGAATATCAACGCAGGGTTATGGTTTATCCCAAAACCCAAGGCCATCCAAAGATCAACGGCGTAGAGCTTGCCACGAGGTCATACTATCATACGATCAACCAAACCTCAATAAATAACATTTAAAGTTACAACTACAAGCTCAGTACCCTACCAACGCACAGTTCGACTATGGTTAGTATCGTTGATCACGCCATGCATATGGTGTATAACATATGGTATATGGCTTACAACATTTTGGTTATAGTTCATAAAAGTTTGCATTCAGTCATAACTTATAGCTTTTAGAGTTTATGCATATAGATCATATGCATATAGACTATAACGTATAGTTTATAACATATGCATTATATAAAATAATATATATAATCTATGTTAGATTGTGTTACATAAATCTTGAAAAATACATTAGGAAAACCTTGGTCATAACATGACCATGTTAATACTGCATACTCACACTATAGATAGGATTATTCGAGAACATAATAAATAAAATAAAAGGCTTAAGCATTATGAAAACCATAGTGAATTGAATAGGACTTTCTTAAGCCATGGACAATGTATGTATCCAAAATACATGAATATAATCAATATCCTAATGAATAAAACCTGGAGTTTGAGAATCATAGCTAGGGTAGGTCTTACCCTCATACCAATTAAGATATCTACACCTTTGTACTTAACATCGAAGGATAATTAATGTACAACAAAGTTATGCTTTAGTGGGAATCTCAATCTTACCTGCGATCTGTAACAGAAGTCAAGAGCATTAGCTATATATAGCTAAGTAAGCCTTGGGGTGCCAATAGGACCCCTTCATTACAAGGAAACGATCAGTTAGTCTCTAGGATTAAAATTATAACATATAACAAATAATGACGATGTGCACATTGTAAAAGAGATAATTCAAGTTTCATACATTGAAACATAATGTCAACTTTTGTAATAATAATGCATGTAAACAATAAATGACGAATATTTAATGATGTTACAGCATTCAAATAGCTAGCATAAGTTTCTCATACAGTGAGACATAATAACAATAGTTACAACAATTTAGTATTTATTGCTTATAAGCCACGTAACCCTTTAAACTATTGACAACCATTTTAAGTAGTTGTCGTCATTGCAATTAATTGATCAGCGATTAAGTGAATTAATTTAACATTGACGATACTTCCGCATAACAAATACAAGCATTTAATGCCACTTAGAAAATTTTAAATTTGTGTGAAATTTGGGGATGTTACAGGGGATGATTGTTTAAGAACGATCAGGAATTTTTTTGGGAAACATGTTGATAGATCCACCCCCAAAGGGAAGCAATTTACAGGTGCAAAGATCTGTGTGGAAGTTGATCTAGAAAAAGGTCTTTCTGTCCAAATGAACATAGCCTATGGCCTCTGGTCTCATCACCAGTAGTTGGAATATGAGCGACTTCCATTCAAATGCATGGAAGTTGGGATTTGACCTGGTGCTCGGATTCTTGTTGTTCGACTAAACCTACCCGCTGCTCGTTCTGGTGATAAAACGGTCGATTTAGTAACTCAGTGAGATTTGAACAGTGCTCCTGCCACATTTGAAAGTCTGTTAAGTTATCTTGGGCGAGATGTGGGAGCTGGGATTCGACCTACTGCTCAGTGAAATTCGAACAGTGGACCTCTGCCTGCTACTGCTGCTGCCACATTTGATAGTCCGTCAAGTTATCTTGGGTGAGATGCAGGAGATGGGATTCGATCTGGCGCTGATCGGATTCTTGCTGTTCGATTAAACCCACCCACTGCTCATTCTGGTGATACTGTGCCTCCTACTGCTGCCACATTTGGTAGTCTGTCAATCTATCTTGGGTGAGATGCGGGAGATGGGATTCGACCTACTTGTCAGATTCTTGTTGTTTGACTAAATTTACCTGCTGCTCGTCATGGTGATTAAACGGTTGATTTTGTAACTCAGTGAAATTCGAACAGTGGACCTCTGAAGGCGAAGGCGAAGTCGAAGGTTGGTGCAGGTCGGCGTCTGGTGGGAGATAGAGATGTGGGAAGTCATGGAAATTATTGCCATCAGAATTCTGGTGGATTTGGTCGGCCAGTCGAGCGAGCGGCAAGGAATTTGAATGCATGGCAATAGCGGTGGTAGTAATAGAGGATAGGTTAAGTTCGTGTGGTTCTGCGGTGGCCAGCCTGTTGTGGAGCAGCTGAAATCGATAGCTAGACACGATGTGGTGTTGCTTATTTAGTAGTGTGGAGCTTTGCTTCTCGTTGTCTGCAAGTTGTTGTGAAGATCTCTTTCTCTCTGCGAGTGGCTGCCATGAACTCTTGCTCTTCTGATCGTGTCATTTTTCCATTGGATCTCAACATCTTTTGCACTTCGTCTTGTTCTCCGAGAGTGGCTGTCAAGAGGTTTTGGAGACGAGCACCTTGGCCTCCAGCATATTTCTCTGCGATTATGCGTTGGCCTTCGTTGGTTTCAGCTCCTGGGATCAGCCCAACAAAAGATGCTTCAGCTCTTTAATTCCCAAAGGAAAAACAATGAAATGACAGAGGAATCAATTCTTTGTAATGGAAGTCGCTCATATTCCAACTATGACTTATATTCTATAATTATGATTATTAAAGTTAACATCTATTTAGATCAATTTTGGTCATTCCAATCTTAAGAAAGAAAAGTAAAGAACTATTTAGTTTGCTTTAGAGTTTTATTTCTATGTTCGAAAAGCTTACTATAAACTCACATCTTATTGGGTATATTAACGGCAATCTAAGTAACAATATTTTTAATATCATCTATATTTTACAAAGTGATATTTAGAGAATTTATTTAAGTATAATTTTTTCTTATAAATTAGGTACCTAATCATAACTATGCTCTCAATGAAAGAAAAACCCACTTCAATTAAAAAAATACAATAACACTTTCTTAAAAATCAACTATTTAATTAATTACAAAATTTCTTTATTATAAAAAAATACTCTTTTTAAATTTAAAATATATTTTATCATATAAAATATTCAAGTAATCTAATATAGTAGTATTCTTACACTTAATTATAATATGATATGAATGTAATAATTGAACCTAGATTTATAATATGATATGAATGCAATAGTTCCATCCAGATGGGAGATGTGTAATCTGAGATGGGGAGATGTGACGTCACGTTATGTACCAAAAATCTAAAAAAATTAATAATTAAAATTTTTTATGTCTACTCATAAAATAATAAAATAAAAAATCATTAAAAAAATAACACCTCAAGAAATTGAATAACTCCTCATACTTGATACGCTTTAAAATTAATGTATGTTGATAATAATTAAAATAATATATTACCTTAACCAATAAGATGCAGATAAATATTTACAAATCAACTCTTATATTTATAAACAATGTATATCTAAATGAAAAACCTACAAAAAAATGATTATATTATACAGAATAACCATATTTGAAATATTATTATATAAAAATAATAACAATATTTAAAATATTATATTATATAGAAATAACCATATTTGAAAGTGAATTGAAAAGTAATGAAATTATTTGAGCAAAGATTAATTTGTAACATATTTCTTAGTCAAACTATCCAGAAATTGTAAAAGGAATAGTAGATTCAATTACGTGGAAATTGAATTCTGCATAAAACTCTCGTTTATGTTGACAAACTAAAATCCAAAGAGTTTTTTACTGCATGACTATATAACCACCAGCGAACAACAAAATTACTGGTGGCAGTCTGGAGACAGCCCCTATAACAATTGCCTAACCCATTTCAACGATTCTATTTGCAAACATAAATACTATGAACGTCTTACTTCTCATGCATCCCCAGTCCAAAAGAATCCTTGCATGAGTTTAGTTGTTTGTAGAGTTCATACTGTATTTACCTCAGAATGATTTGAGACAAGTGCTTTTTCTGTTCTCCTGATAATATTATTCAAAGAAATCATAAAAGCATCCTGGAATTCCTCAAAACTTGAATCTGGGTCACCATAGACCAGGCCAGGCATGATTTCCTGGATTATGGTTTTTCTCATTTGCTTCCTTTGTTCCTCTGGGATTTTCTGCAGAGCCTCTACTACATTTGTCTCGCCTTGTCTAACAGTTTCTTCTGGTATGTGAACCGAATAGGAACTCTCATTAGCAGGCAGATGCCATGGGTACTGATAATATGCTGTAAAAGGATTGAAGAGCACAGGAATGCATCCAGCTATAAGAGAATCGAACACGGATCTCCGAGTAGGGCTATCACCAGGAGGCTGAAGGCAGAATTCGGAACTCATGAACAGTTTCACTGTGCTTTCGGGACTAAGGCAAACGCGGGCATCGCAGTTCAAAAATTTGCAACTCTCTGGTTTGCTTAAACACTGTTCGATGAGGATGGAACGAACGCTTTTTGTGCTGTTGGGTCTCGGCGCACCTGCAAAGCTTATCAAATGTTGTCTCTGGACTGTCCTGATCTGCCATTGCCATTGCCAAATATCTTTATCAGACTGAGGATGGAAGAAAGTAGGATGTGGGACTCCAATTTCATTCATATCCCATGGATGGCGTTCAATCAAAAGCTTGGTAACTGACTTCATTTCAGGCAGATGTAACAGGTTGCTCCCCCATTGTTCATTATCCTTCGATCTCCTGAAATCCCACGAGATCTTGCCGAGCACCAGAACATGATCTATTCCTCCGTGTCTCCTCCACCATGGCTGACCTTGAAGCCAATTCACAAGCTCCAGGCTGAGTTCATCTCGTTTCTCGTTACTGATATTCTCTCTGAAATTCCATCTCATCACATCGAGGCCTCCATAGAAGGGAATGTAGAACAAATTCGCCTCCGCGGGATTCGAAACCAGACATGGATGCTTTGAGATCCGGGAATGGTAAACAAGCTCTAGTGCATATTGATGAGTCTGAAACCAGTGCTGATAAAAGTTTTCGATGGGCTTCCCCATTCCTCCGTTGGTAACATAATCACAAAGATTGAGCCACGGAATCAGACTGTGGCATTGCTCCACCAGCTCTGCATTGAATCTTTTGGGCAGATCATATACATAGATTTGCCTTCCTCTGCATTGTTTCTGGCTCGGATCCTTCATGCCTAAAGGCATTGAAGAAGACCTAAAAGTCTCCATTTGCATTTTCACTGCATTATGCGAAAATGTAGTGTTTTTTGCCTCAATACTCTTGTTTCCCTGCATTATGGCCCATTCAGTCGAGACATTTCCAAATTTCTCCTCAGATGAAATCTCAAAATGGGTAGTTGGTATCTCTCGTTTCAGAGCCACTCTATGCGCATTAACAGACTCATTTAGCAATGGCGTTAACCCATGACTCGCCGCCCCTTGAATCTCCTCATCGTCAAACGTAACTGCTTGATGTGGTAGACGGGTAGTGCTGGCAGAAACACAATATACATTCAACCGACGGCTCGAAATACAGACATGAAGAACAGATGCAGGCAACAGGCTTGTCATAACCCAAAGAAATATAACAAGCATTAGAAACACTGGTGGCAACAGCAGCACTCGCTGTATTACAGACCCCATACACTTCACGTCAACCTTCTTACTTCTCTTTCTCAGCTTCCCCATCGCTGGAGACCCAGTTACCAGCAAAGCCCACACTTATAGTTAGGGTTTCCCTCTTTATTTCACAGTCGAAACCAGATCTGACAGACAAAGACCAACTCAATCCAATATAAGTTTCAACACAACACAGCTAAACAAGACTTAACAATTATGACTTTAATTTCAACATCCTAAAAACAGTATTGACTGAGAAGGTTAAGTTGTTGGCATCTACTGGAGAAACTGCTGTGGAATACATGTTTATGTCAACAGTCTTGTTTAGCCATCCTTAGTGTCCTGAAGATGAGCCTAGACAGAGCTTGATACATCGACATAAACGTGGATTCCGCCACAGTTTCTTCGGTAGATGCCAACATGTTAAGAACAGTTTTTATTGCCTTCTTTTAGGAATAAAACTGTAGTGAAAGTTATAACAACAGTTTTCATTTATCGAATTTATTTTTAATAACTATTCAATTCATCTTTCTGGGCCTCTGCTGAGTTACAAGTTACTGGTATATCTAGCTTGCGGGCTATTGGATATATCCTTGGAAAGTTACTATTCCCATTGTTAAAAAAAAACTATTCAAACCATCCACTATAAATTCTTAATAACTAATTCAAATAAGAGTGTTTTTCTTCTTAAAAAATAACCCATAAGAAAATCACCATTAATACCGATTTACTTATAAGAACTCTTTCAATCTATCCAATACAAGTTCTTTGTTAACGTAATCAAGACCAGAAAAGAAAAAATTAATGTAATGTAATTATTAGAACATATTAGCCCTAATACAGAAAGCATAATGTAATGCTCTTATTACAACAGACTAGCCTTCATACAGAAAACATAACTTATGAATCAAATTGGCGAATAATATCACAGAAAAATAAAAGAAAACCCTATCTAATATAATTAAAAAAAATCAAATATTTTAGAACATGCTAATTCATTGAAAAAACACATATCATAGGAAATTACCTGTTCCAGAGATTTTGTCACTCTGATAAAAAGAAATCCCCCTGCTTCACAAGTTCCTTTCACCAAGGCTTTTTGTCTCCACAGGTCTTTCTTCATCTAAACACTTAGTGGCTTTTTGTCTCCAGAGGTCTTTCTTCATCTAAACACTTAGTATCTTGTAGACACTTTAAGAGAACAAGAAGTTATGGACTTGATAGCCCAGGTTAGATATATATAATAAGATGGTGGCTAAAATATATCAAGATGGTGGCTAAAATATTATTTAATGTAATTTTAAAACCCTAAAAACGTTTCTAGATGAACAGACTTTGTCCTACTCTCATTAAATGCCCTGTTGCTCACTTATGCTGTTCACACATATCCCCAATCCACAGGCTTTAATAGAAAAATAATATATTAAAAATATATTAAGGCTGGATAGCCCATGCTAATGGAGGCTTGGGATAATGGACATTTATATCATCATTATTTCGGATCAAAATTATTTCCAAATTCGCCCGCCTTACATTCCTTAATGAACTCTTTCTGTATTCTGATCAAATTTTAATATTTTATTTTATAATTTAAAAAAAAATCAAAATATTATTATTAATATTTTAACATATCATATATTTATTAAATTTATTAATATACTATTTTAAAATAGTGGGGAAAATATTGCTTAATATAATTTCAAAATTGATTTTTTTTAACTTATTAAAATTAAATACAGTTTATAATAAATTACTTGGTTTTTTTATAACTTATTAAAAATAAATATAGTTTATAATAAATTACCTATGGAAGTAAGTTAATAAGTGAACCAACTTTTTTCATCATTTTTAAATAGAGTAGAAAATTTGCGGAAAGTTATAGTTGCACTTGAATTAAGACATTTAAAATAGACTTACCAAAAATGTTAACTTTGCCCACTTTTTAACTCACTCCTTAAAATATGTTCACCTAGTTAACTCTAAAGTCCATACAACATAATTAGTTAGTCCTAATGTTAACTACCATCATTGTGAATATATTTAGAATAATAAACCTAAAAAATAAATACCTGAAATGTTTATTTCAAAAAAATTAACTTATAAATTGTATACGTACATAAAAATAAAAATTAACCCCAAAAAAACTTTAAAACATGACAAAAACATTCAATTTCGAGTACATTAATTAAAAACAGCGTAGATCCATCTTAAAAGGGGATATGGGGGTGCAAACCCTTTTTTAAAGTGTAAATGTTTGAGGAAGGGTTTTAAGTTATCTAATTTGTGTAGTTTATATAGGTGTAGTCTAAGTCTTATTTTGTTTGTATTCCTAGTGAAAATATTAAAAAAATAAAATTGGATTTTACCAAAAAAATTACCACATTCCGATCAAAACCTATCCTAAAATAAATAAAAACTTGAATAAACATATTATTTTTTATAATATTTTATTATTTAAAAAAAACACTTGTTAAATGTTCTAAATCTATAACAAATCAACGTTCCAAATCTATAACAAATTAAACACAAAGCATTATAAAATTGCTAAAGCATATCTATCATTATAATCATATACAACCATAAACTAATTAAACTAATATCAGAATAATCATTACAACGGTAAATTTTCACCATGGGTATTGTTTAAAAAAACATGGCTCGATAAAATCTCATTGCAATATTTTATTAATTGCTAAAACATCACATGTATTTAGGTAACAATGTTACCATTTTATTATTATGGATGTTGTTTTCATAAGGAGTAATCATTATGAAATAACTGTCAATAGTTTTTTAGTAGACACTTCACTCATTATTGATTGTAAATCCTTTAATGATGAGTGGAGTCTCTACTCCAAACCTCCCTTAATGATAATGATGATAATGATAAGTGGAGTGTTCACTCCAAACGTCCCTTAATAATGAATAAAGTGTTTACTTCAAACCTCTCAACATTTTTAATCCCTTAACGATGAATAGAATATCTACCCCAAACACTTAAGGACATTTCTAGTAAAAGTGTCCCTACTCCAAACACAAAAACATTTTAAAATGCATACATCCATAAATTACTCCACACCAATGTTACTATTTCCACAAATTTATAATAATTTATTGGAGAAACATCTTACTATCCGTTTATAAATTTATTATCTTTTTATATTTGTAAATTTGTGGGACAAACATCTTACTATCATTTTATAAAATTATTATCTTTTTATATTAATAAATGATAACATAGGCATATAATTAGTTATGTTTGCTTTAAACTATTAATAAATGATAGCATATGCATATAATTAAAGTTATGTTTGCTTTAAACTATTCTTTAAATCATAAGTCCAAAATTAAATTTAAAGCAATCATTATTAATTATGTTTCTAATTACAACATTAAATAAAGTGTCGGTTGTAATTTGCAATTTAAAAAAAAAATATAATATTTTTTTAATGATTTGACTATTAAAACAAAGGTGTATATAGCTTACTTTCTCTAGCCTACGAGAAAACACATGGTGTTAACCATTAGGCAGACTTTATATATATATATATGAAAATGTTGCAACCAAACCAAACAACGAAAGTTACACATTGTTCATAACATGGCAATTTAAAAAATAAGATTCTCAAAACCATAAAAAACTTGTCTAGAACTATTGACTATTCTTTCTATGTTTACTTCCTAGTTTCTTATGAAAATATCTATAACTATAAGTCCTCATAAACTATCCACCTAACAAAAGACATTGACAATACATATAACTTTCTAACCATGGGTGAAACATGTCTACTATGGGATTCCTCCATTGTCAAATCTTTAATTCCAAGGTTTTGATTTCCTTGCTCAACTTGCCTAGCATCCACAGGTTCCTATATGGGTTGTTGCACATTAATATCCTCAAATAAGTTCTCCTTGATAAAACTAATGGATGCAGAAGGATGTCCTACATGTGACTAAGAGTTGTGGGGCATTCTTAGAATAATATTGCAATGCATGTCTATGTCATACACAATCTTTTCAATCTTGTATTTCTACTCTCCTATTTTTTCTTCATAGTTTGCTTGCCTTATCATTTGACTCTCCATTTGGATACTAATATAATAAATTTTGTTATGTAAACCCTCCAATTGATTTTCGATAAATCTCATAGCCTTTCATATCTGATGCACCCCACAATTTGAAAAACTCACGGTTTGAACATGTTATTCCATACCTAACTTGTATAAGGGAAATGTCAACAAATCCAACCACTTCTCACTTACAAATCTAAGACAATTGTATCCTCCACTATAGAAAGGTTTTGAAATTAGAACTTGATAGATACCTTAGGGGACCCAAATGATATTCACCACAATGCTAACCTGTCATGTATGCCTTTGATACCAACAACAAGCTAACGAAATGCACCAAGACAAGGCAAGCCTCAAATAGGAAAAAATCAACAATCATATACACCAAGGGAACCCATACAAAATCCCACTTGTGTCATGGAGACCCATCATATCCAAGTTATTACACCAATTGAGCATAAAAAATTGCAAGTATGGGAGGGATGCAAAGAGTTGAAGAGAATTTAAAATTCTGTCCTCAAACCTCCTCCACACAAAAGTGTCATAACTTTACCAACCCATGCCATGCATATGGCATTAATGGTTCACGCTAATGAGATTATTAGGCGATTAATCAAATTGATGGGGTCAGCCCCATTTTTTATTAATACCCCTTTGTCAAAATAAACAACATCATTAGCCAATCCAATCAACTAGACATTACATGGACAACATACGTGAAAAAAATAAAGTGTACCAAATGAAGGAAGAAGTTCTATGATTCTCCATCATTCGAGACAATTTTGATCAACATCTAACTCTAGACTTTCTAACTTTCCTGATGCCCAATGATGAATTCCCAATATCATAACATTCTTAACATTTATAGCTGACGCAAGTCACCCTATGGAAATAAGGTTCTTGCTTAACAATACACACGATACAAACCACAATGCTCACACAAACAAGGTGTAGAACAAGATGCCTGGAATGGCTTATATTACTTCTCTAAAATCGGTTACAATGTAAAATAACTGTAAGCAAATAACTAACTACAATCGGCCTCAGCCGTTACAAAAATGAAGTAATTGTGGTGTGTTCTCCCTGTGTGTCGACCTCACCCTCTCCTGGTTCACCACGGAACTCTGAGCTATGGTTCGATCTCAACACTCTGCACTCGGCCTGTGTGACTCTTCACAATTCTCTCGGCTCTGCGCTCTGCTCTCCTCTGCTCTGCTAAACAATGTCCCTAGACTAAAAGCCTTCTCCTCCTCTTCTACTCTGTGGGTGTTGTTTCCAAGATTATTACAATCTCAAGACACGCGTTCCCTCCATTCGCCGATCTTGTCCAAATCTTGCGAATCTGCATTGTCAGCTTCCAGATGTGCTGTACAGCCTCTGTCCACGACGTCCTCTGTCACGTCCTTCACCAACTCGACATAACTGTCATAACTTCCTCAGCAACCCCGAACAGCTACTAAGTACAGTTCATTGACTTTCTGTCCTTCCGACCCTGCTACAGCAGTCAGTCACATCTCGACTGTCCTGTCGGTTCACTCCTTCCCTATTACGCTCAGTTTTTCCAAACCATGTCGTGTTGTAGTTCAACCACTTGTCGACTATCCGACCTCTTATGCCACTCGTCTTCTGTCAACCATTTCCTGTCAATTTTCGACCTCTCACGACATCCGCTGATCTTTCAGTTGGTCGCACTCCGACTGCTTCTGCTTGACTTGTTGACTTCAACAAGCCAACCTAGTCCCCGCACCAGTGGTCATCGGCACTCCCGCTGGTCGGCTCCCTTCGGTCGGTCAACTTCGACTGATCCTCCTAGGTCTCGATGCCCCTTCATCAATAGCATAGAGTAATGTTGGACCAAGGTAAAAAGCATGTATCTCTGATTTATTATTGGTTGTCACTCCCAATCCCCAAACATGTCATTTATGGATTTCCTTTGAGGCCAAAAAACACCCCCTTGTACTTGCCTCTTTGGTTGCAATTTGCATTTTTCATTCTTTTCTTATGAGTCTTATGAGTTCTTGAATAACCCTAGGTCCTAGTACCTAGCCCTGCAATTTTTTATTTATTTATTGAATTTTTCTTATTACCCTTGTGACTAAATCTTTGAATACGATTGACTTGCTTCTAGATGATTTCATTGCCTTTGATATGTTTTTCTATTTTACCCTCTTACTTGGAATGCAAATATGAATATCAATGATGCTTTATTGATTGGTTATCTGATGCTATTTCATTTTGCTTAATGTATTTTTTTTAATCACTTAATTTTGACATCTACTTGTGCTGGTAACAAATGATTTATTAGACTATTTGAATATACATTTGTGAGTCCATCATGGTTTCTTATGTCTTTCAATGCTTCATTGAGATTTTTTATTCACAATTGGGATGTTATTTGCATGTTATTCCAACTTGTCTCAATGGATGAATAATCCTTTTTGTTTGATTGTGAATTTCCTTATGACTATGAGTTTTGGCATTATCTCCTTGGTGATTAACACAAGCTTGATTTTTGTGAAAGTTCCTCGATTGATTTAGAAGTGAATGATTTCTTGAATTCTTACTTTTTTAATGGATTATTGGCATGTGAAGGTTGATGAATGTGCAATATATGGTATGGGGTGGAAAGTGTTAGGGGGGAAGGGAATCTTTGACCCCAAAATAAATAGAGAAGATAATTTTGAATGGGGATTAGGGAAATCCACCAATAATTATGCTAAAGAAATTGTTGTCTTTTAAGGCCTTAGAATACTATACTCAAGAAGAATCAAGAGCATAATTATCATAAGAAATTCATTGATTTTCATAAGGTATATGTGAATTCCTTTGATGATAATGGATGATGAATTGGCTAGATCCATTCATTAGATAATAAAAAATTGGTCACTTCTAGAACTTGGATTTTTACCATGTCTTAAGGGCGCCTCATAATAGATAGACGATTTCCTAGAAAATGAATCCTATAAGCGTGGTATGAGGGTGTTATAAAATTGCTGGGGCTTTTCTTTCTTTATAGTTCCTTAATATTTTATTGGAATGCACAAACCAAATTTTTATATGGATTACAAACTCCAAGGAAATCGACAGGTGGAAATTATATCCCACGATTGCATTACAATCTTCATAAATTAAGCAGTACCCTCACAAAATGTTAAGAGTAAAGGAAGGAAAACATAATAAAGTGGAGATTGATATCATATGAAGTGTATGTGGGATTATGAATCTTACAGCCAGAGAAGTGTTTCAGTTGGGATGCTTGCAACTTGGATTGATAGCCTTGATTGTGGTTTGGAAACATCGAACTTCACCAATCTAGTTTGGTTTAGAAACTTTAGTCTGGTTTTGATCTGAAATGGAGCAATATATAATTTGGAATCTATTTTGGTGCTTTCAAGGTCAAAATATTGGATGAATTGGCTTGTAGGGACCATTTTAGGGGTAGGTCTTACTTTGCAGATTTGGGGTCTAGAACCTTCAGGGGCCTGTTTGAGGGACTGAATGATGTTTTGGGGGGTAAAAAATCCCATATATTTAGCATGGCCCTTCACGTTATTCTACACTCCAATACCTCTCCATCAGTTCAAGAATCACCTTAAAAAAAAGCCCTTAAAAAAAGTTATGGCTCCCACAATTTGACTTATCCAGTTGACTACCATGGTATCGAGTGGATTCCACGTTAGCTCTAATTTCTCACACATGTGGAGAAAGTCGCATGTGCAATTTCAATAACATTATAGAAGGTACAAACCCTAATTAGGAGTTGGGGCTTGCAAAAACCCTAAAATTAACCCTAGACAGCTATCGAGCTATAATGTTAAATACCAAGTTGTTAGGAAAAGAAGGGGTTCCATCATTTGATGCTATTGTATTTTTCCATAGTTGAGAAACAACATGGGATTGGATATTAGAGTATAATAAAGGAGATAGGATATCCTGCAGTAGCCATTCTAGTAGCAAAGTCATAGGTAACTCCATAGAGAAGACCATTTCCTTTGTATTTGGATTTTGATATGAAGAGCAAGGTATAGTCCTCATTTCTGGCTAGGTTTTACCCCTTGGCAAGTTTTCCCAAGGTATATCTTGTGTTATTGTGTATTTATTTGCTTTAATTATTCTTGTTGCAGTTCCATATGGATCATATTGGTATCATAGTATATTTCCTTTGAGTTTTGTGGATAATTACATAAACTAGTAGTTGGTGGGAAAAAAATATTTAAATCCTAGCCATGGCGAATGAGTCTATTTAAGGAGTAGTAGATGATTATGAGCAGCGATTTACAAAACTAGAAACAAAAGTCATTAATATCTCACACAACATATCAACCCTCATGGCGGCTCTAGAGAGCAAGTTTGGACCTTTCAAATATTTTGGAGGCTCCAACTCAAAGTTCAAAAGAACCTAAGAAAGAGCAGTTAAGCTACAATACCAATATTGATTCCCATTATCTCTTCAAGATGAAAGCAAAGGTAAATATCAAGTTGTACCAAAGTGATATTGATGCTTTAAAGTTGAATCATTGGTTGTAGCAATTAGAGGTCTATTTTAGTATCCATCAAATAGATGAGGCGCGGAAAAATTCATTTGATCGACTAAAACCCAGTGGGAAAGCCACATAGAGGAACTTATGATGGAGGGTGATCCTCCAGTAACTAATTGGGAGGATTTCAAAACCCTAATTAATTTCTAGTTCTACCACATCAGGTATGTAGATGACCAATGGATCCGTTGGCAATACTTCAGGTAAAGGAAAGGATAGAGTGTGGAAGAGCACACCAACAAATTCAAGAATATGGATATCATATTGGTTATCTCACCAAAGAATCCCAATGTACTCCTCAAGTATCTAGGGGGGTCTACACCACGGGGGGTTCACTAGCCAAGCAATATCATATCACGTCCATTCATATTGGGGGTTTGAATACTCTTAAAAACCTAAAAAATATATTGCCCCATATTAAGGGGTCAAGGGCAGTTTTCAATTTGACATAGGAATATAAATATTGAGGGTTATTTTATTTGGGTGGGATGAGGAATAACCTCCAAATCATGGGCTCAATTCATACCCACCAAAAACTTAAGGACCCTCCATTTTTATTTGATATTGCTTATGATCCTAAGTTTTGCATAAATTTGATAATAGTGTAGCAATGATAATATCGATGGAAGTCCCTTCGGATTACTAGCCTTGATCCATACTCATTTAATAGCTTATTTAGGCTTGGTTATTGATGTTATATTTTTTTCATCTTTAAGTTAAGAGATGTAGCTAATTGGGAGTTCCATGACAACCCAGAAAAGTGAGATCAATATTTCTTGGCTCATTGGAACCAATAAAAGTGAGATCAATCTTTCTTGACCGATTATTTCTTTCAACTTTTTGTATTCTTCTTTAACATTTTCACATTGCCAGGTAGGAATAGTTGTTAGACTTAGTTATATTGGGCACATTCATAATTGTAATTTCAATTCTTATATGCAAGGCATCTGTCTTAATATTTTATTGAAACTAACATGAACATAGGTGAAAATATTAATCCTTATTTACATACCCTATGTGTTATCGTTACCATGAAATGGTATCATATACATTTCACCATATGTGTATCTTTATAACTATTCCATGCTTGAAACCTAACAATTGATATTTTTTCCTCTCCAATAAAGATTTAAAAAAAAAACTAGATATAACCCAAGAAAAGGTAACTAAATGTTGTGAGGAAGTGGAGGAAATTCATTACAATTTGCGAGTGACCCAAATCCAAGCTATGCACATGATCATATGGTGTTATTGGAAAGTAAGAGAAATTTTTCTATGTTCATTTGGGTTCAAACATAAATAATGTTTGTTTTGATAGGAAAGTAGGGGAGTCCATCCACGAAAGGGTTTCAATTTTGAATTTTTATGGAGTTTAGTTTATTAAGATTATAGAAAACATGAGCTCTCTATGACTATACTTATATTTACATGATATAAAATTGGTAGATTGATAGACAATGGTGTGAAACATCTGCAATTCTCATCTTTTCTAAGCATTGTACTGACTATTGGATTGTCATCCTTTTACATTCTTTGTTATGTTGATCTCTTGACTATGTTTCCTTTTACGCACTTTCCTTCCCAGTACTATTTCATTGGGTCTTCCACTATCCAACGCTACAAATTGATTAGTCACCCTTGCAATCCCGGTGGGAGTTAGGGCTCTTGTTTGTTACAACCTGATAATATGATATAAAGGGGGTATTAAAAATGGGTTGATAAAAATGGATACATACAATATTTGGTGAAACTGGCGATTTTCTTAATTGGAAAGGCATATTGGGAGGGGGGTTCAACAATTAAAGCATAGGAGGAATTTTCCGATATTTAGTGAAATTAGGGATATTCTTTAATATCATGCAAACGATCATGCTATGTAACAAGTTCACTGAGTGAACCCCCCGTGGTCTACACAGTCATTTATAGAAGCAAGCGATTATATT
Organism: Larix kaempferi; assembly: GCA_027924585.1. Classification (NCBI taxonomy): domain Eukaryota; kingdom Viridiplantae; phylum Streptophyta; class Pinopsida; order Pinales; family Pinaceae; genus Larix; species Larix kaempferi. Next base: position 6,374,233 of record BSBM01000438.1, read on the forward strand.
CAAGTTCAAGACAATTGATGAGGCTTGTGTGCAAGCGCAATACTTGGAAAATATAGACCACAAGAAAGGAAAACCAAGTGGATCCAAATAGAAAGAGAACCAAGATGCTTCCAAAGAGGGGAAGAAGAAGTGGAATGGAAAATATAAGAAGAATATAGCCACAATACATCAGTACAAGGATCCAAAAAAAAACTGTAACAATTGCAACATTAATGGTGACACTGAAGAGAAGTGTTGGTAGCTACATCTAGAGTTGAACCCTAAGAACCACAAGAAGGATGCTAATAAGAAGAATATTATAGCCATGGATAAAAGAGGTAGAAAGAAGCTCATATGTGGATGAGAATATTGTATTCACTTCAATGAAGAAGGATGTGAATCTGAGTAGCCTTCATCGCAAGGAAGAGATGGAGATGACAAAAGTCTTCCATGTCAAGATCCATATCAAGAAGACCAAGGTGGGTGCTCTATTTGATTTTGGTTCACGAGAAAATATCATACCCTACTATCTAGTAAGTAAGCTTGGATAGGAAATACATGATCATACTATGCCATATCCATTGGGATGGGTAAATAAGGATACTAAACTTAGAGTCACAAAACAATGCAAGATTAAATTTCCCAACAGTGCTGATTATATTGATGAAGTGGAGGTATATGTAGTACCCATTGATGTTTGCAGTGTAATGTTTGGAATCCCCTACATGTATAAGAGGGATGTGATCTTCATGAGGAGAGGAATCCAATATTTCTTGATCAAGGATGAGAAATCTTTAGCCATCAATGCACACAAAGGTAAACCAAAGATCTCTTTGGTAAGTTCCAACCAAGTGAAGAAGTTGATCAGTTCAAGAAGAAGGTTTGTGTTTATTTTCTTAAGACATAATCAACAAGAAGGTGAATTGGTAAAGGTAAAGGCATCTCTGGAGGGATGTACGGAAGAGTAGAAACGCAAGTTGGAGAAACTTTTGCAGCAATATAGAGAAGTGTTCCATGATGTTAGGGGGATATCTTCAAAAATGGAAGTGGAGGATGAGATATAGCTATTTCCTGACACTCCATTGTGGAACATTGGATTGCATAGATAATATGTTTTGGAAGCATAAGAAGTGAAGAATAAATTGTAGTAACTATTGGATCAGGGGGTAATCCGACTAAGCACCTCAGCTTGTGGGTCACCTATTATCATAGTACCCAAGACGGATAGGACTTGGAGGATGTGTATTGAGTACAAATATATGAATAAGATCACCCTAAAAAATCGATACCCTCTTCCCATTATTAATGATTTGCTAGGATAGTTGCATCATTCCAAATGCTTCACCAAGTTGGATCTAAAAACGAGATACCACTAGGTATGAGTGAAGAAAGAAGATACCTATAATACCACCTTCAAGAATAGGAAAGGTTTATATGAATGGTTAGTGATGACTTTAGGTTTATGTAATGCACCAACTACATTTATGCATTTCATTAATGATGTATTTTGTCCTTTCTTATATTCATTCATGATATTGTATTTAGATGGTATATTGGTTTATAGTTCTACTTGTGAAGAGCATATCTCACATCTCAAGCAAGTGTTGGCAACCTTAAAAAAAATCAACTATTGGAAAACCTTAAGAAATGTGAATTCATTTAGTAGTCCTTGGTGTATTTGGGGTATGTGATTGGTGGAGAATTTAAGATTGATCTTACAAGGATGGAGTCCATCACTAAATGGAAAACTCCTACAAATGTCACTGAAGTTAGGGGCTTTTTTGGGGAAACACAATACCTTTGGAAGTTCATAGCTTCATTTCCGGCTATGGTTGCACCTCTCCATGCCATAAAAACTAAAAAAAAGTGGTTCTAGTAGGGGGGAAATCAACAAAAATCCTTTGAAGAGATCAAGTGAAAAATCAGTCAGGCTCCAGTTCTCACATTGCCTAATTTGCAGAAGCCTTTAGAATTGGAGACATATTCATGTTGGTATGCTATGGGAGAATTTTTTATGATTGAAGGGAGGCCAGTATGTTATCATTCTGAATTGTTCCATGGAAGAGTCCTAAAATACCCTACATATGACAAGGAACCTTACTCCTTGGTTCAATTTGTTAATAAGTGGAAGCACTATCTGATGGGAAAGGAGACCATCATTCACATTGATCACCAACCATTGTAGTATTTGCAGGCACATAGTAAGATACACTGAACATGAATCTACAAGTGGATGGGATTTCTACACCAATTCCATCTAATCATGAAATATAAGAAGGACAATGCAATCAAGCTAGAAAACATGCTCTTAATGCCACCTACAACCAAGATCACAACTTTGGGGACTCTTATGCATATGCATCCTTTAACCCATAATGCATACAAGAAGGAATACGTGGAAGATGGGGACTTGAAGGAGGTATTTTAACAACTACAAGGCCAATTCTATTTAGAAGAAGGTGACAACAAGGTTAGCTATCATCTCTAGGATGGGTTACGCTACAATATAGACAAACTCTATGTTCCTAAAGGTGAAAGATTGCAACTCATAAGAGAGGCTCACACCTCCAAAGTTGTAGGGCATTTTTTTGTTGGTAAGACAATTGATAAATTGCAAAGGTACTATGCTTATAGGCATATAATGCAAGAAGATTTAGCTTAGTTTTTCATAGGATGAATACTTTGTTGTACAAGAAAACCTAGTAATAGGAAGCAAGGTCTATACCATCCCTTACTTGTTCCTATGATACCATGGGAGAGTATCTCCATGGATTTTGTGGGAAGTATTCCAACCACTAGGAAGGGACATGACTATTTATTTTTGGTAGTTTATAGATTTATCAAGATGTGCATTCTTATGCCTTGTAAAAGGACCATCAAAGGACAAGAAGAAACAAACATGTTCTTTAAACAGGCAAGGGTGCACTTTGAAATACCAAGGGGCATCATCTCAAACAAGGATACCATATTTGTTAGTGCATTTTGGACTATACTTTTGGAGAAGATGGACACTAAGTTGAAAATATCTACAACATTCCATCCATAGATAGATGGGCATACATAAGTAGTCAACGGGGCTTTGGTACAACTTCTGAGGGGTTACAATCAGAAGCATCTAAATATTTGGGATGAAAATATGATCTACATCCAGTCCTCTTATAATATAGCATTCCAAACTTGCGTTGGGAATTCCCATTGTGAAACTTATTTTGGATACCTGGCACCTTCACCTCTAGATGTTGTTTATGGAAAACATGGGAAAGTGAGGGAAGAACAACATGGGGGAGTGAGGGAAGACACCACAAATAAATAATTAAGAGATGAAAAATTCATTAATGAGATCAAGCAAATCCATTTACAATTACATGAGGAATTTAATAGGTCACAAGAAAAGTACAAGGAAATACATGACCAACACATGATTGAGAAAATAATTTAAGGTGGGAGGTAGAGTTTGGTTGCACTTGAATAAGGAAATATTGTAATGTCCTAGCAGGAAGATCAAGGCATTATGGTATGTCCCTTTTGAAGTGTTGGAGAAGGTGGGATATGTTAAGTTTATAGTAATTTGACTAGCAATATAACTGAAAGAAATAGAATCACAAGATAGACAGAGATTTTACCTTGGGAAACCCTCATGGGGTAGAAAACCCAGCAAATCTTTCCTCAATAAAGATGATAAACCAAATACAAGATGTAGTCCAAGACTATAGTTCCTTCTCCTCCTCCTATGAAGACCTCTCTCTCACTTGTGCGCTACTTTCTGAGTGATGAATGAGTGAGATAAGTGAGGAACATCCTCCTCCTTATACTTGTTTCCCGAATGACTTTTTACCCTATGGGGCCAACCTCTACTAAGAGAGTCTAATAACCCCTAATAAATTAACTCAGGGCCGACCCCCACATGGGAGATCTAATAACCCTAGTTACCACAATCCATCGGAGGAATAAACATCTCTAGATATACAATAGGGTCACCTCGGAGGAAGGGAACATCTCTGGAATAATAAAGTAAAAATATAATATTCTTAGAAGTTACAATATTTGAACACTCCCCCTTAACAAGAAGGATATTATAACAACATCTGCAGGAGAAAGGACTCATCGACTACATCATACATGATATATCTTTAAATCATTGGAAGCTTTCTTTATAAATCATCATTAGTAACTCAAGCAGTTACTGGAACATCTTTAAGATCTTCAATACTGGAACATCAAGTACTGAGTCTTCATTGTTAGAAAACAGGATCGCAGAGCAATAACAATAAACAGAAATGCAAATATAATCACACATACACATTACAAGAGAGACACAGATATATCGTGGTTCACCCAACTTGGGCTACGTCCACACTGAATTTGCCAGTCCTTATTATTATTACCGTCCAGCAAGGTGAAGGGATACAACCTGCAGCACAGCCGCTGCACTTCCTCTTCACTGTTTTCACAGTCTCTCTCCTGATCTCAGAGATCTTTACAATGCATAAAACCTAATACATCAACAACCCTAGCCGTATTACAATGTCTTTCTTTTATAAGGGAAATACAATGAGAAAATACCATGGGATACCCAAAACCATGGGCCCGCAAAACAGCTGGCGAAAATAGCCCCAAAAATTTTCTTCGGGGGCGCTGCCCCCGAACCCCCCAGCCAGGGGGGATGGGCCCCCCTGGAACCCCGTGGGGGGGCGATGCCCCCCCACACCCCCACGCTGGGGTGAGTGTACAGTCCACCCACATATCATATAGAACTGGGCTACAAACACGGCTGATACAATATCATCTATGAGACTAGAAGATCTGGCTCCACAACCAACAATCTCCCACTTGGAGACTGATCACAACAACTCCACCATTGCTGCACTTGTTGGACTTGGACTTGGCAAATTTCTCCTCTTCACCTTCATGCTAGAAGGCCAACTGAAACCGAGAACGAACTCAGTTTCTCTCTGGTCACTACCTTTGTGAACATGTCTGCAGGATTCTGGCTAGTATGTATCTTTTCCAGCTTCAACAGTTCATCTTCCATAACAGAGCGTATGAAATGGTACTTGAGATATATATGTTTAGTCCTGGAATGGAATGCTGAGTTCTTTGCAAGGTGAATGGCACTCTGGATGTCACTATACAATATGCTATCCTTTTGCTTCTTACCCACTCTTCCTCCATAAAGCTCTGCAACCAAATCATCTCTTTACTAGCCTCTGTAATGGCAACATACTCTGCTTCTATTGTTGAAAGTGCAACAACCTTCTATAGTTTCGAAATCCAGCTTACTGTTGTTCCACCTACAGTAAACACATACCCTGTGGTGCTCCTCCTGCTATCCTTGTCACCTGCCATATCTGCATCAACATATCCCTGTAGAACAGTGTCTGAACCTCCAAAACATAATGCCTCAGTAGTAGTACCTCTCAAATAACTGAGAATCCACTGTACTGCCTTCCAATGTTCTTTACCTGGATTGTTCATATATCTGCTCACAACTCCCACTACATGTGCAATATCTGGTCTTGTGCACACCATGGCATACATCAAGCTGCCAACTGTTGATTGATAGGGAACCTTGGACATGTAATCTGTCTCTTCTTGTGTCTTGGGACACATTTCCTTACTTAGACTGAAATGGATAGCCAAAGGTGTACTTACAGGTTTTTCATTCTGCATTCTGAACCTCTCCAACACCTTTTGTATGTACTCACTTTGAGACAATGTCAATTTGCGATTTTTTCTGTCTCTCATTATTCTCATACCAAGGATTTTCTTTGCAGCACCCAAATCCTTCATCGCAAATGAATTAGCTAGCTTCCTTTTGAGTACATTTATATCCTGCATGTCAGACCCTGCAATAAGCATGTCATCCACATACAATAACAAGATAATATATCTTCCATTGTCTAGCTTCTTGAAATAAACACAGTGGTCAGAATGACATTTACTATAACCTTATTCTGTCATAAACCTGTCAAACTTTAGATACCACTGCCTTGGAGCTTGCTTCAAGCCATACAATCTCTTTTTCAACCTGCATACCAGATCCTCCTTACCTTTGACCTCATACCCTTGTGGCTATTGCATATATATTTCTTCCTCCAAATCCCCATGGAGGAAGGTTGTTTTTACATCTAACTGTTCAAGATGCAAATCTTCTACCACCACTAGACTTAAGATAGTCCTAATTGAAGTCATCTTAACAACAGGAGAAAATATTTCATCAAAATCTATACCTTCTTCTGTGCAAACCCCTTTACAACAAGTCTGGCCTTGTACCGCTTCTTACCTCCTTCTTCTTCCTTCAACCTGTAAATCCATTTGTTTTGCAATGCTCTTTTACCAGCAGGCAACTTAACCAAATCCCAAGTCTGGTTTCCTACCAATGAGTCCATCTCCTCATTCATGCCTTGCTCCCACTTCTTTCTAGTTTCCACCTGCATTGCTTCTTCATAACATTCTGGTTCACCAGAATCAGTCATCAATAAATAATACATTGAAGGAGAGTATCGTTCAGGGAGTCTACTTAACCTGGTAGATCTTCTTACAGTTGCAGGAGTTTCAGGTACTTGCTGCTGCTCTTGATTTTCTGGCACCTTCGGAACTTCATTTTCTTTAACTTCATCAAGCACTATGTACTCTGTGCTTTCCTTTTCCTGTTTCTTTCCCTGCAATTGATCTTTATACATGACCTTTTCATTGAATATCACATCTCTACTCCTGATGATTTTGTTATTTTCATAATCCCATAAACGATAACCAAATTCATCAACCCCATATCCAATAAAGGTACATTTCTTGGATTTAGCTTCAAGCTTTGTTCTATTTTCTTTATCAATATGGACAAATGCTTCACAACCAAACGTTCTCAGAAATGAGTAGTTTACCTTTTTATCTGTCCATGCTTCCTCTGGAATACCACCATCCAAAGCACTTGAAAGTCCTCTGTTTATTAAATAAACAGCAGTATTTACAGCATCCGCCCAAAACTGTAAGGGCAACCCTGCATGCAGTCGCATACACCTTGCACGCTCCATGATCATTCTGTTCATCCTTTCTGACACACCATTTTCTTGTGGTGTTCCTGGGACTGTCTTCTCTCTACGAATCCCATGGTATGAACAGTAACTATCAAACTCCTTGCCGCAGTACTCACCTCCATTATCAGATCTGAGACACTTCAACCTTTTTCCTGTCTCATTCTCAACCAAAGCTTTCCACTTCTTAAAAATAGCAAACACATCAGATTTCTGTCTAATGCAATAAACCCAAGTTTTTATAGTTGCATCATCAATAAATGTAACATAATAATGAGAGCCACCAAGAGATTGTACCTGAGCCAGTCCCCATACATCTGTATGCACAAGCTCTAATTTTTCATTCTTCTTCTGTTTCCCAACCCTGAGAAATCTGACTCTCTTCTGTTTTCCATAAACACAGTTTTCACAGAATTCCAAACTTACCTGCTTCAAATCCGGCAGAAACTTCCTTGAGTGGAGAATCTGCATCCCCTTCTCACTCATGTGGCCAAGCCTATGATGCCACAATGTTGTATCTGTTCCTGTGGAAGCTAAAGAGATAGAATGGTCAGTATTATGAGGACATAAATACAACATACCTACTCTGTCTCCTTTTGCTATCACCATTGATCCTTTAGTGATATTCCACCACTTTTCTCCGAACGTAGATAGACAGCCGCCATCTCCCAACTACCCTGTTGAGATCAGATTTCTTTTCATAGCAGGAATATGCCTAACATCTTTCAACAACCAATCAGTTCCATTCTTAACTTTTATCCATACCTTACCCATTCCAACAATTTTACATGGCTCATCATCACCCAATAAAACATGTCCAAAATCGCCAGGAACATACTCATGAAAGTATTTCCTATGGGGTGTAGCATGACATGAAGCTCCTGAATCTACTACCCAATAATCACTAGTATTATCTAGTGCAAGAATCAAAGCATCTTGTAACACATCACCTGCTACATTTGCTTCCTGGGTAGTTTCCTTCTGTGCGTCTCCTTTCTTCTTTAGAGATTTGCAGTCTTTCTTCAGATGTCCTTTCTTTCCACAGTTCCAGCACTCTATCTTTCCCAGTATGGACTTGGATCTTCCCGTTTTAGACTTTCCATGATTACCTTGGCTCTTTCCTCTCTCCTTTTGTCTTCCTTTGCTCTCCATGGTCAACGCATTACCTGATGTCTCACCTATGCTTTTTCTTCGCATTTCCTCGCTAAGAATAACACCAATAACATCATCAAATTTCAAGGTGTTTGAACCAGAGACAGAGTTACTTACAGCCATGACCAAGCTATTCCAGCTTTCTGGCAATGAACACAAGATTAGAAGAGCCCTAACCTCATCATCAAAGTTCACACTTACAGGACTTAGCTGATTTGTAACCGTATTAAACTCATTTAAATGATCAGTAACAGATCCACCTTCAGACATCTTCATATTAAATAAACGCTTCATTAGAAATACCTTGTTGGAAGCTGAAGGTTTTTCATACAGCTTACCCAATGCTTCCATCAAACCCTCTGTTTTCATTTCTTTTGAGATATTGAAAGCCACCGACGAAGCTAGGCTCAACCGTATTGTTCCCAGAGCCTTTCTGTCAAGAACCACCCATTCTTCGTCCTTCATAGTCGTCGGCTGCTTTGCTTTTCCTCCCAACGGTAGGAATAGATCCTTCTGGTATAGATAGTCCTCCATTTGCATCTTCCATAACCCGAAGTTTTGGCCGTTTAAATTCTCGACCTTAAAATTTCCTTCTTCTGTCATTGCTCCCACTCGAACCAGAAACCCTAGCTTCCTGCGGGTTTAACTGCCAAATAGACCTTTGGCTCTGATACCAATTGTTAGAAAACAGGATCGCAGAGCAATAACAATAAACAAAAATGCAAATATAATCACACATACACATTACAAGAGAGACACAGATATATCGTGGTTCACCCAACTTGGGCTACGTCCACACTGAATTTGCCAGTCCTTATTATTATTACCGTCCAGCAAGGTGAAGGGATACAACCTGCAGCACAGCCGCTGTACTTCCTCTTCACTGTTTTCACAGTCTCTCTCCTGATATCAGAGATCTTTACAATGCATAAAACCTAATACATCAACAACCCTAGCCGTATTACAATGTCTTTCTTTTATAAGGGAAATACAATGGGAAAATACCACGGGATACCCAAAACCATGGGCCCGCAAAACAGCTGGCGAAAACAGCCCCAAAAATTTTCTTCGGGGGCGTTGCCCCCGAACCCCCCAACCAAGGGGGATGGGCCCCACTGGGGTGAGTGTACAGTCCACCTACATATCATATAGAACTGGGCTACAAACACGGCTGATACAATATCATCTATGAGACTAGAAGATCTAGCTCCATAACCAACATTCATCTTCTGCAGCAATCTAACAGCTACAAAAACATCATCATCTGGATCCTCTCGATCAATAGCATTGTCATCACACGATCAACAACATCATCATCACACGATCATCAGCATCGTCATCACATGATCATCAGCATCGTCATCACATGAACATCAGCATCGTACCCTGCAAAACACATGATCCATTTAAGACACCATAACTTGTCTACGGATGATGTAGTCCACTCGTCAACTTAGGAAAAGTCTAAGGACCAATTTTCGAAGACATATGTCTACGGATCAATTCAGGGACCGAAGTCCGGGGATGATACAATCCCCTCTCGTCCACTGGGGACCACTTTTCGGAGACATCTGTCTATGGATCTATTCAAGGACCGAAGTCTGTGGACAATACAATCCCCTCTCATCCACTAGGTACCACTTCTAGGATACATATGTCTACGGATCAATTCGGGGACCGAAGTCTGGGGACGATACAATCCCCTCACGTGCATTTTGAACTTAGTGGTTCTAGGATGATGCAATCCCCATCACGTACATTTTGAACTAGTGGTTCCGGGATGATGCAATCCCCATCACGTACATTTTGAACTAGTGGTTTCGGGATGATGAAATCCCCATCACATACATTTTGAACTAGTGGTTCCGGGATATGCAATCCCCATCACGTACATTTTGAACTAGTGGTTTCGGGATGATGCAATCCCCATCACGTACATTTTGAACTAGGTGGTCAGGGACGATACAGTCCTATCATATCAACTAGGTACCATATACTGACCTCATCATCAGAGCAAGTAGCCTCATCATTGATACAGTATCCAAATAATCAATACAAGTATCCACACCAATACGAGTATCCACATCATCAATACAAGTATCCACACCAATACGAGTATCCACATCATCAATACAAGTATCCACAACAATACAAGTATACATATCATCAATACGAGTATCCACACCAATACGAGTATCCACATCATCAATACAAGTATCCACACCAATACGAGTATACACATCATCAATACAAGTATCCACACCAATACAAGTATACATATCATCAATACAAGTATCCACACCAATACAAGTATACATATCATCAATACAAGTATCCACACCAATACAAGTATACATATCTAAGTAATCTCATCATTGATATAGGTATCCGTTCTTGATACCAGTATCCTAATATTATTATTGAACATATCACTCCCCCTTTCGAGGAGTGTCCTTTCAAACTACACCAAGCTTGTCTCAGAAATACTCAAACTTTACTCGAGACAAAGGTTTGGTCAACACATCAACAACTTGTTCATCATTACCTACATACTCGAGCTTGATATCTCCTTTCTACACCATATCCCGTATATAGAAATATCGGATCTCTATGTGCTTTGACTTATCATGGAATACTGGATTCTCTGTCATTTTGATACAACTTTGGTTGTCACACAGGATCACAATGGGGTCCATCTCTAAGTCAAACAATCCTGATAACAACTTTTGAAGCCATACCGCTTCGCAACTAGCAGAGCAGTCAACTATATATTCTGCTTCAGCTGTGCTGAGAGCCACACTTGACTGCTTTCTGCTAAACCACGAGATCATGGCAGATCCCAAACAATAACATCCACTTGATGTACTCTTTCTGTCTGATACACTTCCTTCCCAATCAGCATCTGTGAAGCCATACAATCTGATGTCATGATCTCCATGATAATAGAGACCAAAATCTATCGTACCCTTTAGGTACCTCATCACATGCTTTGCAGCAATTAGGTGAACTCGTCTAGGTTCCACTAGATATTGACTCAGAGTGTTCACCGCAAAGCATATGTCTGGCCTGGTATTCGTCAGATACATTAATGACCCAATAATATGTCTATACAGAGTCACATCCACTAACTCCGAAGAGTCATCAACTAATAGCTTTAAGTTGGAATCCATGGGAGTGGCCATGGCTTTTCATTCCAACATATCGAATCTTTTCAAGATTCCCACAGCATACTTACCTTGGTTGAGAAATATTCCATTTGGTCCTTACCATACTTCTAGACCTAGGAAGTAGTGCATCAATCCGAGATCTTTTATTTCAAACTTTGATGAGAGCTTCTTCTTGCACTCGATAATCTGTTTCTCATTTCCAGTCAGAAATAGATCATCCACATATAGAAACAATATGACAGGTTCATCATTCATAACCTTGAGATAAATATTAGGATCAACTTTACTTTTGGTAAAGCCCAAGTTTGTCAAGAAACTGTCAATTCTTCCATACCAAGCTTTGGGAGCTTGCTTCAACCCATACAAAGCCTTCTTCAGTTTTCATACATGGGTTCTTCCATGTTCCACCTCAAAACCTTGTGGTTGCTCTATGTACACTTCTTCCTCAATCACATCATTCAGGAAGGCTTTCTTCACATCCATCTGGTGTAAGTCCCACTTCATCATGGATGCAAGTGCCATGATGGTTCTAATAGAAGTGTACCTTGCAACTGGTGCAAATGTCTCTTCATAGTCAATTCCCTCTTTCTGAGAGAATCCTTTGGCCACAAATCTTGCTTTATATTTTTCAATGCTACCATCCGCAGCATGCTTTATTTTGTATATCCATTTGGAGGATACCACACTTTTGTATTTAGGTTTAGGAACTATATCCCAAACATCATTCTTCATTATTGATTGGTATTCCTCTGTCATTGCCTCTACCCACTCTTTCTTATGAACTGCCTCTTCATAACTAGCAGGTTCTTGATTTACAAGATCACACACCAAATCCATATAGTTGGAGAAGGGCTTTGGTTTCTTACTCACTCTAGTAGAGCCTTCAGGAGCTCCATACTTTTCTGCTCCTAATATAATATCTCTTACCCATGCTGGCTTCCTTTTCCTTGAAATATTTGAAATGGGGGGTTCTTGTGGTTCTATCATATCATGGTCTTCAGGTGTTACATCTTCAGGGATGGGAATAGACTCTGCAATTCTAGGAGGTGCATCTTCTTCATATACTTCTTCATACTGGCACTTCCTAGATTTCTTGAGAGCTATCTCTTCATCAAATGTCACATCCCTACTAATCTCTATATGGTGGAATCCCGGGATGTAAATTCTGAATGCCTTGGATGTTTCACAATATCCAACAAATATATCCTTCTTTCCGGAAGGGTCTAATTTAGTTCTCTTTTCTTTTGGAATGTGAATATATACAAGGCACCCAAATATCTTGAGGTGGCTTACCTCAGGATTCTTTCCTGTAAACACTTCTTATGGAGTTTTGAATTCAAGAGCACTATGAGTTAGTCTATTCTGCACATAGACTGTTGCCTTGGATGCTTCAGCCCATAGATACATAGGCAGGTCTTGATCATGTATCATTGTCTTCACTGCTTCCATAATGGTTCTATTCTTTCTTTCCGCAACACCATTTTGTTGAGGATTGTAGGGAGTGGTTAACTCCCTCTTGATTCTAGTTTCTTTACCAAAGACTTCAAAATCTTTTGAAGTGTATTCTCCACCATTATTTGTCCTGAGTATTTTGATCTTCTTTTCTGAAAGATTTTCTATAAATGCTTTGAACTTCTTGAACTTTCCAAAGACTTCATTCTTCCCTTTTATAAAGTATATCCAAGTCTTCCTGGAGTAGTCATCAATAAATGTAAGGTAGTATTCATATCCACTCAAGGATGTGGAAGGCATTGGTCCACATACATTTGAATGAATCAATTCCAAAAGACTCTTATTTTTTGTTTCACTCTTTGGAAATGGGTTCTTGATATTCTTTCCTTTTGCACATCCTTTGCATGTGCCATCATGATCAATCTTCAAATCTGGTAGTCCTATGACTACTTTACTCACATGAGGTAGTGCTTTGTAGTTAATATGAGCAAGCCTCCTATGCCATAGTTCACTAGGGCTAGTGTCTTCAGGAACAAGGGCAGCTTCTGGATGTCCCCTGAGTTTGTATAGACCTCCTTCCTCTTCACCAATAACAATTGCATCCTCAATTGATTTTCCTTTGGACCACATGAGTACTTGTCCATCTATGAATGCAACCCTATAACCTTTCTTATCTAGAGCTAAGATAGAAAGTAAGTTCTTCTTCAATCTTGGGACATATAATATCTCTTTCATCTTCAATGGTGTTCCAGAATCAAGCTTGTAGCTTGCTTCACCAATTCCCTTGATGGGATATTGATAGTCATATCCTAATTACACCTTTTGTGGGGAGGTCTTCTCTTCCAGTTTTGAAAGAGTTTACTTTTGTCCAATCATGTGCTTTGAAGCACCACTATCAATAATCCATGTATCTTCTCCAGGTGTTATAGATCTAGAGAGTGCAGAGAATAGAACATATTCTTCTGCATCTTATTCTTCATTCCTTCTAGATCTTCTCTTGAAGAAGGGCCTTTCTTCTTCTTCTTCTTCTTATTCTTCTTCTTCTTCTTCTCTTCTAGATCTTTTCTTGTGAGGCTTTTCTTCCTCTTCTTCTTCTTCTTCACTTTCATCTTATTCTAAGTGTGCTTGATGTCTTTTATGGTGGAATCCCTTCTTCTTTCCCTTTGAGGGACAATCCCTAGCAATGTGTCCTATTTTATGACAATTGAAGAATTGGAATGTGGAAAACTTATTTCCCTGAGTAGTTCCTCTTTTCTTTTGAAATCTTTGTGGAGGTTGAGACTCCTTGTGACTATCCTTCTTTAAGTAGGGTTTATTCCGTCTTCTCTTGGTGTGAGTGGCCAAGGCTTGGTCACCTTCTTTGAGCAAGGCTTCTCTGTTAGCAACCCTAGCTTCTTCCTGGATGCAATCTTCCCATACCACATCAAACTTCATGCTTTCTTTTCTGGCACACATGATTTGGATAAATGACTCCCATGGTCTAGTGAGACCATTTAGAGTAGTCATGACTAGTTCATCTTCATCAAGAGTATCTCCAATGCCATCTAGTTGTTCCTTGAACAGGGAAACCCTTGAGAAATAATATTGAATGGATTCTCCTTGATTCATCTTGGTGCTCTTCAATTGAGCTCTCAAGTTCATCTTCCTATTGATGTTCTTTCCTTCATACATTCTGCCTAGGGCATCATACATTTCCTTTGGAGTCTTCTTGGATGCCACTTGGGGAATCTAGTGGTCCTTAATAGAATCAACAATGATTCTCTTTGCCCTAATCAGCTCCTTCGTATATTTCTCTTTGGATTCATCTTCTTCAGGTTCTGCAATCTCATCTTTAATATATTGGACAAGATCATTCTCTTCAAGAATGAGGCCAATTCTGTATGTACATGCCCGAAAATTTTCTATACCCTATAGTTTGTCTTCAATCTTAGTGCTTGGAGCCATCTTCTCTAGGGTTCAAAGAGATTGAAGTTTCTCAAGAGATAGAATAACACTTACCAGGAGATGTGCTTGATTGAATTGGAAGTTCTGGTTTGTTCTGCTTCTAGAAACTTCAACTTTTCACCTTCCAGATCTGCAACAAAATTTCTGGTTTTCTGGTCTTCTCTTTCTGGTTTATTGGTGCACAGGTGTGCAACTTTTCTGGTTCTCTGGTGCACAGGTGCGCATCTTTTTGGGGTCTTTGGTTTTCTGGTTTTCTGCACTTTTGGTGAAACTAGGGTTTGACTTTCCTGGAGTTCTACCTAACCAAAAACCTCGATCCAGGGCTCAAAACTTTGATTTTGAGGAGGGATATCTAGCCATGCAATCAGAATCCAAAAATACCAACTTTTGCAGAAACCCTAATTTTCACCAAAGGAGGAGAGAGAGAGATTTTCACCTTGTGAAATATGTCCTATTCAGGCTAGCTCTAATACCATGTTAATTTTATCCTAATTTGACTAGCAAGATCACTGAAAGAAACACAATCACAAGATAGACAGAGATTTTACCTTGGGAAACCCTCATGGGGTAGAAAACCTAGCAAAGCTTTCCTCAATAAAGATGATCAACCAAATACAAGATGTAGTCCAAGACTAGAGCTCCTTCTCCTCCTCCTATGCAGACCTCTCTATCACTTGTGCGCTACTTTCCGAGTGATGAATGAGTGAGATAAGTGAGGAACATCCTCCTCTACTTATACTTGTTTCTCGACTTACTTTTTACCCTATGGGGCCGAACTCTCCTAAGAGAGTCTAATAACCCATAATAAATTAACTCAGGGCAGACCCCCACATGGGAGATCTAATAACCCTAGTTACCACAATCCATCGGAGGAATAAAAAACTCCGGATATACAATAGGGTCACCTCGGAGGAAGGGAACATCTCTGGAATAATAAAGTACAAATATAATATTCTTAGAAGTTACAATATTTCAACAGGATATAATTCCTATAGACTTAGTATACCCCCATATATGTGCATTTACTTAGTAGTGAATGTGGAAAATCTAAAACTCTACGAAACTTCCATGTTGGACCAAGAATCTGAACAGGTACTTCCTTTTGTAGAGGAATTAGCACCAAAGGATCAAGTAGAGTTATCAAAAGACATATTTTTGCAGAAGAAGTCTAGAAAAACTAGGCAAGGATAATATGAACTCTAATAGGTGGGGTTGAAACGTGGGTTGAAAGGACAACTTCTCAGTAAGGCTAAATGGTACTCTAAGGAGAAGGTAGAGGGAAAATTTCCTCACCTCATTCAGTAAAATATTTTGCGGAAAAAAGTCCTCCTAAATGGGTAGGTATGATTTGAAATGGATCAATATATAATGTTTCATCTACTTTGGTGCTTTCAGGGTTGAAAGATTAGAGGAATTGGCTTGTAGGACCCATTTTAGGGGTAGGTCTTGCTTTGCCAATTTGGGCTCTAGAACCTTCCAGAGCCTACTTGAGGGACTAAATGAAATTTGTGGGGTCAAAAATACCATCAATTCTCCATGTCCCTTCATGTGATTCTACCCTCAAATACCTTTCCAACAGTCCAAGAATTGCCTCATATGAAGAAGTTATGGCTCTAGCAAGTTGACTTATCTAGTTGACCACCAATTGGTACTATGTAAATTCCACATCATCTCCCATTTCTCACACATGTGGATCTAAGCACGTGTGGAATTCAAAAGAATTATAGAATTTCCAAAAACCTAACCCTAATCGAGCGTTGGGGCATGCAAAAACCATAAAATTAACCCTAGATGACTATTGAGCTATGTTAAATATTGGGCCATTAGGAGAAGAAGGGGTTACATTCTTTTGATGTTATTGTATTTTTCGATAGTTCATAAACAACATGTGAGTGGTTGTTAGAGTAGAAAAGAGGATATAGGGGATCCTATAGTAGCCATCCTAGCCATAGAGTCACAGGTAACTCCATAGAGAGTACCATTTCTTTTGTATTTGCATTCTATTAGGAAAAATTTTAAGGATCCATAATTTTGTTAAACTATAGAAACCTTGGAAAATATTAATAATTCTTAAATTTCCAACCATAAAAAGTCGTGAGATATTTTCTAAAATATTCAAATTTGTAAGGATTTTAGATAGTTTTTGAACATTTTTGGCAATTTTAGAACAAATTTTTTATCCCATGGAATTTGGCCGAATAATTTTAGAAAAAAAATGGAAATTGGTGAATCTTTTTTTGAAGAAAAAGATAAAAAATTAGTCCATGGGCTAAATTCCCCCCCTAAATATTCCCCTAATTTTGAGAAGAAGAGCAAGGCATAGTCCTCATTTGTGGTTGGATTTTTCCCAGAGTGGGTTTTTTGAGGGTATATATTGTGTTATTACGTGGATTGTGTATTTATTTTCTCTAGTTATTCTTGTTTCAATTTTAGTTATTTAACACTCAATAAAAATACACTAATAAAAAGAACTATGTTGTAAGATCTGTTGTGACAAATTGTTCTAGTGTAATATCCACGACAATTTACAGATCAGGTATGACAAACAATTTCTTCAATTGATAGTTTGGTTTGTGGATACCTATGGCTTGGAAAATTAATCTTGGATCATGTCTTGGAACCTGTATTCATGGTGTTCAATATTCATGGCTCTCTAGTGTCTTGGTGGAGCCTGGAATTACCCTTCATGGATGGAAAACATTGCATATTTTCACGGGTGTGGTTTGAACATAGGCAATTGGAGTAGGTTTATTCATGGAAAAAAAGTAAGTCTAGAAATCGACCTTGTTTGTTTTGAAGAAGCTCATAGAGGAATTGAATGGGAAATTGAAGGGAAATTGTCCTTTACTTTCAACTTATTGAGAATACAAAAATTTGGAAACATGTTCCATGTGCCTTATTTTCTAATTACTATGGCCACTAGTAATGAATAAGGGCTAGTAATAGGACATATGATATGTACCTCCAATAGTTCATGAATATTTTATTTTCAATTTAATTATTTTGATCAAAAGGGTGTCTATAAGGACACATTTGGTGGTTGACTACCTAGAATTAGTGGAATACCATGATCATTCTCACCTTGTTACATGGGTAAACTAGCTAGTGTCTCAAATACCTGACAATATTTTTCAAAAACTGTGCAAGTTAGGGTGTATTTCTTGTGCAGGACCATCCATAGTATATATGGCATTGACTTGGGAAATAATACTAGAGTGGCCTTTCTTTAATAACTTCTCCAAACTGTAAGAGATGATGAGGGTGTGTGTAATACCCTCTAGTTTAGCCCCTGGGCATATTACTATTGTTGTTATGTTGGACATAGTGGCACTACGTGCCTGGACTATGGTTTGCACATTATTATTATTTTTATTATGTTTAACTTATAAAATAAAATAAATCGGATGATCGATGCCACGAAAGAGAGTATGAGGAACCATGATGTTACGAGCAAGGGGTTGTGGAAAAGTGTTTACCTATGTGTGTTGAGCCTATGTTGATGTTGTAAACCCTTCTTATGTACTTGATGGACCCTCTTTGTTATACACCCTATTGTGTTATGTCACTCATTGGTTTTATTTACCATGAGATTAATTTTTTAATTGAGGATTGGAGTCCCTCTCTCACCTAGTGCGCCCTCACGAGTTGGATTAGTGTGTATCTTGGTGTATCTACCTGGTGTGTAACTCTAGTTTACTATTCTGGGAATGTAACTCTCATGAGTGTGTCCCTCTCTCTCCCAATTCGAATTTCTCATGAAAGAAATTGGTTTGCTTGTATTGGCGAGTCAGTGACTTGTGTGTTGGTTCATGCTTTTTATCTTGTGCTTTTTTTTGGCACTTGTTGTTGGATTTTGCTGCTCTTGGTATGAGATCATTTTTGTTCATTTCTCCCTTGTGGAGCATGTTCCCAAGCTAAGTTACTATGGATCCATTGGTGTATGTCCTGGAATTTCCTGTGGATATCTCCGATTGGCAACAAGGGTGAGGTCCACTGCCATTGGATTTGAGGTTGGACAGAGCTGTGTATTTCCTCTAGAGATCATGGTTTGTCAGCAGGGGTGAGGTCTAATTCCTTGGATTTGAGGTTGTCCTGGAGCCACTGGAATTTCACTGGATTGGAAGTGTTACTTGCCATTGGGTTGTGGTTGAACTGTTGTCCTGGAGCCACTGGAATTGCCCTAGAGTGGAAGTAGAGGCCACACTTGCTATTGGGTTGTGCTTGTACTTATTTCTTGAGAGAATTTGTGGTTGAGTGCGCTCTTTCTTGTGGCATCATAGTTCTGGCTCGGGGGTGACCATTACAAAGTGATTTTTGGCTTGCATTGTGTCTATGGCCAGGTGGAGTGTGGAACGATTGATTCCGGTTGCGAATGTGGCAAAGATAAGTTCTTTATCTCATATTTATTTAAGCTATTTGTCTCTGATATTATTTATTTATGGATTCACATGAAATGTATGAGCCATTTGCGGAATAAACTTCTCATGGAATTCAATCTATTTATGCAAGTAAATTTTGTGAAGGAATTGGAAACTAGTTTTGGGGATTTTGTGCACAAATTGTTTGAGAAAATGATTCTTTGGAACCTATGCTACAGAACTGATATTTATTCCCCTGATCATTATATAATGTTTATTTTGATTGTACAGTAGCCTCGGAATGGTTTAAGACACTTCTCTTTGATGCTTCAACCTTTTATTCGAAAACTAGTTCTTCGATTAGATTATTTTGCATAGGCACATGAAGTGTTTGTAAAAATGCCTAGATGTTATTTTTATGATTATTTATGATAAATACACTTTAAATGTGTGTGATAATGTGAGGTTAAATATTCTTGATAGTGTTTGGGAAATGTCTACCGAAATTCTCGATCAATTTCCAATTTCTAGGTCCTTCAATGGAATTGTTTTGAGTAGATTGTGACTTTGCATATGAAGTGTTTGAAGAAATGTTTAAATGATATATACCTATGTTATGACTAATAAAAAATTTTATTTATATTTGGAATGGCATTTGAATTGTTATATGAGCTGTGGATTTAATTAATCTAGCGATTCCTAGAATTACTAGTCAATTCGGTTGAGTAGAATTATCTAGTTTTGTGAATTATTTAATGGAATATATATGGGAGGAGAGATACATCCATATGAATATATGTGACCCATGATACAATGTTCATGAGATAGATTATTCATATATTTCTCTTTATTTGTAATTTGTAAAGTTAAATTGGAAACTAGCTACATTGCAGTGAAAATTGATAACTAGTTGTGGATTGAAATATCTGTTTTCATAAAAAATGAATGCTAAAACCATGTAATCTGTTTCTAACATGTTATTTTTTGTAGGTGGCTACTTATCAGGTGTTATCCTTTACTTATTGATGCATTGCACGTTGGTTCAGTTATTTAGACTCAATTCCTTGTGGTGAATGTTAACTAGATTCATTGGAATTGATTGAAAATATCACCTTAGGTGCAATTGGAATGATTTGAAAATAAACCTTTAATTGGTTGTAGGTGCATGCTTAAATATGTTGTTAATGGATTTAGGATTTATTTTTGGTTTAATGGCATGGTTACAAGTTGATTTTGTGCAAGACTAGCTGCTTATATTGGAAAACTAGTTAACTAGTCATGTGGACTCTCTTTCGTAATTACCATGATTAATTATTGTAATTTTGGTAATTGGGCCTTATTTACATGTAATTATATGTTATTAATCCATTGGGATTGATAATTGATGTTTATTTAAAAAATTGGATTTGTGATCAGTGTTAAATGTGTCGTAATTAACACCTTAATTACTAGTTAACTGTGATTAAGAATAATTAGCCTTTAGAAGTGGTTATCCTCTCTGATGTAGATTGGATTGAAGGTTTGATGATGTTAGATGATTTTAAGAATCATTCTCAACCATTATATAATATTTTAGATATGTTGATGAATTTATATTAAATTATTGTTAATTATTGGATTTTTCGTTGCAATTAATTTTGGAAAAATAGAAATCAAATGTTTATGGTTTATCCGCTACACTGAAAATCAAGTGATTAGCCTTAGAGAGATAATGATATGTCCCTTAGAAACTCTGATATCCCCGGGGTACTTTATAGGTGGTATTAGAGACAGGTTGCAACACTGTGGCTATTGGGCCTATTGGTCGCTTTAAATTTCCTTGCTTGAATAAAACTTAAATGTTGCCTATATGGAAGTTGATTATGTAAGTGTTTCTATCTTTGTGAAAGATGAAAATTTATTTTTTATTTTGAATATTTAGAATATGTTTTAAAATAATTATATCCTTTTATTCATTTTGCTTAGTTATTTATTTCAAAAATTGAAGACTAGTATAGTATGCTTTATTTCTTCTTAACTGGAAAATTAATTATTATTTGAGAAAATAAATAAATTTGATAATGAAATGTTAAAAAAACTTAGAATGAACACTTTGCAGCTCATAGTAAATAATTGAACCCGAGAAGACCCCGGAGAGAAAAATAGTAGAGGATGGAAGATAAATAGACAACCCCTTATGGCCCTCAAGAGGAGTATGTAAGAAGGAGGAGGAGTAGTTCATCCCTTGACTTGGAAGACTCGGTTAAGAAATGTAATGAAAGGATCACTCACCTTCAAGAACAGATCATGAAATAACTAAGATCCTTAAAGACTACCAAATACAAGGAAGAAAGGAAAAACATTCCACCAGACAGTTACCGTACACCTCCCTTGAGAAAAAGAGATAGAA
Source organism: Larix kaempferi (assembly GCA_027924585.1). Classification (NCBI taxonomy): domain Eukaryota; kingdom Viridiplantae; phylum Streptophyta; class Pinopsida; order Pinales; family Pinaceae; genus Larix; species Larix kaempferi. The sequence goes on from BSBM01000438.1 coordinate 6,395,705, forward strand.
GTCCTGAGATTAGTCAAAACAGATTTTCAGATGACCGTAATAGTAGAAGGATAAGGTATGAACATGATCAGTTTATGGGATAATTAAGAAAGATTAAACCTTCAACCTTTGATGGTGAAGTTAAAAAAGGTGAAGAAGCAGAAACATGGTTAGTAGGGCTCTGGAATTTTTTCCAATTGCATAATTATTCATCAAACATGGAAGCAAGAATAGCTATCTATGATTTGCATGGAAGAGACTCTATTTGGTGGGAACATTTGGTTAAACTAAAATATATTGATGAAGAAAATATCACTTGGAAAACGTTTAAAAATTATTTTCAACATGAATACCTTTCAAAGAAATACTATGATAATAAGATGGAAGAATTCTTTGAACTTAAGTTGGGCAATTTAACTATGGATGCATATGAGAAGATATTTATTGAACTATTAACTTATGCAGACTATATAAAATATGATAAAGTTAAGATTCAAAGATTTCTAAGTGGACTGCCAACTTTTTACAAGGATAAGATTCAGTATGATATGCCCAAGACCCTTAAAGAAGTAATATGAAAGGAAAAAAATTTGTATAAGTTGGATAAGAATAAGGAACATAAGAACTTGAAAGATAAGAAGAGTGTTAAACAAGACCAAAGAAAGAAGGGAACCGAGCCTCCTGTCAACATAAGCGGTAACTTTAATAAGCAACGATATTTAGATAAGAGACCTCCTATTAGATGTTGGAATTGTAATGAGAATCACTAAGCAAGGGATTGTCCACATAAGAAAGAAGACAACATTCACAAAATTTAAGAAGCAACAGTAGGTGATATTGGTAGGACTCAGAGGATTTATGCATCTTTGGAAGGTAGGAAGGAATATCATCAGTCTCACATGATAGAAGCAACAGGTAAGATTGGTAATAAAACTGTGTCTATTTTAATTGATTCAAGTGCTAGTAACACTAGTTATGTTGCACCTAGTATAGTTTTGAATTGTTCTCTTAAGAAAAGTATCCTTGAGGTAGCAAGCCTTGTATAGTTAGCAACTGGAACTAAATGAAAAGTCACAGAAATAGTAAGACAATGTCCTTTGGAAATGAATGGTTTAAATACTTTATCAAATTTGAATGTTATCCCCCTAGGTTCTTATGATGTTTTGATTGGTATGGACGGGTTGACTACACACCGAGCTATCTTGGATTGTTACAATACGACTTACACATGTCTAGATGAGGAAGGAAATAGAGTAACAGTTAAAGGAATACATAGACCGATATCTTTAAGACAGGTTATAGCCTTACAGTTAAATAGGTGTTTTAGAAAAGGGTGTCGGATTTATGCAGCTCACATAGAAGAATCTAAGGAAAAGGAACCTCAGTTATAGGACTACCCGGTATTACAGGAATTGCAAATGTATTTCAAGAGATACCTGGAATGCCTCCTAAAAGATATATAGACTTTACTATTGATCTAGTTCCCAATACAGTTCCTTCGTCTAAAGCCCCTTATAGGATGAGTACACAGAGTTGAAAGAGTTACAGATGCAATTAGACAAATTATTAAAGAAGGATTATATCAAAACTAGTGTATCACCTTGGGAGCATCGGTTTTTTTTGTAAGAAAGAAACATGGTACATACCTCAGCAAGCTAAGGAACTTGCTGCACAACTCTTTCATGTTCATTGTACCCAATTTTAAATCATAAAACTCTTTTGACTTATCTTCAAAATACTGTTCCGACAAAAACTTTTTCTTAAACAACTTTTTAAACATATTCCAGGTTACTTCTATTTCTTTTATACTCGTAATTCTTTTAAGATCCTACCACCAAATATCTGCCTTCCCGGTCAGATTGTAAATAGCCATCTTGGCTTTTAATTGAGAAGAGTAGTCGTAAATATTAAAGTACTTCTTCATTCCAGACAGCCATGCTTCAACTATCTCACCCTTCTCACTTTCACCATTAAAGGTTGGTGGCTTAATATTTTTAAATTCTCCAGTAATCTGTTCATGATGTTTATGTTTTCTCTTTTTAGAGTGGTAATCACTGTTACTGTTGTCATGATCAGAGTCATTATTACTTTGATCATATTCAGATGATGAGTAACTATTCCTTTTATCATTTCTTGCTTTCTTATGTTTATGTTTGTGGGGCATTGTTTCAGAATCAGACTTCATTTCTGATTTTCTGCCTCTTTCATCATTATGACAGTTCTCCCTCAAATTTTGTTTTAACTCCTCATGTACCTTCAGGATCCGTTCATTCTCTTCTTTAACAGCTCTTAACTCAGATTTCAAATCCTATACAATACGTAAAAATTCAGAAGACTGGTTATTTAATTCAACATAAATTCCTTCAGGATTATTATTATTAATACGTTCATTATGAGGTGATCTGGCCTCTACTGATTCTTCTGGTAATTCCATACCTGCAATTTAAAGGTCAATTTGTCTTGTACAAAATAAAATTTAAAATAAAAGTTCGTAGCATAAACTTTCCGATTTATTTTATGTTTGCGTGCATGCGCCTATTTTAGGCCTAGAGTTTGAACTCATGCTCTGATACCACATGTAACATCCCAAAATTTCACAAAAATTTAAAAAAAAAATTGAAGTAGCATTTAATTACTAAGAATGCTAATTGCGGAAATAAATGTTTGTTAACTACTTAACCAATAGCAGTTTAACACAATTGACAAATTGAAATTCTTAAACATAATAAGACAACAGTTCATTTGAAGTAGAATATATTTCTATAAACAATACTCAAATTCTCATGAGATACAATTATGGTGATAAATACTGACGGCTATGTTTGAATGTTGATGAAGGGGTTCCTACGGGGTGCCCTCAGGTTTACTTAGCTTGATAGCTAAAGCATTGTATCTATTTCTTCGCAGATTCGCAGGTAAGGTATTAAGTCAACTCACGATCTTCAAGTAATTTAATATTTGTTTCTGTTAGCCCTCAATGCAATAAGATAGCGAAAGTATTTTCTGTACAAGAAAGATGTTAAAGGTATCGATCTTCAGTTTTGTTCCTTCAATTTAACAAGTGTTATCCTAGCTATTTATACCATTTGCAGATGTCACTGTTATCACTACATGTTCTGATATATGGACGTTTCTACATTTAATTGTTTTGCATCAAGAAACATAGGTTACTTTTTTCATTCTGATACCTGCAAGGGTTTGATGAGTTCTACATTTCAAAGTACCAATGTTATTGTAAAACAATGTTGACATGATGCATCCATTATTGAATGATATTAGTAATGCGGAAATGTTGAAATTATGGAAATCTAGATTGATCCTTTGATATCCTATTTAGAACCTTATTAGGGAATATCATAACAATTCTATGATATTGTAGCGGTCTTTAACCTATGTATTGAGATCTCTTTCTATATAAATTTCGACCAAATGTCAATTAGAATCGTAAGCAACCTATATCTATTGACTATGCATTTGTGAATTATTGTTTTCTTCATTTAGTATCACTATTAATTATTATATTATTGTATTGACATTGTGCAGGTTTGGAAATGTCAAATTAATACAATGCCTATTGCATTGGGTTCAAATTCTAAAGCACTTACCAAATGCTGCACATTCTATATGTTTCACATAATGCAGTTACCAAAGGTTATTTATATTAATGTTTTGACTAAAGTGAATACCATATATTATTTATAATGTAAACACCATGCGACCTATGCATCATAGAAACTACTATATGAATTGTGAACTATGCAAATGATGACGATAAGGTTATATTGTAATGCAATTATATATGCAATGCTATGTGATAGTCTTGATAACATAGAAATGTTAATGCATTGTGATTCGCGCCCAAGCTACGTTAATGGAGGTGACAAGTCTTTAATGTTCCTGTAGTCCTTTGAGATTTGGTAATAACGTGTCTGCACTGAACTTTTAATGCTTCCATCCATTCTTTCGATGGAATGTCCTGTTGGATCTCCATGTGGAGGATTCCACGTGAATACTTGTAAGAAAAGGCTGAGATATAATATAGAAAGTCAACGAGCTTCCTCTGCGTTGGCCCTCAGTGTTAATGGGGTTATTAATGAACTTTGTTTGTACCAGTGCTTTGAGTTTCGTGACCCTAGCTGGCTTGATCTGCTCCATCGATCTGGTTCTGTCCTCGGGTTTGGGTTTTTTTACCTAACTACTCATGCGATACTTACGCTTTGTATTACTCCTTGGCATTCATTTGATGGGTCTGGGCTTGGAGAGAGGCTAACAGGCCGCATAGTTGTAGGGTTTGATCTCATGTCGCTTGCAAACTTCATGCTCAGGTTCGATGGTGGGATCTCTGGTTATAATATTAATAGTTTCAAGGTTTTTAATGGAGTTTGAGTGTTGATAGCCCTGTGGCTTTCGCCATGCATTTTGATAGAGGTTTTCCAGGGTTTTAGATTTATAAGTCTTGTCTGAGAATGAATGTTAAAGTCGTAGAATCTGCAAGCTTTCTCTGTTGCGGCTGTTATATGGATTTGAATCTAGATGCTATCGGCGTTCCAACTTCTTTCTCTTGCAAACAGAAGTAATGTTTTGACTTTAAGGTTATTGTTTGCAATATTTACGATTTGACTTTGTGCAACTTCTTGTTTTAGAATTGTCTTTAACCTTGTAGTGATTTCTATGGCAAGTATTGCCTTCGTCTTGGAGGTTATAGTGTTGAAATATCAATGGGAGTTGATAGCTCGCTCCACTCGGTAAGCCCCAGTGGCATAACCCTTCGTAGGTTCTCCTGGCATAGCTTGTTGATGACGCAGCTCGTTCAAAACTTGTTGCTAGATCTTCGCATTGTTTTAGCATTAACTTAATATCTTGAATGTAATATTTTAAATGATAGAGGGTGAACCCTCGTCATGTTTTTAGAACCGGCCCGACCAAGTGTTGTTTGTCATTTTGATTTATAAGATTCGAAACTAGGGAATGAAACCCTCTGTATAACAAATATTTGCAATTGTTATGGTTTTGGAACCAACCGTGGTGTAGATTTGTATTTGAAATGTAATGTGAAGCTTTGATTAAAATTTATGGCATTTAAATGAATAGAGATGCCGAAATCCATTAGGTTGTTTTGATGAACAGGTCTGTTGTTTTAAATCTCTGTGTTCTATACTATTTATTAAATGATAACTAAGTGGCTTGGCCACGGTTTAGGGTAGGTGTTCAGATTTTGAAGTTGATACGAAAGACTGTGATGAATTTTTTTTTTATTCGAACCACCTTATAATAAATATGTTTTTAGATTTTAAAATCAGTATTGAGTTTACTTGATTTCTCGTGGAGAGTTCTTTCTTCATTGAAAGGGATATTATCCCTGCGTCGATTGACCATACAGATAAATGTGATTTTGAAATCTTTGTCCTAAATGCAAAAACCTAGAGTGACTCTGTAGTGTAAAAGAAAATAAATATAATACTAGAGAAAGACAAACGAATGAATAGAATGTATGTGCTAGGGTTTTCGGCCATGTGTCGAATGTTTGGAAAACTGTTTTTAAATGATATTAATAGGGTGTTTATACAGTGATATGAGTAATATGAGTAGATATGTTCATGTTCCTTCATTGAAATCGATATACACTGCAAATGTCTGCACTTTATACTTGTATTAATTTTGAAATAAACTGTTGTTGAGAAATAGAATAGAATTATCTCAAAAGTTGAAAAGAGGACATAGAAAGGTGAAAACCTAGTCTATTCTATGACTGTCAAAAATAGAAATGCAATCAAATACTGAATGATATTATTTAATTTGTAGCTATTATTTCAAGAAATGTTTATGAAATAAAAATATAGTAAAACTCAAACCTTAAACTGATGAAAGGGAAAATGAGGAAGGAAACACATAATTTTTATTATTTACTACAGAATATTAATGATAAGAAAAACTACTGAAATATAATAGGGTTTGATCTTCTCATTCAATTGGCAATTTGCCTATCAAATTATCTTCATTAATTTCTTCTCTGTACTAGAGTACGATGCAGATCCATTAACATGGGGAAAAATGGAGAGAATATTTATTCAATTTATCATTACTATTCATAATTCTAATTAGGTTTAGAAATTGAAAAATAGATGCATCTGAACAAGAACACATTTTGCAAATAGGAATTAAATACTTGTAAATAAGAAAATTTAACTACTTAATAACAGATAAACAAATAGAACCTGTAGATGAAGATAGGGCCGACAAACACCCAAGGAGGCCTGTTCCTCCCAACCTTTTCCAGAAGAAGCAGCCAAACTCCTGGCTTCCTATGGACCCCTGAGCCTGCTTACTCAAAATATGCCTTCTGCACTCAACAGTAATGGGAAGACTCACATCATGATAAAAAACTTAGCATATCCTCTCATCAAATCTCTTGGGTGCAAGCACAACAAAACCCCAAGGTAAATTTCCTCATCAGGAAAAGTGATGAACCTCAGTTCATAATTTGATGGCTATTATATAGACTGCCTAGGTCTTTAGTGGTCAATTTTTGAATAAATGAGCCTCAAGCTCCAGTCCCACCTTCCAGGGCACTATGACCACATTTCAAGGGAGTTGTCCCATACCAACAGCTAGTTAGTTGCATCATGATGCTTCCACTTGTCCATTGCCTTCTACCCCAAATTCCATTCCACCTAGTGGGTCAGTAACCACTCTTTCAACAGTCCCCTTAGGTGTTTGTCTCCTATTTTATTTATTAAATAATAAAATATTGTGCAAATTACAGTCATCCTTGGACACTTGTCCAACATAAAAACTTTACAATAAAAGTTAACATAATTTTTCCAACGTAAAATGTTCTTCAGCAAAAAGGGAATGTTACAGGTTTATAGAAGGATTTTCAAATATTTCGCATCTGATAAATTATTTACAAAAGAAATGTATAAAGTTTGATTGGACATCTAAATGTGAAACAATTTTTTAGAAGCTTAAAGAGATGCTTACTAGTGCAGCGGTTTTGAAAATTGCGAATCTAGATGAAAAATTTGTGGTATGTATAGATGCATGTCAGCGGGGTATAGGTGGTGTGTTAACTCAGAATGGACATGTTATTTGTTATGAGTCTAGGACATTAAAGGAACATGAACAAAATTATGCTACACATGACTTGGAATTAGCAACAGTAGTACACGCTTTAAAGATATGGAGACACTATTTAATGGGAAAGAATTTTGAATTAAGAACTGATCACCATGGACTAAAATACTTGTTCGAACAACCTAATCTAAATGCAAGACAAAGAAGATGGATGGAAATACTATGTGAATACGATTTTGACACTAAAAATATAAAAGGAAAAGAAAATAAAGTGGTGGATGCACTTAGTAAGAAAATGCATGTGATGCACATAGCTATCAGTACTAGCACTTCATATTTAAAGGATAAAATAAAAGAGGCAGACAGTACATATGAATCCTTTCAATAGATAAAAGTAGGTTTGTAACAACAGGGAAAAACACATAATTTTGAACACTATAAACTGGAATATGAAATACTTAAGTATAAGAACGGGGTCTACATTCCTAACTTAGAAAACATAAAGAAATTGGTTTTAAAAGAAATGCATGATGTACTATATGCAGGTCACTATGGTGATAAAAAGACAATAGAGACGGTTAAGAATGATTATTACTGGCCAGGAATGAAAAAGGAAATTGTAGATTACATAGCTATATGCTTAGAATGTCATAAAGTAAAATTTGAACATAGACACCCTGCAAATTTGTTACAACCTTTATAGATAGCATAATGGAAATGGGATGTAGTCAGTATGGATTTTATCACACAATTACCTAAGACAAGGTCACAACATGATGCTATTATGGTAGTGATAGACAAATTAACTAAAGAAACTCGCTTTATACCAGTTAAGACTACACATAAAGCAACTCAAATAATAGATATTTATATGAAAGAGGTAGTTAGATTGCATGGTATTACAAAAGCAATTGTGTCAGACAGGGATTCAAAATTCACAGGTCATTTTTGGAAAGGTTTGTTTAAAGGTTTTGGAACAGATTTGAATATGAGTATTTCACATTATCCTCAGACAGATGGACAGAAAGAAGGGTTAATCAGGTTATTGAAGACATGTTAAAAATGTATGTAATGGATAAGCCAACTAAATGGGAAAATTATTTGCATCTTGTGGATTTTTCTTTTAATAATGGTTATCACTCTACTTTGAAAGTAAGTCCTTTTGAAGCAATGTATGGAAGAAAATACAACACACCTATTAGTTGGGACAATCCGATAGACAGAGTTATCAGTGGGCCAGAATTATTAAAGGAAATGGAAGTTCGCATGGTCAGTATTAAATAGAATTTGAAAACAACACAGGATAGACATAAAATTTATGCAGATCAGAATAGTATTGACAGACAGTTCCAGGTTGGGGATCATGTGTTTTTGAAAGTGAAACAAAAAAATAGTACTTTAAACTTGGGGAATTGTTCTAAAATTGCAGCTAGATATTGCGGTCCCTTTGAGATTTTGGAAAATATAGGACTAGTTGCTTATGAACTAGCTTTTCCTCCTAGCATAAAAGTGCATAATGTGTTTCATGTCTCTTTGTTGAAAAAGTATGTGCATGATCCTAGGCATATAATTGACTGGAATATGATACAGGTAAATTGTAGAATAGATTCTTTTGTTTTACATTAGATGATGATGCATATGATATGTTATATTGTTGCTTAGATTAATTTGATACTTACATATGATCATTGTTAGCATGTTGGTATATATAAGATTTCATGTCGACAGGTATACATGATGATGATTATGTTTTGTATATATATTTGATATGACTAGGTGGAGCCGGAAGGAGACTTTCCAGTAGAGCTTGTTTCCATTGTAGGAAAGAATACCAAGATGCTCAGGAATAGATAAATCTGTCACATTAAGGTTCAGTCGAGCCACTATACTCTTGAGGATGCGACTTGGGAATTGGAAGATGTGATGAGGGAGGCTTACCCTCATATGTTTTGTTATTTTGCGGCATGTATGTGTATGCATCGAGGACGATGCATGGTTTAAGGGGGGAGGGCTATAATACCCTCTAGTTTACCCCCTAGACATATTACTATTGTTGTTATGTTGGACATAGTGGAACAAGGTACTTGTACTATGGTTTGCACACTATTATTATTTTTATTATGTTGAACTTATAAAATAATTAATAAAATAAAAAGAACCGGATGACTGATGCCACGAAAGACAATACGAGGAACCATGATGTTACGAGCAAGGGGACTCTCTTTCGTAATTACCATGATTAATTATTGTAATTTTGGTAATTAGGAATTATTTACACGTAATTATATGTTATTAATCCATTGGTGTTGATAATCAATGGTTATTTTTGAACAATTGGATTTGTGATAAGTGTCGTAATTAACACCTTAATTACTAGTTAACTGTTATTAAGAATATCTAGCCTTTAGAAGTGGTTATCATCTCTGATACGGATTGAATTGAAGGTTTAATGATGTTAGATGATGTTAAGAATTCTTCCCATCCCTTATATCATATGTTGGATGTGTTAATGAATTTATATTAAATTATAGTTAATTATTGGATTTTGTGTCACAATTAATTTTGGAAAAATAGAAATTAAATGTTTATTGTTTATCTGTTGCACTAAAAATAAAGTAATTAGACTCAGAGAGATAATGATATGTCCCTTAGACACTCTAATAGCCCCAGGGTACATTAAAGTGTGTGTATGTCAATATTTAGTAATTCTCATATATAAATCCTTGAAATCCATCGTGACTGGTCCTAAAGTGTATAACCATTCTACCCCCAAAATATATCACAACCACCCATAATTATCGCAAACATATGATTTTTTATTTGATAGCCCCCAATTTAGAGTTGCAAGTTTTTGTATCTACCTCCACATTTCATCATACCTACATTGGTCATCATAATTTGAAATTTTTGCACCAAGTGGAGATAGAAATGGGATTAAATAGTCACACATCAATGAATAAAATTTTGGGTATGTCAACCAAAAACATACTTCCATGTTCTTGATGTGACTGAGAATTTTTAGAGTTTGAGGAGCGAAAATTCCAGATAAAGCATGAAGGGAGATTAGATATCCTTCCTGATGAACTTTGAGCTCCATATTTACCTTCATGCTAGGGTTGTTGTTAGATACCTTTAACTCAAGGGTATCTTTCAGAGTGATTTATTTTGATTGGGTGGAAAGGTAACATTGATTTGAAATAATGTATGTTCCTTGCATTTAAGTCTAGGTACATACTTCTCATAATAATTATAGTAGATCAGTCCATGCCATTGACACTCTACCATTTCTAATGGAAACAACCACTAGAATTTCAAGGGATGAGTAGGGGGAGTGCCCTATGAAGGGATAATGTGGGCATGGAAGAGGGTGTTTTGTATTGTGCATTGATTACTATCTCTACTTCTTGAGATCATTGATAGGTATCCAACCATGTGGTATTTTTTTGCATCCTAATTTGTGCTCTAATATGCCTTTGAAGGCCACTAATGAATAATTCTTTATAAGAAAGAATTATTTAATCCTTCTTTATAGATTGCTAATTACTCAAAGGATGTGATCAAGTCTATTACTGAGCCTATTTGTCACAATTTGATCAATCACCTCAAATAGAAATCATGTCACTCGAAACAAGCATATATGACTTTAACAAACTAACTTTATGTTATGTAGCCACCATCATAGTTTTTATGCAATTGCCATCGTTTTCATCGTTACAAGTCCAATTACAAAACACCCACTCTAAGTTTCATCATGTTATTACTAATTCCATGGAGGGAAAAGTAGTGGTCCTTTTGGGTGACACTACTAGAGGATTCAAAACCATCAAACTTGTTCATATCTACTTTAGGAAAGTAGTTCCAATTGTTATCATTGAAGGGAAGTTTATGGATGTGAGGACCCAAAAGGGGTTGTCTATGGTAAAAAAGTCATTCCTTTGAAGATTCCTCACTAAGTATATCTATGTATGGTTCAATCCATGGGATATTATCTAGGAGGGAGTGAGTTATTAGCTGATTGAGTTGTTCTTGAATACTCCCTATAGGAGAAAACATAATTTGTAGGGTTTTGATTAATTGCTAGAGTGTTGCAATTTGTTTTTTATTTTATTTTGAAGTGGAAAGTACTTATCATCTAGTATATCAACTCTTTTATCATACTTCATGGTATTATAATGGTTCATCATGGTGTTCATAGGTGTCCCCAAAAATATTACTAGGGAGAGACCATAATGATCAATGTCCCACAAGGAGTCTGATGATGTTAATCATCCACAATGGTGTGGTTGGGTCCACAGAAAAATATCATTAGAGAGTGGTACCGTGATGATCAACATAAAATGAGACTTTCGATATAGGTATCATATAATGTAATACTATGTTTTGACCATGAGATGTAATGATGTACTTATGTATGTAAGTATTGTGATGGCTAGATACCAAACATATATGGTCTAGGAGACCATTACTATTGAAAACTATGTACATGCCTTTTAATATAAAAATGTTTGACAATTGCAAATGAGGAAGGATGTAGAAGATATGGTGGGCTATGATTCCACAAGTGGGGGAAGTGAGAGTGGGATAAGGACATAAATACAAAGCCCCATCATATAGGATGTGGTTGGAATTGTTTCCTTATAGGGAAAATATGCTTGCAAATGTTTGTAAGTCTAATGCAAAAGTTTGAACAACATGTTACATTGTGGTATTAGATCAAATTTGAACAACATGTTACATTGTCGTATTAGAGAAAATTGATAAGTGGAATTGGGTGCCACATGGTATCAAGGGTTAAGGAGGATATTGGGTATGTTACATTCAAGTTACAATTGGGATCCTCTTGTGGGAGTATTAATCCCATCTAGTCAATACTATGCTAATGAAATTCCCAAATTCTTGATATTCCAAACTATGTAGGAGTTTTTGGATTTTGTAGGAAAGGCTAGGGTTTACAGGGTCCTAAGGACAAGGAAGTGTTAGGTTCTATATCTCTTTGACTTACTGGCAGGTTCCAATAGTAGTACTAGGCCCAAAATATCAAGATTCTAAATAAGGAGGGTCGAGGCTTGCCATTCCCTTAGCCATACTACCTGACTACCAAGGTACTAGAGAGTAATATTACCTAATGTTGTTATTGATGCCATTGCACTAGCGAGATTATCGATTTAATTATCTAAATATAGTTTTAGCTATCCTAGCATACTTTCAATATACTCGAGGGTACGTGGAAGTGAAATTCCATACATAAGTGTTGTCTAATGTAACTTATTACTTGAAAGTGTACCAACAAGGGTTATAAGGGTTTCCAACAAGTTGATTCCACTTGTATTTCCTATGTGTATTATTCCCCAAGCATATTTTTACTCAATAAATGATATACCTTTGTGTTATTTAAAGATGCTAGAACACATGTCTAACCTAAAAAAATTATTCTAAAATTTGGGTGTAAGATTGGCCTAAGAAGGTTCTTTGATACCACTTGTAATGTACTTAACCATAGAATTATAGATAAAAATAACATAATTCAATATAATACAGGTGTTGAATAGAAAATAAAAGAGATAAATAGATAGAACCTGAAAGAGAACCCTTGTATTAGTGATGCCCAAAAGAAGGAGAAATTCTCACTTACTAATTTGAGGGGGGGGGGGGACTCATAATTGAGCAGAGTTCCAAATATAATAACAATTCTTGATCACTTTACAAAACCTTCTACTATATACATAGTGCATAAATATAAAAAATGCTAACTACCTATGGTCCCATTATTAAAGAGCAGAAACCACCTAGTGGGTATTAATTAATAAGGATTCCCCTTTTACACTAAGTAACTATAAACTAACAATGTAATAATCCTTATTCAAAGAAGATAGCCTCATACATCAATGAATTACTCCTAAGTATCCTCAAAGTGAAGGGGTTAGAGTAGGACCCTAATACAAGAAACCTACTTTAGGAGGTACTTTTCCTTACAACCTTCAATAATATAAGGGATCTCACTCCTCAAAGAGGATATATTCCCCATGATAAGTTTCGCATAGCATATTAGTTAGGTAGATTAATCACTTGACCTACTAAGGATCCATGCACCATTTAATGAGTGAATCGTCATATTGCATCTCAAGGTTATTATATCAAATATCCACACCTAATTATACCTAGTGCGTGGACTTAATCCAATCTTATTTCTTCAATCATGCCTCATTTTCCAAGGTAAACACCAACATGAAACAACAAACTTCCACGAACAAACATTGGACATACAAAACAATAGACTCACAATATCATTCACTCATTAAAAAATATAGCTTCCTACCTACACTAATCCTATATTTATAGAGGATTAGAAATGCAAAAATTTCATGATCAAAGCCTCTCTCTTGAGAGATTCAAGGATGTACCAACAAATGTGATACAATGCAGAGAAATGGGGGAGTAGCCATTGTTTATACACATCAAAAATGTGTTCAATGTTTTTATTAGAATAAAACAATGTTACATATAAATGCATCATTTTTTTCCTTAAGATAGACACACTATCAAACAATTGAGAGAAGATGTCAACCACACAACAAAATAGGATCCAACTAGTTGGAGAGAATATCTGATATACAACTAGATCTAACAAAATCCTAAAACTTGGAAGTAAATTACTCACGAAGACACAATTTCCATATTACAATGACCAACAAAATATCAACTACAACTTTCTCACATGATCAACTTGTATGCATTAATTTATAACACAAGCAGGAATTAATGATTCCAACACTATGCTTATATCCCTTTCTCTAACAATATATTTTAGTATGTAAACCAAAGAGGGGTTTGATTATCAATGAGATGCCTTGAATATTGATAGTATCCAATAAAGGGAGTGAACAACATGAGAAGTCATCCTATTATGAGAGAATCGAACATGTATCCCCAAGTGGGGCTATCATGAAGAAGATGAATGCATAATTTTTATTTCATGAAGAGACTAACTATTATTTCAGGATGCATCTAAATGTAAGAATTTTATTTCAAAAACATACAAGCCCCAGGCATTTTTTATTGTTTGATATTGATGCAATGTAAATGTTATCATATGAGGTCTTGGCCTGTGCTGATTTGTCATTTCTATTACCGATTATATTTGTTAGAAAATTGATGGAAGAAGGTGTGATGTGAGATTTCAATTTAATTAATATCCATTGGGTGGAGTTCAAAACCTTTGTAAATAACTGCATTAGGAAAAAATAATAGCTTACTCCCCCATTAATCAATATCATTTGTTATCCAAAATTCCAATAAGACCTTGCTGATCACCAAACTGTGATCTCTTCCTTTGTGTCTCCTACACCATGGTTTACCTTGAAGAAGCAATTCACAAACTCCAAGCTAGTTGATATTACTTCTCTTTACTAATATTCTCCATAAAACTCCATCTCACCATATGAAGGCTTATATACTAGGGAATGTAGAATAAATATTGTTCCTCATCATGACTAGGAACAAGACATGGGTTATTTGAATTTTTAGAATAGAATACAAGATTTAGTATTATTATGTATACTTAAAATCATATAATATTTAAATGGGAGATGGTGTTGTAACATATCTAGAGAAATTTATAGGAAAACAGAGTAAATATTGAATATGTTTAACGAAGGGAAAGTCATGTATTAGATAATTTCAAGAAGCTTGTGGCTCTTTTGAATGGAAAATAGAAGAGAATGTAAAGGATTTAAGATGTGATAGTGGAGATAATATTGTTAAGATGAACTTAACCAATTTTACCAAATGTATGACATTGTAAGGCATAAAAATTCTCCATAGAATTCTTAATATAATGGCCTAAGAAAAATCATAGTGGGAGTGAACATTATTTTAAATAACTTAACCAATTATATTCAATATTCAATGTAGGGCAATGCAAGACATAATATTACTCCATATAATACTCAATATAATGACATTGGTGAAAGGTTGAACACACTCTATTATACCAAACATGAATCAACCATGATGAATGGTACAAATACCAACAAGGGATTTTGGGTGTATGCAATTACAATAACTAGGTATCCACCAAGATTGTCTCCATATTGTGTCTTAGGTGAGAAAACTAAGGAAGAAACATGAAGCGGAAACACAAATTTCATTAGACACCGAAGTGTGTTTGAATGTGAGGCATATATGCACATTACAAAGGAGAATAGAAATAAATTTGATCTTAAGTTTGCTAAATGTGTCTTTCTTGGATATATAAATGGAGTTAAGGGTTATGTGGTATAAATTATTTTTAAACATAGGATTATGCATAGAATTTATGTTAACTTCAATTAATACATTTTTTAAGATTCCATAGATAGGGTGGAATATACAATAGAAAAAGTAAAGTGCTTAAAAACCTCTATAATGATTGATTGAAAAAAACCAACCAAAAGCACTGCCACACTAAGAAGAACATCTTCAAAACTAGTAGCAACAAAAATCTAAAGACAAGAAGATGAAAATCAACCCATAAATTATATAATATCAAGATGTAAAGAGAATCATCCAACAAAAAAGAAGGCCAAGCAAGTATGGGTACTCTTCTAAGTTTTTTTTCTACTATTGTCTATGTTTAGTTAAAGAGAAGCCTAAAATTATTGAACAAGCTCTTAATGGTGATGAAAGTCATCACTAGAGTATTAAATTGAGGAGGAGATGGCAGCTCTTAGGAGGAACAATATATGGATTTTTAATGAGGTTCCTACTAGAAACTAGGTTGTAAATGGATTTTTAAAAGTATATATAGTTTTGAAAGGAGCATTGGAAGTCAGAAGGCCCAATTGGTAGCTAAAGGATACACCAAAGTGTAAGGAGTAGATTATGTAACTTTATCTCACGTTCCTAAGATAACCTCTATCTAAGAATGCTTCAACATAAAATTTGGAGTTAGAACAAATGGATGTATAACAATATTATTGCATGGAAATCTCAAAAAATACATCTATAGGGAAAACAAAACATGGTGTCTAAGCTAAGGAAATCCTTATATGGACACAACTAGGATACAAAGGAATCAAATATTAAAAAAATGATAGTTGTGTGATTGGACAATCCTTTAGAAGGAGTGTTGTTGATCACTGTGTCTACATATAAAATTAATGTAACAATTTTATTAGTCTTGTAGTATATGTACATGGTATTATTCTTTTGAGTGGAAAAAGATAGATTATTAGGGTCAGTTAGGGGAGATTGAATAAAGAGTTTGGTATCATAAGACTTTGGACACGTTCATTATATTATTGGAACTGAAATAAAATGGATCAACTGAATTGAAAATTTTAGTTGGGACAAAATGAGTACACTCATGGGATACTTCATTGACTTGGACTGATGAATTACAATCTTGTGGGGACTCCTTCAATGGGAGTCAAATTGTCAAAATACATATGTCCAATGGATCCAAACATGAGGAAGATATGGCAAGAAACCATTTTTACTATGGTAGGACCAATTATGCATGTTAAAATATACAATAAATTGAACATTACACCGGTAATGGGATTGGTAATTTGATTCATGCAAATCCTAGAAGGCAGCATTGGATTGCTTTAAAGAAAAACATTAAGTACCAATGTAGTAACATAGATGTTGAGATATGTTATTGAGAAAATAAGGATGATGATTTTTTTTCGATTGCATGGTTATGTGGATGCAAATTTGAAAAGGGATGGAGGTGGAAGAATATCTACTAGTTCCTATGTCTTTATCTTATTTGGATGAACAATCAATTGTGTGAGCAAAAGGAAATCCAATTGTTTCCTTAGATACTACTGAGGTAGAATGCATAGTTTCAATTGAGGATTTATAAGAATTGAACCAATTAAGGATGTTATGCAAATACATTGGATTTAAGAAAGGAATATTCACTATTCATTATTCATTAAACCAAAGTAATATAACTTTAATTAAGAATCCTTCATTCCATGAAAGGAGCAGGAACATAGAAATTAAGTATAATTTCATGAAAAAATGGTAGATAACATTAAAACATAACTTGAGGAAATGAACAATAGAATAAAATCCCACATATGGATTTCAAAATTAATCAGTTTAGATATATTAACTTGGTTCATGGATTCCAATGGACTACTACAATTTGAAAAGAAGATCGCTAAATGAGAGAATCTTTGAAAATGTTCCAATCACTTTTCTAGCTTAGTTGTCTTGGCACATGATTTTTTATACATGGATTTGTAACCCTTGATTTATGGTTTACGTCATGAACCAAGAAAAAGCACTCATCTTCTGACAGCAACTCATCTTCTGAATTTTATGAAAAAGCACTCAGGAAAAAGCACAAGTATTCCAGCGATAGTAGTGAAAGTGATTGCTACACTAAAAGGAAGAAGTACAGGCCATACGAAGAAATTTCCAGCGAGTTTAAAAATATCAAACCACCAAATTTTAATGCAGAAACAAAAAAGAGTGAGACAACCGAAGCATGGTTGTCCGGTATGAATAAGTACTTTCAGATTTACAACTACTCATGTCATCTAAAAACTAAAATGACAATTTATAATCTGACTGGAAAAGCAAACATCTGGTGGCAAGATTTGAAACGAGTAAAAGGTTTAAAAGCAAGAAGTGTAAACTAGAGTAATTTTAAGAAATATTTTAAAAGAAATTTTCTTTCAGAATAGTATTATGAGGAACGAGCTAAAGAGTTTTATGAGTTAAAGTTAGGTTCCATGGATATGAGGGAATTATGCAGCAAGTTTTTAAATTTATTAAGGTATGTGCCTTATATCACTGAAGAAAATCCTAAGGTACAGATATTTTTGAGCTGTTTTCCCTCTCATATAAAGGACAGTATTGAGTATGATGGTCCTCGAACTCTTGAAGAGGCCATGAGAAAAGCAAATATCTGCTATGAATAGAACAAGAAAAGAGAAGGCATAACAAACTAGAAAGCAAAAAGGCCTAATAATTTTGAACAAAGGAAGAAGCAGTTTGCTTTTAATCACAACTTTGGAAATAATAACTCACGAAATTATTCTAACAGAAAATTTCAAGGGAATAATTCAATAGGTAATAGATAGTCAAAATTTACAGCTGCAAGAAACATTAATTCACCTAAAAATTTTGTTAAAAACAATGAACAGAAAGAACATGTTAAATGTTGGGACTGCGAGGGACCTCACTATGCATCCAACTGCCCACTCAGAAAGAGGACTGTCAAAAAAATATAGACAGTACAGGAGGGGGCTACTGTTGGTGACTTAGCAAGGTAGATGCCCAGGATAAATGCAGCTTTGGAAAACAGACAAGCTAATCATCAAACTTCCATGGTTGAAGTGGAAGGTATGCTGAAAAATAAACCCATTTATATTTTAATTGATCTAGGAGCAAGTCTTAGCTATGTGTCACCTGATTTAGTTAATGTTGCAATCTGAAAATAGATAAGTTTGATCAATCATGGTTGGTTCAATTAGCTACTCGAACAAAAAGAAAAGTGTGTGATTATGTAAAAGAGTGTGAAGTACCGATGAATCAGTTTAGGACTCGTGTTAAGTTGAATGTGTTACCTTTAGGTTCTTACGATGTTCTGATTGGAATGGATTGGTTAGAAAAGCATAGGGTAATGTTAAATTGTTTTGAAAATACTTTTACTTGTTTGAATGAAAAAGGTGAAACTGTAATAGTAAAAGGAATTCATAGAAAGACTTATGTTAGACAAATTTTTGCTTTACAAGTTAAAAAGGTTGTTCGTAAAGGGTGTAAGTTGTTTGCTGTAAATGTAATTAATGACTAACAATCAACTAAGGAAGATAAGTTAAAATTGGAAGACATACCCATTCTAAAGGAATTTTCTGATGTATTCCCGGAAGAAATTCCAGGACTACCTCCGAAAAGGGAACTAGATTTCACCATTGAGTTAGTACCTAGAGCGGTACCAAACTCAAAGGCTCCTTACAGAATGAACATTCTGGAGCTTAATGAACTTAAATCAAAGCTTAAGGAACTGATTGATAAAACTATATAAGGCCCAGTGTGTCTCCATGGGGAGCACCTGTAATTTTTGTTAAAAAGAAAGACGGAACTATGCGTTTATGTATAGATTACCGCCAGTTAAATAAAATGACCATAAAGAATATATATCCTTTGCCTCACATTGATGATATGTTTGATCAACTACATGACACGAAGATATTTTCTAAGATAGACTTGATGTCGGGGTACCATCAAGTCGGAATAAAAGATGAGCACATCTCTAAGACTGCTTTCAGAACTCGTTATAGGCACTATGAGTTCATGGTTATGCCTTTTGGGCTGACCAATGCCCCAGCAGTTTTCATGGTTCTTATGAATAATGTTTTACATTAGTAATTAGATAAGTTTGTAATTGTTTTCATTGACGACATTCTAATTTATTCTAAGACTAAAGAAAAACATGATGAACACTTAAAAATAATTTTACAAGTGTTAGGAGAACATCAATTTTATGCTAAGTTCAGCAAATGTGATTTCTATAAAGATAAAATACAGTACCTAGGGCATGTGATATCCAAGGATGGAATCGCAGTAGACCCAGACAAGATAAAAGCAATTAATGAATGGCCTGCCCCTAAAGACGTAACTGGTGTACGATCTTTTATGGGAATTATAGGTTACTATCGTAAATTTATAGAAAGGTTCTCTCGAATAGCGAATCTTATAACTTCTTTACATAATAAAGGTAAGAAAGTTATCTGGGATAAAAAATGCGAAGAAATTTTTAAGAAACTAAAAGAACTATTAACAACGACACCTATTCTAAAAATTGTTGATCCAAACAAAGATTTCATCGTGTGCACTGATGCATGCGATGATGGAATTGGCTAGGTCTTAACACAAGAAGGTCATGTGATTGCCTACAAGTCTAGAAAGTTAAAGATTCATGAGAAGAACTACGCAACTTACGACTTAGAGTTGGCTATCGTGATACATGCGTTAAAGATGTGGCCTCATCGCTTAATTGGAAGAAATTTTACTTTAATGATATATAATAAAGGTTTAAAATATTTGCTAGATCAACCAAATATGAACGCAAGGCAAGCCAGGTGGCTAGATTTCCTTAGCGAATATGATTTTGAGATTCAGCACATTAAAGGTAAAGAAAATAAAGTTGTTGATGCCTTAAGCAAAAATGCTAGGCTAAATTTTGTTTCAACAATCAGTACTTATAAAACTGATCTAGAAAATCAGATTAAGGAATGAATCAGAATGGATGAAAAATATCAAAAATTAATTGAAAAGGTTGCTGAAGATAATGCTGAAAATTTAATAACAGATTTTAGAATTGATGAAAGAGGATTAACGCTGTATAAAAACAGACTTTATGTGCCTAATGTTGCAGAAATTAAGTTGTTGATTTTAAATGAATTACATAAAAGTCCATACTCAGGGCATCCTGGTTACCAAAAGATGATAACAATGCTGAGGAAGGATTACTTTTGGCCAAATATGAAAAATGAGGTAGCTGAATATATTGCTAGGTGTATGGAATGTCAGCAAATAAAGGTTGAACATCAACACCCAGCAGGACTGTTGCAGCCACTACCTGTTCCAGATTGGAAATGGGAAATAATTAGTATTGATTATATTACTGGTTTACCTAAAAATCAGAAACATAATGATTCCGTAATGGTAGTTGTGGATAAGCTTAGTAAAGCAGCCCACTTCATACATGTTAAGACAACTTACAAGGCTGCTAACATTACTGAAGTTTTTATGAAACAAATTTTTCATTTGCATGGGATTCCAAAAGTTATAATTTCTGACAGAGACTCAAAGTTTACAGGAAATTTCTGGAAGTCTTTATTTAAAGGTTTAGATACTACTTTAAATTTCAGTACAACATTTCATCCACAAACGGATGGATAGACAGAAAGAGTCAATCAGATTCTTGAAGATATGTTAAGAATGTATGTTAGAGATCAGCCAGGTAAATGGGAGGAATATTTGCATCTTGCTGAATTTGCTTATAATAATCATTACCAAGCTTCAGCAAAACTCAGTCCATTTGAAATTTTATATGTCATAAAATGTAATAATCCTATTTCATGGAGTAATCCAGTTGACAGGTTAATGTTAGGACCTGAATTATTAAATGAAATGGAACTAATTGTGAAACAGGTTCAAGGCAATTTGAAAATTGCACAAGATAGACAGAAACGTCATGCAGATCTCAAAAGAACTCAAAAAGAGTTTCAGGTTGGTGAACATGTGTTCCTTAAGGTAAAACAAAAAAAGAGCTCCTTAAAGTTAGGAAGTTGTGCTAAACTAGCAACAAGGTATTGTGGACCTTTTGAAATACTGTCCAGGGTAGGACCAATGGCATATCATTTGGCCTTGGCGCCAAATATTAAAGTACATAATGTATTTCACATCTCTCTTTTGAAAAAGCATGTACATGATGCTACTCATGTGATTATTAGGAATGATTTACAGGTGGAACCAGAAGGAGATTTTTTGGTGGATCTGGCTTGTATCCTCAACAAGAGGGAAATTTCTTTTCGTAATCGTACCATTGGATAGGTAAAGGTGCAATGGAAGCACCTTAGTCCGGATGAAGCAAATTGGGAGTTGGAAAGTAATATGCAGGTGGCATATTCGAATCTTTTCCAGGAGGAATTAGATGATGATGAATAAAGCAACATCGAGTACAATGTTGAATTTAAGAGGGGTTGTTTGTCACAGACCCAAATTCTGAACATTTTATGTTGTCAGAAAAACATTATGTTTTATGTTATTGTAAATTTTTATGTTTATTGACCAAGTGGGGTCAAGGATGACTGTAATAAATTACTCTGAATATTTTATTATTTATAAATAAAAGAGGAGACAAATATCCAAAGGAGACTGTTGAATGAGTGTTCACTAACCCATGAGGACAAATGGACTGGGGTGGAGAGCAAACTGACACTTGGCAGCATCCTCAACTCACTTCTAGTTGTTGCAGGAGGAAATTTCCCTAATTTTATGGTCATGTTCCCGAAGAAAGTGGAACTGAGCAGGTGGCTCATTAACTAAGAAACTGACCAAAAGACCTAGGCATGCTTTATCTACCCATCGAATTCAGCAGGAGGTTGTTCATTCCTACCTTGTGATAATTTATGAATTGTGAAAGACAAGAGCACAAGAGATTCGATGAGGGGAAGGTTAGAAGTGATTGAGTGAGTTAAGTCTGCATTCTGAATTAGTGCAGCCACATTGCTGAGTTCAATATTGCTAAAAGTAGGAGTACTACTGTTAAGTACTACTATTGAGTTGCAGAGGAATTTATTCCATTCTCCACACAACATCTTCGTCGTGGTGGTTTAGTGAACAGGTTCAGGGGTCCTAAGACAAGTAACTTGTCTGTCTTTAGGATAAGGTTGGGTGGAACGGGCTCCTTTGGCTGTTTGTCTCTTCTACAGTTACCAGGTTCAAATTGTGTTATCTTATTTACTTTCTGCCCAAATTATTTACTAAGGAAACGAATGTAGTTATGTTATCAGTTTTCTATTTAATCTTAGATATCTTTTGACTATGATTAAATGTTTTATTTCTACAATATTATCTACTCTGAAAATCCATATATCTGTTAGGTTAAAAATGCTAAATGGATAGTTAAAATTTATGTTTAAACGATGAAGGATAGAATAGAAAATGCTTCCCTGTATTTTTCCACACACTTTTTTTAGTGTCGTACTCTAGTACAGGAAAGATGAATTTAAATAGATTTGAATAATGATATACTGTAGATAGTTTCGAATGATTGAGTTTCATAAATAAATCTATTTTATTTCTGCACAAGCTTAGCAATAGAACTATTAACATTTATGCATCTGTATAATCTTTTATAAATACAGGATTGATACTTAAAATCAAACCTCATTTGTATATAAAAATCTAGTACAAAACCTACTTTATAAACATTAAAAATAGGACAAAGTTCATAAATATTTCACAATCAGTTTAACATTATAAGCATCTAACTTTTTTTTTATAGAAATGATAATCTACGAATCAACCTACTCTCATAATTTTTGCTACTTTAATCAATTATAAGCAGTATTATTGCAATTATCTGTATCAAAATATTTATAAATAAATACAGAGAAAACATTTTAAATCTAACTCTGTTTATAAACCTTTGTTATTGCAAAACCCTAATAATAGTGCAAGTTCGACATACAGGATACTTGTATAAACAAATCAAAGTTATAAGCAGTATAAGGGAACACATCTATAAACACGAACCCATTCTTATCTCACATTATGTATCCTGTAATAAATCATCGTATTTAACCACTTTGTATTCTTTTCCAAAAGCCAAGAAGTACATAAGGACTCGGGTTCAAGACCCGTAACTAGGTTCACCCAAACATTTCAACAGTCTTTTAAACCAACAAGTATTTTGTTGCTTTAAGAACGAGTACACCTAACCTAATCTTAGTATAATTTCAAACAAGCAAACTGGTACAAACAACCAAACCCTATCATTGTAGGATTCGCCATCATGGCTAGAGTCCAAGCAAGAAAGTAATACAAAGACCAGGGATTGATACTCGCAGAGGTTCACCCGAACAGTTATATTTTATAAAAACTTTTAAGCACTACCTCTTGCCAACAGAGACGGACTTTTCCCTAAAACATTGGTAGTTTGTATCAAAACTATTCATTATAAAATAACAAAATTACAGAGAGCAAACTCTCTGAAGAACTGTATTTTGAACTATACTGTGAAATTGAAAAACCCGTTATATTATCCATAAAAATTCATACAGAATAGTATTTCAAAATAAAACGTTGAGAAACCAACATGAGCTCGAAGGCTCGAGGGATAAACCCTCTCATCCATAACAAGAGCCATACGACTTATAATTTTCACAACCAACTGTGGACATAAAAGTTCAAGCTAAAATAAATCTCGACGAAACCATTTAAGACCGGCACCGAGCCAATCTTCACCACACCTTCTTCTGAGATACAATAGATTCCCATAAGGGAGTCACCGAGGCTTACCAGGGCCAAGAATCTATTATCCCTTTCAGGCCAACCATAAACAAAAGTCATGGAATCACCTGTCCAAGTTTTACAACAATGTAACCGGTTAAACCCTGTTCAAAGAAATCTTAACTCAAAAGCATTTTACTAAAACGTTGTAACATTAAAAACACAGCGAAGACATTGTAGGACGATTGTAACATTACCTTTTAATCATCAGTAAGCCTGAGCACCTTCTTCACCGACGTATGTGTGGTTTTGCTCTCAGCATCAACACTGGAATGCAAAGAACCACCATCAAAACCCAGTAAGGGTTGCAAACTTTGTAACAACAACGGCATCAAGTTTCACCATCAAAACCCAGCAAGGTTCAAACTCTGTAAAGAACTCAGGATATTTTAACATACTGTTGACAACCTACATGAAGCAAGGTCTCAATATCGAACCCCAGGAGAGATTTCATTCATGTTTTACAAACCCTGAAAACTTGTAGAGCCTGTCGGCCTCTCCCAACATTACTTGCAAATGAAATGAATAAGAGGGTGATGGAATATCAACGCAGGGTTAGGGTTTATCCCAAAACCCAAGGCCATCCAAAGATTAATGGCGTAGAGCCTGCCACGAGGGCATACTATCATATGATCTGTTGAATATTGTAACTTCTAAGAATATTATATTTGTACATTATTTATTTCAGAGATGTTCCATCCCTCCGAGGTGATTCTATTATGTATCCAGAGATGTTTATTCCTCCGAGGAGTTGTGGCAACTAGGGTTATTAGACCCACCATGTGGGGGTCGTCCCAGTCAGTTATAATAGGGTATTTAACCTAATGGTTAAATACGAGCCTACATGTACTTGTGTAAAATATATGTCAAAGTAGTGTATAAATAGAGGAGGTGTGTTCCTCATTTGATACACTCACACACTTGAAAAGAGGAGCACTTGTCTGGGAGATTTGCTAAGGAGGATTAGAAGGAGGGATCACATCTTGTATTTTGGTTTATCATCTTATTGAGGAAAGCTTTGCTGTGTTTTCTACCCCATGAGGGTTTCCCAGGATAAATCTGTGTCTCTTGTGTTTATGCTATGCTTGTTGTTTCTTCAGTGATCCTGTATATGCTATTATTGTGAAATAGAATGTAATGCTTCTATTTTCTGTCTTAGCATATTGAATTTTAACATGGTTTCAGAGCTAACCTGAAGGAAGACAAGGTATGGCACTTACGACACTTGCTTTACTTCCGACAATTTGAAGGTTAGGGTTTTACATAGCAAAAACCAGTCATCGTGGAACTTTCGCTATAAATACATTTCTGCGAAGGTTCAGGGTCTGAAAAGTTTACAGGGCGAAGATAACATCCCCAGGTACCTTGTGTCCAAAGGGCACCCTCAGATTCGTTGTACTTTATGAGTTATGATTAGTACAAGTTAGGGTTTCTACCTCTTCCAGATCTCAGTCAAAATCAGGTGACCTTGGAAAAAGGTCATAACTTGGGCTAGGAAGCTCCAAATGAAATTTTGTAAAAAGTGACAGGTATTACACAGACTGTACTATCTCAAGAAACTTTTTCAAAGGCCGAAGGTGAACCAGTGACACGTGGAATTCCGTACAAGTTCGTTATCCTGTTTTATCCCATAAACAGGTCACGTTACGACACTTGGCATAACTCTCTCTCAGAGAGTCCAATTGAGGTTAGACCTGTCAGGATGGAAAGATAACAGGGCGAGCTATTTCAATAAAAAAATTTAGAGGCCGAAGATCAAACAGTGACACGTGGCACGCCGTACAAGTTCACTCTCCTGTTTTATCCCATAAATAGGTCACGTTGCGACACTTGGCATAAATCTCTCTCAGAAAATCCAATTGAGGTCAGACCTGTCAGGATGGAAAGATGACAGGTCAGGCTACTACAGAAGAAGTTTTTAGACCCTGTGGAGCAAAAATTTTAGAGTTATAGCAGAAGCAATCAGGTGCATATTTCTGTCAAAACAGAATTATTTTTAGCACCTTTATTCATGGCTTCCAGAATTTAGGGTTTCGGAGAAAGTTGGAATTTTTGAAGTCTGTAACCACGGCTGGAAGCTCCTCAGAAAAATAAGAGTTTAGAGCCTTGGATCGAACCTTTTGATTGGACAGAAGGGTTGGATTCATCAAACCCTAGTTCGGTTTCCTGTCTAGAAGATCCAGAATTTTCGAAGGCAATTTTGAGGGGTCAAATTTTGGAGATTTCAAAATTGAAGAATGCTAGGTTGATGAGCTCAGCAAGACACATTCTTCCATCCATTCAGAAGTATGAAAGTCAAATATTGAATTTTTAGGGTTTCTTTAGCAAACCCTAATCAAGCTCCAGATCAAGTTTCAGGGGGAGTTGAGGCTAAGGCCTTACATAAGAAGACTACAAAAAGTCTCGACAGGTATAACTTAAGGAGGTTCAGGTACATTACAAAAGACAAATCAAGTTCCATGACCATGACAACATGAAGACAAAGACTCATGAGGTATGTATGACTTTGTTATATTATGTTTAACCTACGAGACATGCAGGTTCTAGCTCAGGATCTCTAAATCATTGAAGAGATTGTTTAGGTATGTTGTACATAACTAAGCAGGTATACTAATCCAGGTATGTTTTCCTATGTCATGTTAGAATCTTACCTTGTGTAAGTATACTTGGTATGATTGGTTAGTAATCAAGGGTTTATGCATATTATGTCTCTTATCTTGGTTGATTATTTAACTAACTAGATCAAACAAGAATATGCATGAGTAAAAGAAGACTTCCTTGAAACCCTGAATACTAATGATCATGACTATACATATTCAAGATTATTTAGAATTAGAATGTTTTTGATAATATTGAGAATATACTAATGAATGTATGTTTGTGTATGAGATCATGAGGATGACACTAGTGTACACTTGAGCATGCACAGTGGTACAGAATGAATAGAAGTTCAGAAGACATACAGAAGATCAAGCGGGAGGCAACCACACAAACATGAAAGATAAGTATTTGAGTTGTTATTAGAAATAGTAAATGATATCTGTATGCATAATAGATTATCATGATTTGATGATTATGAAGCATTACTAATCATGTACTTAATTTTGATTTGTAGGAAATATCATGATGAATGATGAACTCTGAACAAGTGATGGATGTTCAACAAAAGATTTACAAATCAAACACACTATAGAAAGCTTGTGGTTAAGAGATTCTCTTAGAAAGAGGAAGATAATCATGATGAGATGTTTTGATCCAAGGGACTAGATAAGACCATTCTCTTAATGATGTAATTAAAGAAGAAGTGTGAATCAGGTTCTGTGTGGGTACCCAGGATCGGTAGTCAATTGATGAGCTTAATGATCATCATGGGTGATGTGGATCTCAACCTTTGCTACAAGGTTGAATATGGCTTCTATACACATATGACATGGATGTAAGAAGGAACTCACCACAGAGTTCGAATGATTTTGAGGCTCATATTAGTAGACCCATCTGACGAGAGATGGCACAGATAGATATGCAGAAGATCATTCAATGCAGAGTGTGAATAATGGACAATTGACAGCTTCATGACAGAGCTTGGGCTTTACCAGAAGTAAAGTTGTTCCTAACCTTTACCTTAAGGTTGTGGATGATGAACCTATCATACCATTATTGTATGACGATGATCTCTTTCTGACAAGGAATGAGAAACAGGTCATGAAAATGGCTGCAGAAATGAAAATGAAAGATCTTGGATTAATGCACTACTTCTTAGGTCTAGAAGTATGGCAAGATCCAAAAGGAATCTTTTAAATCAAGGTAAGTATGCTGTGAAGTTTCTAAAAAGATTTGATATGTTGGAGTATAAAGCCATGGCCACTCCCATGGACTCCAACTTGAAGTTATTAGTTAATAACTCATCGTATTTAGTGGACCTAACCCTATATAGACAAATAATTGGGTCATTGATGTATTTAACAAATTCTAGGCCAGATATATGCTTTGCTGTAAATACCCTAAGTCAGTATTTAGTAGAACCTAGAAAGGTTCACTTAATAACTACAAAGCATGTAGTGAGGTACCTAAAAGGTACATTAGATTTTGGTCTATATTATCTTGGAGGTCATGAACTCCATTTACATGGTTACTCAGATTCTGATTGGGCAGGAAATGCCTCAGACAGAAAGAGTACATTAGGTGGATATTATAGTCTTGAATCTGCCATGATCTCATGGTTCGGCAAGGAACATTCTAGTGTGGCTCTCAGTACTGCTAAAGCAGAATATATATATAGCTGTCTGCTCTACCAGCTGTGAAGCAGTGTGGCTTCAGAAGCTATTATATGGAGTGTTTGACTTAGAAATGAATTCCACTATGATTATGTGTGACATTCAAAACTGCATCAAGATAGAAAATCTTGTATTCCACAATAAGTCAAAAACACATAGAGATCCGACACTTCTATATACGAGATATGGTGCACGGAGGAGCTATCAAGCTCGAGCATATAAGCACTGAGGATCAGATTGCTAATATATTGACTAAACCTCTGTCTCGAGAAAAGTTTGAATACTTCCGAGACAAGCTTGGTATAGTCCAGAATGACCCTCCTCGAAAGGGGGAGTAACATAGTATCTGATAACAAGTCTGTCTCATCAATGATGAGGTTACCTATTTACTGCACCTAGTTACTTAGAATTATTTAGATTTAGGAATCTTATATTTTTTCTTTTGATGATAGATGTATACATGCTTTTGATGATAGATGTTATGCATGTTTTGATGAGGAGGATACATGTTTTGTTATACATGTTTTGATGATGAGGATACATGTTTTGATGATGAGGATACATGATTGACACATGTTTTGATGAAGTTCTTGGTAAACATGTGAGGGGATTGGATCATCCCTAGACTTCAATCCGAAAGAAGAGCCGTAGACATATGTCTTCGAGAATGAAGTCCTTGGTGGACTTGAGGGGATTGGATCATCCCTGGACTTCAGTCCTAAAGATAGCCGTAGACGTATGTCTTCGAGAATGAAATCCTTGGTGGACTTGAGGGGATTGGATCATCCCTGGACTTCAGTCCTAAAGAGAGCCGTAGACGTATGTCTTCGAGAATGAAGTCCTTGGTGGACTTGAGGGGATTGGATCATCCCTGGACTTCAGTCCTAAAGAGAGCCGTAGACGTATGTCTTCGAGAATGAAGTCCTTGGTGGACTTGAGGGGATTGGATCATCCCTGGACTTCAGTCCTAAAGAGAGTCGTAGACGTATGTCTTCGAGAATGAAGTCCTTGGTGGACTTGAGGGGATTGGATCATCCCTGGACTTCAGTCCTAAAGAGAGCCGTAGACGTATGTCTTCGAGAATGAAGTCCTTAGTGGACTTGAGGGGATTGGATCATCCCTGGAATTCAATCCTAAAGAGAGTCGTAGACGTATGTCTCCGAGAACAAAATCCTGAATGAACAGGTAAGGGGATTGGATCATCCTCGGACTTTAGTCCTTTGAATTGAGCTGTAGAAATGATGTCTCCGAGAACTAAATCCTGAATGAACAGGTAAGGGGATTGGATCATCCTCGGACTATGGTCCTTTGAATTGAGTCGTAGACATGAGGTCTCCGAGAATTGAATGATAGGACTGGATCGTCCCTGGACTTCGGTTCAAAAGGTACATGATAGGACTGGATCGTCCCTGGACTTCAGTTCAAAAGGTACATGATAGGACTGGATCATCCCTGGACTTCGGTTCAAAAGGTACATGATAGGA
The DNA here is from genome assembly GCA_027924585.1 of Larix kaempferi. Lineage (NCBI taxonomy): Eukaryota > Viridiplantae > Streptophyta > Pinopsida > Pinales > Pinaceae > Larix > Larix kaempferi. The sequence continues at coordinate 6,425,535 of BSBM01000438.1, forward strand.
CTGGATCGTCCCTGGAGCTCGGTTCAAAATGTACATGACAAATCCTAGAATTGTTCTAGGTTACATCCAGCATGAAACAGGGCTGGCTCTGTAGATGTGATACATCCAGCATGAAACAGGGCTGGCTCTGTAGAGATATGATACATCCAGCATGAAACAGGGCTGGCTCTGTAGATGTGATACATCCAGCATGAAACAGGGTTGGCTCTGTAGGTATGCTACATCCAGCATGAAACAGGGATGGCTCTGTAGGTATGATACATCCAGCATGAAACAGGGCTGGCTCTGTAGATGTGATACATCCAGCATGAAACAGGGCTGGCTCTGTAGATGTGATACATCCAGCATGAAACAGGGATGGCTCTGTAGATGTGATACATCCAACATGAAACAGGGCTGGCTCTGTAGATATGATATATCCAGCATGAAACAGGGTTGGCTCTGTAGATGTGATACATCCAGCATGAAACAGGGCTGGCTCTGTAGATGTGATACATCCAGCATGAAACAGGGCTGGCTCTGTAGATGTGATACATCCAGCATGAAACAGGGCTGGCTCTGTAGATGTGATACATCCAGCATGAAATAGGGATGGCTCTGTAGATGTGACACATCCAGTATGAAAAAGGACTGGCTCTGTGGTGGTAAATCCTAGATCTGATCTAGGTCACATCCAGTATGAAAAAGGACTGGCACTGTGGTTGGGATTGGATCGTCCCTAGACATGAGACTTGTCTTAAAGAGATAAGGATTGATCATCCTGGAACTTGATCTGGATTGCATCATCCATGGACCTATGTCCTAAAGAGAGTAGGATTGATCATCCTGTAATATGATCGTACGATGACGATGCTGCCGATCGTGTATGTTGATCATATGATGACGATGTTGATCGTGTGATGATGATGCTACTAATCGTGTGATGACGATGCTGATCGCATGATGACGATGCTGATCATGTGATGATGATGCTGCCGATCGTGTGATGATGATGTTGATCGTATGATGACGATGTTGCTAATCGTGTGATGACGATGCTAATCGTATGATGACGATGCTGATCGTATGATGACGATGCTAATCGTATGATGACGATGCTGATCGTATGATGACGATGCTGCTGATTGTGTGATGAGGATGCTGATGATCATGTGATGACGATGCTGATGATCGTGTGATGACGATGCTGATGATCGTGTGATCGTGTGATGACGATGATGATGACGATGCTGATGATCGAGTAATATCAACTCTGATGATGTTGATGTTCTAGTAACTAGTTGAGTTACTGATGATGATGAATTAAACAAAGATTCCGATGATATATAGATGATGTAGTCAATGACTCCTTGCTCCTGCAGATGTTGTTATAATATCCTTCTCGTTAAGGGGGAGTGTTGAATATTGTAACTTCTAAGAATATTATATTTGTACATTATTTATTCCGGAGATGTTCCATCCCTCCGAGGTGATTCTATTATGTATCCGAAGATGTTTATTCCTCCGAGGAGTTGTGGCAACTAGGGTTATTAGACCCACCATGTGGGGGTCGGCCCAGTCAGTTATAATAGGGTATTTAACCTAATGGTTAAATACGAGCCTACATGTACTTGTCTAAAATATATGTCAAAGTAGTGTATAAATAGAGGAGGTGTGTTCCTCATTTGATACACTCACACACTTGAAAAGAGGAGCACTTGTCTGGGAGATTTGCTAAGGAGGATTAGAAGGAGGGAGCACATCTTGTATTTTGGTTTATCATCTTATTGAGGAAAGCTTTGTTGGGTTTTCTACCCCATGAGGGTTTCCCAGGATAAATCTGTGTCTCTTGTGTTTATGCTATGCTTGTTGTTTCTTCAGTGATCCTGTATATGCTATTATTGTGAAATAGAATGTAATGCTGTTATTTTCTGTCTTAGCATATTGAATTTTAACATGATCCACCAAACCTCAATAAATAACATTTAAAGTTACAACTACAAGCTCAGTACCCTACCAACGCATAGTTCGACTACGGTTAGTATCGTGGATCATGCCATGCATATGGTGTATAACATATGGTATATGGTTTACAACATTTTGGTTATAGTTCATAGCAGTTCACATTCAGTCATAACGTATAGCTTTTAGAGTTTATGCACATAGATCATATGCATATAGACTATAACGTATAGTTTATAACATATGCATTATATAAAATAATATATATAATCTATGTTAGATTGTGTTACATAAATCTTGAAAAATATATTAGGAAAACCTTGGTCATAACATTACCATGTTAATACTGCATACTCACACTATAGATAGGATTATTCGAGAACATAATAAATAAAATAAAAGGCTTAAGCATTATGAAAACCATAGTGAATTGAATAGGACTTTCTTAAGCCATGGACAATGTATGTATCCAAAATACATGAATATAATCAATATCCTAATGAATAAAACCTGGAGTTTGAGAATCATAGCTAGGGTAGGTCTTACCCTCATACCAGTTAAGATATCTACACCTTTGTACTTAACATCTACAACAGAAAAACTAGGACGCGAGATCCATATTGAATAAGATATATATTATTGAATTGATAAGATGCTTTAACGCTTTACAAGAGTTCACCTTTTATAAGGTTTGAGCATTCTTAAGAAGGGTTACGTCCCTTCAATTAAACTAATTAATAATTTACTGATTAATTTAATACAATATTTAATATTCATAGCATTGCCTTCCCCTTTTGGAAAGCTTTGTCCTCAAAGCTTGAGTATTTTCCTAATGTCATCCTTCATTCAGATTCAGTGTCGGTATTAGAGTCGGATGCAATTTCTTGTGTAGAGACTTGCACTTCCTTTCCATTGATGATTTTGCACTGTATGGTATGATTGTTCCTACATTTATGGCCTGGGATCCAATCATCACTGCATCAACGACATATGTTTTTCTTCTTCTTTCTATTATTAGAGTAATTGTTAGATGGCTTTGATCTATTTTCCATTTCATAGGAATATTATTGAGGTTTGTGGCATTTATGGCCGGGTGACCACGTATCTTCACAGTACCTACATTGTGTCTCTTTTTCTTGTTGATAATGGTTGTCGCCTCTTGTTTTTATTCCTTCCAGTTTGCGTTCTGCGGCTTTTGCTTTATGTCTTGCTACCTCCATGTTAGGTATGTCATGTAACTTTAACTCTTTTTGGAGGTACGGTTTAAGACCTCCTAAATAGGTTTCGAGTCTTTGCTTGTCAGACAACCCAAATACTCGTGTCGACAAGGATTCCCACTGATGTGTGAACTCCTCAACACTTCCAACTTGTTGTAATCTCGTAAGTTTATTGAAAAACTCATCTTCCTTGATTCCTTGAAACCTATTAAAAAAATCATTTTTGAACAAGTTCCAGGTGTAGGCAAAATTATCTCTCTTCCACCATAAGTACCAATTATAGGCGTACCCTTCCATATGCATTGACGCATATTTCACCTTCTCCTCGTCAGATTGAATATTGTAAATGTCGAAGTCTTCTTCCGCTTTGTCTAGCCAAGCAACGCATTGGTCTTCACTTCCATTGTATTTCGACATCTCTATTTTTGCCTTAGGTGGGTACACTATGTAAGGGTGATATTGATTCCCTTTTGCTTTATGGTTTGATGGTGGATCGGAACTACTGGATGACGTAAGTGACATATTTGAACTACTTCGTTGTTGGCAGTGATTTTTGTCTTTTTTATTCTCTACTATCTTACTAATAGCTTCTATTTGGCTATTTAATCGTGCCTCCATATCTGGCAGTACTTTTGTTTCTATCTCTTGCTTAAGCGTCGCATTGTTAATCTTTATTTCTTTTTGCAATTCTTCTTGATTCTTGGCAAGTGTTTCCTGTGTGAAAATATGAAATGAGGCATCTAGCATGTCTGGACTACTAACTTGGTCTGTCTTAGGCGTTAGTCTTTGTAACATCTCCATTAATATATTATGGTTTTGCGTCAAGGTGCTCAAGTTCTGGGTTATGGTGTTTATGTTTTGAGTCATAACACTCATTTTGTCATCCAAGTCTTTTTGTTTTTTCGTTCAGAGTGTCAAATTTTTCACTCAACCTTCTTTCTAGTACCAGAACAACTTCATCTTTGATTTCTTTTTTAAGCACGGCATTGTTATTTTTCATCTCTTCCTTTAAATCTTCTTGAAACATTTTCTCAAGTTTGTCCATTCTGGAGTTTAGACCTTCGACGATTTTTAAATCTCTAATTTGGTCTTTTTCTAATTTTTCTAGTCGGTCTCGTAACTTGGCCATGGTTCTTGTCCTGGTGTGGGGAGGTGAATATTTGGATGCAATTTTGGTTTTGGAGATGAAAGACTCTTGACAATTAAGCTAATTATTGTTTAGTAATAATTAACTTATGAATAATATGATATTGGAAGAGAGTAATATTATATTAATAGTTTAAAGGATAATACTATTAATATATATATTGTTTAATAAAATTAAATATTAATATAATAATATTTAATTTATTATTAAAAATTAGGTTTTACGTGAAGGAGTTTGAATGAGGGAGTGTGGCAGGTTTGACAGGGAGCTGGAGAAGTGGAGTATGAGCGGCGGAGGTTTGACAGGGAGTTTGAGGTTGCAGGCCGGAGGGTGGGGGAGGAACCGGTGGAAGGGCAAGCAAGTGGGAGGGCGTGTAGATATGGGGGTCGCGGTTGGTTGAGAGGAACGTGGGTGAGGAGCTGCTGTGAGTTTTCAAGTGTGGCGGTGGCGAGATGGCGAGAAGAGAAGAGTGGAGGCGTGAAGGAAGGCGATGAGCAGCAGTGGGAGGATGGAATGCGCAGCAGTGGGAGGATGGCACGTGAGGGAGAGTGGACCCAAGGAAGAGAGGGCGCGGGAGGGAGATGCCGTAGTGTGGGAAGGTTTAGCGTGGGGAGGGTGGCATGAGCAGTCACAGGAGAGGGAGTTGCAGGTGCAGAGGAGAGCCGAGAGGGAGTAAGGGATGCGGAGCTGGTGGGGGGGTAAGGAGAAGTGGAGGGGGGGTCGAGGGTGAAGTGCATGGGAGCTAGAGCAGTACGTGGGAGTGGAACGAGTGGAGGGAAGCGTGGATGGAGTGTAGCAGGTGGAAAAGAGGAAGATGGTGTGGTGAGTGAGAAACGAGTGATGGTAAGTGATAAGCCGAATCCGAACTTAAGTAGGAATTGATGAGCCGAGTCCGAGCTCAGAGTGCAGGAGCGAATCCGCTCTGATTGTGAGCCGAATCCAAGCTCAGATGGAGGAGCGTTCCGCTCTGATACCAAATACAACAGAAAAAATAGGACGCGAGATCCATATTGAATAAGATATATATTATTGAATTGATAAGATGCTTTAACGCTTTACAAGAGCTCACCTTTTATAAGGTTTGAGCATTCTTAAGAAGGGTTACATCCCTTCAATTAAAATAATTAATAATTTACTGATTAATTTAATACAATATTTAATATTCATAGCAACATCGAAGGATAATTAATGTACAACAAAGTTATGCTTCGGTGGGAATCTCAATCTTACCTACGATCTATAACAGAAGTCGAGAGCATTAGCTATATATAGCTAAGTAAGCCTCGAGATGCCAATAGGACCCCTTCATTACAAGGAAACGATCAGTTAGTCTCTAGGATTAAAATTATAACATATAACAAATAATGACAATGTGCACATTGTAAAAGAGATAATTCAAGTTTCATACATTGAAACATAATGTCAACTTTTGTAATAATAATGCATGTAAACAATAAATGACGAATATTTAATGATGTTACAGCATTCAGATAGCTAGCATAAGTTTCTCATACAGTGAGACATAATAACAATAGTTACGAGAATTTAGTATTTATTGCTTATAAGGGACGCAACCCTTTAAACTATTGACAACCATTTTAAGTAGTTGTCGTCATTGCAATTAATTGATCAGCGATTAAGTGAATTAAGTTAACATTGACGATACTTCCGCATAATAAATACAAGCATTTAATGTCACTTAGAAAATTTTAAATTTGTGTGAAATTTGGGGATGTTACAAAGGATGACTGTTTAAGAACAATCAGGAAATTTTTTGGGAAACATGTTGATAGATCCACCCCCAAGGGAAGCAATTTACAGGTGCAAGGATCTGCGTGGAAGTTGATCTAGAAAAAGGTCTTTCTGCCCAAATGAACATAGCCTATGGCCCCTGGTCTCTCATCACCAGTAGTTGGAATATGAGCGACTTCCATTCAAATGCATGGAAGTTGGGATTCGACCTGGTGCTCGGATTCTTGTTGTTCGACTAAACCTACCCGCTGCTCGTTCTAGTGATAAAACGATTGATTTAGTAACTCAGTGAGATTCGAACAGTGCTCCTCCCACATTTGAAATTCTGTCAAGTTATCTTGGGCGAGATGCAGGAGCTGGGATTCGACCTGCTACTCAGTGAAATTCGAAGAGTGGACCTCTGCCTCCTACTGTTGCTGCCACATTTGATAGTCCATCAAGTTATCCTAGGTGAGATGCGGGAGATGGGATTCGATCTGGCGCTGATCGGATTCTTGCTATTCGATTAAACCTACCCGCTGCTCGTTGTGGTGATACTGTGCCTCCTACTGCTTCCACATTTGGTAGTCTGTCAAGCTATCTTGGGCGAGATGCGGGAGATGGGATTCGACCTACTCGTCGGATTCTTGTTGTTTGACTAAATTTACCTGCTGCTCGTCGTGGTGATTAAACGGTTGATTTTGTAACTCAGTGAGATTCGAATAGTGGACCTCTGAAGGCCAAGGTGAAGTCGAAGGTTGGTGCAGGTCGGCGTCTGGTGGGAGATAGAGATGTGGGAAGTCATGGAAATGATTGCCATCAGAATTTCGATGGATTTGGTCGGCCAATCGGGCGAGCGGAAAGGAATTTGAATGCATGGCAATAGCGGTGGCAGTAATAGAGGATAGGTTAAGTTAGTGTGGTTCTGCGGCGGCCAGGCTATTGTGGAGCAGCTGAAATCGATATCTAGACACGACGTGGTGTTGCTTATTCAGTAGCGTGGAGCTTTGGTTCTCATTGTCTACAATTTGCTGTGAAGATCTCTTGCTCTCTGCGAGTGGCTGCCATGAGCTCTTGCTCTTCTGATTGTGTCATTTTGCCATTGGATCTCAACATCTTTTGCACTTCGTCTCGTTCTCCGAGAGTGGCTGTCAAGAGGTTTTGGAGACGAGCACCTTGGCCTCCAGCATATTTCTCTGTGATTATGTGTTGGCCTTCATTGGTTTCAGCTCCTGGGATCAACCCAACAAAAGATGCTTTAGCTCTTTAATTCCCAAAGGAAAAACAATGAAATGACAGAGGAATCAATTCTTTGTAATGGAAGTCGCTCATATTCCAACTATGACTTATATTCTATAATTATGATTATTAAAGTTAACATCTATTTAGATCAATTTTAGTCATTCCAATCTTACGAAAGAAAAGTAAGGAACTATTTAATTTGCTTTAGAGTTTTATTTCTATGTTCAAAAAGCTTACTATAAACTCAGATCTTATTGAGTATATTAACAGCAATCTAAGTAATAATATTTTTAATATCATCTATATTTTACAAAATGATATTTAGAGAATTTATTTAAGCATAATTTTTTCTTATAAATTAGGTATCTAATCATAACTATGCTCTCAATGAAAGAAAAACCCACTTCAATTAAAAAAATAAAATAACACTTTCTTAAGAATCAACTATTTAATTAATTAAAAAAAATTATTTATTATAAAAAAATACTTTTTTAAATTTAAAATATATTTTATCATATAAAATATTCAAGTAATCTAATATAGTAGTATACTTACACTTAATTATAATATGATAGGAATGCAATAATTGAACCGAGATTTATAATATGATAAGAATGCAATAGTTGCATCGAGATGGGGAGAGATGTATTTTGAGATGGGGAGATGTGACTTCACTTTATGTATCAAAAATCTAAAAAAATTAATAATTAAAAAAAATTATGTCTATGCACAAAATAATAAAATAAAAACCAAATAAAAAATCATTAAAAAAATAACACCTCAAGAAATTGAATACCTCCTCATACTTAATAGGCTTTAAAATTAATGTATATTGATAATAATTAAAATAATATATTACCTTAACCATTAAGATGCAGATAAATATTTACAAATCAACTCTTATATTTATAAACAATGTATATCTAAATAAAAAACATACCAAAAAAAATGATTATATTATACAGAATAACCATATTTGAAATATTATTATATAAAAATAATAACAATATTTAAAATATTATATTATATAGAAATAACCATATTTGAAAGTGAATTGAAAAGTAATGAAATTATTTGAGCAAAGATTAATTTGTAACATATTTCTTAGTCAAACTATCCAGAAATTGTAAAAAGAATTGTAGATTCAATTACCTGGAAATTGAATTCTGCATAAAACTCTCGTTTATGTTGACAAACTAAAATCCAAAGAGTTTTTTACTGCATGACTATATAACCACCAGCGAACAACAAAATTACTGGTGGCAGTCTGGAGACAGCCCCTATAACAATTGCCTAACCCATTTCAACGATTCTATTTGCAAACATAAATACTATGAACGTCTTACTGCTCATGCATCCCCAGTCCAAAAGAATCCTTGCATGAGTTTAGTTGTTTGTAGAGTTCATACTGTATTTACCTCGGAATTATTTGAGACAAGTGCTTTTTCTGTTCTCCTGATAATATTATTCAAAGAAATCATAAAAGCATCCTGGAATTCCTCAAAACTTGAATCTGGGTCACCATAGACCAGGCCAGGCATGATTTCCTGGATTATGGTTTTTCTCATTTGCTTCCTTTGTTCCTCTGGGATTTTCTGCAGTGCCTCTACTACATTTGTCTCGCCTTGTCTAACAGTTTCTTCTGGTATGTGAACCGAATAGGAACTCTCATTAGCAGGCAGATGCCATGGGTACTGATAATATGCTGTAAAAGGATTGAAGAGCACAGGAATGCATCCAGCTATAAGAGAATCGAACACGGATCTCCGAGTAGGGCTATCACCAGGAGGCTGAAGGCAGAATTCGGAATTCATGAACAGTTTCACTGTGCTTTCGGGACTAAGGCAAACGCGGGCATCGCAGTTCAAAAATTTGCAACTCTCTGGTTTGCTTAAACACTGTTCGATGAGGATGGAACGAATGCTTTTTGTGCTGTTGGGTCTCGGCGCACCTGCAAAGCTTATCAAATGTGGTCTCTGGACTGTCCTGATCTGCCATTGCCATTGCCAAATATCTTTATCAGACTGAGGATGGAAGAAAGTAGGATGTGGGACTCCAATTTCATTCATATCCCATGGATGGCGTTCAATCAAAAGCTTGGTAACTGACTTCATTTCAGGCAGATGTAACAGGTTGCTCCCCCATTGTTCATTATCCTTCGATCTCCTGAAATCCCACGAGATCTTGCCGAGCACCAGAACATGATCTATTCCTCCGTGTCTCCTCCACCATGGCTGACCTTGAAGCCAATTCACAAGCTCCAGGCTGAGTTCATCTCGTTTCTCGTTACTGATATTCTCTCTGAAATTCCATCTCATCACATCGAGGCCTCCATAGAAGGGAATGTAGAACAAATTCGCCTCCGCGGGATTCGAAACCAGACATGGATGCTTTGAGATCCGGGAATGGTAAACAAGCTCTAGTGCATATTGATGAGTCTGAAACCAGTGCTGATAAAAGTTTTCGATGGGCTTCCCCATTCCTCCGTTGGTAACATAATCACAAAGATTGAGCCACGGAATCAGACTGTGGCATTGCTCCACCAGCTCTGCATTGAATCTTTTGGGCAGATCATATACATAGATTTGCCTTCCTCTGCATTGTTTCTGGCTCGGATCCTTCATGCCTAAAGGCATTGAAGAAGACCTAAAAGTCTCCATTTGCATTTTCACTGCATTATGCGAAAATGTAGTGTTTTTTGCCTCAATACTCTTGTTTCCCTGCATTATGGCCCATTCAGTCGAGACATTTCCAAATTTCTCCTCAGATGAAGTCTCAAAATGGGTTGTTGGTATCTCTTGTTTCAGAGCCACTCTATGCGCATTAACAGACTCATTTAGCAATGGCGTTAAGCCATGACTCGCCGCCCCTTGAATCTCCTCATCGTCAAACGTAACTGCTTGATGTGGTAAACGGGTAGTGCTGGCAGAAACACAATATACATTCAACCGACGGCTCGAAATACAGACATGAAGAACAGATGCAGGCAACAGGCTTGTCATAACCCAAAGAAATATAACAAGCATTAGAAACACTGGTGGCAACAGCAGCACTCGCTGTATTACAGACCCCATACACTTCACGTCCACCTTCTTACTTCTCTTTCTCAGCTTCCCCATCGCTGGAGACCCAGTTACCAGCAAAGCCCACACTTATAGTTAGGGTTTCCCTCTTTATTTCACAGTCGAAACCAGATCTGAACAGACAAAGACCAACTCAATCCAATATAAGTTTCAACACAACACAGCTAAACAAGACTTAACAATTATGACTTTAATTTCAACATCCTAAAAACAGTATTGACTGAGAAGGTTAAGTTGTTGGCATCTACTGGAGAAACTGCTGTGGAATACATGTTTATGTCAACAGTCTTGTTTAGCCATCTTTAGTGTCCTGAATATGAGCCTAGACAGAGCTTGATACATCGACATAAACGTGGATTCCGCCACAGTTTCACAGTTTCTTCGGTAGATGCCAACATGTTAAGAACAGTTTTTATTGTCTTCTTTTAGGAATAAAACTGTATAAAACTGTAGTGAAAGTTATAATAACAGTTTTCACTGATCCAATTTATTTTCAATAACTATTCAATCTATCTGTCTTGGAGTCACAAGTTACTGGTATATCTAGCTTGCGAGCTATTGGATATATCCCTGGAAAGTTACTGTTCCCATTGTTAAAATAAAAACTATTCAAGCCATCCACTATAAATTCTTAGTAACTAATTCCAATAAGAGTGTTTTTCTTCTTAAAAAATAACCCGTAAGAAAATCACCATTAATACCGATTTACTTATAAGAACTCTTTCAATCTATCCAATACAAGTTCTTTGTTAGCGTAATCAAGACCAGAAAAGAAAAAATTAATGTAATGTAATTATTAGAACATATTAGCCCTAATACAGAAAGCATAATATAATGCTCTTATTACAACAGACTAGCCTTCATACAGAAAACATAACTTATGAATCAAAATGGCGAATAATATCACAGAAAAACAAAAGAAAACCCTATCTAATATAATTAAAAAAAATCAAATATTTTAGAACATGCTAATTCATTGAAAAAACACATATCATAACTTATTGATTTTGTCACTCTGATAAAAAGAAATCTCCCTGCTTCACAAGTTCCTTTCACCAAGGCTTTTTGTCTCCACAGGTCTTTCTTCATCTAAACACTTAGTGGCTTTTTGTCTCCAGAGGTCTTTCTTCATCTAAACACTTAGTATCTTGTAGACACTTTAAGAGAACAAGAAGTTATAGACTTGATAGCCCATGTTAGATATATATAACAAGATGGTGGCTAAAATATTTAGATATATATAACAAGATGGTGGCTAAAATATTTAGATATATATAACAAGATGGTGGCTAAAATATTATTTAATGTAATTTTAAAACCCTAAAAACGTTTCTAGATGAAGAGACTTTGTCCCACTCTCATTAAATGCCCTGTTGCTCACTTATGCTGTTCACACATATCCCCAATCCAGATGCTTTAATCGAAAAATAAATTAAGGCTGGATAGCCCATGCTAATGGAGGCTTGGGATAATAGACATTTATATCATCATTATTTCGGATCAAAATTATTTCCAAAGTCGCCCGCCTTACATTCCTTAATGAACTCTTTCTGTATTCTGATCAAATTTTAATATTTTATTTTATAATTTAAAAAAAATCAAAATATTATTATTAATATTTTAAAATATCATATATTTATTAAATTTATTAATATACTAGTGGAAAAAATATTACTTAATATAATTTTAAAATTGATTTTTTTTAACTTATTAAAATTAAATACAGTTTATAATAAATTACTAGTTTTTTTTTTAACTTATTAAAAATAAATAAGTTTATTATAAATTATCTATGGAAGTAAGTTAATAAGTAAACCAACTTTTTTTCATCATTTTTAAATAGAGTAGAAAATTTGCTGAAAGTTATAGTTGCACTTGAATCAAGACATTTAAAATAGACTTATCAGAAATGCTAACTTTGCCCACTTTTTAATTCACTCCCTAAAATATGTTCATCTAGTTAACTCTAAAGTCCATACAACATAATTAGTTAGTCCTAATGTTAACTACCATCATTGTGAATATATTTAGAATAATAAACCTAAAAAATAAATACCTGAAATGTTTATTTCAAAAAAATTAACTTATAAATTGTATACGTACATAAAAATAAAAATTAACCCCCAAAAAAACTTTAAAACATGACAAAAACATTCAATTTCAAGTACATTAATTAAAAACAACATAGATCCATCTTAAAAGGGGATATGGGGGTGCAAACCCTTTTTTAAAGTGCAAATGTTTGAGGAAGGGTTTTAATTTATCTAATTTGTGTAGTTTATATAGGTGTAGTCTAAGTCTTATTTTGTTTGTATTCCGAGTGAAAATATTAAAAAAAATAAAATTGGATTTTACCAAAAAAATTACCGCATTCCGACCAAAACCTATCCTAAAATAAAAAAAACTTGAGTAAACATATTATTTTTTATAATATTTTATTATTTAAAAAAAACACTTGTTAAATGTTCTAAATCTATAACAAATCAACTTCCAAATCTATAACAAATTAAACACAAAGCATTATAAAATTGCTTAAGCATATCTATCATTATAATCATATACAACCATAAACTAATTAAACTAATATCATAATAATCATTACAACGGTAAATTAATTAAACAAAATTTTCACCATTGGTATTTTTAAGAAAAACATGGCTCGATAAAATCCCATTGCAATATTTTATTAATTGCTAAAACATCACATGTATTTAGGTAACAATGATACTATTTTATTATTATGGATGTTGTTTTCATAAGGAGTAATTATTATGAAATAACTGTCAATAGTTTTTTAGTGGACACTTCACCCATTATTGATTGTAGATTCTCTAATAATGAGTAGAGTCTCTACTCCAAACCTCCCTTAATGCTAATGATAGGTGGAGTGTTCACTCCAAACGTCCCTTAATGATGAATAAAGTGTTTACTTCAAATCTCTCAACATTTTTAATCCCTTAGCGATGAATAGAATATCCAGCCCAAACACTTAAGGACATTTCTAGTAAAAGTGTCCCTACTCCAAACACAAAAACATTTTAAAATGCATACATCCATAAATTACTCCACAACAATGTTACCATTTCCACAAATTTATAATAATTTATTGGAGAAACATCTTACTATCCTTTTATAAATTTATTATCTTTTTATATTTGTAAATTTGTGGGACAAACATCTTACTATCATTTTATAAATTTATTATCTTTTTATATTAATAAATGATAACATAGGCATATAATTAAAGTTATGTTTGCTTTAAACTATTAATAAATGATAGCATATGCATATAATTAAAGTTATGTTTGCTTTAAACTATTCTTTAAGTTTTGATACCCTTAGATTATAAGTCCAAAATTAAATTTAAAGCAATCATTATTAATTATGTTTCTAATTACAACATTAAATAAAGTGTCGGTTGTAATTTGTAATTTAAAAAAAAACATAATATTTTTTTTAATGATTTGACTATTAAAATAAAGGTGTATATAGCTTACTTTCTCTAGCCTATGAGAAAACACATGGTGTTAACCATTAGGCAGATTATATATATATATATATATATGAAAATGTTGCAACCAAACCAAACAACGAAAGTTACACATTGTTCATAACATGGCAATTTAAAAAATAAGATTCTCAAAACCATAAAAAACTTGTCTAGAACTATTGACTATTCTTTCTATGTTTACTTCCTAGTTTCTTATGAAAATATCTATAACTATAAGTCCTCATAAACTATCCACCTAACAAAAGACATTGACAATACATATAACTTTCTAACCATGGGTGAAACATGTCTACTATGGGCTTCCTCCATTGTCATATCTTTAATTCCAAGGTTTTGATTTCCTTGCTCAACTTGCCTAGCATCCACAGGTTCCTATATGGGTTGTTGCACATTAATATCCTCAAATAAGTTCTCCTTGATAAAACTAATGGATGCAGAAGGATGTCCTACATGTGACTAAGAGTTGTGGGGCATTCTTAGAATAATATTGCAATGCATGTCTATGTCATACACAATCTTTTCAATCTTGTATTTCTACTCTCCTATTTTTTCTTCATAGTTTGCTTGCCTTATCATTTGACTCTCCATTTGGATACTAATATAATAAATTTTGTTATGTAAACCCTCCAATTGATTTCCGATACTTCTCATAGCCTTTCATATCTCATGCACCCCACAATTTGAACAACTCGTAGTTTGAACATGTTATTCCATACCTAACATGTATATAAGGAAATGTCAACAAATCCAACCACTTCTCACTTACAAATCTAAGACAATTGTATCCTCCAATGTAGAAGGGTTTTGAAATTAGAACTTGAGAGATACCTAAGGGGACCCAAATGATATTCACCGCAATGCTAACCTGTCATGTATGCCTTTGATACAAACAACAAGCTAACGAAATGTACCAAGACAAGGCAAGCCTCAAATAGGAAAAAATAAACAATCAGATACACCAAGGGAACCCATACAAAATCCTACTTGTGTCATGGAGACCCATCATATCCAAGTTATTACACCAATTGAGCATAAAAAATTGCAAGTATGAGGGATGCAAAGAGTTGGGGAGAATTTAAAATTCTTTCCTCAAACCTCCTCCACACAAAAGTGCCATAACTTTACCAACCCATGCCATGCATATGGCATTAATGGTTTACGCTAATGAGATTATTAGGCGATTAATCAAATTTATGGGGTCAGCCCCATTTTTTATTAATACCCCTTTGTCAAAATAAACAACATCATTAGCCAATCCAGTCAACTAGACATTACATGGACAACATACGTGAAAAAAATCAAGTGTACCAAATGAAGGAAGAAGTTCTATGATTCTCCATCATTTGAGACAATTTTGATCAACATCTAACTCCAGACTTTCTAACTTTCTTGATGCCCAATGATGATCCCAATATCATAACATTCTTAACATTTATAGCTGACGCAAGTCACCCTACGGAAATAAGGTTCTTGCTTAACAATACACACGACACAAACCACAATGCTCACACAAACAAGGTGTAGAACAAGATGCCTGGAATGGCTTATATTACTTCTCTGAAATCGGTTACAATGTAAAATAACTGTAAGCAAATAACTAACTACAATCGGCCTCAGCCATTACAACAATGAAGTAACTGTGGTGTGTTCTCCCTGTGTGTCTACCTCACCCTCTCCTGGTTCACCACGGAACTCTGAGCTATGGTTCGATCTCAACACTCTGCACTTGGCCTATGTGACTCTTCACAATTCTCTCAGCTCTGCACTCTGCTCTCCTCTGCTCTGCTGAATAGTGTCCCTAGACTGAAAGCCTTCTCCTCCTCTTCTACTCTGAGGGTGTTGTTTCCAAGATTATTACAATCTCGAGACACGCGTTCCCTCCATGCATCGATCCTGTCCAAATCTTGCAAATATGCACTGTCAGCTTCTAGATGTGCTGTACAACCTCTATCCATGATGTCCTCTGTCACGTCCTTCACCAACTCGCCATAACTGTCATAACTTCCTCAACAACCCCGAATAGCTACTAAGTACAGTTCATTGACTTTCTGTCCTTCCGACCCTGCTATAGCAGTCACTCACATCTCGACTATCCTGTCGGTTCACTCCTTCCCTATTACGCTCAGTTTTTCCAAACCATGTCGTGTCGTAGTTCAACCACTTGTCGACTATCCGACATCTTACGCCGCTCGTCTTCTGTCGACCATTTCCTGTCAATTTTTAACCTCTCGCGACATCCGTTGATCTTTCATTCGGTCGCACTCCGACTGCTTCTGCTCGACTTGTTGACTTCAACAAGCCAACCTGCTCCCCGCACCAGTGGTCATCGGCACTCCCGCTGGTCGGGTCCCTTCGGTCGATCAACTTCAACTGATCCGCCTAGGTCCCGATGCCCTTGCATCAATAGCATAGATTAATGTTGGACCAAGGTAAAAAGCATGTATCTCTGATTTATTATTGGTTGTCACTCCCAATCCCCAAACATGTCATTTATGGATTTCCTTTGAGGCCAAAAAACACCCCCTTGTACCTGCCTCTTTGGTTGCAATTTGCATTTTTCATTCTTTTCTTGTGAGTCTTATGAGTTCTTGAATAACCCTAGGTCCTAGTACCTAGCCCCACAATTTTTTATTTATTTATTGAATGTTTCTTATTACCCTTGTGACTAAATCTTTGAATACGATTGACTTGCTTCTAGATGATTTCATTGCCTTTGATATGTTTTTCTATTTTACCCTCTTACTTGGAATGCAAATATGAATATCAATGATGCTTTATTGATTGGTTATCTGATGCTATTTCATTTTGCTTAATGTATTTTTTTGAATCACTTAATTTTGACATCTACTTGTGCTGGTAACAAATGATTTATTAGACTATTTGAATATACATTTGTGAGTCCATCATGGTTTCTTATGTCTTTCAATGCTTCATTGAGATTTTTTATTCAAAATTGCGATGTTATTTGCATGTTATTCCAACTTGTCTCAATGGATGAATAATCCTTTTTGTTTGATTGTGAATTTCGTTATGGCTTTGATTTTTGGCATTATCTCCTTGGTGATTAACACAAGCTTGATTTTTGTGAAAGTTCCTCGATTGATTTAGAAGTGAATGATTAGTTGAATTCTTACCTTTTTAATGGATTATTGGCATGTGAAGGTTGATGAATGTGCAATATATGGTATGGGGTGGAAAGTGTTAGGGGGGAAGGGAATCTTTGACCCCAAAAGAAATAGAGAAGATAATTTTGAATGGGGATTAGGGAAATCCACCAATAATTATGCTAAAGAAATTGTTGTCTTTTAAGGCCTTAGAATACTATACTCAAGAAGAATCAGGAGCATAATTATCATAAGAGATTCATCGATTTTCATAAGGTATATGTGAATTCCTTTGATGATAATGGATGATGAATTGGCTAGATCCATTCATTAGATAATAAAAAATTGGTCACTTCTAGAACTTGGATTTTTACCATGTCTTAAGGGCGCCTCATAATAGATAGATGATTTCCTAGAAAATGAATCCTATAAGCGTGGTATGAGGATGTTATAAAATTGTGGGGGCTTTTCTTTCTTTACAGTTCCTTAATATTTTATTGGAATGCACAAACCAAATTTTTATATGGATTACAAACTCCAGGGAAATCGACAGGTGGAAATTATATCCCACGATTGCATTACAATCTTCATAAATTAAGCAGTACCCTCACAAAATGTTAAGAGTAAAGGAAAGAAAACATAATCAAGTGGAGATTGATATCATATGAAGTGTATGTGGGATTATGAATCTTATAGCGAGAGAAGTGTTTCAGTTGGGATGCTTGCAACTTGGATTGATAGCCTTGATTGTGGTTTGGAAACATCGAACTTCACCAATCTAGTTTGGTTTAGAAACTTTAGTCTGGTTTTGATCTGAAATGGAGCAATATATAATTTGGCATCTATTTTGGTGCTTTCAGGGTCAAAATATTAGATGAATTGGCTTGTAGGGACCATTTTAGGGGTAGGTCTTACTTTGCAGATTTGGGGTCTAGAACCTTCGGGGGCCTGTTTGAGGGACTGAATGATGTTTTGGGGGGTAAAAAATCCCATATATTTAGCATGGCCCTTCACGTTATTCTACACTCCAATACCTCTCCATCAATTCAAGAATCGCCTAAAAAAAAAGCCCGTAAAAAAAGTTATGGCTCCCACAATTTGACTTATCCAGTTGACTACCATGGTATCAAGTGGATTCCACGTTAGCTCTAATTTCTCACACATGTGGAGAAAGTCACATGTGTAATTTCAATAACATTATAGAAGGTACAAAACCCTTACCCTAATCAGGAGTTGGGGCTTGCAAAAACCCTAAAATTAACCCTAGACAACTATCGAACTATGTTAAATACCAAGTTGTTAGGAAAAGAAGGGGTTCCATCATTTGATGCTATTGTATGTTTCCATAGTTGAGAAACAACATGGGATTGGATATTAGAGTATAATAAAGGAGATAGGATATCTTGCAGTAGCCATTCTAGTAGCAAATTCATAGGTAACTCCATAGAGAAGACCATTTCCTTTGTATTTGGATTTTGATATGAAGAGCAAGGTATAGTCTTCATTTCTGGCTAGGTTTTCCCCCTTGCCAGGTTTTCCCAAGGTATATCTTGTGTTATTGTGTATTTATTTGCTTTAATTATTCTTGTTACAGTTCCATATGGATCATACTGGTATCATAGTATATTTCCTTTGGGTTTTGTGGATAATTACATAAACTAGTAGTTGGTGGGAAAAGAATATTTAAATCCTAGCCATGGCGGATGAGTCTATTTAAGGAGCAGTAGATGATTATGAGCAGCGATTTACAAAACTAGAAACAAAAGTCGTTAATATCTCACACAACATATCAACCCTCATGGCGGCTCTAGAGAGCAAGTTTGGACCTTTCAAATATTTTGGAGGCTCTAACTCAAAGTTCAAAAGAGCCCAAGAAAGAGCAGTCAAGCTACAGTACCAATATTGATTCCCATTATCTCTTCAAGATGAAAGCAAAGGTCGATATCAAGTTGTACCAAGGTGATATTGATGCTTTAAAGTTGAATCATTGGTTGTATCAATTAGAGGTCTATTTTAGTATCCATCAAATAGATGAGGAGCGGAAAAATTCATTTGATCAACTAAAACGGAGTGGGAAAGCCACATAGAGGAACTTATGATGGAGGGTGATCCTCCATTAACTAATTGGGAGGATTTCAAAACCCTAATTAATTTCTAGTTCTACCACATCAGGTATGTAGAGGACCAATGGATCCGTTGGCAATACTTCAGGTAAAGGAAAGGATAGAGTGTGGAAGAGCACACCAACAAATTCAAGAATATGGATATCATGTTGGTTATCTCACCAAAGAATCCCAATGTACTCCTCAAGTATCTAGGGGGTTCTACACCACGGGGGGTTCACTAGCCAGGCAATATCATATCACGTCCATTCATGTTGGGGGTTTGAATACTCTTAAAAAACTAAAAAACATATTGCCCCATATTAAGGGGTCAAGGGGAGTTTTCAATTTGACATAGGAATATAAATATTGAGGGTTATTTTATTTGGGTGGGATGAGGAATAACCTCCAAATCATGGGATCAATTCATACTTCCAAATCATGGGCTCAATTCATACCCACCAAAAACTTAAGGACCCTCCATTTTTATTTGATATTGCTTATGATCCTAAGTTTTGCATAAATTTGATAATAGTGTACCAATGATAATATCGATGGAAGTCCCTTCGGATTACTGGCCTTGATCCATACTCATTTAATAGCTTATTTAGGCTTGGTTATTGATGTTATATTTTTTTCATCTTTAAGTTAAGAGATGTAGCTAATTAGGAGTTCCAGAGTTGAAAAATTGTATTGTATTTTTTGTAGGCATTCAAGTAAAAGATCTAACTCTTCATTTTTTCAGTTGGGGTTTAGGTGGGTATTGAGATTCAATCAAACCTTGCTCCATGACAACCCAGAAAAGTGAGATCAATATTTCTTGGCTCATTGGAACCAATAAAAGTGATATCAATCTTTCTTGATCGATTATTTCTTTCAACTTTTTGTATTCTTCTTTAACATTTTCACATTGCCAGTTAGGAATAGTTGTTAGACTTAGTTATATTTGGCACATTCATAATTGTAATTTCAATTCTTATATGCAAGGCATCTGTCTTAATATTTTATTGAAAATGACATGAACATAGGTGAAAATATTAATCCTTATTTACATACCCTATGTGTTATCGTTACCATAAAATGGTATCATATACATTTCACCATATGTGTATCTTTATAACTATTCCATGCTTGAAACCTAACAATTGAGATTTTTTCCTCTCCAATAAAGATTTAAAAAAAAAACTAGATATAACCCAAGAAAGGGTAACTAAATGTTGTTAATTCGCTTCATTGCAAGAATAAATGTAGAGGAAGTGGAGGAAATTCATTACAATTTGTGAGTGACCCAAATCCAAGCTATGCACATGATCATATGGTGTTATTGGAAAGTAAGAGAAATTTTTCTATGTTCATTTGGGTTCAAACATAAATGATGTTTGTTTTGATAGGAAAGTAGGGGAGTCCATCCACGAAAGGGTTTCAATTTTGAATTTTTATGGATTTTAATTTATTAAGCTTATAGAAAACATGAGCTCTCTATGACTATACTTATATTTACATGATATAAAATTGGTAGATTGATAGACTATGGTGTGAAACATCTGCAATTCTCATCTTTCCTAAGCATTGTACTGACTATTGGACTATCATCCTTTTACATTCTTTGTTATGTTGATCTCTTGACTATGTTTCCTTTTACGCACTTTCCTTCCCAGTACTATTTCGTTGGGTCTTCCACTATCCAACGCTACAAATTGATCAGTCACCCTTGCAATCTTGGTGGGAGTTAGGGCTCTTGTTTGTTACAACCTAATAATATGATATAAAGGGGGTATTAAAAATGGGTTGATAAAAATGGATACATACAATATTTGGTGAAACTGGGGGTTTTCTTAATTGGAAAGGCATATTGGGAGGGGGGTTCAACAATTAAAGTTTAGGAGGAATTTTCCAATATTTAGTGAAATTAGGGATATTCTTTAATATCATACGAACGATCATGTTATGTAACAAGTTCACTGAGTGAACCCCCCGTGGTCTACACAGTCATTTATAGAAGCAAGTGATTATATTCAAGTTCAGGACAATTGATGAGGCTTGTGTGCAAGCACAATACTTGGAAAATATAGACCACAAGAAAGGAAAACCAAGTGGATCCAAATAGAAAGAGAACCAAGATGCTTCCAAAGAGGGGAAGAAGAAGTGGAATGGAAAATATAAGAAGACTACAGCCACAATACATCAGTACAAGGATCCGAAAAAAAACTGTAACAGTTGCAACATTAATGGTGACACTGAAGAGAAGTGTTGGTAGCTACATCTAGAGTTGAACCCTAAGAACCGCAAGAAGGATGCTAATAAGAAGAATATTATAGCCATGGATAAAAGAGGTAGAAATCAGCTCATATGTGGATGAGAATATTGTATGCACTTCAATGAAGAAGGATGTGAATCTGAGTAGCCTTCATCGCAAGGAAGAGATGGAGATGACAAAACTCTTCCACGTCAAGATCCAGATCAGGAAGACCAAGGTGGGTGCTCTATTTGATTTTGGTTCACGAGAAAATATCATACCCTACTATCTAGTAAGTAAGCTTGGATAGGAAGTACATGATCATACTATGCCATATCCATTGGGACAGGTAAATAAGGATACTAAACTTAGAGTCACAAAACAATGCAAGATTAAATTTCCCAACAGTGCAGATTATATTGATGAAGTGGAGGTATACGTAGTACCCATTGATGTTTGCAGTGTAATGTTTGGAAGCCCCTACATGTATAAGAGGGATGCGATCTTCATGACGAGAGGAATCCAATATTTCTTGATCAGGGATGAGAAATATTTAGCCATCAATGCACACAAAGGTAAACCAAAGATCTCTCTGGTAAGTTCCAACCAAGTGAAGAAGTTGATCAGTTCAAGAAGAAGGTTTGTGTTTATTTTCTTAAGACATAATAAACAAGAAGGTGAATTGGTAAAGGTAAAGGCATCTCTGGAGGGATGTACAGAAGAGTAGAAACACAAGTTGGAGAAACTTTTGCAGCAATATAGAGAAGTGCTCTATGATGTTAGGGGGATATCTCCAAAAATGGAAGTGGAGGATGAGATATAGCTATTTCCTGACACTCCATTGTGGAACATCGGATTGCATAGATAATATGTTTTGGAAGCATAAGAAGTGAAGAATAAATTGTAGCAACTATTGGATCAGGGGGTAATCCGACTAAGCACCTCACCTTGTGGGTCACCTATTATCATAGTACCCAAGACGGATAGGACTTGGAGGATGTGTATTGACTACAAATACCTGAATAAGATCACCCTAAAAAATCGATACCCTCTTCCCATTATTAATGATTTGATAGGATAGTTGCATCATTCCAAATGCTTCACCAAGTTGGATCTCAAAACGAGATACCACTAGGTACGAGTGAAGAAAGAAGATACTTATAATACCACCTTCAAGACTAGGAAAGGTTTATATGAATGGTTAGTGATGACTTTAGGTTTATGTAATGCACCAACTACATTTATGCATTTCATTAATGATGTATTTTTTCCTTTCTTATATTCATTCATGATATTGTATTTAGATGGTATATTGGTTTATAGTTCTACTTGTGAAGAGCATATCTCACATCTCAAGCAAGTATTGGTGACCTTCAAAAAACATCAACTATTGGAAAACCTTAAGAAATGTGAATTCATTTAGTAGTCCTTGGTGTATTTGGGGTATGTGATTGGTGGAGAATTTAAGATTGATCTTACAAGGATGGAGTCCATCACTAAATGGAAAACTCCTACAAATGTCACTGAGGTTAGGGGATTTTTTGGGGAAACACAATACCTTTGGAAGTTCATAGCTTCATTTCCGGCTATGGTTGCACCTCTCCATGCCATAAAAACTAAAAAAAAGTGGTTCTAGTAGGGGGGAAATCAACAAAAATCCTTTGAAGAGATCAAGCAAAAAATCAGTCAGGCTCCAGTTCTCACATTGCCTAATTTGCAGAAGCCTTTTGAATTGGAGACATATTCAAGTTGGTAGGCTATGGGAGAATTTTTTATGATTGAAGGGAGGCCAGTATGTTATCATTCTGAATTGTTCCATGGAAGAGTCCTAAAATACCCTACATATGACAAGGAACCTTACTCCTTGGTTCAATTTGTTAAGAAGTGGAATCACTATCTGATAGGAAAGGAGACCATCATTCACATTGATCACCAACCATTGTAGTATTTGCAGGCACATAGTAAGATACACTGAATATGAATCTACGAGTGGATGGGATTTCTACACCAATTCCATCTAATCATGAAATATAAAAAGGACAATGCAATCAAGCTAGAAAACATGCTCTTAATGCCAGCTACAACCAAGATCACAACTTTGGGGACTCTTATGCATATGCATCCTTTAACCCATAATGCATACAAGAAGGAATACATGGAAGATGGGGACTTGAAGGAGGTATTTTAACAACTACAAGGCCAATTCTATTTAGAAGAAGGTGACAACAAGGTTAGCTATCATCTCTAGGATGGGTTACGCTACAATATAGACAAACTCTATGTTCCTAAAGGTGAAAGATTACAACTCATAAGAGAGGCTCACACCTCCAAAGTTGTAGGGCATTTTTTTGTTGGTAAGACAATTGATAACTTGCAAAGGTACTATGCTTATAGGAATATAATGCAAGAAGATTTAGCTTAGTTTTTCATGGGATGCATACTTTGTTGTACAAGAAAACCTAGTAATAGGAAGCAAGGTCTATACCATCCCTTACTTGTTCCTATGATACCATGGGAGAGTAGCTCCATGGATTTTGTGGGAAGTATTCCAACCACTAGGAAGGGACATGACTATTTATTTTTGGTAGTTGATAGATTCATCAAGATGTTCATTCTTATGCCTTGTAAAGGGACCATCAAAGGACAAGAAGAAACAAACATGTTCTTTGAACAGGCAAGGGTGTACTTTGAAATACCAAGGAGCATCAGCTCAAACAAGGATACCATATTTTTTAGTGCATTTTGGACTATACTTTTGGAGAAGATGGACACTAAGTTGAAAATATCTACAACATTCCATCCATAGACAGATGGGCATACATAAGTAGTCAACGGGGATTTGGTACAACTTCTGAGGGGTTACAATCAGAAGCATCTTAATATTTGGGATGAAAATACTATCTACATCTAGTCCTCTTATAATATAGCATTCCAAACTTGCGTTGGGAAGTCCCATTGTGAAACTTATTTTGGATACCTGGCAACTTCACCTCTAGATGTTGTTTATGGAAAACATGGGAAAGTGAGGGAAGAACAACATGGGGGAGTGAGGGAAGACACCACAAATAAATAATTAAGAGATGAAAAATTCATTAATGAGATCAAGCAAATCCATTTACAATACATGAGGAATTGAATAGGTCACAAGAAAAGTACAAGGAAATACATGACCAACACATGATTGAGAAAATAATTTAAGGTGGGAGGTAGAGTTTGGTTGCACTTGAATAAGGAAATATTGTAATGTCCTAGCAAGAAGATCAAGGCATTATGGTATGTCCCTTTTGAAGTGTTGGAGAAGGTGGGATATGTTAAGTTTATACTAATTTGACTAGCAAGATCACTGAAAGAAACAGAATCACAAGATAGACAGAGATTTTACCTTGGGAAACCCTCATGGGGTAGAAAAACCAGCAAATCTTTCCTCAATAAAGATGATCAACCAAATACAAGATGTATTCCAAGACTATAGCTCCTTCTCCTCCTCCTATGAAGACCTCTCTCTCACTTGTGCGCTACTTTATGAGTGATGAATGAGTGAGATAAGTGAGGAACATCCTCCTCCTTATACTTGTTTCCCGAATGACCTTTTACCCTATGGGGCCAACCTCTCCTAAGAGAGTCTAATAACCCCTAATAAATTAACTCAGGGTCGACCCCCACATGGGAGATCTAATAACCCTAGTTACCACAATACATCGGAGGAATAAACATCTCTAGATATACAATAGGGTCACCTCGGAGGAAGGGAACATCTCCGGAATAATAAAGTAAAAATATAATATTCTTAGAAGTTACAATATTTGAACACTCCCCCTTAACGAGAAGGATATTATAACAACATCTGCAGGAGCAAGGACTCATCGACTACATCATACATGATACATCTTTAAATCATTGGAAGCTTTCTTTATAAATCATCATCAGTAACTCAAGCAGTTACTGGAACATCTTTAAGATCTTCAATACTGGAACATCAAGTACTGAGTCTTCATATTCTGCAGCACTCTAACAGCTACAACATCATCATCTGGATCCTCTCGATCAATAGCATTGTCATCACATGATCAACAACATCGTCATCACACGACCATCAGCATCGTCATCACACGACCATCAGCATCGTCATCACATGATCATTAGCATCGTCATCACACGATCATCAGCATCGTACCCTGCAAAACACATGATCCATTTAAGACACCATAACATGTTTACAGATGATGCAGTCCACTCGTCAACTTAGACAAAGTCTAAGGACCAATTTTCGAAGACATATGTCTACGGATCAATTCAGGGACCGAAGTCCGGGGAAGATACAATCCCCTCTCGTCCACTAGGGACCACTTCTCAGAGATATCTGTCTACAAATCAATTCAGGGACTGATGTCTAGGGATGATACAATCCCCTCTCGTCCACTAGGGACCACTTCTAGGAGACATATGTCTATGGATCAATTCAGGGACCGAAGTCCGGGGACGATACAATCCCCTCACGTACATTTTGAACTTAGTGGTTCCGGGATGATGCAATCCCCATCACGTACATTTTGAACTAGTGGTTCCGGGATGATGCAATCCCCATCACGTACATTTTGAACTAGTGGTTTCGGGATGATGCAATCCCCATAACTTACATTTTGAACTAGTGGTTCTGGGATGATGCAATCCCCATCATGTACATTTTGAACTAGGCGTTCAAGGACGATACAGTCCTATCATATCAACTAGGTACCATATACTTACCTCATCATCAGAACAAGTAGCCTCATCATCGATACAGTATCCAACTAATCAATACAAGTATCCACACCAATACGAGTATCCACATCATCAATACAAGTATCCACACCAATACGAGTATCCACATCATCAATACAAGTATCCACACCAATATAAGTATACATATCATCAATACAAGTATCCACACCAATACGAGTATCCACATCATCAATACAAGTATCCACACCAATACGAGTATCCACATCATCAATACAAGTATCCACACCAATACGAGTATACATATCATCAATATAAGTATCCACACCAATACAAGTATACATATCATCAATACAAGTATCCACACCGATACAAGTATACATATAATCAATACAAGTATCCACACCAATACAAGTATAGATATCTAAGTAATCTCATCATCGATATAGGTATCCGTTCTTGATACCAGTATCCTAATATTATTATCGAACATATCACTCCCCTTTTAGAGGAGTGTCCTTTCAAACTACACCAAGCTTGTCTCAGAAATACTCAAACTTTACTCGAGACAAAGGTTTGGTCAACACATCAGCAACTTGTTCATCAGTAC
The DNA here is from genome assembly GCA_027924585.1 of Larix kaempferi. Taxonomy (NCBI): domain Eukaryota; kingdom Viridiplantae; phylum Streptophyta; class Pinopsida; order Pinales; family Pinaceae; genus Larix; species Larix kaempferi. Next base: position 6,452,178 of record BSBM01000438.1, read on the forward strand.
TTACATACTCGAGCTTGATAGCTCCTTTCTGCACCATATCCTGTATATAGAAATATCGGATCTCTATGTGCTTTGACTTATCATGGAATACTAGATTCTCTATCATTTTGATACAACTTTGGTTGTCACACAGGATCACAATGGGGTCCATCTCTAAGTCAAACAATCCTGATAACAACTTTCGAAGCCTTACCGCTTCGCAACTAGCAAAGCAGTGAACTATATATTCTGCTTCAGTTGTGCTCAGAGACACACTTGACTGCTTTCTGCTAAACCACGAGATCATGGCAGATCCCAAACAATAACATCCACCTGATGTACTCTTCCTGTCTGATACACTTCCTTTTTAATCAGCATCTGTGAAGCCATACAATCTGAAGTCATGATCTCCATGATAATAGAGACCAAAATCTATTGTACCCTTTAGGTACCTCATCACATGCTTTGCAGCAATTAGGTGAACTTGTCTAGGTTCCACTAGATATTGACTCAGAGTGTTCACCGCAAAGCATATGTATGGCCTGGTATTCGTCATATACATTAATGACCCAATAATCTGTCTATACAGAGTCACATCCACTAACTCTGAAGAGTCATCAACTAATAGCTTTAAGTTGGAATCCATGGGAGTGGCCATGGCTTTGCATTCCAACATATCGAATCTTTTCAAGATTCCCACAGCATACTTACCTTGGTTGAGAAAGATTCCATCTGGTCCTTGCCATACTTCCAGACCTAGGAAGTAGTGCATCAATCCGAGATCTTTCATTTCAAACTTTGATGAGAGCTTCTTCTTGCACTCGATAATATGTTTCTCATTTCCAGTCAGAAATAGATCATCCACATATAGAAACAATATGCCAGGTTCATCATTCATAACCTTGAGATAAAGATTAGGATCAACTTTACTTTTGGTAAAGCCCAAGTTTGTCAAGAAACTCTCAATTCTTCCATACCAAGATCTAGGAGCTTGCTTCAACCCATACAAATCCTTCTTCATTTTGCATACATGGGTTCTTCCATCTTCCACCTCAAAACCTTGTGGTTGCTCTATGTACACTTCTTCCTCAATCACACCATTCAGGAAGGATTTCTTCACATCCATCTGGTGTAAGTCCCACTTCATCATGGATGCAAGTGCCATGATGGTTCTAATAGAAGTGTACCTTGAAACTGGTGCAAATGTCTCTTCATAGTCAATTCCCTCTTTCTGAGAGAATCCTTTGGCCACAAATCTTGCTTTATATTTTTCAATGTTACCATCTGCAACATGCTTTATTTTGTATATCCATTTGAAGGATACCACCATTTTGTATTTAGGTTTAGGAACTATATCCCAAACATCATTCTTCATTATTGATTGGTATTCCTCTGTCATTGCCTCTACCCACTCTTTGTTATGAACTGCCTCTTCATAACTAGTAGGTTCTTGATCTACAAGATCACACATCAAAGCCATATAGTTGGAGAAGGGATTTGGTTTCTTACTCACTCTAGTAGAGCCTTCAGGAGCTCCATACTTTTCTGCTCCTAATATAATATCTCTTTCCCATGTTGGCTTCCTTTTCCTTGAAATATTTGAAATGGGGGGTTCTTGTGGTTCTATCATATCATGGTCTTCAGGTGTTACATCTTTAGGGATGGGAACAGACTCTCCAATTCTGGGAGGTGCATCTTCTTCATATACTTCTTCATACTGACACTTCCTAGATTTCTTGAGAGCTATCTCTTCATCAAATGTCACATCCCTACTAATCTCCATATGGTGGAATCCTGGGATGTAAATTCTGAATGCCTTGGATGTTTCACAATATCCAACAAATATCCCCTTCTTTCCGGAAGGGTCTAATTTAGTTCTCTTTTCTTTTGGAATGTGAATATATACAGGGCACCCAAATATCTTGAGGTGGCTTAGCTCAGGCTTCTTTCCTGTAAACACTTCTTCTGGATTTTTGAATTCAAGAGCACTATGAGATAGTCTATTCTACACATAGACTGTTTTCCTGGATGCTTCAGCCCATAGATACATAGGTAGGTCTTGATCATGTATCATTGTCTTCACTGCTTCCATAATGGTTCTATTCTTTCTTTCCGCAACACCATTTTGTTGAGTATTGTAGGGAGTGGTTAAATCCCTCTTGATTCTAGCTTCTTTACAAAATACTTCAAAATCTTTTGAAGTGTATTCTCCACCATTATTTGTCCTGAGTATTTTGATCTTCTTTTCTGAAATATTTTCTATCAATGCTTTGAACTCCTTGAACTTTCCAAAGACTTCATTCTTCCCTTTTATAAAGTATATCCAAGTCTTCCTGGAGTAGTCATCAATAAATGTAAGGTAGTATTCATATCCACTCAAGGATGTGGAAGGCATTGGTCCACATACATTTGAATGAATCAATTCCAAAATACTCTTAGTTTTTGTTTCACTCTTTGGAAATGGGTTCTTGATATTCTTTCCTTTTGCACATCCTTTGCATGTGCCATCATGATCAATCTTCAAATCTGGTAGTCCTATGACTACTTTACTCACATGAGGTAGTGCTTTGTAGTTAATATGAGCAAGCCTCCTATGCCATAGTTCACTAGGGCTAGTGGCTTCATGAACAAGGGCAGCTTCTGGATGTCCCCTGAGTTTGTATAGACCTCCTTCCTCTTCACCAATAACAATTGCATCCTCAATTGATTTTCCTTTGGACCACATGAGTACTTGTCCATCTATGAATGCAACCCTATAACCTTTCTTATCTAGAGCTGAGATAGAAAGTAAGTTCTTCTTCAATCCTGGGACATATAATATCTCTTTCATCTTCAATGGTGTTCCAGAATCAAGCTTGTAGCTTGCTTCACCAATTCCCTTGATGGAATATTGATAGTCATATCCTAATTACACCTTTTGTGGGGAGGTCTTCTCTTCCAGTTTTGAAAGAGTTTACTTTTGTCCAATCATGTGCTTTGAATCATCACTATCAATAATCCATGTATCTTCTCCAGGTGTTATAGATCCAGAGAGTGCAGAGAATAGAACATATTCTTCTGCATCTTCTTCTTGATTCCTTCTAGATCTTCTCTTGAAGAAGGTCCTTTCTTCTTCTTGTCTTCTAGATCTTTTCTTGTGAGGCCTTTCTTCCTCTTCTTCTTCTTCTTCACTTTCATCTTCTTCTAGGTGTGCTTGATTTCTTTTATGGTGGAATCCCTTCTTCTTTCCCTTTGAGGGACAATCCCTAGCAATGTGTCCTATTTTATGACAATTGAAGCATTGGAATGTGGAAAACTTATTTCCCTGAGTAGTTCCTCTTTTCTTTTGAAATATTTGTGGAGGTTGAGACTCCTTGTGACTATCCTTCTTGAAGTAGGGTTTATTCCTTCTTCTCATGGTGTGAGTGGCCAAGGCTTGGTCACCTTCTTTGAACAAGGATTCTCTGTTAGCAACCCTAGCTTCTTCTTGGATGCAATCTTCCCACACCATATCAAACTTCATGCTTTCTTTTCTGGCACACATGATTTGGATAAATGACTCCCATGGTCTAGTGAGACCATTTAGAGTAGTCATGACTAGTTCATCTTCATCAAGAGTATCTCCAATGGCATCTAGTTGTTCCTTGAACAGGGAAACCCTTGAGAAATAATATTGAATGGATTCTCCTTGATTCATCTTGGTGCTCTTCAATTGATCTCTCAGGTTCATCTTCCTATTGATGTTCTTTCCTTCATACATTTTGCCTAGGGCATCATGCATTTCCTTTGGAGTCTTCTTGGATACCACTTGGGGAATCAAGTGGTCCTTAATAGAATCAACAATGATTCTCTTTGCCCTAATAAGGTCCTTCCTATATTTCTCTTTGGATTCATCTTCTTCAGGTTCTGCAATCTCATCTTCAATATATTGGACAAGATCATTCTCTTCAAGAATGAGGCCAATTCTGTATTTCCATGCCCGAAAATTTTCTATACCCTCTAGTTTGTCTTCAATCTTAGTGCTTGGAGCCATCTTCTCCAGGGTTCAAAGAGATTGAAGTTTCTCAAGAGATAGAATAACACTTACCAGGAGATGTGCTTGATTGAATTGGAAGTTCTGGTTTGTTCGGCTTCTAGAAACTTCAACTTTTCACCTTCCAGATCTGCAACAAAATTTCTGGTTTTCTGGTCTTCTCTTTTCTGGTTTACTGGTGCACAGGTGCGCAACTTTTCTGGTTCTCTGGTGCACAGGTGCGCATCTTTTCTGGTTCTCTGGTTTTCTGTACTTTTGGTCAAACTAGGGTTTGACTTTCCCAGAGTTCTACCCGACCAAAAACCTCGATCCAGGGCTCAAAACTTTGATTTTGAGGAGGGATATCCAGCCATGCAATTAGAATCCAAAAATACCAACTTTTGCAGAAACCCTAATTTTCACCGAAGGAGGAGAGAGAGAGATTTTCACCTTGTGAAAGATGTCCTATTCAGGCTAGCTCTAATACCATGTTAATTTTATACTAATTTGACTAGCAAGATCACTGAAAGAAACACAATCACAAGATAGACAGAGATTTTACCCTGGGAAACCCTCATGGGGTAGAAAACCTAGCAAAGCTTTCCTCAATAAAGATGATCAACCAAATACAAGATGTAGTCCAATACTAGAGCTCCTTCTCCTCCTCCTATGCAGACCTCTCTATCACTTGTGCCTACTTTCTGAGTGATGAATGAGTGAGATAAGTGAGGAACATCCTCCTCTACTTATACTTGTTTCTCGACTGACTTTTTACCCTATGGGGCCGACCTCTCCTAAGAGAGTCTAATAACCCCTAATAAATTAACTCAAGGCCGACCCCCACATGGGAGATCTAATAGCCCTAGTTACCACAATCCATTGGAGGAATAAAAATCTTCGGATATATAATAGGGTCACCTCGGAGGAAGGGAACATCTCCGGAATAATAAAGTACAAATATAATATTCTTAGAAGTTACAATATTTCAACAGGATATAATTCCTATAGACTTAGTATACCCCCATATATGTGCATTTACTTAGTAGTGAATGTGGAAAATCTAAAACTCTACGAAACTGCCATGTTGGACCAAGAATCTGAACAAGTACTTCCTTTTGTAGAGGAATTAGCACCAAAGGATCAAGTAGAGTTATCAAAAGACATAGTTTTTCAGAAGAAGTCTAGAAAAACTAGGCAAGGATAATATGAACTCTAATAGGTGGGGTTGAAACGTGGGTTGAAAGGACAACTTCTCAGTAAGGCTAAATGGTACTCTAAGGAGAAGGTAGAGGGAAAATTTCCTCACCTCATTCAGTAAAATATTTTGCGGACAAAAGTCCTCCTAAATGGGTAGGTATGATCCGAAATGGATCAATATATAATGTTTCATCTACTTTGGTGCTTTCAGGGTTGAAAGATTAGATGAATTGGCTTGTAGGACCCATTTTAGGGGTAGGTCTTGCTTTGCCAATTTGAGCTCCAGAACCTTTCGGAGCCTACTTGAGGGACTAAATGAAATTTGTGGGGTCAAAAATACCATCAATTCTCCATGTCCCTTCATGTGATTCTACCCTCAAATACCTTTCCAACGGTCCAAGAATTGCCTCATATGAAGAAGTTATGTCTCTAGCAAGTTGACTTATCTAGTTGACCACCAATTGGTACTATGTAAATTCCACATCATCTCCCATTTCTCACACATGTGGATCTAAGCACGTGTGGAATTCAAAAAAATTATAGAATTTCCAAAAACCTAACCCTAATCGAGCGTTGGGGCATGCAAAAACCATAAAATTAACCCTAGACGGCTATTGAGCTATGTTAAATATTGGGCCATTAGGAGAAGAAGGGGTTACATTCTTTTGATGTTATTGTATTTTTCGATAGTTCATAAACAACATGTGAGTGGTTGTTAGAGTAGAAAAGAGGATATAGGGGATCCTGTAATAGCCATCCTGGCCATAGAGTCACAGGTAACTCCATAAAGAGTACCATTTCTTTTGTATTTGCATTCTATTAGGAAAAATTTTAAGGATCCATAATTTTGTTAAACTATAGAAACCTTGGAAAATATTAATAATTCTTAAATTTCCAACCATAAAAAGTCATGAGATATTTTCTAAAATATTCAAATTTGTAAGGATTTTAGATAGTTTCTGAAAATTTTTGGCAATTTTAGAATAAATTTTTTTATCCTATGGAATTTGGCCGAATAATTTTAGAAAAAAAATGGAAATTGGTGAATCATTTTTTGAAGAAAAAGATAAGAAATTAGTCCATGGGCTAAATTCCCCCCCTAAATATTCCCCGAATTTTAAGAAGAAGAGCAAGGCATAGTCCTCATTTGTGGTTGGATTTTTCCCAGAGTGGGTTTTCTGAGGGTATATATTGTGTTATTGTGTGGATTGTGTATTTATTTTCTCTAGTTATTCTTGTTTCAATTCTAGTTATTTAACACTCAATAAAAATACACTAATAAAAAAAACTACGTTGTAAGATCTGTTGTGACAAATTGTTCTAGTGTAATATCCACGACAATTTACAGATCAGGTATGACAAACAATTTCTTCAATTGATAGTTTGGTTTGAGGATACCTATGGCTTGGAAAATTAATCTTGGATCATGTCTTGGAACCTGTATTCATGGTGTTCAATATTCATGGCTCTCTAGTGTCTTGGTGGAGCCTGGAATTACCCTTCATGGATGGAAAACATTGCATATTTTCACGGGTGTGGTTTGAAGATAGGCAATTGGAGTAGGTTTATTCATGGAAAAAAAGTAAGTCTAGAAATCGACCTTGTTTGTTTTGAAGAAGCTCATAGAGGAATTGAATGGGAAATTGAAGGGAAATTGTCCTTTACTTTCAACTTATTGAGAATGCAAAAATTTGGAAACATGTTCCATGTGCCTTATTTTCTAATTACTATGGCCACTAGTGATGAATAAGGGCTAGTAATAGGACATATGATATGTACCTCCAATAGTTCATGAATATTTTATTTTCAATTTAATTATTTTGTTCAAAAGGGTGTCTATAAGGACACATTTGGTGGTTGACTACCTAGAATTAGTGGAATAGCATGATCATTCTCACCTTGTTACATGGGTAAACTAGCTAGTGTCTCAAATACCTGACAATATTTTTCAAAAACTGTGCAAGTTAGGGTGTATTTCTTGTGCAGGACCATCCATTGTATATATGGCATTGACTTGGGAAATAATACTAGAGTGGCCTTTCTTTAATAACTTCTCCAAACTGTAAGAGATGATGAGGGTGTGTGTAAAACCCTCCGGTTTAACCCCTGGGCATATTACTATTGTTGTTATGTTGGACATAGTAGCACTACGTGCCTGGAATATGGTTTGCACATTATTATTATTTTTATTATGTTGAACTTATAAAATAAAATAAATCGGACGATCAATGCCACGAAAGAGAGTACGAGGAACCATGATGTTACGAGCAAGGGGTTGTGGAAAAGTGTTTACCTATGTGTATTGAGCCTATGTTGATGTTGTAAACCCTTCTTATGTACTTGATGGACCCTCTTGGTTATACACCCTAATGTGTTATGTCACTCCTTGGTTTTATTTACCATGAGATTAATTTTTTAATTGAGGATTGGAGTCCCTCTCTCACCTAGTGCGCCCTCACGAGTTGGATTAGTGTGTATCTTGGTGTATCTACTTGGTGTGTAACTCTAGTTTACTATTTTGGGAATGTAACTCTCATCATTGTGTCCCTCTCTCTCCCAATTGGAATTTCTCATGAAGGAAATTGGTTTGCTTTTATTGGCGAGTCAGTGACTTGTGTGTTGGTTCATGCTTTTTATCTTGCGCTTTTGTTTGGCACTTGTTGTTAGATTTTGCTGCTCTTGGTATGAGATCATTTTTGTTCATTTCTCCCTTGTGGAGCATGTTCCCAAGCTGAGTTACTATGGATCCATTGGTGTATGTCCTGGAATTTCCTGTGGATTTCTCCGATTGGCAACAGGGGTGAGGTCCACTGTCATTGGATTTGAGGTTGGACAGAGCTGTGTATTTCCTCTAGAGATCATGGTTTGTCAGCAGGGGTGAGGTATACTTCCTTGGATTTGAGGTTGTCCTGGAGCCACTGGAATTTAACTGGATTGGAAGTTCTACTTGCCATTGGGTTATGGTTGAACTGTTGTCCTGGAGCCACTGGAATTGCCCTAGAGTGGAAGTAGAGGCCACACTTTCCATTGGTTTGTGCTTGTACTGATTTCTTGAGAGAATTTGTGGTTGAGTGCACTCTTTCTTGTGGCATCATAGTTCTGGCTCGGGGGTGACCATTGCAAAGTGATTTTTGGCTTGCATTGTGTCTATGGCCAGGTGGAGTGTGGAACGATTTATTCCGGTTGCGAATGTGGCAAAGATAAGTTCTTTATCTCATATTTATTTAAGTTATTTGTATCTGATATTATTTATTTATGGATTCACATGAAATGTATGAGCCATTTGTGGAATAAACTTCTCATGGAATTCAATCTATTTATGCAAGTAAATTTTGTGAAGGAATTGGAAACTAGTTTTGGGGATTTTGTGCACAAATTGTTTGAGAAAATTATTCTTTGGAACCTATGCTATAGAACTGATATTTATTCCCCTGCTCATTATATAATGTGTATTTTGATTGTACAGTAGCCTCGGAATGGTTTAAGACACTTCTCTTTGATGCTTCAACCTTTTATTCGAAAACTAGTTTTTCGATTAGATTATTTTGCATAGTTTGGAGACTTGGCACATGAAGTGTTTGTAAAAATGCCTAGCTGTTATTTTTATGATTATTTATGATAAATACACTTTAAATGTGTGTGATAATGTGAGGTTAAATATTCTTGATAGTGTTTTGGAAATGTCTACCGAAATTCTAGATCAATTTCCAATTTCTAGCTCCTTCAAAGGAATTGTTTTGAGTAGATTGTGACTTTGCATATGAAGTGTTTGAAGAAATGTTTAAATGATATATACCTATGTTATGACTGATAAAAATTTTTATTTATATTTGGAATGGCATTTGAATTGTTCTATGAGTTGTGGATTTAATTAATCTAGCGATTCCTAGAATTACTAGTCAATTCGGTTGAGTAGAATTATCTAGTTTTGTGAATTATTTAATGGAATATATATGGGAGGAAAGATACATCCATATGAATATATGTGACCCCTGATACATTGTTCATGAGATAGATTATTCATATATTTCTCTTTATTTTTAATTTGTAAAGTTAAATTGGAAACTAGGTACATTGCAGTGAAAATTGATAACTAGTTGTGGATTGAAATATCTGTTTTCATAAAAAATGAATGCTAAAACCATGTAATTTGTTTCTAACATGTTTTTTTTTTAGGTGGCTACTTATCAGGTGTTATCCTTTACTTATTGATGCATTGCATGTTGGTTCAGTTATTTAGACTCAATTCCTTGTGGTGAATGTTAACTAGATTCATTGGAATTGATTGAAAATATCACCTTAGGTGCAATTGGAATGATTTGAAAATAAAATTTTAATTGGTTGTAGGTGCATGCTTAAATATGTTGTTAATGTCTTTAGGATTTATTTTGGGTTTAATGGCATGGTTACAAGTTGATTTTGTGCAAGACTAGCTGCTTATATTGAAAAACTAGTTAACTAGTCATGTGGACTCTCTTTCGTAATTACCATGATTAATTATTGTAATTTCCTTAATTGGGCCTTATTTACATGTAATTATATGTTATTAATCCATTGGGATTGATAATTGATGTTTATTTAAAAAATTGGATTTGTGATCAGTGTTAAATGTGTCGTAATTAACACCTTAATTACTAGTTAACTGTGATTAAGAATAATTAGCCTTTAGAAGTGGTTATCATCTCTGATGCAGATTGGATTGAAGGTTTGATGATGTTAGATGATGTTAAGAATCATTCCCAACTATTATATAATATTTTAGATATGTTAATGAATTTATATTAAATTATTGTTAATTATTGGATTTTTTGTTGCAATTAATTTTGGAAAAATAGAAATCAAATGTTTATGGTTTATCTGCTACACTGAAAATCAAGTGATTAGCCTTAGAGAGCTAATGATATGTCCCTTAGAAAATCTGATATCCCCGGGGTACATTATAGGTGGTATTAGAGACAGGTTGCAACACTGTGGCTGTTGAGCCTATTGGTCGCTTTAAATTTACTTGCTTGAATAAAACTTAAATGTTGCCTATATGGAAGTTGATTATGTAAGTGTTTCTATCTTTGTGAAAGATGAAAATTTATTTTTTATTTTGAATATTTAGAATATGTTTTAAAATAATTATATCCTTTTATTCATTTTGCTTAGTTATTTATTTCAAAAATTGAAGACTAGTATGTTAAATTTTGAGCATTAATTCACAATACTCTAGGATCTTCGCTGAGAGAATAACATGTACAGTATATCAATGCATAACAATCACAATAAGTATGACAAGCATCACAAGAATCAAAAGCATGAGAGACAAGAGACACAGAGTTTCTGTGGGGAAAACCCTAAGGTGAAAAACCCCACAACTTTCTCAAAGATAGAGAGAGCAATGGCTCAACCAAAGTACAACCAAAATACACTGAGATAGTCTCCTAGTAGCAGATGATTCTCCTCCTCACTAGTGCGCCACTTTCTGAGTGAGAGAGATATGACTTTCTAAATGATCTAAATAGAGATCACCTGATATCTATTTATACTAACCTATTTTCCCAGTGACCTTATGGGGCCGACTTGTCTAGCTAGGTACATCCACATTATAATATATATATTTCAGGGTCGACCCCACACATGGTGGTCTAATAACCCATCGGCAAGTACACACACTTGCGACACTTTTCAATCCACATGACGACACTTCCTTATAGAGGAATAACACATCTCTAATAAGGGTACAATAAATATATATGAAATAAATAGATGAAATACATTCCGAAGTTACATATACATCAACACTCCCTATTAACTAGGAAGGTATTTCTCGACACAGATCTGCTAGACAAGTCTTCTTCTCAGGATCATCGTCATCGATGCATCGTCATCATCATCATCACTGCTGCTGCTATCTCAACCAATCTCTGACTTTACTCGTCATAGGAAGTTCTACAGAGCCAGTCCTTTTTCATACTGGATGTAGGCCCACCACCTGCAGGTCTTCGTCATCACTGGCCATACTGTGGAATCCTGAGGACTTATTATATGCGTCACAAAACCTTGAAAGAGCATCCCAGGCTGTTACGAGCACACGGCTCTACCTATAGGATCTCCTAGGGCCATATTATATGTGACCTCACCACAAAACCTCGCAAGAGAATCCCAGGCTGTTACGAGCACACAGATCTACCTATAGGATCTCCCAGGGACAGATTATATGTGGTCACCACAAAACCTCGCAAGAGCATCCTAGGCTGTTACGAGCACACAGCTCTACCTATAGGATTTCCTAGGGACAGATTATATGTGATCATGGAAAAACCTCTCAAGAGCATCCCAGGACTTATTATGGGCACACATCCCAACCTATCGGATCTCCCAAGGACATATTATATGCCATAGGACAAAACCTCGAAAGAGCATCTGCCAGATATCCCAGGGCCAGATTATATGCCATAGGAAAAACCTCGAAAGACTATCTACAGATCTCCCAGGGACAAATTATATGTCCTCCCAGAGCAAAACCTTGAAAGAGCATTTGCCAGATATCCCAGGGCCAAATTATATGCCATAGGAAAAACCTCGAAAGACTATCTGCAAATCTCCCAGGGCCAAATTATATGCTCATCTGCACAACCCAATCCACGGCCATAGAGTATCAACCTGATACTCACCATACATCATCGTGATGTACACATGATCATCCTGATCATCATCACTGCAACATCCTGCTGCATGTAATCTGGAGCAACATCCTGAAGCTCGTCATCCATGATCATCCTGATCATACAATGCATCTACCTGATGCATACCAAGTATCTACCTGATACATATCATCATACATGATCCACCTGATCATACAGTGTATCCACCTGATACAAATACAAATACATGATACATATCACCATACATGATCCACCTGATCATACAATGTATCCACCTGATACATATACAGATACATGGTCCAAGCATCCAACATGATGCATATAAAAAATACATACAAATGATCCTATTGATCATATCCAGCATCCAACATGATGCGTACATACATATACATATAAATGATCCAACTGATCATATCCAGCATCCAACATGATGCATACATACATATACATATAAATGATCCAACTGATCATATCCAGCATCCAACATGATGCATACATACATATACATATAAATGATCCAACTGATCATATCCAGCATAAACCAAAACATCATCCTGATGCTCATCATCCAGTGCTTACATCCACAGCCATGTGAAGGATCCTCCTTCCAACATGATTGGAATGGCTTCAGCAAATGTGTCCATCACTTCTTCCTTGAAGTGTCATCAATCCGAAGAACAACAAGCCTCTCTTTGAAGTACTCGAACTTCACCCTGACTAGTGGCTTCGTCAGCACATCTGCAATTTGCTCGTCCGTCGCAACATACAGGAGCTTCACAGCTCCTCTCTACACCATATCCCTGATATAGTGATATTTGATCTCTATGTGTTTCGACCTGTCATGAAACACTGGGTTCCCAGACAACTTCATACAACTCTGGTTATCACAGAAGATACCAGTAGCATCCAACGGGAGATCAAATAACTCAGACAGTAGCTTCCGTAGCCATACTGCCTCACAACTAGCTGAACAGGCTGCAACATACTCTGCCTCAGCTATACTTAGTGCTACGCAGGACTGCTTCCTGCTAAACCAAGAGATCACACCTGATCCCATACTGAAGCAGCACCCAGATGTGCTCTTCCTATCTGCAGCACTGCCAGTCCAATCTGAATCAACATAACCCTGCAGGTTAAACTTTTGATTCGCTTCATACTTGAGCCCATAATCCACTGTACCCTTCAAGTACCTCAGAACATGCTTTACAGCAACCAAATGAACACTCTTTGGATCTGTCAGGAACCGACTCATTGTGTTCACCGCAAAGCATATATTTGGTCTCGTGTTCGTCAGGTACATCAAGGACCCAATCATCTGACGATACATAGAGACATCAACCGGCTCAGATGAAGCATCACATAGAAGCTTCAGATTCGATGCCATAGGTGTGGCCATGGCCTTGCAATCCATCATCCCGAATCTCTTCAGGATACCTACTGTGTACTTCCCTTGACCAAGGAATATCCCACCTGCACTCTGCCACACCTCCATACCTAGGAAATAATGCATCATTCCCAAATCTTTCATATCAAACTCGGCAGCAAGCTTCCTCTTAGTATCTACAATCAATCTGTCATCTCCTGTTACAAATAAGTCATCCACATACAGGAGTAGAATCACAGGATTCCCTTCCTCAACCTTGTAGTAAAGGTTGGAATCCGCTTTACTCTTGGTAAAGCCCAAACTAGATAGGAAACTGTCCATCCTACCATACCAGGTTCTCAGAGCTTGTTTCAAGCCATACAAGGATTTCTTCAATCTGCACACATATGACTCCCTGTCATGTATTTCAAAACCGAGTGGCTGCTCCACATATACTTCCTCTTCAACTACACCATTCAAGAAAGTAGTCTTGACATCCATCTGGTGTATTTTCCATTTCATCGCTGCAGCCAGGGCAAGTACTATTCTGATGGAAGTATACCTGGCTACAGGTGCAAAAGTTTCTTCATAATTTATTCCTCTTTCTGAGAGAAGCCACGAGCTACGAATCTTTCCTTGTATTTCTCTACACTGCCATCTGTAGCATGCTTGATTTTGTAAATCCATTTGGAAGTCACAACAAACTTATTTTTAGGTCTTGGGACAACATCCCGAACATCATTCTTCATTATTGATTGGTATTCCTCAACCATGGCATCCTTCCATTCTTTCTTTTCCGTTGCTTCTTCATAACTGGAAAGCTCTTTGTTCATAATGTCACAAAGTAAAGCAACATAGCTGGTATGTGATCTGGTTCTCTTCTTTGCTCTGTGTTCTTCTTCTGGAATGCCAAATATTTCTGCATATTGAATGAGCTCTCTAGCCCATGCAGGTTTCCTTTTGTGAGAGTTATCCTCACGGGGTGGATCTACAGGTTCTTATGGATCTTCAAACTCATGAACAACTTCTGGAACTGCTTCAGTCATGGTAGTGTCTTGAAATCTAGTTTCCTTAAGTTCTTCATAAACTTCGATAGGTGCCTTCCTTGATTTGATGAATGCTGAGTTTTCATCAAATGTTACATCTATGCTGACATCAATCTTATTGAACCCTAGAAAGTATATTCTGTAAGCCTTCGAGCTTTCACTGTAACCCACAAAGATACCCTTCTTTCCTGAAGGATCTAGTTTAGTCCTCTTTTCCTTTGGGACATGAGTGTATACTGGACAACCAAATATTCTGAGATGGCTGACTTCAGGTTTCTTACCAGAAAAGACCTCTTCTGGTGTCTTGTTGTCCAATATCTTATGGGGTGTTCTGTTCTGCACATATACAGCTGTTCTAGCTGCTTCTGCCCATAGATGCATAGGTATATCCTGGTCATGCAGCATTTCCCTTGCTGCTTCCATGATAGTTCTGTTCTTCCTTTCTGCAACTCCATTTTGTTGAGGATTATAAGGAGCAGTCAACTCCCTCTTAATCCCTGAATCACTACAAAGCTTCTTGAAGTCACCTGAGGTGAATTCTCCACCATTGTCAGATATGAATGTTTTGATCTTCTTGTCAGTTTGATTCTGCATCAAAGTTTTGAATTCCTTGAACTTATCAAACACCTCATCTTTGTTCTTCAAGAAGTATACCCAAGTCTTCCTGGAGAAGTCATCAATAAATGAGACATAGTAAACATACCCACTAAGAGAACTGGATGACATAGGACCACATACATCTGAGTGGATGATTTCCAGGATATCTTTGGCCTTGCTTTCACTGCTGGGGAAAGCCATCTTAATGTTCTTACCTTTTGCACATCATTTGCAAACACCTTCATGTTTGGTCTTGATTTTAGGAAGACCTTCTACAGCCTTGCTTGCAATTAGAAGTGCCCTATAGTGCATATGAGCAAGTCTTCTATGCCAAAGTTCACTTGGCTCCATGGATTCATGCACCATGGCATGTTCAGGTTGTCCCTTCAATTTATACAATCCTCCCTCTTGCTCTCCAATCACTACTGCATCATCTATGGTCTTTCCCTTTTGCCACATTAGGACTTGGCCATCCACAAATGCAACCCTCATACCTTTTGCATCCAATGCAGAGATGGAGAGTAAGTTCTTCTTGAGCCCAGGTACATAAAGGACTTCTTTCATCTTCAAATATTTTCCAGAATCTAGGTTGTAGGAGGCTTCACCACTTCCTTTGATTGGGTATTGATAATCATCCCCAAGTTTCACCTTATGGGGTGATTCATGTTCAGATAGATTCACAAAAGATTCCTTAAACCCAGTCATGTGTTTGGAAGCCCCACTATCAATCAACCAATCATTACAACAATGGGAGATAGTACCTGTGAGAGCAGAGATTAGAACATACTCTTCTTCACTTGATGAGTCATCATCACTTTCTGCCCTAGCCTTCTTCTTTGGAGGTTCATCATCTTCGGCAGCATGAGCATGGAACTTTCTTTTGCTGTCCTTCTTCTTCTTGCTGAAGTTGTTGTTATTATCCCTTTTGTTCTTGGGACAATCTGAAGCAAAGTGACCCTTCTCATTGCATGTGAATCATCTTAGATCCTTCTTATTCTTTTGATAGGATCTTTTGTAGTGAGAGTGCTCCTTCTTGGGCTTGCTTCTTTTGGTGTGAGTTGCGAGAGCTTGATCTTCACCTCCCATCTTTTCCTCACGAGCTACAAGTCTAGCTTCTTCTTGAGAGCATTCCTCCCATAGTTTACTGAAAGAGATCAATTTCTTTCTTGCACAGATTCCTTGAATAAAGGAGTCCCATGACCTAGGTAGGCCATTCAGAGTGGTCATAACAATTTCACCATTGTCCACTACTTCATCCACAGCTTCAAGTTGCTCCTTGATCTGAGAGACCTTGGAGAAGTAAGATTGAATGGTTTCTCCATTCAACATCTTGACCCCTTTCAATTGATTCCGCAAAGTCATCTTCCGATTTATGTTCTTCCCTTCAAATAGCTTGGTCAAAGAGTCAAACATCTCCTTGGGTGTCTTTAGAGAAGACACATGGGGTATGAGATGGTCTTTGATAGAATCAGCAATGATTATCTTTGCCTTGACCAAGTTCTTCTTATGCAATACCTTGGCCTCTTCATCCTCTGGGATAGGGATGTCTTCTTTTATATATGAGTCCAACTCATTCTCTTCCAGGATTAACCCAATCCTATACTTCCAAGCTCGGAAGTTACCAGCCCCTTCAAGCTTATCCTCAAGCTTGGTGTGGTGAGACATCTTAAATAGTACTTCAAATGGAAATATAAAAGATTTAGGTCTTACCACTTGAAATGCTGAAAACTGGATCTGGTCCCGGGTTAGGGTTTGTCGAAAAAACCCTAAAAATTCAAAATGTGAATTTTAATTCTCTGAAAGGATAGAAAGATGCGCTTTGATGAGTTGATTAGCCTGGTGCATTCAGAATTTGAGATCAGCAAATTTTTACCCTTCAAATTTGCCTTTTTGTCCTCCCGGGTTCACTAGGAGAGCCCTGAATTAGGGTTTGAGTTTCCCGGAGATCTACCCAGCCAAAAATCTCGATCCAAAGCTCTAAACTTTGATTTTTTCAAGGAGCTTCCAGCTATGTCTTCAGATTTCAGAAATTCCTATTTTTGTGGAAACCCTAATGTTTAGGGCCAAATCTGAAAATGCTGAGAATTGAATTCTAATTGGACAGTTAGATTCTCCTTGATGAGTAGAGTCAATCTACTATACTGCTTTTCCAAAAACTACGGAGAGAAACCCAATAAACAAGAAACTCAAGTTTCCATCACTGCAAAATGTCTTCTTCTCAGGTTAGCTCTGATACCATGTTAAATTTTGAGCATTAATTCACAATACTCTAGGATCTTCACTGAGAGAATAGCATGTACAGTATATCAATGCATAACAATCACAATAAGTATGACAAGCATCACAAGAATCAAAAGCATGAGAGACAAGAGACACAGAGTTTCCATGGGGAAAACCCTAAGGTGAAAAACCCCACAACTTCCTCAGAGATAGAGAGAGCAATGGCTCAACCAAAGTACAACCAAAATACACTGAGATAGTCTCCTAGTAGTAGATGATCCTCCTCCTCACTAGTGCACCACTTTCTGAGTGAGAGAGATATGACTTTTTGAATGATCTAAATAGAGATCACCTGATCTCTATTTATACTAACCTATTTGCCTAGTGACCTTATGGGGCCGACTTGTCTAGCTAAGTACATCCACATTATAATATATATATTTCAGGGCTGACCCCACACATGGTGGTCTAATAACCCATCGGCAAGTACACACACTTGCGACACTTGTCAATCCACATGACGACACTTCCTTATAGAGGAATAACACATCTCTAATAAGGGTACAATAAATATGTATGAAATACATAGATGAAATACATTCCAAAGTTACATATACATCAACATAGTATAGTATGCTTTATTTCTTCTTAACTGGAAAATTAATTATTATTTGAGAAAATAAATAAATTTGATAATGAAATGTTAAAAAAACTTGGAATGAACACTTTGCAGCTCATAGTAAATAATTGAACCCGAGAAGACCCTGGAGAGAAAAATAGTAGAGGATGGAAGATAAATAGACAACCCCTTATGGCCCTCAGGAGGAGTATGTAAGAAGGAGGAGGAGTAGTTCATCCCTTGACTTGGAAGACTCGGTTAAGAAATGTAATGAAAGGATCACTCACCTTCAATAACATATCATGAAATAACTAAGATCCTTAAAGACTACCAAATACAAGGAAGAAAGGAAAAACAAGAAAAATTACTCTAGGATAGACTTTACACCATACAGTTACCGTACACCTCCCTTGAGAAAAAGAGATAGAAGTCATGATATTAGTCCAAACAGATTTTCATATGACCATAATAGTAGAAGGATAAGGTATGAACATGATCAGTTGATGGGAGAATTAAGAAATATTAAACCTCCAACCTTTGATGGTGAAGTTAAAAAAGGTGAAGAAGCAGAAACATGGTTAGTAGGGCTCTGGAATTTTTTCCAATTGCATAATTATTCATCAAACATGGAAGCAAGAATAGCTATCTATGATTTGCATGGAAGAGACTCTATTTGGTGGGAACATTTGGTTAAACTGAAATATATTGATGAAGAAAATATCACTTGGAAAATGTTTAAAAATTATTTTCAACATGAATACCTTTCAAATAAATACTATGCTAATAAGATGGAAGAATTCTTTGAACTTAAGTTGGGCAATTTAACTATGGATGCATATGAGAAGATATTTATTGAGCTGTTAACTTATGCATACTATATAAAATATGATAAAGTTAAGATTCAAATATTTCTAAGTGGACTGCCAGCTTTTTACAAGGATAAGATTCAGTATGATATGCCCAAGACCCTTAAAGAAGTAATCTGAAAGGAAAAAAATTTGTATAAGTTGGATAAGAATAAGGAACATAAGAACTTGAAAGATAAGAAGAGTGTTAAACAAGACCAAAGAAAGAAGGGAACCGAGCCTCCTGTCAACATAAGCGGTAATTTTCATAAGCAACCATATTTAGATAAGAGACCTCCTATTAGATGTTGGAATTGTAATGAGAATCACTATGCAAGGGATTGTCCACGTAAGAAAGAAGACAACATTCACAAAATTTAAGAAGCAACAGTAGGTGATGTTGGTAGGACTCAGAGGATTTATGCATCTTTGGAAGGTAGGCAGGAATATCATCAATCTCACATGATAGAAGCAACAGGTAAGATTGGTAATAAAACTGTGTCTATTTTAATTGATTCAAGTGCTAGTAACACTAGTTATGTTGCACCTAGTATAGTTTTGAATTGTTCTCTTAAGAAAAGTATCCTTGAGGTAGCAAGCCTTGTACAGTTAGCAACTGGAACTAAATGAAAAGTCATAGAAATAGTAAGACAATGTCCTTTGGAAATGAATGGTTTAAATACTTTATCAAATTTCAATGTTATCCCCCTAGGTTCTTATGATGTTTTGATTGGTATGGACGGGTTGACTACACATCGAGCTATCTTGGATTGTTACATTACAACTTACACATGTCTAGATGAGGAAGGAAATAGAGTAACAGTTAAAGGAATACATAGACCGATATCTTTAAGATAGGTTATAGCCTTACAGTTAAATAGGTGTTTTAGAAAAGGGTGTCGGATTTATGCAGCTCACATAGAAGAATCTAAGGAAAAGGAACCTCAGTTATAGGACTACCCGGTATTACAGGAATTTGCAAATGCATTTCAAGAGATACCCAGAATGCCTCCTAAAAGATATATAGACTTTACTATTGATCTAGTGCCCGATACAGTTCCTTCATCTAAAGCCCCTTATAGGATGAGTACACAGAGTTGAAAGAGTTACAGATGCAATTAGACAAATTATTAAAGAAGGATTATATCAAACCTAGTGTATCACCTTGGGAGCATCGGTTTTGTTTGTAAGAAAGAAACATGGTACATACCTCAGCAAGCTAAGGAACTTGCTGCACAACTCTTTCATGTTCATTGTACCCAACTTTAAATCATAAAACTCTTTTGACTTATCTTCAAAATACTGTTCCGACAATTTTTTTTTCTTAAACAGCTTTTTAAACATATTCCAGGTTACTTCTCTTTCTTTTATACTCTTAATTCTTTTAAGATCCTGCCACCAAATATCTGCTTTCCCGGTCAGATTGTAAATAGCCATCTTGGCTTTTAATTGAGAAGAGTAGTCATAAATATTAAAGTACTTCTTCATTCCAGACAGCCATGCTTCAGCTATCTCACCCTTCTCACTTTCGCCATTAAAGGTTGGTGGCTTAATCTTTTTAAATTCTCCAGTAATCTGTTCATGATGTTTATGTTTTCTCTTTTCAGAGTGGTAATCACTGTTACTGCTGTCATGATCAGAGTCATTATTACTTTGATCATATTCAGATGATGAGTAACTATTCCTTTTATCATTTCTTGTTTTCTTATGTTTATGTTTGTGGGGCATTGTTTCAGAATCAGACTTCATTTATGATTTTCTACCTCTTTCATCATTATGACAGTTCTCCCTCAAATTCTGTTTTAACTCCTCCTGTACCTTCAGGATCCGTTCATTCTCTTCTTTAACAGCTCTTAACTCAGATTTCAAATCCTGTACAATACGTAAAAATTCAGAAGACAAGTTATTTAATTCAACATAAATTCCTTCAGGATTATTATTATTAATACGTTCATTACGAGTTGATCTGGCCTCTGCTGATTCTTCTGGTAATTCCATACCTGCAATTTAAAGGTCAATCTATCTTGTACAAAATAAAATTTAAAATAAAAGTTAGTAACATAAACTTTCCGATTTATTTTATGTTTGCATGAATGAGCCTATTTTAGGCCTAGAGTTTGAACTCGCGCTCTGATACCACATGTAACATACCAAAATTTCACGAAAATTTAAAAAAAAATTGAAGTAGCATGTAATTACTAAGAATGCTAATTACGGAAATAAATGTTTGTTAACTACTTAACCAATAGCAGTTTAACACAATTGACAAATTGAAATTCTTAAACATAATAAGACAACAGTTCATTTGAAGTAGAATATATTTCTATAAACAATACTCAAATTCTCATGAGATACAATTCTGGTGATAAATACTGATGGCTATGTTTGAATGTTGATGAAGGGGTTCCTACGGCGTGCCCTGAGGTTCACTTAGCTTGATAGCTAAAGCATTGTATCTATTTCTTCGCAGATTCGCAGGTGAGGTATTAAGTCAATTCAAGATATTCAAGTAATTTAATATTTTTTTCTATTAGCCCTCAATGCAATAAGATAGCGAAAGTATTTTCTGTACAAGAAAGATGTTAAAGGTATGGATCTTCAGTTTTGTTCCTTCAATTTAAAGAGTGTTATCCTAGCTATTTATACCATCTGCAGATGTCATTGTTATCACTACCTGTTCTGATATATGGACGTTTCTACATTTAATTGTTTTGCGTCAAGAAACATAGGTTACTTTTTTCATTCTGATACCTGCAAGGGTTAGATGAGTTCTACATTTCAAAGTACCAATATTATTGTAAAACAATGTTGACATGGCACATCCATTATTGAATGATATTACTAATGCGGAAATGGTGAAATTATGTAAATCTAGATTGATCCTTTGATATCCTATTTAGAACCTTAAGGGAATATCATAACAATTCTATGATATTGTAGTGGTCTTTAACCTATATATTGAGATCTCTTTCTATATAAATTTCGACCAAATGTCAATTAGAATCGTAAGCAACCTATATCTATTGACTATGCATTTGTGAATTATTGTTTTCTTCATTTAGTATAACTATTAATTATTATATTATTGTATTGACATTGTGCGGGTTTGGAAATGTCAAATTAATACAATGCCTATTGCATTGGGTTCAAATTCTAAAGCACTTACCAAATGCTGCACATTCTATATGTTTCACATAATGCAATTACCAAAGGTTATTTATATTAATGTTTTGACTAAAGTGAATACCATATATTATTTATAATGTAAACACCATGCGACCTATGCATCATAGAAACTACTATATGAATTGTTAACTATGCAAATGATGACGATAAGGTTATATTGTAATGCAATTCTATATGCAATGCTATGTGATAGTCTTGATAACATAGAAATGTTAATGCAGTGTGATTCGTGCCCAAGCTACGTTAATGGAGGTGACAAATCTTTAATGTTCCTGCCGTCCTTCGAGATTTGGTAATAACGTGTCTGCACTGAACTTTTAATGCTTCCATCCATTCTTTCGGTGGAATGTCCTGTTGGATCTCCATGTGGAGGATTCCACGTGAATACTTGTAAGAAAAAGTTGAGCTGTAATATAGAAAGTCAACGAGCTTCCTCTGCGTTGGCCCTCGGCGTTAATGGGGTTATTAACGAACTTTGTTTGTACTAGTGCTTTGATTTTCGTGACCCTAGCTGGCTTGATCTGCTCCATCGATCTGGTTCTGTCCTTGAGTTTGGGTGTTTTTACCTAATTACTCATGTGATACTTACGCTTTGTATTACTCCTTGGCATTCATTTGATGGGTCTGGGCTTGGAGAGAGGCCGACATGCCACATAGTTGTAGGGTTTGATCTCAGGTCGCTTGCAAACTTCGTGCTCGGGTTCGATGGTGGGATCTCTGGTTATAATATTGATAGTTTCAGGGTTTTTAATGGAGTTTGAGTGTTGATAGCCCTGTGGCTTTCACCATGCATTTTGATAGAGGTTTTCTAGGGTTTTCGATTCATAAGTCTTGTCTGAGAATGAATGTTGAAGTCGTAGAATCTGCAAGCTTTCTCTGTTGCGGCTGTTAGATGGATTTGAATCTAGATGCTATCGGCGTTCCAGCTTCTTGCTCCTGCAAACAGAACTAATGTTTTGACTTTAAGGTTATTGTTTGCAATATTTACGATTTGACTTCGTGCAACTTCTTGTTTTAGAATTGTGTTTAACCTTGTAGTGATTTCTATGGCAGGTATTGCCTTCGTCTTGGAGGTTATAGTGTTGAAAGCTCAATAAGAGTTGATAGCTCGCTCCACTCGGTAAGCCCTGGTGGCATAACCCTTCGTAGGTTCTCCTGGCATAGCTTGTTGATGATGCAGCTCGTTCAAAACTTGTTGCTAGATCCTGGCATTGTTTTAGCAGTAACTTAATATCTTGAATGTAATATTTTAAATGATAGAGGGTGAACCCTCATCATGTTTTTAGAACCGGCCTGACCGAGTGTTGTTTGTCATTTTGATTTATAAGATTCGAAACTAGGGAATGAAACCCTTTGTATAACGAATATTTGCAATTGTTATGGTTTTGGAACCAACCGTGGTGTAGATTTGTATTTGAAATGTAATGTGAATCTTTGATTAAAATTTATGGCATTTAAATGAATAGAGATGCCGAAATCCATTAGGTTGTTTTGATGAACAGGTCTAATGTTTTAAATCTCTGTGTTCTATACTATTTATTAAATAATAACTAAGTGGCTTGGCCACGGTTTAGGGTAGCTGTTCAGATTTTGAAGTTGATACGAAAGACTGTGATGAATGTTTTTCTGATTCGAACCACCTTATAATAAATATGTTTTTAGATTTTAAAATCAGTATTGAGTTTACTTGATTTCTCGTGGAGCGTTCTTTGTTGAAAGGGGTATTATCCTTGGGTCGATTGACCATACAGATAAATGTGATTTTGAAATCTCTGTCCTAAATGCAAAAACCTAGAGTGACTCTATAGTGTAAAAGAAAATAAATATAATACTAAATAAAGACAAACGAATGAATAGAATGTATGTGCTAGGGTTTTCGGCCATGTGTTGAATGTTTGGCAAACTGTTTTTAAATGATATTAATAGGGTGTTTATACAGTGATATGAGTAATATGAGTAGATACGTTCATGTTCCTTCATTGAAATCGATATACACTGCAAATGTCTGCACTTTATACTTGTATTAATTTTGAAATAAACTATTGTTGAGAAATAGAATAGAATTATCTCAAAAGTTGAAAAGAGGACATAGAAACATGAAAAACCTAGTCTATTCTATGACTGTCAAAAATAGAAATGCAATCAAATACTGAATGATATGATTTAATTTGCAGTTGTTATTTCAAGAAATATTTATGAAATAAAAATATAGTAAAACTCAAACCTTAAACCGATGAAAGGGAAAATGAGGAAGGAAACACATAATTTTTATTATTTACTACAGAATATTAATGATAAGAAAAACTACTGAAATATAATAGGGTTTGATCTTCTCATTCAATTGGCAATTTGCCTATCAAATTATCTTCATTAATTTCTTCTCTGTACTAGAGTACGATGCAGATCCATTAACATGGGGAAAAAGGCAGAGAATATTTATTCAATTTATCATTACTATTCATAATTCTAATTAGGTTTAGAAACTGAAAAATAGATGCATCTAAACAAGAACACATTCTGCAAATAGGAATTAAATACTTGTAAATAAGCAAATTTAACTACTTAATAACAGATAAACAAATAGAACCTGTAGATGAAGATAGGGCCAACAAACACCCAAGGAGGCCTGTTCCTCCCAACCTTTTCCAGAAGAAGCAGCCAAACTCCTGGCTTCCTATGGACCCCTGAGCCTGCTTACTGAACCACTAAGTAGATGGAATCTGTGTAGCAGCAAGGCACTAAGTAAAACTTCTGCACTATGTAGTATAACTTCTGCACTCAAAATATGCCTTCTGCACTCAGCAGTAATGGGCAGACTCACAACATGATAAAAAACTTAGCATATCCCCTCATCAAATCTCTTGGGTGCAAGCACAGCAAAACCCCAAGGTAAATTTCCTCGTCAGGAAAAGTGATGAACCTCAGTTCATAATTTGATGGCTATTATATAGACTGCCTAGGTCTTTAGTGGTCAGTTTTTGAATAAATGAGCCTCAAGCTCCAATCCCACCTTCCAGGGCACTATGACCACATTTCAAGGGAGTTGTCCCATACCAACAGCTAGTTAGTTTCATCATGATGCTGCCACTTGTCCATTGCCTTCTACCCCAGATTCCATTCCACCTAGTGGGCCAGTAACCACTCTTTCAACAGTCCCCTTAGGTGTTTGTCTCCTATTTTATTTATTAAATAATAAAATATTGTGCAAATTACAGTCATCCTTGGACACTTGTCCAACATAAAAACTTTACAATAAAAGTTAACATAATTTTTCCAACGAAAATGTTCTTCAGCAAAAAGGGAATGTTCCAGGTTTATAGAAGGATTTTCAAATATTTCGCATCCAATAAATTATTTACAAAAGAAATGTATAAAGTTTGATTGGACATATAAATGTGAAACAATTTTTTAGAAGCTTAAAGAGATGCTTACTAGTGCACTAGTTTTGAAAATTGCGAATCTAGATGAAAAATTTGTGGTATGTATAGATGCATGTCAGCAGGTTATAGGTGGTGTGTTAACTCATAATGGACATGTTATTTGTTATGAGTCTAGGATGTTAAAGGAACATGAACAAAATTATGCTACACATGACTTGGAATTAGCAGCAGTAGTACATGCTTTAAAGATATGGAGACACTACTTAATGGGAAAGAATTTTGAATTAAGAACTGATCACCATGGACTAAAATACTTGTTCGAACAACCTAATCTAAATGCAAGACAAAGAAGATGGATGGAAATACTATGTGAATACGATTTTGACATTAAAAATATAAAAGGAAAAGAAAATAAAGTGGTGGATGCACTTAGTAAGAAAATGCATGTGATGCACATAGCTATTAGTACTAGCACTTCATATTTAAAGGATAGAATAAAAGAGGCAGATAGTACATATGAATCCTTTCAATAGATAAAAGTAGGTTTGTAACAACAGGGAAAAACACATAATTTTGAACACTATAAACTGAAATATAAAATACTTAAGTATAAGAACGGGGTCTACATTCCTAACTCAGAAAACATAAAGAAATTGGTTTTAAAAGAAATGCATGATGTATTGTATGCAGGTCACTATGGTGATCAAAAGACAATAGAGACGGTTAAGAATGATTATTACTGGCCAGGAATGAAAAAGGAAATTGCAGATTACATAGCTATATGCTTAGAATGTCATAAAGTAAAATTTGAACATAGACACCCTGCAAATTTGTTACAACCTTTATAGATAGCATAATGGAAATGGCATGTAGTCAGTATGGATTTTATCACACAATTACCTAAGACAAGGTCACAACATGATGCTATTATGGTAGTGGTAGACAAATTAACTAAAGAAACTCACTTTATACCAGTTAAGACTACACATAAAGCAACTCAAATAATAGATATTTATATGAAAGAGGTAGCTAGATTGCATGGTATTACAAAAGCAATTGTGTCAAACAGGGATTCAAAATTCACAGGTCATTTTTGGAAAGGTTTGTTTAAAGGTTTTGGAACAGATTTGAATATGAGTACTTCACATTATCCTCAGACAGATGGACAGAAAGAAAGGGTTAATTAGGTTATTGAAGACATGTTAAGAATGTATGTAATGGATTAGCCAACTAAATGGGAAAATTATTTGCATCTTGTGGATTTTTCCTTTAATAATGGTTATCACTCTACTTTGAAAGTAAGTCCTTTTGAAGCAATGTATGGAAGAAAATACAACGCACCTATTAGTTGGGACAATCCGATAGACAGAGTTATCATTGGGCTAGAATTATTAAAGGAAATGGAAGATCGCATGGTCAGTATTAAATAGAATTTGAAAACAACACAGGATAGACATAAAATTTATGCAGATCAGAATAGTATTGACAGACAGTTCCAGGTTGGGGATCACGTGTTTTTGAAAGTGAAACCGAAAAATAGTACTTTAAACTTGGGGAATTGTTCTAAAATTGTAGCTAGATATTGCGGTCCCTTTGAGATTTTGGAAAATATAGGACGAGTTGCTTATGAACTAGCTTTTCCTCCTAGCATAAAAGTGCATAATGTGTTTCATGTCTCTTTGTTGAAAAAGTATGTGCATGATCCTAGGCATATAATTGACTGGAATATGATACAGGTAAATTGTAGAGTAGATTCTTTTGTTTTACATTAGATGATTATGCATATGATATGATATATTGTTGCTTAGATTAATTTGATACTTACATATGATCATTGTTAGCATGTTGGTATATATATGATTTCATGTCGACGGGTATACATGATGATGATTATGTTTTGTATATATATTTGATATGACTAGGTGGAGCCGGAAGGATACTTTCCAGTAGAGCCTATTTCCAT
Organism: Larix kaempferi; assembly: GCA_027924585.1. Lineage (NCBI taxonomy): Eukaryota > Viridiplantae > Streptophyta > Pinopsida > Pinales > Pinaceae > Larix > Larix kaempferi. The sequence goes on from BSBM01000438.1 coordinate 6,479,214, forward strand.
TGTAGGAAAGAATACCAAGATGCTCAGGAATAGATAAATCTGTCAGGTTAAGGTTTAGTCGAGCCACTATACTCTTGAGGATGCGACTTGGGAATTGGAAGATGTGATGAGGGAGGCATACCCTCATATGTTTTGATATTTTGCAGCATGTATGTGTATGCATCGAGGACGATGCATGGTTTAAGGGGGGAGGGCTATAATACCCTCTGGTTTATCCCCTAGACATATTACTATTGTTGTTATGTTGGACATAGTGGAACAAGGTACTTGTACTATGGTTTGCACACTATTATTATTTTTATTATGTTGAACTTATAAAATAATTAATAAAATAAAAGGAACCGGATGACTGATGCCACGAAAGACAATACGAGGAACCATGATGTTATGAGCAAGGGGTTGTGGAAAGTTTTTTCCTATGTGTCTTGAGCCTATGTTGATGTTGTACACCCTTCTTATGTACTTGATGGACCCTCTTGGTTATACACCTTTATGTGTTATGTCACTCCTTGGTTTTATTTACCCTGAGATTAATTTTTTATTTGAGTATTGGAGTCCCTCTCTCACCTAGTGCACCCTCATGAGTTGGATCAGTGTGTCTTTTGGTGTAGCCACCTGATGTGTAACTCCATTCTACTATTCTAGGAATGTAGCTCTCATGCTTGTGTCCCTCTCTCTCACAATTCGAGTTTCTCATGAAGGAATTTGATTTGCTTGTGTTGGCGAGTCACACTTGTGTGTTTGTTCATGTTTTTTATCATGTGCTTATGTTTGGCACTTGTGGTTTGATTTTGCTAATATTAGTATGAGATCCTTGCTAGTAATTGAACCCTTGTGGATCCTGTTCCCAAGTTGACTTACTTTGGAGCCACTGGTGTATGTCCTGGAATTGCCTCTAGATATCATGGATTGGGAACGGGGGTGAGGTCCATTGCCATTGGATTTGAGGTTGGACAAACCTGTGTATTGCCTCTAGATATCCTGGTTTGGAAGTAAGGGTGAGGTCCACTACCTTTTATTTTAGGTTGTCCTGGAGCCATTGGAATTTCCCTAGATTGGAAGTGCTACTTTCCATTGGGTTGTGGTTGGATTGTTGTCCTGGAGCCACTGGAATTGCCCTGGAGTGGAAGTAGAGGCCACACTTTCCATTAGGTTGTGGTTGGATTGATTTCTTGAGATAATTTGTAGTTCATTGTGCTATTTCTTGTGGAATCATGGTTCCGACTCAAGGGTGACGATTGCAAAGTGAGTTTTGGCTTGCATTGTATCTATGGCTCGGTGGAACATGGCACGGTCAATTCTAGTTGCGTATTTGGAAAAGATAAATTCTTTATCTCATGGTTATTTAAATTATTTGGATATGATATGATTTATTTATGGATGCACATGAAATGTTTGATGAAATTTATGAGCTATTTGTGGAATAAATTTCTCATGGAATTCAATCTATTTATGTAAGTAAAATTTGTGAAGGAATTGGAAACTAGTTTTTGAGATTTTGTGCAAAAATTGTTTGAGAAAATTATTCTTTGGAACCTATGCTACATAACTAATATTTATGACCTTTTTCATTATATAATTTTTATTTTTATGGTATAGTATCCTTGGAATGGTTTAAGACACTTCTCTTTGATGCTTCTACATTTTCTTTGAAAACTAGTTCTTCGATTGGATTGTTTTGCATAGTTTGGAGACTTGGCACATGAAGTGTTTGTAAAAATGCATGAGTATTATTTTATGCTTATGTATGATAAATACACTTTAAATTTGTGTGATAATGTGAGGGGAAATATTCTTGATAGTGTTTCGGAAATGTCTGCCGAACTTCTAGATCAATTTCCAATTTATAGCTCCTTCAATTGAATTATTTTGAGTATATTTGTGACTTTGAATATGAAGTGTTTGGAGAAATTTTAGACTGATATATACCTATGTTATGACTGATAAAAAATAATATTAATATTTGGAATGGTATTTGAATGATTCTATGAGCTGTGGATTTAATTGTTCTAGCGATTCCTAGAATTACTAGTCAATTCAGATGAGTAGAATTAGCTAGTTTTGTGAATTATTTAATGGAATATATATACGCAGAAAGATACATACCTATGAATGTAGGTGAACCATTCTACGCTTTCCATGAGATACAGTATTCATATATTTCATTTTATTTTCAATTTGGAAAGTTAAATTAGAAACTAGGTACATTGCGGTGAAAATTGATAACTAGTTGTGGATTGAAATATTTGTTTTCGTAAAAATAGAATGATACAGCCATGCGCTTTGTTTCTAACATGTTATTGTGTTGTAGGTGGATACTTATCAGTTTTGATCCTTTAGTTATGGATGCATTTCATTTTGGTTCAGTTATTTAGACTCAATTCCTTAAGGTGAATGTTAAATAGATTCATTGGAATTGATAGAAAAAATCACCTTATGTGCAATCGGAATGATCTACAAATAAACCTTTAATTGGTTGTAGTTGCATGCTTAAATATGTTTTTAATGGATGTAGGATTTATTTTGGGTTTAATGACATGGTTACAATTTGATTTTGTGCAAGACTAGCTGCTTATATTGGAAAACTAGTTAACTAGTCTTGGGACTCTCTTTCGTAATTACCATGATTAATTATTATAATTTTGGTAATTAGGAATTATTTACACATAATTATATGTTATTAATCCATTGGTTTTGATAATCAATGTTTATTTTTTGAACAATTGGATTTGTGATAAGTGTCGTAATTAACACCTTAATTACTAGTTAATTGTTATTAAGAATATCTAGCCTTTAGAAGTGGTTATCATCTCTGATATGGATTGAATTGAAGGTTTGATGATGTTAGATGATGTTAAGAATTCTTCCCATCCCTTAGATCAGATGTTGGATGTGTTAGTGAATTTATATTAAATTATTGTTAATTATTGGATTTTGTGTCACAATTAATTTTGGAAAAATAGAAATTAAATGTTTATTGTTTATCTGTTGCACTAAAAATCAAGTAATTAGACTCAGAGAGATAATGATATGTCCCTTAGAGACTCTAATAGCCTCGGGGTACATTAAAGTGTGTGTATGTGAATATTTATTAATTCTCATATATAAATCCTTGAAATCCATCGTGACTGGTCCTAAAGTGTATAACCATTCTACCCCCAAAATATATCACAACCACCCATAATTATCGCAAACATATGATTTTTTATTTGCTAGCCCCCAATTTAAAGTTGCAGGTTTTTGTATCTACCTCCACATTTCATCATACCTACATCGGTCATCATAATTTGAAATTTTTGCACCAAGTGGAGATAGAAATGGGATTAAATAGTCACACATCAATGAATAAAATTGTGGGTATGTCAATCAAAAACATACTTTCATGTTCTTGATGTGACTAAGAATTTTTAGGGTTTGAGGACCGAAAATTCCAGATAAAGCATGAAGGGAGATTAGATATCCTTCCTGATGAACTTTGAGCTCCATATTTACCTTCATGCTAGGGTTGTTGTTAGATACCTTTAACTCAAGGGTATCTTTCAGAGTGATTTATTTTGATTGGGTGGAAAGGTGACATTGATTTGAAATAATGTATGTTCCTTGCATTTAAGTCTAGGAACATACTTCTCATAATAATTATAGTAGATCAGTCCATGCCATTGACACTCTACCATTTCTAATGGAAACAACCACTAGAATTTCAAGGGATGAGTAGGTGGAGTGCCCTATGAAGGGACAATGTGGGCATGGAAGAGGGTGTTTTGTATTGCGCATTGATTACTATCTCTACTTCTTGAGATCATTGATAGGTATCCAACCATGTGGTATTTTTTTGCATCCTAATTTGTGCTATAATATGCCTTTGAAGGCCACTAATGAATAATTCTTTATAAGAAAGAATTATTTAATCCTTCTTTATAGATTGCTAATTACTCAAAGGATGTGATAAAGTCTATTACTGAGCCTATTTGGCACAATTTGATCAATCACCCCAAATAGAGAGCATGTCACTCGAAACAAGCATATATGACTTTAACAAACTAACTTTATGTTATGTAGCCACCATCGTATTTTTTATGCAATTCCCATCGTTTTCATCGTTACAAGTCCAATTACAAAACACCCACTCTAAGTTTCATCATGTCATTACTAATTCCATGGAGGGAAAAGTAGTGGTCCTTTTAAGTGACACTACTAGAGGATTCAAAACCATCAAACTTGTTCATATCTACTTTAGTAAAGTAATTCCAATTGTTATCATTGAAGGGAAGTTTATGGATGTGAGGACCCAAAAGGGGTTGTTTATGGTAAAAAAGTCATTCCTTTGAAGATTCCTCACTAAGTATATCTATGTATGGTTCAATCCATGGGATATTATCTAGGAGGGAGTGAGTTATTAGCTGATTGAGTTGTTCTTGAATACTCCCTATAGGAGAAAACATAATTTGTAGGGTTTTGATTAATTCCTAGAGTGTTGCAATTTGTTTTTTATTTTATTTTGAAGTGGAAAATACTTATCATCTAGTATATCAACTCTTTTATTAGACTTCATGGTATTAGAATGGTTCATCATGGTGTTCATAGGTGTCCCCAAAAATATTACTAGGGAGAGACCACAATGATCAATGTCCCACAAGGAGTTTGATGATGTTAATCATCCACAATGGTGTGGTTGGGTCCACAGAAAAATATCATTAGAGAGTGGTACCGTGATGATCAACATAAAATGAGACTTTCGATATAGGTATCATATAATGTAATACTATGTTTTGACCATGAGATGTAATGATGTACTTATGTATGTAAGTATTGTGACGGCTAGATGCCAAACATATATGGTCTAGGAGACCATTACTATTGAAAACTATGTACATACCTTTTAATATAAAAATGTTTGACAATTGCAAATGAGGAAGGATGTAGAAGATATGGTGGGCTATGATTCCACAAGTGGGGGAAGTGAGAGTGGGATAAGGACATAAATACAAAGCCCCATCATATAGGATGTGGTTGGAATTGTTTCCTTATAGGGAAAATATGCTTGCAAATGTTTGTAAGTCTAATGCAAAAGTTTGAACAACATGTTACATTGTGGTATTAGATAAAATTTGAACAACATGTTACATTGTCGTATTAGAGAAAATTGATAAGTGGAATTGGGTGCCACATGGTATCAAGGGTTAAGGAGGATATTGGGTATGTTACATTCAAGTTACAATTGGGATCCTCTTGTGGGAGTATTAATCCCATCTAGTCAATACTATGCTAATGAAATTCCCAAATTCTTGATATTCCAAACTATGTAGGAATTTTTGGATTTTGTAGGAAAGGCTAGGGTTTACAGGGTCCTAAGGACAAGGAAGTGTTAGGTTCTATAGCTCTTTGACTTACTAGAAGGTTCCAATAGTAGTACTAGGCCCAAAATATCAAGATTCTAAATAAGGAGGGTCGAGGCTTGCCATTCCCTTAGCCATACTACCTGATTACCAAGGTACTAGAGAGTAATATTCCCTAATGTTGTTCTAATGCAATTGTACTAGCGAGATGGTCGATTTAATTATCTAAATATAGTTTTAGCTATCCTAGCATACTTTCAATATACTCGAGGGTACGTAGAAGTGAAATTCCGTACATAAGTGTTGTCTAATGTAACGTATTACTTGAAAGGGTACCAACAAGGGTTACAAGGGTTTCCAACAAGGTGATTCCACTTGTATTTCCTATGTGTATTATTCCCCAAGCATAGTTTTACTCAATAAATGATATACCTTTGTGTTATTTAAAGATGCTAGAATACATGTCTAACCTAAAAAAAATATTCTAAAATTTGGGTGTAAGATTGGCCTAAGAAGGTTCTTTGATACCACTTGTAATGTACTTAACCATAGAATTATAGATAAAAATAGCATAATTCAATATAATACAGGTGTTGAATAGAAAATAAAAGAGATAAATAGATAGAACCTGAAAGAGAACCCTTGTATTAGTGATGCCCAAAAGAAGGAGAAATTCTCACTTACTAATTTGAGGGGGGGGGGGGACTCATAATTGAGCAGAGTTCCAAATATAATAACAATTCTTGATCACTTTACAAAACCTTCTAATCTATACATAGTGCATAAATATAAAAAATGCTAACTACCTATGGTCCCATTATTAAAGAGCGGCAACCACCTAGTGGGTATTAATTAATAAGGATTCCCCTTTTACACTGAGTAACTATAAACTAACAATATAATAATCCTTATTCAAAGAAGATAGCCTCATACATCAATGAATTACTCCTAAGTGTCCTCAAAGTGAAGGGGTTAGAGTAGCACCCTAATACAAGAAACCTACTTTAGGAGGTACTTTTCCTTACAACCTTCAATAATATAAGGGATCTCACTCCTCACAGAGGATATATTCCCCATGATAAGTTTCACATAGCATATTAGTTAGGTAGATTAATCACTTGACCTACTAAGGATCCATGCACCATTTAATGAGTGACTCGTCATATTGCATCTCAAGGTTATTATATCACATATCCACACCTAATTATACCTAGTGCATGGACTTAATCCAATCTTATTTCTTCAATCATGCCTCATTTTCCAAGGTAAACACCAACATGAAACAACAAACTTCCACAAACAAACATTGGACATACAAAACAATAGACTCACAATATCATTCACTCATTAAAAAATATAGCCTCCTACCTACACTAATCCTATATTTATAGAGGATTAGAAATGCAAAAATTTCATGATCAAAGCCTCTCTCTTGAGAGATTCAAGGATGTACCAACAAATTTGATACAATGCAGAGAAATGGGGGAGTAGCCATTGTTTCTACACATCAAAAATGTGTTCAATGTTTTTATTAGAATAAAAAAATGTTACATATAAATGCATCATTTTTTTCCTTAAGATAGACACACCATCAAACAATTGAGAGAAGATGTCAACCACACAACAAAATAGGATCCAACTAGTTGGAGAGAATATCTGATATACAACTAGATCTAACAAACTCCTAAAACTTGGAAGTAAATTACTCACGAAGACACAAATTCCATATTACAATGACCAACAAAATAATCAACTACAACTTTCTCATATGATCAACTTGTATGCATTAATTTATAACACAAGCATGAATTAATGATTCCAACACTATGCTTATATCCCTTTCTCTAACAATATATTTTAGTATGTAAACCAAATAGGGGTTTGATTATCAATGATATGCCTTGAATATTGATAGTATCCAATAAAGGGAGTGAAACAACATGAGAAGTCATCCTATTATGAGAGAATCGAACATGTATCCCCAAGTGGGGCTATCATGAAGAAGATGAATGCATAATTTTTATTTCATGAAGAGACTAACTATTATTTCAGGATGCATCTAAATGTAAGAATTTTATTTCAAAAACATAAAAGCCCCAGGCATTTTTTATTGTTGGATATTGATGCAATGTAAATGTTATCATATGAGGTCTTGGCCTGTGCTGATTTGTCATTTCTATTACCGATTATATTTGTTAGAAAATTGATGGAAGAAGGTGTGATGTGAGATTTCAATTTAATTAATATCCATTGGGTGGAGTTCAAAACCTTTGTAAATAACTGCATTAGGAAAAAAGAATCGCTTACTCCCCCATTAATCAATATCATTTGTTATCCAAAATTCCAGTAAGACCTTGCTGATCACCAAACTGTGATCTCTTCCTTTGTGTCTCCACCATGGTTTACCTTGAAGAAGCAATTCACAAACTCCAAGCTAGTTGATATTACTTCTCTTTACTAATATTCTCCATAAAACTCTATCTCACCATATGAAGGCTTATATACTAGGGAATGTAGAATAAATATTGTTCCTCATCGTGACTAGGAACAAGACATGGGTTATTTGAATTTTTAGAATAGAATACAAGATTTAGTATTATTATGTATACTTACAATCATATAATATTTAAATGGGAGATGGTGTTGTAACATATCTAGAGAAATTTATAGGAAAATAGAGTAAATATTGAATATGTTTAACGAAGGGAAAGTCATGTATTAGATAATTTCAAGAAGCTTGTGGCTCTTTTGAATGGAAAATAGAAGAGAAGGTAAAGGATTTAAGATGTGATAGTGGAGATAATATTGTTAAGATGAACTTAACCAATTTTACCAAATGTATGACATTGTAAGGCATAAATATTCTCCATAGAATTCTCAATATAATGGCCTAAGAAAAATCATAGTGGGAGTGAACATTATTTTAAATAATTTAACCAATTATATTCAATATTCAATGTAGGGCAATGCAAGACATAACATTACTCCATATAGTACTCAATATAATGACATTGGTGAAAGGTTGAACACACTCTATTATACCAAACATGAATCAACCATGATGAATGGTACAAATACCAACAAGGGATTTTGTGTGTATGCAATTACAATAACTAGGTATCCACCAAGATTGTCTCCATATTGTGTCTTAGGTGAGAAAACTAAGGAAGAAACATGAAGTGGAAACACAAATTTCATTAGACACCTAAGTGTGTTTGAATGTGAGGCATATATGCACATTACAAAGGAGAATAGAAATAAATTTGATCTTAAGTTTGCTAAATGTGTCTTTCTTGGATATATAAATGGAGTTAAGGGTTATATGGTATAAATTATTTTTAAACATAGGATTATGCATAGAATTTACGTTAACTTCAATTAAGACATTTTTTAAGATTCCATAGATAGGGTGGAATATACAATAGAAAAAGTAAAGTGCTTAAAAATCTCTATAATGATTGATTGAAAAAAACCAACCAAAAGCACTGCCACACTAAGAAGAACATCTTCAAAACTAGTAGCAACAAAAATCTAAAGACAAGAAGATGAAAATCAACCCATAAATGATATAATATCAAGATCTAAACAGAATCCTCCAACAAAAAAGAAGGCCACGCAAGTATGGGTACTCTTCTAAGTTTTTTTTTCTACTATTGTCTATGTTTAGTTAAAGAGAAGCCTAAAATTATTGAACAAGCTCTTAATGGTGATGAAATTCATCACTAGAGTATTAAATTGAGGAGGAGATGGCAGCTCTTAGGAGGAACAATATATGGATTTTTAATGAGGTTCCTACTAGAAACTAGGTTGTAAATAGATGTCTAAAAGTATATATAGTTTTGAAAGGAGCATTGGAAGTCAGAAGGCCCAATTGGTAGCTAAAGGATACACCAAAGTGTAAGGAGTAGATTATGTAACTTTATCTCACGTTCCTAAGACAACCTCTATCTAAGAATGCTTCAACATAAAATTTGGAGTTAGAACAAATGGATGTATAACAACATTATTGCATGGAAATTTCAAAAAATACATCTATAGGGAAAACAAAACATGGTGTCTAAGCTAAGGAAATCCTTATATGGACACAACTAGGATACAAAGGAATCAAATATTAAAAAAATGATAGTTGTGTGATTGGACAATCCTTTAGAAGGAGTGTTGTTGATCACTGTGTCTACATAAAAAATTAATGTAACAATTTTATTAGTCTTGTAGTATATGTACATGGTATTATTCTTTTGAGTGGAAAAAGATAGATTATTAGGGTCAGTTAGGGGAGATTGAATAAAGAGTTTGGTATCATAAGACTTTGGACACGTTCATTATATTCTTGGAACTGAAATAAAATGGATCAACTGAATTGAAAATGTTGGTTGGGACAAAATGAGTACACTCATGGGATACTTCATTGACTTGGACTGATGAATTGCAATCTTGTGGGGACTCCTTCAATGGGAGTCAAATTGTCAAAATACATATGTCCAATGGATCCAAACATGAGGAAGATATGGCAAGCAACCATTTTTACTATGGTAGGACCAATTATGCATGTTAAAATATACAATAAATTGAACATTACACCAGTAACGGGATTGGTAATTTGATTCATGCAAATCCTAGAAGGCAGCATTGGATTGCTTTAAAGAAAAACATTAAGTACGAATGTAGTAACATAGATGTTGAGATATGTTATTGAGAAAATAAGGATGATGATTTTTTTTTATTTGCATGGTTATGTGGATGCAAATTTGAAAAGGGATGGAGGTGGAAGAATATCTACTAGTTCCTATGTCTTTACCTTATTTGGATGAACAATCAATTATGTGAGCAAAAGGAAATCCAATTGCTTCCTTAGATACTACTGAGGTAGAATGCATAGTTTCTATTGAGGATTTATAAGAATTGAACTAATTAAGGATGTTATGCAAATACATTGGATTTAAGAAAGGAATATTCATTATTCATTATTCATTAAACCAAAGTAATATAACTTTAATTAAGAATCCTTCATTCCATGAAAGGCACATAGAAATTAAGTATAATTTCATGAAAAAATGGTAGATAACAATAAAACATAACTTGAGGAAATGAACAATAGAATAAAATCCCACATATGGATTTCAAAATTAATCAGTTTAGATATATTAACTTGGTTCATGGATTCCAATGGACTACTACAATTTGAAAAGAAGATCTCTAAATGAGAGAATCTTTGAAAATGTTCCAATCACTTTTCTAGCTTAGTGGTCTTGGCACATGATTTTTTATACATGGATTTGTAACCCTTGATTTATGGTTTACGTCATGAAAAATCTATATGGTTGTAAAGAGAGAATGAGGATGGGTGATTTGATATGTTTGATGGAAGTATCTTGGAGCTCATGGAAAAAATGACATTGCTACGCAATCAATACATTGTAATTGATATATTATTATGAGTGGATAAAAATACAATTTTTATTTTTATTTTATATTTTTATATTTAGATTTATTGATGATTATGGCAGTTAACATCCACTGACACCAACTCTTATCTATCGAACTTTAAGAGGTTTAATTGAAATGTTGTAAAATTTTATTTCGATGCTCAAAAAGCTTCGAAAGAAGCGTTCCTAGGTCACCATAGTTTTTGCATGTTAGAAGGTTAGGGAGGTTTGTATTGTATCAAATATTATGAAACTACGATCTAATGTGGGTGTGCACAGGGAATTCTAAGAGAAAGTGACTTTCATCCTCAACGCTCGTAGTCTCACAGAGATGGCAAGTCCTTTCTACCTATGGTGTTTTAGGAATTGTACAACATCCTATTACATTACGAAGCTCATGATATTTCATTCTTATCTTGACTATATTAATTTTCTTCTTCAAACTAGTTAACATAGAGAGATATTTTTTATATTATCATACCTACGAAACTACCCTTTTAACCCTCCTTTATTTTCATATAAGGTAAGAGGAAATTCTTGATCAAGCTCAGTGATCTTAGCACATGATTTTTTGTACATGGATTTGTAGCCCTTGATTTATGGTTTATGTCATGAAAAATTAATATCTATGTCATTGTAAATAGAGAAAATGTTTGACATGTTCGATGGAAATATATTGGAGCTCATAGAAAAATTCACGTTGTAGCGGAGAGAAGGAGGGTTATGGATGAAGATTTATACAGAATTGAATCTACCTTAAACTCATTTCACAGAAATAACCCTGAGGGATTTTCTCTATTGAACAAAAGAGAGAGATTGAAAATTTAGAAATCCATAGGAGAAGAATCTTAGAGGAAAATGAAGCAATGTCGAGATTAAAGAACGACACCATATGGTTGCAAAAGGGAGACAAAAATACTAAGTAGTTTCATAATTATATGAAACACATGATCAATACAAATACACTTTGGAAACTTTCCCAGGAAGATGGATCACAAGTGGAAAGATTCTAAGGACTAGCTACTACTGGGTTTAATCATCTCAATAGGTTATTCAGTGAAGATAGAAACGCAAATGTATCCCAAATAACCTGTAATATTTCATATTTTCCTGAATATGTGTTCGAAGAACAAAACATTTCTAGCATGCAAAGGGTCAATATAGAAGAACTAAGAGAAGCTATTATTTCTATGCAAAAGGATAAGAGCCTTGGTCCGGATGGCTTCCCCATGGAATTCTTTGCAGGCTTCATGGATTTGTTTGAAAATGATCTTCTTGTTTTTATTGAAGAATCAAGGCACAACGGGAAGGTCCCGGCGGTATTCAACTCTACCTTCATCGCACTGATCCCTAAAACAAATAATCCCTCTACTATGGAAGACTACAAGCCAATATCACTCTACAATTGCATATAGAAACTATATGCAAAAGTTATTGAAAAGAGGATAATAGGTATTCTGTCCAAATCTGTCTCTAAAGAACAGTTTGCTTTTTTGGAAGGGAGGCAAATTCAAGACACAATTGGCACTGCTCAGGAAGTCATTCATACAACTAAGATTAAGCATAAACTTGATGTTATTTTAAAATTTGATCTATCCAAAGCATATGACTGTGCAAATTGGACCTACATAAGACTTCTTCTTTTACAAGTTGGCTTCCCACTACATTTTGTTAATTGGACTCTCTCATGTATCCAAATAGTCTCATTTGTTTTCCTTATAAATGACACTACTTCTGATTTTTTCAGACCAGGAAGAGGATTTTAAGGAAGGATTGTCCCCTTGCCCCTCTTATTTTCATTTTGGTAATGGGGGGTTAAGTAATATTATTCTCTATGCTAAACAAAGTGGATATTTCAAGGGGATAAGGATTAGGGGTCACATCCATGTCACTCATTTACATTTTGTTGATGAAATTGTGATATTTTCAAATGGAACCAAGAGAGAAATTTTAAATCTAAGAATTCTATTAAACCTCTTTGCATATGCCACGGATATGGTCTATAACATTAGAAAATCCTCTATTTCTTTTATGAATCTAGCTTAGGAGGAAATTGATTGGATATGTGAACAATTTGAGTTTATTGAGGTAGATGTCCAACTTGGTCTAAAATATCTAGGTTTCCTGCTAAAACCAAATGATTACTTTAAGAAATATTGGAGTTGGCTTGTAGGGAAGATAGAAATCAGATACAACTATAGTGTAATAAATGGTTGTTCAAGGGTGGCAGAATTATAATGATGAGATGTTCTTGAGGCTATACCTATTTACTGGATATGTTTGGCACACATACCTATAGGCATTTTGAAGCAAATAAGGAGGATCTACAACAAATTCTTTTGGAAAGGTGGTTTGGAGGACAAATTTTTCCATTGGGTGTCGTGGGAGAAGATCTCCATCTCTAAGGAGCTTGGTGGTTGGGGATTATTTAAGCATCCCACTCATTTTCGAAGGCACTCATAGCAAAAGGAGTATGGAGGATTATAAAAGGAAAAAGATTATGGGTTCAAGTTGTACAACAAAAATACATTCGTTCGATGAATGTGGAGGAGTGGATTAGATCCAATACTAAGTTTTCTAGAAATGTTTCAGTCATGTGGAAGGCCATCATTAAAGCTTTTGATTTTATAGTAGATTGGATCATTTAGAATGTGGGTGATGGTAACAAAGTAAGGGTCAGTCAGGATCCATGGAATGGTAGTTCTGGGAGTCACGGACTCCCAAATATCATGGTAGAATATTTAAGAGAGCATGGTATCATCTATTTGCATCAAATTGGGGATCCAATAAACTCAACTCTAGTTAGACAGGATTGGATGACTGTAGATGCTTTGGGTCTAGATGCAGATAATCATGTGAGGCTAGAAGATAGACCGGACGAGCTTATTTGGTCCAAAAATTTATGTGGTGGAGAATACACCCCTAGATTGGGTTATCTGGTTATCAAGGAAGAAGAGGATAGACCTGAGCCTCCATGGCGGGTTTCAGTGATTTGGAAGTTGCACTTTCCTCTTAAATCTAGAATCTTCATATGGCTAGATCTCTCAGACAAGGTTCCAGTATGGGATATGCTAAACATATCACATTGGTTTGGGTAGATGCCCCCTCTGCAAAGGTAATAGTGAGTCCATCCCACATATTTTTATCTCTTGTCCCTTCCTAGTTAAAATGTGGGAGTATGCTACTACAGTTGAAGGAATACATTTTGGTTGGTTTGGAAAAAATCTGGAAGGTTCCCTACAAGAGTGGCTCACAAATGTTGCTTATCAAGCCTACATGGATTTGCCTCTCATTTTTATCTTAGGTGTGTGGTTGGCTAGGAACCATGCTATCTTCAGAGACATCATTGTTACTCCTTCTATTGTGGTTACTAATGGGATTGCTATCTTAAAATCCTTCCCTTGAGTAGAGGATCCTCCTCCTACCAGAAGGATCACTCAAGAATTTATAGATAGAGCTTACAACTAGGCTTCTTTCGATGGTGCCTCCCAGGGCACCATAGCCACTAGAGGAGATGGGGGCATATTGCATTTTTCTTATAAGAATTGGATCAAATTTAGTGCTGGCATAGGCCTGAACACCAGCAACGGAGTTGAGTTAATGGCTTCAAAACTAGTCATGCTGCTAGCCTTATCCAAAGATGTTGACATATTGTAGGTTTTTGGAGATTCCAAGCTGGTGATTTTTTGGCTACTTTTGAGAAGGCCCCCTAAAAATTATCTATTGAAGTCAATCTTTGAGGAATTGGTTCATATTGCAGACGTGTTCAGAGGTATAAAATTCACACATGTATACAGAGAAAGGAACATGATGGATGATAGCCTCTCCAAAATGGGCCTACAAGTTGGTGACGTAGTTTGGCATAGATGGGAGCAGATGGAAGATACACTAGTGGAGCACAACCCAAGACCCCACTCGGGTTGAATATTGAAATTTATTATCCTCTACAATAAGAATGAGTTTCCCTAGACCATGAAGACCAAATGCTACATCTTTTTTGGGCACACATATACTTTACAATTTCTCTACTTGCAATGTTTTTTGTTTTTATAAAGTGTGTTATACATTATCCATACATAGATCTTTACTCTATTAGAGAATGAATTATGCACTAACAAACATACTATACATGACAGTCGATGTTGTCTTAAATATAATAAAGTATACATTTTGATACAATATGTTTAAAGCCTTTACATGTTTATGAAAAAGGTGGTTGTTTTATTAATATAAAACAATTGTAAATTTTTAGGTTTTTTTTCCGATAAAGTAACTACTCTAAAATAAAATCATGAACGTTGAAATTAAGTAACCTATTTTAAATTAAATATATATATATATATATATATTATTTTGATTTTTTTTTTAAATATATGTTATTTATTTTTTTCAAGTAAATAAAATATAAAAAATTGTAAATTATTTATTTTTTATTATATATTATAAATTTATAATATTATTTAGGCTAGGGGTGGGTGAAAAGATATCCTTGATTTTAAAGAAAATGAAAAGAATTTGCATGTAAAATCAAGAGAATTTGCATGTCTAAGGATCATAAAAGATAACAAGTAGAAGCCTTAAGGATCATAAGAGATAACAAGTAGAAGCCTTATCACTATGGAAATATGTGATGGCAATACAACAATTAGGATAAAAAACATAATTTTCCATATGGTTTTTAACACTTTTCCTTATGATCCTCACTTGAAAACGATCGTCTAAAGAGTGCACGAATAGATAAAAGGTTTTGAAGTGTAATATACCAATAAGCATAGTGTGGAAAAGAGGGGAAAATAGTGCAATGTTACCTTTCCTAAGTCACTTTTAATGAAACATCTAGTGTGGAAAAGAGGGGAAAATGAAAACGATCATCTTAAGAGTGCATGAATAGATAAACAGTTTTGAATTGTAATATACCAATAAGCATAGAGTGGAAAAGAGGGGAAAATAGTGCAATGTTACCTTTCGTAAGTCATTTTTAATGAAACATCTAGTGTGGAAAAGAGGGGAAAATAGTCATTTTTAATGAAACATCTAGTGTGGAAAAGAGGGGAAAATAGTGCAATGTTACCTTTCCTAAGTCACTTTTAATGAAACATCAAATCAAGTAGGACAAGTTTTAACATACAAAGTACATTCACCATCAAATTAATAGGAAGGAGACCTCGTATACTCCATACCACGTCCACTACTACAATTTCCATTTGAATAAAGGAAGGATGTGACAATCTAGTGTATGTGGGTTAATTCATGTGGGTTAATTCACTTAAGGCCTGTTACTTGGAATCCATTCCAAAGTTAGAATTGTTTAGTCTTATTGAAAGCAATTTTATGAATTGTTTTAATCTCATGGATTGTTATTATTTTGAGCTTAAAGGAATGGGATTTGAGTCTACTCTCTCTCTCAACTTTAACTAGAATTTTTTAGGAATTCAATGTCGATTAACGATTTTCCTCTTGGCACCATGGCCAATCTTCATGGCCACCCTAATTGTTGATCCTTTTGTGAGAATTTAAACCTTCTCATCATGTTTTTTCACTATAAATCACATTGTAGTGACAATTAGGAGAGCATGGCTATGGTTATGGGGAGATGGGAAACCTAGAAAAAAGAATGATACATTAATTGTTTTGTGCCAGGGACTTTAGAGAGATGAGAAGATAAGTAATCATGGTGAAATCCTAACTAAATAAGCACAAAGGCAAGTTGGTCCTTTTGGAAGTTTGACAACAAAGCAATAGGTAAATGCTTGAGGAAATGGAGGACAAAATCAAAGAGTTGTAAAAGGAATCAGAAGAAAGGTCGATATTTGATGAGCTAAGAAACTCAACATCCCTGAATGTCTCTGTAGGTTCTCTTAGATAGGACCAAGTGACATCTATGGAAGAGGAAATCATGCAACAATAGTTAAAGCAAGCTTAGAAGCATAACTCCTCATTTCTCCCACCTATATCATGAATGAAGAAAATTGACCATATCAAATATAGTGAAAAACACACTTAAATTAGTTTTATATTTTTTTTAAATAGTTTTTTGGTTGGGGAAATATCTAAAACTTTAGACAAGCCAAATAATACACAATAACAAATAGAATTGTGAGATTTGTAAACATGATTTTTAAGGTAATAATAACATTTTTAAAGATGGAATATACATCGTGGGAAATCATGTTTTGAGCATCTCTCATTTAGAAGATGGTATCAAGAACATAAGTGAGATCCTCAATATTCATATAAATAACTTGCACTCTTCACTATGTGACCTTCTACTTGTCACTCACATCACTTAACTATTCTAATTAATCTACTACCTAAATATAATTACATTTTTTTTAAAGAACAAAAAATCATACTTTTGCTATTCGTTTGAATCAAAAAGTATATAAAAAGTCCAAGAAACTGCCCAGAAGTGTTCTCTGGATCAGAAAGTCCCAAAAAACATATACAAGCCATAACGTCAATAAACAAGACCATTATTAGGGGATGACATACACAGTCCCAAAATAGTAAAAAATTGGCATAAGAAACTACAAAAGACTCAAAAGAAGTAGATTTGTCCACCATTTTCCAACTGATCCTCAAGAAATTCTTCCCAATATAGATATCCCTCCTTCTGAGTCAGAGCATCCTTAGATAGTAAATCAGTGGTTTGGTTCAGCTCTCTGAAAATATGTTGGATTGTCCAATAGTGGAATCTATCCAATATTTGTTTGCTTCTGTTGCACCAATGGAGAAGATCAATGGACTGAAGAGTAGCTTCATTGTTTATCAAGTTTACCACCATCAAAGAATCACCATAAATTTTAAAGGTATCAATACTCAAAAGATTTGCAAATTTTATCAAGCACCAGAAGGCAAGAATTTCTGCCTTGGTATTGGTACCAACACCACAGTTTAACTTCAGTTTGAAGGTGTGTGCTTTGTTTATAATAATAAAAGCACCTGCTACAGAAATTCCCTCAAAGATGCACCATCAAAAAATCCTTGAGCCACATCTGTATCAGGGAGGGCCACGATGTGTCTAACTTTTTTCTCCTTTATATATGCACGTTGGATTTCCTTGTAATAGTTTACAATTTTCTTTAGACCGGTAGCAATAGTTGGAGGTTGATCCTCAAAAATAGCAAGGTTTCTTAGATTCCAAATGACCCAACAAATGATAACTGGAATCATTTTGTGGTTTCTCCGTTCATAATACCATACATATATGTTTTTTTATCCAGGGATGTTTCATCCCACAACGGAGGAATCTTAAGATTAGTGCAGACAACAAACCATACGTCTCTAATGAAAGAACAATAAATAAATAAATGTTCTAATGTCTCAGCATCACAGTTGCATAAGGAGAAACGACTAGGCCCTTGCCAACCTCGTTTAACAAGATTTTCCCAAGTGAGGATTGCATCCTCCAATAAAAGCCTGGAAAAAAAAATGATTTTCTATGAGATCTTCCACTTCCAAAGCCTTTCATACAACTATTTAGGTACAATATAATTTCCATTGTTTGATGTTATTAATGTGTGAAGATTTACATGCAAATAAATAATACAAGTAATGTTATTAATATCTTAATATGTGTGTTATTAATGTGTGGATTTACATGGGAATGGGCTTATTTGGAAATTATGGAGAAGTACTATTAATGCTTTATTGTGTTATCAATGCATGAAGATTTATGTGAAAAGTAAATATTTCAAATAGTGTTTCAACTGTATTAACGTGTGTGTAACTAGTAATGTGTGTATTTACATGAGAATGAGATTCTTGGAAGATTATGGAGTACTGCTATTAATGAGTGAAGGTTTACATGAAAAGTGGATAATATAAAATGTGTTAACACGTATGTTAGGATTTTAGTGAAGATTTATGTGAAAAGTAAATGATGCAAGTTGTGTTATTAACATGTCTAAAATGTGTGTTTTTAATGCAAAATGTGTGTTATTAATGCATGAATATTTACATGAAAATTAAATAGGGTAAGTAGTGTTATTAATGTGTTAACATGTGTAGATTTGTGATTATGAAGTAGTGTTATTAATGTTTTTAAATGTTTAGTGTTATTAATGTGTGAAATGTAAATAATGCAAGTAGTGTTATCAATGTGTTAGCATGATGAAGAGTAGATAATGTAATTAGTGTCATTAATGTGTTAACACATGTGTTATTAATATGTGGATTTACATGAAAACATGATTATTAGGAGATTATGGGTTAGTGATATTAATGACTTATCATGTTTTGAGTGAATTTACATAATAAAGCTAATACGATGATGACGCTGCTGGTGGTGGTGGTAGTTGTTATGAAGTCTACTAAGACTAAGCTTGATTTATCACAACTTAAAAAGGGAGTAGTCTATTTATTCTAAGTTTTGGACTTTACGGTGGGTTTTGGTCGAAATCCAGTAAAACAAATTTCGGTAAAATCAAATTTGGGAGTGTTTAAATTGTGTTTTTGGATCCATAAATAGATTCGGCACCCTCTAATACCTCATGGCACCCAAATTATGCAATTTCCATAGCTAATATATGTGATTTTAAGAATTTTTAAATATTTCCAACCCGAGTGCCAACAAAATAAGAAGGAAAATGTGCTGGAAAAAAGTTGAAAGCGGTAACCACCCCTTCAGTGGGACACCCATTAAATACTAAGATAACTTAGCACTTTGCACCCCTTAAGTGAGACACCCATTAAATACTAAGATAACTTAGCACTTTGTCAACCCCTCAATGAAAAGTTTAGTTTCAAGACAACGCACATATATAATTGTTTTACATTTTTAAGAATAAAATGTTTAAGTTCTTTTATATATATGTAATGATTAATTATGTCCCGAAGGGGATCATATATATATCGTGGAGTACCTATTAATTTGGGTCTATATACCATTTTTTTCTCAAGCTATAGTTTAAGTATAGTGTTAAATATATTATATTAAATCTTATTATTAAAAATATATTTTTTTCAATTTTCATTGATTGCAAAGCACTGATGTCATCCTCGTTTTTCCCTTCCCAGGGGGTGGCGGCGGGATGACATCAGATTCTGTAGAGTACGAGCATGGCGGGCTCCCCTAATTTCTATCCAGAATGATTTAATGCAAGTTGTGACACTTAATTGATTTTATGTTTTAATGTAAGTTTTATTATTATGTCAGTGAAAATCGAGTTTTTTTTGCAAATATTTAAGTTGTTTTTTTATGGTCCTGATTGGTGCCATGTGCGGTGACAATCGCTTGGGTTCCTGTGCCAGGAGTGAGCAACTTAATGAACTCACGTGGATTTAAATCCTGGTCCCTCCATGTCGCATGAATGCCAACTCAAGGCATAGAAAGAGACCTGTAGGTGGTCATGCAAAACTGCCTCCACCTGGACTGTGCATTTATAACATTGTACGTTTCTTTGTAGAAAGTGCATTGGGGTTTTTACTCTGAACTTGATGCTGTAGAGTTTATTATTGCATTTGGAACTGTGTACGCATGTAAATCAAATACAAAGTAAGCAAGTAATTCGATCAGATTTAGCATTAAGTTCACTACTTGGTATATATAACCCTAATCTTTTAAAACATTGGATATTTTCTTTTATGGTATGTTTATCTCTGTTTTATTTTTTTTAATTGTATTTAAAAATGTTCCATTTAGGAAACGACTCAATCCAGAGTTAAATACCTCTACGATTCTCATTAACGTAAAGATTAAATGGCTTAACAGATCACAGAGTTCAAATCTCCCTAACTTATCAAGCAGGTTGAGATTGTATTATGTGACTGTGGTTTCGATACTCTAGTGTTAAATCCTCATGCATCGAACAAATCTATAATTTGTCCATAGTTTTTTAGCCTATAAGTCAGTATTTATGTTATTGAGGAGAAACACCTTTTCAGATCCTTGTGTGTGTTATGCCAAGCTTTTTCCATAGGGAGTCAACCTAGGATATGCATCCCTGTGGTTTAATGTTCAAAGTTGTTGGTGTGATAAATCAAGATTTAGAATTTTTTAGCAATGGGCTATAGATTTTCTGTTTACGTTCTCAGCTTGAACATAACTGAATCAAGATCATGTCTAAGAATGAACAATCCAAATTTATTTCAGGTCTAGAGATTGAGCGGGGATTTACTTCTTTTTATAGGTTTTGATGTAATTTTTTGCCTTAAACTCCAACTGACCGAGCTTCAAAGGATACCTGATAAGGATCGGTTTATCTGAGATCAATCGCTGGAAGCGATTCGGTCATCCTTGTGGATTGATATTGTTTATGCAAGGTATCATTCAGTGTGTTGATCCTGTAGAGATCCCATGTTTCTAATGTTTCCTTACTTGGCAGCTCTAACGAGCAAATCAGCTCCCAGTGGATCTTCAATCCCGGTGACGTCACCTAGGAATAGTTTGAGCTGGTGGTTGGTGGCTCATTCTCCCTTCTTCCTGCTTTGTCTGAGAATTAGTGCAGTGTCTCGGTTATTGCAAGTATGTTCCTTAGAAATCTCTGGCATTTTGACTAATTTCATCTCATCCCCCCCCCTCTTGTTGAGTTATTTGTTTGGTAGTCAGATTTTATTGGACGATACTTTTAAATTATATTATATATTTTTATTTAGAGGTGTATTTATGTATTTTCATATACATAAACAGAATGATATCCTTTCTGCATTTCATATATAACGGGAATCCGTCCTGTGTATATAGTTCCTTTGAGTTACATTGTGCTTAAGAGAATAGGACTCAAAAACAACATTTCGATATTATTCTATATATGATAACCTCGACGACAACATTGATTTGAAGAGAACTAAGTGTTATATAATATGATTATTGGATTGTAAACTAGCAACAACCACATTTTTAAATGTGGTTGATATTCGCCGATCGACATATATCAACCATGACCACCCATTTTTAAAAGTTGTTGATATTCACCGATCAGCAAATATCAACCACATTTAAAAATATGGTTGGTGCTAGTAGACAACCAGCCCAACGAAAAAATAGCTAAATTAAAATATTAATAAAAATGTTATTTGGAAATAAAAATGATAAGAAATATATATTAAGTTAAAAAAAAAAATTAAAACATATTCAAATAAACTACATTAAATTAAACAAAAAAGAAATAAAGTAATATTAAAATAAATTAAATTAAAAAATAAATAAAGTAAAATAAAGAAACAAAATAAAAGTAAAGTAAAAATCAACTAAAGTAAATAAAGTAAAACAAAAGGAAATTAAAAATATAATAAAATTAAATTAAATTAAATTAAATTAAAAAAATTAAATAAAAGTAAAGTATAGTAAATAAAGTTAAAAAAATAAAATAAATAGCTCGAAATAAAATAAAGAAATAAAAATAAACTAAATTAAATTAAATAAAAATAAAGTAAATTAAATAAAATAAAATAAATAAATCAGTCAATTAGATTTAAAGAAATAAAATTAAATAAATAAAATAAAGTGAAAAAAATATTAAAAAAAAGTAAAATAGTAAAATATATTAAATAAAAATAAAAAAATAAATTAATTAAATGTAAAAAAATTAAAGATAAGTAAAATAATTGATATTAAAAGTAAATTTCGAATAAATTAAGTAATTGATATTAAAGAAAAGTAAAATAATAGATATTAAATTAGTTGATATTAAAGGTAAATTAAAAATAAAATAACTGATATTAAAATTAAGTGAAATAATTAGTATTAAGTAAAATTCAAGAAGAAAATAATTGATATTAAAATTAATTAAATAAATGTAAGTAAAGAAAAATGTAATTTACATTAAATTATATTAAATAAGAATTAAAATAAATTTAATAATTATTATTAAATGTAATTTAATGTAAATCAAAAAAATATTAAATATATTAATATTTTATTAATATTAGTAATTATATTTACTTATTAGAAAGAAAATTCACTATGATTGACTATGGTTGACTTTACAATCATATGGTTGATTATAATTTTCTTATTGTTCGACTATTGTTGAATTTGGTTGACTTTGTTTGCCTATGGTTGAGTTTAGTGGGCCATAGTTAACAATTGTTGACTATGGTTGATTTTGGCTGACCATGGTGCACCATGGTTGACTTTGCGTTGCTAACGTTAACTATGGTTGACTTTGGTTAACTTTTGCTTGAACATGGTTGACTTTGGCTTGTTGACTTTGGTTCACCTTTGGTTAACCATGGTTGAATTTGGTTTAATTTGGTTGACTTTGGTGCACTATGGTTTACCATAGTTGACTTTGTTTGACCATGGTTGACTTTTGGTTGACCATTTTTAACCATTGTTGGATTTGGTTGACTATTGCAAAACATTGTTAACAATCGTTAACTTGTGTTGACCATGGTTGACTTTGGTTGACCATCGTTTAATATGGTTGACGTTGGTTGATCGTGGTTGACTTGAGTTGACAATGGTTGAATTTGGTTGACCATGGTTGACTTTTGGTTAATTCTTTTGATCGAACATGGTTGACTTTTGGTTTACTTTGGTTGACCATGGCTAAATGTGGTTTTCCATGGTTTCCTTTGGTTGACTTTAGCTTGACTTTTGGTTACCATGATTGGCTTGGGTTGACTTTGGTTCATAATGCTTGACCATGGTTGACTACATACCCAATTATTTTGATCAAATTAAAATACCCATTGCTTTTAATCGAATTGAACTCTCTTGCTATAGAGCAGTAATTTCAAAGGATTAAACTCTCCTTACTGTAGAGCGATATAACAACATTATGAAACCAAGGAAATTGCCCTACAAATATTTGAAGATGAATCCACATGATCTGTAAACCATGACCATAGAATCAATAAAAGTACCACCATGGTGTGATATGATTTACTATGGTTGACTATGGTTGACCAGGGTTAACCATGATTTACTTTGATTGACCTTGGTTGACCATGATTGGATATGGTTGACTGTGGTTTACTTTGTTTGACTGTGGCTGACTAATTGACTATGGTTGACCATTATTGAACATGGTTGACTTTGGATGGACATAAGTAACTATGGTTGATTATGGTTGACCATGATTGACTATGGTTAACTTTGTTTGACTATGGTTGAATTTGGTTGACTATTGTCAATTACGGTTGACTTTGTTTGGCCATAATTGACTATGCTTAAATTTATTTTACTTTAGTTGACTAAATAACTGCAGCTGACCATGGTTGACTTTGGTTTCCTATGGTTGTCTTTGGTTTACTATCTTGACTAATTGACCATGGTTGACTATTGCTTACTATGATTGACTTTGGTTGACTATGATTGAATTTTTTTTACTGAGGTTGATGTTGGTTAACTAAATCACTATGGTCGATTATGGATGACCATAGTTGATTATCATTGACCATGGTTGACTATGGTTGGCCATGGTTGAACATGAATGAATATGGTGGACTTTGGTTGACCATGGTAGACTATGGTTGACTTAGTTTGTCCATAATTGATTATTGGTTAACCATCATTGAAAATGGTGGAATATGATTTATTATGGTTCACTATGGTTGACCAAGGTTTGAGTTTGGTCAAAATAATTGACAAATCATCCTGATGATGAATCATGTTTTGGATTCGAAATGTTGATGACAATCATGGCTACTATGGATTCTCCGAGACATGAACATGTTGATTAGTTATTGTTGACTATGGTTTACTTTGTTTGACTATGGCTAACTTTAGTTGACTAATTGACTATGGTTGATTATGGTTGACCATGTTTAAGTATGGTTTACTTTGGTTGGCTATAATTAACTCTGGTTTACTATGGTTGACCATGAATAAATATGGTAAGTTATGTTTGACTATGGTTGACTAATTGACTATGTTTTACTTTATTCGACCGCAATTGCCTTTGGCTTACTAATTGGCTATGGTTGACTATGGATGACCATGGTTGATATTTATGGAATATGGTCTACTTTGGTTTACTATGGTGACTAATTGACTATGGATGATTTTGTTAGGAAGTAATAGACTATGGCTAACTTTGTTTAACTATCATTGAATTTGGTTGACTTTGATTCAATATGGTTGACTTTAGTTGAATATGGTTAACCATGGTAGAGTAAGGTTGACTTTGTTTGAATGTGATTGACTTTGGTTGACTTATTCAATATGGTCAACTATGGTTTACCATGGTTGACTAAGGTTTACCATGGTTTACTATGGTTTATTATGGTTGAATTTGGATGTTCATGGTTGACAATGGTTGACTTTGATTAAACTATTTTAAAATTTTAAATATATATCATTCATATAAAATATATTTATCATATCAATTTAAAAGTTGTAAGTAAGTAATTAATATGGTTGACTTTGGCTAAATGTTAATATTATTAAGCCATATTTGGTTTAATGACTTTGGTTGTTTGGGCAAGGTTGACTTTGGATTACTTTGATTGTTTGGGTACGTTTTTCTTTGGTTGACTTTGCTTGAATTATTTACATCATTTACATGATTTGGGGGACAATGTTTACATTGCTTGGTTAATCATGTTAACATTGTTTACTTTGACTGAATTTGAACCTTACATTGTTTGGTTGACCATGGTTGACTTTGGTTTACATTGTTTGGTTGACCATGTTTAAATTGTTAAATTTGTTTGGTTAACCATGGTTGACTTTGGTTTACATTATTTGGTTGACCATGGTTGACTTCTGTTGACCTTGGTTGTTTGGTTTACTTTGATTAACTTTGGTTGTTTGGGCATGGTTGATTGTGGTTGAATTTGGTAGACTTTGAGCATGGTTGAATTTGGTTGAATTTGGTTGTCTTTGGTTGTTTAGGCATGGTTGTCTTTGGATGACTATGGTTGTTTAGGCATGGCTGACTTTGGATGACATTATTTTACATTATTTGTATGAATTTGGTTTACATTGTTTTGTTGATCATGGTTTATTATATTTAACAATGATTTACATTATTTGGGCATGGTTGACCTTGGTTCAGTTTACATGACTTAGGTTGTTTTATTGACTTTGGAAAAAGAGAATTATTATTATTTCATTTATATAAAAAATAATTGCAATTATTTCACTTCTATAAATATTAGAGGATGATATAACAAATATTATTATTATTAAAAAAAGAAAATTATTATTATTATTAGAAAAAAGAAAAATCTTATTATTATTAAAAAAAAAATTATTATTATTTCATTTATATGAAGAAAATATTGCCTTTTTCCTGAAATGGTTCATTTAATGCTAATAAATTAAGTCTCAATAAATATGTACTGATATTTTATTTTTCAAATATATCAAACAAAAATGATATTTATTATACATAGGGAATATGAATTGAGTAGATGTTTATTATATATCACATTTTTAATATATGTTTTGAAATAATAAAATGTATCTATTAAATAAAACAAAATTAAATTTTATTGTGCCATAATAAGTATAGTTAATTTCGATTAGTTGAGAAATTAACTAATGCCATAATCTACTTGCTTTACATTATAATCATTTTCTCTAAATAAAACAATAATAATTAACATTACAATAATATTATTAAAAGAGTATTACAGTTTTTTAAAGCATATTTTTTCTTTAATATAAAATATATTTAATTTATATTTTTTAAGTTAATTTGATTTATTATTTATATCAATAATTTAGTTAAAGTTTTATTTTATTATAAAATATACTAATTAATTTTTTTTGAAATATTGATTTTACTACAAAATTAATTTATTAAGAATAATAAATCTTATCAATTAAGTAAATATTATTTATTTAATTAAAAATAAAATATAGGTTTCATCCAACATTAAAAAAAATATTTATTAATACAATTATTATTTTTTATTATTTAATATAGAAAAGTAAAAAACCACAAATTAAGCCAAACATAGTGGAAGCAAAACTAATATTTCTAACTCAAATCATTAATATAAACAAGAGCCACAAGGTGGCAATGTCCCCGACATTGCCACCTGCTTTATTTGCTTGAAGTTGAAAAGTTTAAGAGTCACATTTTCTAGTCTACATCAACACAAACAATTTGAGTAATGATGTTTGTTCATAATGGTTCATACTTGTGTTTTTTTACTTGGTACACTCTTAGAAATGATAAAAAAAAAACCTAGAGATAATCATTTGTTTTTTCCCCTTAAGATCTAATAGTGTAGACTCTTAGAAATGATAATATAGTGTGCACTATTAGAAATGACAACAAGAGCCTTGGAGATAATCAACAAAGAAACTTAACTTTTGTTTAAAAACCTAACAAATAACAAGAATGTTGTACATAATTATTTATAATATTGTACACAATTAGAAATGCCAACAAGAATTTTGGAGATCGTCAATCAAGAAACTTAAATTTTGTTTAAAAACCTAATAAAATAAAACTATTTACGATAATACACTAAAACTTTCTACAATTTTATAAATTTTAAATTGTCTTTTATCTTATACTTCTGAGGACTATTTGGTTTTTTCACAACCTTTTTTTAATGTCTCATCCTTGTAAATCCTTCCAACATTTCCCAAAAGAGTTCTCTCTAGAACGGAAGAAAATAATTCAACATTATCATCATGTTTACCAAAAATAAAATAAAAATATTGTGGGCCTAGTTTAGATTCATATGCACCAAGCTACTTTCAAAAGAATGGAAATGCTTTTATAGAAATAAATAAATACAAATTACAGGAAGTTTTTTTATACCACTCATAATAATATGAAGTTGAAACAAAATCCATGAAACAATTACCTCTTTCAAGGCACTCATATCAATATGGAGATTGAAACAAATCACTAATATATCATCCACAAAGGTAAATATGTCTATAATATTTTCATTTTTAAATTCAAATTCTCTGAAAAGATATACTTGTCTTTTTCAATAATTTGAAATTTAAAAAATTGTCAACTAAATATATTTATATCTTTATAGGAAAAATAAATCTATATTTAAAAAATGTTCCCAAAAAACATAAAAAACATCTTCAAGAAATAAAATAAAATGATTGTAAACATCAATGCAAACATGTAAATGATATCTTATTTGTTTGTCCATCAAGTAGCTACCACCCAAATTAGTCTATTTTCCTAAAATGAACTTGAATAAATAAAATAAAATTCTCAACCAATAAACATTTTCCTGAGAAGTATTTTCCCAAGCACTCTCAATAATCTTATGATAAATAATATAGCGCAGCATCCTATCTCGACACCTTTATAGAGAAATTCACTAATGTGAAGACATTACAAGGTCATCATCATCCAGCTTTTCCAAATGTCGAAAAGCCATGTAGTGATGTAACAATCTAGAAAAAGAGTACTTTAAAATCTTCTAAGAAATCATATCCTTAAGAGTCCTACCACAAACATTTATGGTACATACAAGCAAGAGTTGCGAAATAGAAGCCTACTCTGTTAAGTGCAACACTACAATTTAACACTAGTAATATGGATCAAGTTTGTGCATCGTTTACTTGCATTGAAAACAAGTACAAGGAATGGAAAAAAGAACGTGGAATGGAAGGCCCAACTTTTCTAAGAGAAAAAAACTATTGCGGTGAAAATTATCTGCCCAAGTTAGTAGGAAACATCTACTGGTAAATACAAGGAAATGAATATATACCAGTCAAGCACTCTTTCATCTGAAACCAGTAGATAAATTACATACATGATCAAATACTAACTTTAAATATTGAACATACAAGTAATACCAGATGACTACAGGTTAGGCTTTCAAAATATGCCCAACATTATATTTTCAAGCTTACTTGATTGCATTTTACAATTAATTTTTGTTAAGGACTTTTTATGGGAATCTCTAAATTTTCTTCTTAGAATGGCCTAGAGCTATATCTGCTCTGGGTAGGTACAAACAACAATCAACTGGGAAACATACATACCTTCAATAAATGTGTTCCTAAAATGGATTTGGGATGAGTATGTAGAATGAATATTTTTTTGTGAACCTCGTAATTTTGTGAAGTATGATGCCTTTTGATATCATAAACCATCATTATAAAATCTAATGCAAAAGCCAGAAAATGAATACCCACTAAGTTGTAAACAAAAAGACAAATCCAATTTCAAAAAGAGCAATCAGTTGGTTGAACATAAAGGATACATCAATTATTTTTTAATAACCCACAGATAATAGCAAACATGCAACACAAAACACATTCATAAATTGGACATCGACTCAACTACCATACAATATTTTTTTAAAGTCTAATGCTTTTTTAAAAGCTAAGATGTAGACCTAAGGAAAAATTGTTGTCGTCTTGATATGCACAACCATCATAGTTAGTTGAATCTCATGAATAGCCTAATTTCCCCGATCAACAACCAACAAGGAACATGTATTGCTAACATACACAACATAAAAATCATTTGAGAACTTAGCCTCCTCACTGGGGCCATCGATATGCCCTGATTTAGTCGACCTCCCTCCTACAATGGTGGTTACACCTGAACCAATCACCATATCCTGAACAAATCAGAAAGAACATGCATACACAATATTACAACTTGAAAGAACCCAACTGTTGTCTGAGACGATTGCCTTCAATTATTTGTCATAGAGTTAAACTTTTGGGCATGGGAGTTTCTTTGGTTTGGCGACTCCTGCCCCCAATCTTGGGCTTATGAACTTCTTATAGTAAATTTTAAGTTTTTCAATGTGTCCCCAAGAATTAGGGACTTGAAACCCTAGTCTTCTGCTGTAGGAGTTTAGATATCAACTACTTAGTTTGAATTTATGCTAAACCCTTGGGGTTTTAGAGGTTTGGGCCCAGCTTGAAAATGTGGCAATACCTATTTCGCCAATCTTCTTGATCGCCATATTCGTTGTATCTGCAACATACACATTTCATTTGTCATCTACATCGAATCCTTTAGGATGGTTCAAACTAGCCTCTCGAGGCCGTCCATCAGCATATCCTAGATAACCATCTGCAAAATAATTTTTCTCTGCTATCTGCAGAAAACGAATAAAACAAAATCATGGGCACTCAAATGTGAGAATCAAATGTATCATCCTTTTATGTATTTGGAAAATAAAATTGACCCAACTCAGTGATCAAGATACTATGAACGTTGAGATATTGTTTCTGAAGTCAAATCAGAAAACCCAAGTGTAAGTGGACACACATACAGCGAGATAATGGAGGAGTCACTTTAAGAATATTGGTGTTTGCAGAGTCTAGCACAAGCAATTCTCCATCTGGAGAAACCTGTATGGAGTAAGGTTCAATTCCATGCTTGCTCCCATCAAAAACTATTTCCACTGTGTATCCATTGTCAAACTGCAAAACAGCTTTGCTACCTGAAAATGGTGTCTTATTTTGTTAACACCCTCTTTAGAGATTAAAACCAAAAATCAATGCATCCACAACTAGATTAAACATAAAATCTTCAAAACCATGGTTTCAATCATACAACCATTAAGCTAAGCTATGAGAAACGTGCTTTGTTGGTAAAATGAACTCTACAAAACATTAATAGAAATCTTAAAGCGTACTAGAGAAATAAGAGGAACCCTCATTCACTCTTCTCGAGACCAATTTTTTTTTGCATATAGTAGTTGTAGAGAAGCGGGAGATTACCATTTTTGGTGGTGACCGGTAGAGCCCAAACCCATTTGAGTAGAGAGGCAGAAGAGTCCGAAACAAAACCTGCAAAACCCATCATATCCTTAGAATTTCCTCTGACCCAAATCAGGGGAACTATCAAATTTCAAGACATTCCAACATTTACACTGCAAGCATATATTTTAATTTCAAGGACATTTCGGTTGCAAGATAAAACAACGAATTTTAACTTGACAGGCATGCGTGCCAAGATTTTAACTCTATAAGGCTCTGTGCTTCAAACTAGTTATGAGGTTTTTGCTATCAGAAGTAACATGAAGATTAGAGAACACCAGATAACAGCATTAAACAAAAAGCCATGAAGTTTTTCACTGGAAAATCTTTTGAGCCCAAGGAAAATTAAGCCGATTTACTATCAGAATGTGCACCAAGGCCACCAGAGAATTAATTCACTGGTGAGATCAATAGAGTATCCACCTTGCTTCACTCCCACTATGATCTGCCCCACCGGAAAGGCAAGAGTTTGAAACTGATAAGACCGGGTGCAAGTCCAGGGAAATTCTGGGGTAATAGCTACCCATCAGACCTGGAATCTAGCCAAAGTCTCATGTATAAGTGCATCCCACCACAGGGTATGTTCCTTATAGTACTTAAAGATGTAACAAATTACAAGACAAAGAAAATTGAAAAGACTTTTGGATTCAAGACAATTTCACTGTATTTCTTATCAAAATTGACATGAGCACAACTAATAGCAGCAGGAAACCTACCAAATCAAAACAACACTCACAAGGAATTTGAGATTTAAACAACATAACACTTCAAGGTCTTTCAGACAAACCAAAACTCAATATTTTTGCTGGCAGAACGACCAACAACCACTGTTAGAACCCCCAATTCCTTTTCAACTACAAGATTCAAATTTTATAGGTCTTTGGATTTCAAAGAAACCATATCTACTGTCATAATGTACATTAACAAAATGCATACAACCATCATATTTCAAGGGATGCAGTCTATTTAGCTTAAACCTCTATGATGGCTTTAGGTATTATTGCAACTTTAGCATAAGAATGAATGAAAGTAACAGTAAAGTGGCAGAATCCAACTGAACGAAAGCATGATTCCACCTTTAAGCTCCTTCGGGTTGAAGATCATTTCAGCATACTTGGCATAAGATTTGGCAGTAAATCGAGATGTAGAGGAACTGGGCCTGCATGGAGTGGCAGCAATGGTTGTGGGAGACGTGCCTGCCCATGGACTCAAAACCACTATGAACAGAATCAATGTTGTTGTTGTTCTCTCCATATATTCGATGTATATTTCCACCCACTAAACCCAACTTCACCACAGACAACTTTCAGCCCGATGAATCAGTACCCAAATATGAGAAATCCAGCTAATTCTAGTACTAGAATAGACCCGTCAGAAACAGAATTTGCATTTTATA
The DNA here is from genome assembly GCA_027924585.1 of Larix kaempferi. Classification (NCBI taxonomy): domain Eukaryota; kingdom Viridiplantae; phylum Streptophyta; class Pinopsida; order Pinales; family Pinaceae; genus Larix; species Larix kaempferi. The sequence continues at coordinate 6,510,978 of BSBM01000438.1, forward strand.
TACTCTCCATATTCAGTGCATATCTCATCCCAACAAGCTTAAGTTCACCACAGACAACTTCAATCCTGGATGAATCGATACCCATATATAAGAAATCCAGCTGAATCCGGTACTAGAAAAAACCCATCAAATAGAGAATCAACATTGTTGGTATTCTTTCCATTATACTAAATGCATATCTCCAAACACCAAGACCAAGTCTACCACATGCAACTTTAAGCCTTGATGACCCAAATATGAGAAATCTGGCTGATTCTACTACTAGAGCAAGCCCTTCAAAGACAGATTCAACATTGTTGATGTTTTCTCCTAGCTGATTCAGCTACATATTTGATGCATTTCAAGATGAATCTTCTAAACACTAAAATAACTGCAGAACTTGGAAAGAAGAAGGAAATTGTTTGAAAAAAGTATGAAAGGCTAGGAGCACCATGCAGTTTTAATGATGCTTCATCCTTCAACCAAAATCTAAATATTCATTGCCTTTAATAATAACCAACATTCACATATTTTTCAAATCAACAATGCCCAGTGGCAAAGACCTCTAAGTCCAGCGTAGCTCTATTAGATTATCCTAGCACTTTAGGTTGGCTTTGCCAAGTATCTGAATTTACCTTGGTTATAGTTGAACATAATGATACATATTTGCAGCTGAGAGGTGACTCGATCTGCAACAAGCCAAATTTCCTAGTATTCAGTGCATTGGATAGGAATCATGAAATAAAGACCAATGAATTGTTCGATCAATTCCTTAGATGATGTGTGAGTAAATAGATGGCGTTTCCTTGGATTGCTAGTTCATGAGCTTTATTGGATTGCTAGTTCATGAGATTTATGAGGTCGATGTCGAGAAAATGGATGTAGCTGACATAGATTCATAACAATTTTGTGAAGAAGAGAGTCGAGCCTGCAAAATCTAATGCACATGATCTGAGAGAAATACGCTCCAGTAAATTGAGGAATGAAAGGCCACGAACTTAAAATGGATGTCCTGCAAGAAAATGTCATTATCAGGATTCACACGAGCCACGAACTTACAATTCAGATAATTCGGCATGATCTGGAGTGGCTATCCAAAAGTGGATCTATTGATGGAATAAACACACTTGGAAGTTCTTTCGACACTAGAGATTAAGCTTGGGCATTTTTGAAACTTGGATGCTTTTAGTGTTTGTTGGTCCTCTCTGTGGCAGGAAAATTCACCTGCTCTGCAAAAGAACCAAGAACCAGAATCTAACACTTTTTCCCTAAAAATAGCCCTATACAAAAAATATACCGCTCTCTTGCTGAAAGAATTCTAAATTCCTCCTCCGCTATAGCTGTTTTTACAAAACACTTTATGAAACAGCCATTTGGACAGAGAGGACTCCAACTTCCTCCTCAGCGACCACTATTTTCACAAAAACATCTCTGAAAAGGCCATTTACACACAAAAAAAAAACTCCAAATTCCTCCACCGCGACCTTTTTTTTTACAAAAGCCTCTCTGCAACGGGAAATTGAACAGAAAGAACTGCAAATTTCTATCAAAACAGATTCGAGTACAAACAGGGGAACGAAATCCTTTAAGAAAAACAAATCCACAAATTTTGACAACATGGTTCTATTTTAAATTTGGACACCATATTTGTTTAAAAAAATGAAAAGTGATGAGCACAAGCACTCGAAACACAATTTTCAACCTATCAAAGAACCATCGACAAAAGAAAAAAGATTGATGTTTCAAATTTATCTTCTATTTTAAATTTGGACACCATATTTGCTTTAAAAAACAAACAGTTTGGATAAAGAATATGTAGGAGAAAGAAAACTCCTGGTGATTACTCCAACTCTAGAATGTCTCATGCATAGAAATTCAGTACCTACAACATCTTGTTCAAGACGATATCATCTGTAGACAGAGCGGCTCCTGAAATGGAACCTTGAACTATATTATCATAATTGGACTCCTCATGCGTCATGGCCAAAGTCGCTCCTATCATTGCCCCTGCAAGGACTGCATTTTTCTGCCATGGCCCACATGTTGGTTGTGGAGCCAGATCTTCTAGTCTCATAGATGATATTGTATCAGCCGTGTTTGTACCCCAGTTTTATATGATATGTAGGTGGACTGTACACTCACCCCAGCAGGGGGGTGTGGGGGGGTGTGGGGGGGAATCGCCCCCCCACGGGGTTTTCGCCAGTTGTTTTGCGGGCCCATGGTTTTGGGTATCCCATGGTATTTTCCCATTGTATTTCCCTTATAAAATAAAGACATTGTAATACGGCTAGGTATGATGATGATGTATTAGGTTTTATGCATTGTAAAGATCTCTAAGATCAGGAGAGAGACTGTGAATCAGAGAAGAGGAAGTGCAGCGGTTGTGCTGCAGGTTGTATCCATTCACCTTGCTGGACGGTAATAATAATAAGGACTGGCAAATTTAGTGTGGACGTAGCCCAAGTTGGGTGAACCACGATATATCTGTGTCTCTCTTGAAATGTGTATGTGTGATTATATTTGCATTTCTGTTTATTGTTATTGCTCTGCGATCCTGTTTTTCTAACAATTGGTATCAGAGCCAAAGGTCTATTTGGCAATTAAACCCACAGGAAGCTAGGGTTTCTGGTTCGAGTGGGAGCAATGGCAGAAGAAGGAAAGTTTAAGGTCGAGAAGTTTAACGGCCAAAACTTTGGGTTATGGAAGATGCAAATGGAGGACTATCTGTACTAGAAGGATCTATTCCTACCGTTGGGAGGAAAGGCAAAGTAGCCGATGGCTATGAAGGACGAAGAATGGGAGGTTCTTGACAGAAAGGATCTGGGAACAATACGGTTGAGCCTGGCTTCGTCGGTGGCTTTCAATATCTCAAAAGAAACGACAACACAGGGTTTGATGAGCGCATTGGGTAAGCTGTATGAAAAACCCTCGGCCTCCAACAAGGTATTTCTAATGAAGCGTTTGTTTAATATGAAGATGTCTGAAGGTGGATCTGTTACTGATCATTTAAATGAGTTTAATACGGTTACAAATTAGCTAAGTTCTATAAGTGTGAACTTTGATGATGAGGTTAGGGCTCTTCTAATCTTGTGTTCATTGTCAGAAAGATGGAATAGCTTGGTCATGTTTGTAAGTAACTCTGTCTCTGGTTCAAACACCTTGAAATTTGATGATGTTATTGGTGTTATTCTTAGCGAGGAAATGCGAAGAAAAAGCACAGGTGAGACATCAGGTAATGCGTTGACCATGGACAGCAGGGGAAGACAAAAGGAGAGAGGAAAGAGCCAAGCTAATCATGGAAATTCTAAAACGGGCAGATCCAAGTCCAGACTGGGAAAGATAGAGTGCTGAAACTGTGGAAAGAAAGGACATCTGAAGAAAGACTGCAAATCTCTAAAGAAGAAAGGAGATGCACAGAAGGAAACTACCCAGGAAGCAAATGTAGCAGGTGATGTGTTACAAGATGCTTTGATTCTTGCATTAGATAATACTAGTGATTATTGGGTAGTAGATTCAGGAGCTTCATGTCATGCTACACCCCATAGGAAATACTTTCATGAGTATGTTCCTGGCGACTTTGGACATGTTTTATTGGGTGATGATGAGCCATGTAAAATTGTTGGAATGGGCAAGGTATGGATAAAAGTTAAGAATGGAACTGATTTGTTGTTGAAAGAAGTTAGGCATATTCCTGCTATGAAAATAAATCTGATCTCAACAGGGTATTTGGGAGATGGCGGTTGTCTATCTACGTTCGGAGAAAAGTGGTGGAAGATCACTAAAGGATCAATGGTGATAGCAAAAGGAGACAGAGTAGGTACGTTGTATTTATGTCCTCATAATACTGACCATTCTATCTCTTTAGCTTCCACAGGAACAAATACAGCATTGTGGCATCATAGGCTTGGCCACATGAGTGAGAAGGGGATGCAGATTCTCCACTCAAGGAAGTTGCTGCCGGATTTGAAGCAGGTAAGTTTGGAATTCTGTGAAAACTGTGTTTATGGAAAATAGAAGAGAGTCAGATTTCTCAGGGTTGGGAAACAGAAGAAGAATGAAAAATTAGAGCTTGTGCATACAGATGTATGGGGACCGGCTCAAGTACAATCTCTTGGTGGCTCTCATTATTATGTTACATTTATTGATGATGCAACTAGAAAAACTTGGGTTTATTGCATTAGACAGAAATCTGATGTGTTTGCTACTTTTAAGAAGTGGAAATCTTTGGTTGAGAATGAGACAGGAAAAAGATTGAAGTGTCTCAGATCTGATAATGGAGGTGAGTACTACGGCAAGGAGTTTGATAGTTACTGTTCATACCATGGGATTCGTAGAGAGAAGACAGTCCCAGGAACACCACAGGAAAATGGTGTGTCAGAAAGGATGAACAGAACGATCATGGAGCGTGCAAGGTGTATGAGACTGCATGCAGAGTTGCCCTTACAGTTTTGGGCGGATGCTGTAAATACTGCTATTTATTTAATAAACAGAGGACCTTCAAGTGCTTTGGACAGTGGTATTCCAGAGGAAGCATGGACAGATAAAAAGGTAAACTACTCATTTCTGAGAATGTTTGGTTGTGAAGCATTTGTCCATATTGATAAAGAAAATAGAACAAAGCTTGAAGCTAAATCCAAGAAATGTACCTTTATTGGATATGGGGTTGATGAATTTGGTTATCGTTTATGGGATTATGAAAATAACAAAATCATCAGGAGTAGAGATGTGATATTCACTGAAAATGTCATGTATAAAGATCAGTTGCAGGGAAAGAAACAGGAAAAGGAAAACACAGAGTACATAGCGCTTGATGAAATTAAAGAAAATGAAGTTCTGAAGGTGCCAGAAAATCAAGAGCAGCAGCAAGTACCTGAAACTCCTGCAACTATAAGAAGATCTACCAGGTTAAGTAGACTCCCTGAACGATACTCTCCTTCAATGTATTATTTATTGATGACTGATTCTGGTGAACCAGAATGTTATGAAGAAGCAATGCAGGTGGAAACTAGAAAGAAGTGGGAGCAAGGCATGAATGAGGAGATGGACTCATTGGTAGGAAACCAGACTTGGGATTTGGTTCAGTTGCCTGCTGGTAAAAGAGCATTGCAAAACAAATGGATTTACAGGTTGAAGGAAGAAGAAGGAGGTAAGAAGCGGTACAAGGCCAGACTTTTTGTAAAGGGGTTTGCATAGAAAAAAGGTATAGATTTTGATGAAATATTTTCTCCTATTGTTAAGATGACTTCAATTAGGACTATCTTAAGTCTAGTGGCGGTAGAAGATTTGCATCTTGAACAGTTAGATGTAAAAACAGCCTTCCTCCATGGGGATTTGGAGGAAGAAATATATATGCAGCAGCCACAAGGGTATGAGGTCAAAGGTAAGGAGGATCTGGTATGCAGGTTGAAAAAGAGCTTGTATGGCTTGAAGCAAGCTCCAAGGCAGTGGTATCTAAAGTTTGACAGGTTTATGACAGAACAAGGCTATAGTAGATGTCATTCTGACCACTGTGTTTATTTCAAGAAGCTAGACAATGGAAGATATATTATCTTGTTATTGTATGTGGATGACATGCTTGTTGCAGGGTCTGACATGCAGGATATAAATGTACTCAAAAGGAAGCTAGCTAATTCATTTGAGATGAAGGATTTGGGTGCTGCAAAGCAAATGCTTGGTATGAGAATAACGAGAGACAGGAAAAATCGCAAATTGACATTGTCTCAAAGTGAGTACATACAAAAGGTGTTGGAGAGGTTCAGAATGCAGAATGCAAAACCTGTAAGTACACCTTTGTCTAGCCATTTCAGTCTAAGTAAGGAAATGTGTCCCAAGACACAAGAAGAGACAGATTACATGTCTAAGGTTCCCTATCAATCATCAATTGGCAGCTTGATGTATGCCATGGTGTGCACAAGACCATATATTGCACATGTAGTGGGAGTTGTGAGCAGATATATGAACAATCCAGGTAAAGAACATTGGAAGGAAGTACAGTGGATTCTCAGGTATTTGAGAGGTACTACCACTGAGGCATTATGTTTTGGAGGTTCAGACACTGTTCTACAGGGATATGTTGATGCAGATATGGCAGGTGACAAGGATAGCAGGAGGAGCACCACAGGGTATGTGTTTACTGTAGGTGGAATAGCAGTAAGTTGGATTTCGAAACTACAGAAGGTTGTTGCACTTTCAACAACAGAAGCAGAGTATGTTGCCATTACAGAGGCTAGTAAAGAGATGATTTGGTTGCTGAGGTTTATGGAGGAAGTGGGTAAGAAGCAGAAGGATAGCAGATTGTATAGTGACAGCCAGAGTGCCATTCATCTTGCAAAGAACTCACCATTCCATTCCAGGACTAAACATATACATCTCAAGTACCATTTCATACGCTCTGTTCTGGAAGATGAACTGTTGAAGCTGGAAAAGATACATACTAGCCAGAATCCTGCAGACATGTTCACAAAGGTAGTGACCAAAGAGAAACTGAGTTCGTGCTCGGTTTCAGTTGGCCTTCTAGCATGAAGGTGAAGAGGAAAATTTTTCCAAGTCCAAGTCCAGCAAGTGCAGCAGCGGTGGAGTTGCTGTGATCAGTCTCCAAGTGGGAGATTGTTGGTTGTGGAGCCAGATCTTCTAGTCTCATAGATGATATTGTATCAGCCGTGTTTGTAACCCAGTTTTATATGATATGTAGGTGGACTGTACACTCACCCCAGCGGGGGGGTGTGGGGGGACATCGCCCCCCTACGGGGTTTTCACCAGTTGTTTTGCGGGCCCATGGTTTTGGGTATCCCGTGGTATTTTCTCATTGTATTTCCCTTATAAAATAAAGACATTGTAATACGGCTAGGTATGATGATGATGTATTAGGTTTTATGCATTGTAAAGATCTCTAAGATCAGGAGAGAGACTGTGAATCAGAGAAGAGGAAGTGCAGCGGTTGTGCTGCAGGTTGTATCCCTTCACCTTGCTGGACGGTAATAATAATAAGGACTGGCAAATTCAGTGTGGACGTAGCCCAAGTTGGGTGAACCACGATATATCTGTGTCTCTCTTGAAATGTGTATGTGTGATTATATTTGCATTTCTGTTTATTTTTATTGCTCTGCGATCCTGTTTTTCTAACACCACATATGTAAAAGCCATTCAAAATTCAGAAGAGAAATAAACACAGAGACCAAAATGAAAAATTGAAAAGCTTCGCCATATTAGCACAAGCATGGTCATATCTCATCTGTAAATGTTTTTCAGTTGATTTCTTTCAAGTTTTGTTGTACTAGGGTAAGCGGGGTCTGTCATGCTGTGCGATGGTTAGTGTGGCGCAAGAGAATCCAATGGTCACATCACTGATATTCACCTCTACACAACGAACACTTGTTCACCTGATCTTTGCAACTGTAATGTTGCATGCACATGGACATATGGATAACTGTAATGTTGCATGCACATGGACATATGGATAACTGTAATGTTGCATGCACATGGACAGATGGATGGTTAGCTGGATGATTGCATCTCTGGAATTGTTTGAAAGTCTGCCACGCTGACATAGCCCAGGATTCCAGAGCCGTCATTAGAGGCTAGAGCCGTCAGAACAAGACTAACAAGCTATGGTTAGCTTTCGCCCTAGTTGATAGCCTGCACAGGTAAGACGGGAACACCTAAATAAAATCGGTGCATCGTTGAAAGCAAATTTACTTAGAAAATCTAGCCACATTAACTATCCTCTACGGAGCTGAGGTCATCCCGCAGCCCCCTCCCGGGAAGGGAGAATCGAGACTGACGTCAATATTCTGTGACCAATAATATTTTTGAAAAATATTAATTTCAAAATTTCAATAAAATATTAAACAACTTTAACTATAGTTTTTATATAGTCTAGAGAAATTTATAGATTTAAGAGCCAAAATAATAGGAGTTGGATGAAACATATATGATCCCCTTCGGGGACATAACAAACATGGTTATCAAATTCAAGATAAAGTGCTTTCAATCATTTAAAGACAATATATTTCAATCATGCATCTCATGATACCATATTTAATTAAACATTTATCACCAACGCTGCCTTATATCTACTATGCAGATAATATCATTTGATACTCAATTAACATAAGCAATTCAAGCTTTCTGCAATTCAATAAGGGCGCCCCTTTTATTCTCTTTCGATTCATGTGCAACTGCTTCACTGGAATGGTTGAGTGGTATCATTTGATACTCAATTAACAAAAGCAATTCAAGCTTTATGCAATTCAATAAGGGCGTCGTTTTCTTTATTTCCTGCGAGGATCAATGAAAAATGGGAACTAATGAATAAATGATATCTATATGCTTTTGGTTAGAACATCAAACAAGGATGAGAAATGTAAAAGATGTTCTTACGCTGTTGTTCATATTGAATAAGTAGCTTTTCCCTTTCATCTTCAAATTTGGAAAATATTTTTGCAAAATTCAAATCAAACGGATTGTATGATAAGCATAAGCATGAGAGTTTCAAAATAATAAGCTATCAATAGACATTGCAGAGAATTCAACACTACTTCCCACATATTGCTTCTAATGTATACAAATTTAGAGTAATTATTGTTAAGGAAACGTTTAATGTTGACTTCAACTCACGGTTGATTAAATTTGAACCATGGTTTACTTCAATGCAAGGTTGAATTTTAAGCAAGGTTGAATTCAATCCATAGCTGACTTTTAAGGAAGGTAACTTGGAACCATGGTTGACTTCAAGGCATGATTTGGTTGAATTTTAGGCAAGCTTAACTTTGAACAATGGTTGAATTCAAACCATAGACAATAATATTTCATGGGTGACTTCATTTCATTATTGAATTCAAACCATAGTTGACTTTTAAGAAAGGTTCCCTTTGAACCATGGTTCACTTTTAAGAAAGGTTCCCTTTGAACCATGGTTGACTTGAATCCATAGTTGACTACAAAGCAAGGTTTCCTTTGAACCATGGTTGACATGAATTCATAGTTGATTTCAAATGATAGTTGAATTTTAAGCAAGGTTGACTTTGAAGCATGGGTGACTTCAATCCATAGATAATAATAGTTCATGGTTTACATCAACCCATGGTTGAATTTAATCTAAGGTTGTCTTCAATCCAAGCTTGTCTTTAAGGTGGACTTCAATCCAAGGTTGACTTCAATCCATGATTGACTTCAATTAAAGGTCGAATTTAATCTATGTTTAACTTCAATACAAGGCTAACCTCACTCCAAGGTTGAATTAAATCTAAGGTTGAATTCAATCCATGGTTGACTTGAATCCATGGATAACTTCAATCCAATGTTTCCTGCAAGGTTGAATTCAAGGTTGACTTCATTCCAAGGATCAAATTCAATCCATGGTTGACTTTAATCCAAGGTTTTCTTTGACTTCAATTCAAGGTGACTTCAATCCAAGGATGGCTTCAATACAAGGTTTACTTCAATCAAAGGTTGACATGAATCCAAAGTCAACTTGTAAGTAAAGTTGACTTTGATACATAGTTGACTTTTAAGCAAGGTTGTCTTCATCCCAAGGTTGGCTTCAATCCAATATTGAGTTCAATCCATGGTTGAGTTAAATCCTAGTTGACTTCTACTCATAACTCACTTTAAATAGTGTTGAGTTCAATCCATGGTTAACTTTGATCCATGGTTCACTATAAAGTAAAGTATATATTTGTATTAAATCAAATTTATATTAAAATTTCATTTTCATATTAATTACTTATTATTTTCATTTTCATTGAAATATATATATATATTTTTAAAATTTGAAGAAGCACTTCAAAATAGATTCTCATTTTCATTGAAATATTATTACTTTATAAATTTGGAAGAAACACTTCAAAATGGTTGCAGGTTTTTATTAATAATTTTAAAAAATAATCATTTGTAATAGAAACACTTCAAAATGGTTGCAGGTTTTTATTAATAATTTTAAAAAATAATCATTTGTAATAAAGTAACATTATAATATTATTTTGTTTGTTAGAATAAATCATATAATTTATAATGTTTAAAAAAAGTCAAACCATCTCATAAAAATGATAAACAATATTATATGTAAAGCCACTCTTGTTATATATAAAGTAATGTTCCCAATAATATGAGAAATTATAAATTTTTAATATTTAAAAGTATATAGTTTTTATAATTTATAATATTTTAGAAAAGTCAAAACATCTCATAAAAATGAGAAACAATATTATGTGTAGAGCCATTATTGTTTTATATAAAGTAATGTTTTCCATTTATTCAAGAAATAATATAAGAAATTATAAAATTTCAATATTTTAATAAAGAAATAATGCTTAAAATCAATAATCACTTATGTGGTTATTTATTATATACTTTTTAGAATTTATATATTTATCCTAATTGTTTTATTATCCTAATTGTTTTATAATGTGCAATGGTCCATACATCGTTATTTTATCTATAAATTCATAAAAAATATCATAAACTTTTAAATAACTGTGATTTGTCATAGTTAATTATGTTTTGGTTATAAAGTAGAAATTGAAGTTCAATTAACAATACTTAATTTATGAGAGAAAACAAATTAAGAGTAAAATACTTTGTCTATCTATAAACACATAGGAAGAGATCCACTTCTCATTATGATGTTTCAATTATATGAAAGGATGGTGAGTTGTGGAGTTCTTTCAACTTCCAAACATGTGTTCGTTAAATAGGTGGCAAAGAAAGATTTCACGAAAGTTGTTTATTTATCTCCACAAAACTAAGGCATGATGAGATTGTTTTCTTCACACATGTGATACAAGCCACCATTCACCATTAGCACCGTCAGGATAACCGCCATTTCATAATTTCATGTATAAACCATCGCCATGTCAGCATACAATCCTTTCTCAAGGCATCGATTGGAGTGATACATGTACAATTACACCTGCAAAATCTAGAGTCGGTACAGACGATATCTATGACCACCATCCCTCCATACTGTGATAATTATTGTTCCCCATCCGTAACATCCAAGTCAATTCACCAATTCACTAGCCACTCACTATATAAAGGCTAAACCATACCCCATATCGCAGCAAAATGAAATCTTCAGGAAGTCATGGCACTCTTCTTTACCGCCTCTGTTCTGTTTCCTTTGTTGTTTTATCAGAAATACTTGAGTCTTATGGTCGCTCCTAGTTCTCTTCGTGATATATGAGAATTTCGACATCAGTTCCCTGACAAATCCTCGCCACACCATGATATATGGGAATTTCAAGCACTGTCGAAGCCCCAAGACCAGGATTTGTATCTAATGTGACTCAGTAGCTTCCAGGTGAAGAAAAAATCAAGTCTGTGTATATGTAGGAGAAGATCCCGTGTATATGTAGGAGAAGAGCCTGTGTTTGTCAGCTCAAGCTCGTAGTCGTGAAATGCATTAAGAGCCCAATATCTGTAAAAGGTGAAAGATCGAAGTAAATGCCATCTCTGTGTAATGCGGCGAAGTTGCCCTGTTTTAACCCGAAATAACTTCTATTGATTTTAATGTCTTCGTCAAAAATATTTTAATATAAATCATGTCTTCTGTGTATGAAGTATGAAATTTTTTTGTGCTTGAAAAGAGCAAATAACAAACCTTTGTTTATGTCGCGATTGGACAGAAAGGTTCCTTAAATAATAGAAAGAGTGATATTGTATGGGAAATAATTGGTCAATTGGTGTCTGAATGTACAGTACCTCCACCTCCACATTTATTTCTCCTACGTCTCCTTTGGTAACTGCCTGGCCTCAATATATAATGTTTTCAAATATTTTTGCTATGTTTTTGGCCCCTAATCCCATTAATCCCTCTTAATATTCTTTTTTTTTAAATCATTTTTCTCTTTTGTTGTTCTCGAATCCCATTGATCCTTTATTTATAATGCATCATTTATTTTTACTCTGTTCTTGGCTACATTACCAGAAACGTGATAGAGGAGTGTGGTTTTTTGGAAAAACAGAGTAGAAACGGGGACGGAACAAAAACGACTATTTTATATGCCCGTTCTCGTTTCTAGAATGAAGAAACCGTTTTTAAGAAAATGAATCGTTCATTCAATTAGAGTTATTAATTGCTGGTGGGTAGTGAGTCAATCATAAAGTAAATGCAAAATTTATTTTTGAATATGGAGTGTTGTGTAAAGAAGGTGGCTTACTGCCATGGGCTACCTAATGCCTGCATCAATATGGGATACCTGCCGCCCACTGCCTACATTGGAACTAAAAGTTCAAACTCTCTGTGTTTTCCAGTTTGGAGCTCTGTTTTCCCTGAGGACCGAGGCACTCCGTGTTTTCCAATTTAGAGCTTTGTTTTCCCTGAGGACCGAGGAACTCTGTTTTTTCCAGTTTGGAGCTTTGTTTTCCCTGAGGATCAAGGTTTGATTTGGCTGAGGTGGAACCGAGAAGAGTGTTGGGTGGCTAGAGTAGTCAAATTGGTTTGAAGAATCAACTGCTATTTTTTCAATTGCCAGGTATTTATATTATTCAAACCATAAATCTAAATATGTAACAACGCATGCTTATTCAACCTCCGGGCTCAAAATCCATATCTTCCATGGTTGTAAAAAATCAATCCAATGACAGTTTCAAGTTCACAGTAATTTAAAGTCTCTGAACATTTTAGATTCTCCTTATCCTTAATCAGATCATCTCCTTTGCAAGAGTAAGAAAAGACTAAAATTTTATTGGAACTTCAACTTGTAGACATAGAAGTAGTAGACTCATCGCCTGCAACTGCAAAAATAATCAGTCATTATTCCTCAAAAATGTAAGCTTTGCATCGGATTGTTCCATCATTCCATGTGTAATTTCAAAAAAAAGCAGCACATGCATGCCTTCCTAGACACACCATAATGATAATTAAAATTCAAGCAAGATACTATGTTGGAAAAGGAATTTAACAGTAACGATAATGCAGATAGTGATGCCATTGGTTGGAATGATTCTGACTGCGATAACTGTAAGCTAATATAGGTAAAAGTAAAACCTACGAATAGGTTTTTCTTTTGTTAGAAATGGCTTAAAATCACAAAGTGAATTATGGGGAAAACTAAGAAGGATTATCAACTTTCAAAGCTACAATGGGAATTACAATGTTACCTAAAGTGATGAAGGTAGTTTTCCATGATTGGGTTCAAGATCACATGTTCAAAATGGCCAAAATCATTCTCTATTAATACTTTAATATTAAGGCATCTAACTGTTAGTTTTAGTTATAAATCAGCAGCAGTACAAATGAAGTATTGAGTTGTATATTATCAATTCTGGAATAATCAAAGCCACATATTACTTGAACTTACTTTCTCTTTACTATTTAAGAAAAAAATAATACAAAATAGGTTTCAAGGCATAGTACTAGAAGGGTAATTTATTATTTCCAATGGAAGTGTAATTTTTTTAATTAAACCCCTTCGTGCTAGAAGGGCGGTATGAGCATATAACCTTCAACCTGAAATTAAGTTTAGCCTTTCAAATTTTATCCTTGATACCTATTCCAAAAATTTATATAAGTTAAATCCATATGTTTATACTGAAATGGTACCATTAATATCCTTAATATTCATTTATACAATCTTTAGACTAATTTTAAAAATCAAATATGCCACGTGGCACAATCCGAGCGTTCCACATGTCACCCTGGGAAACTAGATATCAACATTTTAACAACAAAATTTATAGATGTTTTGCTACAAATAGTTTGCTAGCAAGTCAAAATTTTGTTAGAGAAATAGAGGTCGCTCTTTCGTCAGGTTGTTCTATTTCGAGGTGTTGGAATTAGATGTTGAGGAGAAAGAGCATCCGCTCCTTCCTCCAAGGATGAGTTTTTAGGAGTGGCGAAAGTAGATATCGTCACTCTAAACACAAATTTAATAGGAACATTGCTTCACACATTTTGCTGGAAAGTGGAAATTTCCACACACAGAGAGCAGTCGCTCTTTCTCCAAGTTTTATTTTTACAATTCCCTCGTAAAAGAAGGGGCGGTCGACCCTTCTTCTTCCCAATATTCTTTTCGCTATATTTCGAGACTGCAAGAAGGGTAGGTCGATGCTTCTTGTGTTCTCCATTCTGGATATCGTTCAATTGCTAGATAAAGGTTTTCACAATTATGTATTAAACGAAGAGGCATCCGATCCTTCTTGTTGGAAAATGGAAGTCGGGACAAACAATATGTATATGTTATAGCTTAGCTGAGGTACGGTCTCTACTATTTACTGCGGAAGTCAAAAGTTGGGAATTGTCGGCCTAGCCTTCGTAGATCAAATAGTTTTACATTTATCTCGTAAATGAAGGGTCAACCGACCTTTCTTGTGTTCAGTATTCTTCCGGTGTTCACCATTTTAGATATAGATGAATTGATGTCTTAGCCTTCGTAGGTTGAATATTTTTACAATTCCTTCATAAATGAAGGGGAGGATGACCCTTCTTCTTCCTAGTATTCTATTCATAATAGTTCTAGAATGCAAGAAGGGTTTGTCGATCCTTCTTTCTTTCGCCATTCTAGATATAGGTGAATTGTTGGATATAGTTGTTCAAAATTATCTACTAAACGAAGGGGCGACTGATCCTTCTCATCGGAAAATGGAATTCGAGACAAACATTTTTAAATGTTAAAACTTAGATGATGCCCGGATCCCTACTATTTACAGTGGAATTCAGAAGTCGGGAATTGTCGAAATAGCCTTCGTAGATTAAATATTTTTAAATTTATCTCATAAATGAAGGGTCAGTCAACCCTTGTTGTGCTCAGTGTTCTTCCCATGTTCACCATTTTGGATATACATGAATTGATGACCTAGCATTCGTAGGTTGAATATTTTTAAAATTACCTCATAAATGAACAAGTGGGAGATGCTTCTTCTACCCAGTATTATTTTCATAATCTTTCTAGACTGCAAGAGGGGTCGGTCGATCCTCCTTGTGTTCGCCATTCTGGATATATATAAATGCTGGATATAGGTGTTCACAATTATCCACTAAACGAAGGGGTGGCCGATCCTTCCATTCGAAAAATTTGAAGTATGGACATACAATTTTTTTATATATTATAACTTAGGTTATATCCGGATTCTTGCTATTTACAGCAGAAGTCGGAAGGAAAGAATTGTCAGCCTAGCCATAGTAGATTAAATATTTTTACATTTCTCTTGGAAATGAAGGGTCATCCAACCCTTCTTGTGCTCAGTATTCTTACAATGTTCACCGTTTTGGATATACATGAATTGACACCCTAGTCCTCGTAGGTTGAATATGTTTTCAATTCCCTCATAAATGAAGGGGCAACCAACCCTTCAACTTCCTAGTATTCTTTTCATAATATTTTTAGAATGCAAGAAGGATTGGTCAATCCTTCTTGTAATCAGTAATCTTCCAGTGTTCACCATTTCTGATATACATGAATTGACGACCCAACCTTCGTAGTTTGAATAGTTTTATAATTCCCTCATAAATAAAGGAGACTTCGACCCTTCTTTTTCCCAATATTCTTTTCATAATAGTTTTAACCTGCAAGAAGGGTCGGTCGATCCTTCTTATGTTCACAATCCGCAATGCGGAAATCGGAAAGTCGGAACCCCAACGCGCGACTTTGAGAAAATTTACACCTCTGTAATCCGCAATGTGGAATTCGGAAGTCCAAAATTCCAAACTGCGGAAAGTATCACTTCCCCAATCCATAATCTGCAATGCGGAACTCGGAAATGCAGAACGCCAATTTTTCCAACTCCAGGAAATATCACTTCCACAATTCACAATTCGAAACTCAGAAATGTGGAACGTCAATTTTCCCAACTCTAGAAGATATCACTTATGCAATCCATAATGCGAAACTTGGAAATATGGAACGCCAATTTTCCCAACTCCAAAAAATATCATTTCCGCAATCCGCAATCCACAATGCGGAACTCGGAAATGCACAACACCAATTTTTCCAACTCCATATCACTTATGCAATCTGCAATCTGCAATGCGGGTTTGGAAAGTCAGAAGCTCAACTGCATAACTTCTCAAGACCCTAACTTTCTCATCCAAATTCCATTTTTGGAAAACTCGGTACCCTTGGAAAGCTCTAGACGAGCACTATGCAACTGCGTGATCATCTACCACTCCTGAGAAATCTGATTTTGTCATTCTCTCAATCAAAATGATTCCCAACTTCATCAATACCTATTTTAAATATTCTAATTATATGCATGTAACCTCATAGTGTGTCCCAAGCAACCCCAGTGCTATGTGGTAATTTATATCTCCCATCCAGCCAATCAATAGCAATCTAAAATCCATGGCCCATAAGAGCCTAGGAGTCGAGGCTCGATAGGGTAGCAAGGTGATACCAACAATGGTTAATCCCACCCAATATGGAAGCGATCATTCGTTAAGGAATGACAGAGGTGACTCGGTCAGACCAATATGGAAACAATAAATCATTCAGGGGCGGCTGGACCCCGCACCTCTCATATTCCATGATATAATATTTAATAGTTAAACTTCTTTGTTTTTAAAATATTAAACATAAAAACTGCAATAATTGGATCATGTTCCCTTCCTTACATCGGATCAACAGGAGTGTTGGTTGTGGAGCCTGATCTTCCAGTCTCATAGATGATGATTCAACCGTGTTTGTACCCCAGGTTTGGTTATGATCCCGACATGCACAACAGGGGGTTCGATTTTTGGGTAACCCGTGGTATTTTTCCATGGTATTTCCCCTTTAAAAGAGAGACATTGTAATACGGCTAGGGTTGATGTATTAGGTATTGTGCATTGCAAAGATCTTTGAGATCGTGTAAGAGAGACTAAGAGAGTGTGAAGAGCAAGTTGCAGCGACTGTGTTGCAAGTTGTATCCCTTCACTTTGCTAGATGGTATAATAATAAGGACTGGCAATTTCTGTGTGTACGTATCCCATCTTGGGTGAACCACGATATATTGGTGTCTCTCTTGTAATGTGTCTATGTGATTATATTTGCATCTTGTTTATTGTTATTTCTCTATGATCATGTTTTTCTATCAATTGCTATCAGAGCCAAAGGTCTATTTGGCAGATAAACCCGCAGGAAACTAGGGTTTCTGGTTCGAGTGGTAGCAATGGCAGAAGAAGGAAAGTTTAAGGTCAAGAAGTTTAATGGCCAAAACTATCCATTATGGAAGATGCAAATGGAGGACTATCTGTACCAGAAGGATCTATTCCTGTCGTTGGGAGGAAAAGAAAAATAGTCAACGACTATGTAGGATGAAGAATGGGGAGTTCTTGACAAAAAGGAACTGGGAACAATACGACTGTCCCTAGCTTCGTCGATGGCTTTCAATATCTCAAAAGAAAAGACAATGGAGGATTTGATGAGAGCATTGAGTAAGTTGTATGAAAAACCCTCGGCCTCCAACAAGGTGTTTCTAATGAAGCATTTATTTAATATGAAGATGTCAGAAGGTGGATATGTTGTTGATCAGTTAAATGAATTTAATACGGTTACAAATCAACTAAGTTCTGTAAGTGTGAACTTTGATGATGAGGTTAGGGCTCTTCTAATCTTGTTTTCATTGCTAGAAAGATAGAATGGATTGGTCATGGTTGTAAGTAACTCTGTCTCTGGTTCAAACACCTTGAAATTTGATGATGTTGTTGGTGTTATTCTTAGCGAGGAAATGCGAAGAAAAAGCACATGTGAGACATCAGGTAATGCGTTGACCATGGACAGTAGGGGAAGACAAAGGGAGAAAATAAAGAGCTAAGGTAATCACAGCAAGTCTAAAACGGGCAGATCCAAGTCCAGACTGAGAAATATAGAGTGTTGGAACTATGGAAAGAAAGGACATATGAAGAAAGACTACAGATCTCTAAAGAAGAAAGGAGATGGACAACATGAGACTACTTAGGAAGAAAGTGTAGTAGGTGATGTGTTACAAGATGATTTGATTCTTGCATTATATAATACTAGTGATTACTGGGTAGTAGATTCAGGGGCTTCATGTCATGCTACACCCCATAGGAAATACTTTCATGATTATGTTCCAGGCGATTTTGGACATGTCTTATTGGGTGATCATGAGCCATGTAAAATTGTTGGAATGGGTAAGGTATGGATAAAATTTAAGAATGGAACTGAATGGTTGCTAAAAGATGTAAGGCATATTCCTGCTATGAAAATAAATATGATCTCAACAGGGCAGTTGGGAGATGGTGGCTACCTATCTACGTTTGTAGAAATGTGGTGGAAAATCACTAAAGGATCAATGGTGATAGCAAAATGAGACATGATAGGTACGTTGTATTTATGTCCTCATAATACTGACCATTCTATCTCTTTAGCTTCCACAAGAACATATACAACATTGTGGCATCATAGGCTTGGCCACATGAGTGAGAACGGAATGTAAATTCTCCACTCAAGGAAGTTGCTTCCAGATTTGAAGCATGTAAGTTTGGAATTCTGTGAGAACTGTGTTTATGGAAAACATAAGAGAGTCAGATTTCTCAGAGTTGGGAAACATAAGAAGAATAAAAGGTTAGAGCTTGTGCATATAGATGTATGGGGACCGGATTAGGTACAATCTCTTGGTGGATCTCATTATTATTTTACATTTATTGATGATGCAACTATGAAAACTTGGGTTTACTGCATTAGACAAAAATCTGTTGTGTTTGCTACTTTTAAGAAGTCGAAATATTTGGTTTAGAATGAGACAGGAAAAAGGTTGAAGTGTCTCAGATATGATAATGGACGTGAGTATTGCGGCAAGGAGTTTGATAGTTACTGTTCATACCATGGGATTCGTAGAGAGAAGACAGTCCCAGGAACACCACAAGAAAATGGTGTGTCAGAAAGGATGAATAGAACGATCATGGAGCGTGCAAGGTGTATGAGATTGTGTTCAGGATTGCCCTTACAGTTTTGGGTAGATGCTGTAAATACTATTGTTTATTTAATAAACAGAGAGCCTTCAAGTGCTTTGGATGGTGGTATTCCAGAGGAGGCATGGATAGGTAAAAAGGTAAACTACTCATTTCTGAGAACCTTTGGTTGTGAATCATTTGTACATATTGATAAGGAAAATAGAACAAAGATTGAAGCTAAATCCAAGAAATGTACCTTTATTGGATATGGGGTTGATGATTTTGGTTATCGCTTATGGGATTATGAAAAACAAAAAATCATTAGGAGTAGAGATGTGATATTCAATGAAAAGGCCATGTATAAAGATCAGTTGCAGGGAAAGAAACGGGAAAAGGAAAACATAGAGTACACAGTACTTGATGAAATTAAAGAAAATGAAGTTCCAAAGGTGCCAAAAAATCAAGAACAACAGCAAGTACTTGAAACTCCTGCAAGTGTAAGAAGATCTACCAGGTTAAGTAGAATGCTTGAACGATATTTTCCTTCAATGTATTATTTATTGATGACTGATGTTGGTGAACCAGAATGTTATGAAGAAGCAATGCAGGTGGAAATTAGAAAGAAGTGGGAGCAAGGCATGAATGGGGAGATGGACTCATTGGTAGGAAACTAGACTTGGGATTTGGTTCAGTTGCCTGCTGGTAAAAGAGCATTGCAGAATAAATGGATTTACAAGTTGAAGGAAGAAGAAGGAGGTAAGAAGTGGTACAAGGCCAGACTTGTTGTAAAGGGGTTTGCACAGAAGAAATGTATAGATTTTGATGAAATATTTTCTCCTGATATTAAGATGAATTCAATTAGGACTATTTTAAGTCTAGTGGCGGTAGAATATTTGCATTTTGAACAGTTAGATGTAAAAACAGTCTTTCTCCATGGGGATTTGGAGGAAGAGATATATATGCAGCAACCACAAGGGTATGAGGTCAAAGGGAAGGAGAATTTGGTATGGAGGTTGAAGAAGAGCTTGTATGGATTGAAGCAAGATCCAAGGCAGTGGTATTTAAAATTTGACAGGTTTATGACAGAACAAGGTTATAGTAGATGTCATTCTGACCACTGTGTTTATTTCAAGAGGCTAGATAATGGAACATATATTATCTTGTTATTGTATGTGGATGACATGCTTTTTGCAGGGTCTAACATGAAGGAAATAAATGTGCTCAAAAGGAAGTTAGCTAATCCATTTGCGATAAAGGATTTGGGTGCTGCAAAGCGAATCCTTGGTATGAGAATAACAAGAGACAGGAAAAATCGCAAATTGACATTGTCTCATGGTGAGTACATACAAAAGGTGTTGGAGAGGTTCAGAATGCAGAATGAAAAACCAATTAGTACACCTTTGGCCAGCCATTTCAAACTAAGTAAGGAAGTGTGTCCCAAGACACAGGAAGAGATAGATTACATGTCCAAGGTTCCCTATTCATCAGCAGTTGGCAGCTTGATGTATGCCATGGTGTGCACAAGACCAGATATTGCACATGCAATGGGAGTTGTGAGCAGATATATGAACAATCCAGGTAAAGAACATTGGAAGGCAGTACTGTGGATTCTCAGGTATATGAAAGGTACTACCACTCATGCATTATGTTTTGGAGGTTCAAACACTGTTCTACAGGGATACGTTGATGCAAATATGGCAGGTGATAAAGATAGCAGGAGGAGCACCATAGGGTATGTGTTTATTGTAGGTGGAACAGCAGTAAGTTGGATTTTGAAACTGCAAAAGGTTGTTTCACTTTCAACAATGGAAGCAGAGTATGTTGCTGTTACAAAGGCTAGTAAAGAGATGATTTGGTTGCAGAGGTTTATGGAGGAATTGGGTAAGAAGCAGAAGGATAGCAAGTTGTATAGTGACATCAGGAGTGCCATTCATCTTGCAAAGAACTCAACATTCCATTCCAAGACTAAACATCTACAACTCAAGTACCATTTCATACGCTCTGTTTTGGAAGATGAACCGTTGAAGCTGGAGAAGATACATACTAGCTAGAATCCTGAAGACATGTTTACAAAGATAGTGACCAGAGAGAAACTGATTTCCTGCTCGATTTTAGTTGGCCTTCTAGTGTGAAGGTGAAGATGAGAAATTTTCCAAGTCCAAGGTCCAACAAGTACAGCAGCGGTGGAGTTGTTGTGACCAGTCTCTAAGTGGGAGATTCTTGGTTGTGGAGCATGATCTTCCAGTCTCATAGATGATTATTCAGCTGTGTTTGTACCCTAGGTTTGGTTATGATCCCAACATGTGCAACAGGGGGTTCAGTTTTTGGGTTACCCGTGGTATTTTCCCATGGTATTTCCCCTTTAAAAGAAAGACATTGTAATATGGCTAGGGTTGATGTATTAGGTATTTTTCATTATAAATATCTCTGAGATCATGTAAGAGAGACTGAGAGAGTGTGAAGAGGAAGTTGCAGCAGTTGTGTTGTGGGTTGTATCCCTTCAGTTTGTTGGATGGTATAATAATAAGGACTGGAAATTTCTGTGTGGATGTAGCCCATCTTGGGTGAACCACGGTATATTGGTGTCTCTCTTGTAATGTGTTTGTGTGATTATATTTGCATCTTGTTTATTGTTATTGCTCTGCGATCCTATTTTTCTAACAAGGAGGTGACTACCATGCCCCTTCTAATTGACTTATTTGATAATATATACTAGTGGAAAAATTATTCTTTGTTCAAAATAAATATGATTTTTAATGTGCTACTGTTATTTTATATTTCATAAATCGCTTTTGAACTGGATTTTGGTTCTGAACAATGTGTCATGTTATTTTATATTTTAGATATCATTTGTGAAATGGATTTTGGTTCTCAACAATGTGTGGACCTGCTTTTGAATGGATTGAAAGTTGTGGAAGGAATCTCTTTTCCAGAAAGAAAAATATTGCATAATATCAACATTCATGATGGATGTATCATTGTAAATGTTACCAAGACTTTAAATGCAAGTCTTCCATTGCCCTATCCATCAGAAGGTCTAGATACATTGTCAGAGGTTGTTGGTGGTTATATTCAATGGCCCGTATCTCAGATCGTTAACCACATTGGGTCTTCTCTTCGCGAGAATGAGGTGAATGATATAGCAACTTCTACTTCGCCGAGTGTAGAACATATCATAACAAATGAGAATAAATATTCTTTTATTATGAGAAAATTTAAGTTGTTACATAAGTGTTCAGAAAGCAAGGATTGCATTTCCATAGGTTTTGTAACAAATGTGAGTGGGACTGATTTTGTTGGGGGAACATTTTTGGGTGACTTCTCCTTTGGTATTCTAGTGGATGAAGTGGTGTTTCCTTGTATGGCATGTTGTCCAGAGTTGAGCAGTGGAGGTTTTGTTGTATGGCCGATTAAGAGAATCATAGACTTTAATACAGAAACATTGTTTTCTGTTGAAAGCAATTTCAACAATAATCAATCTGAAACTACTTTGAAAGTATTAAGAGAAAATCAGAGTGTCAGGTTTGTGGGAGAGAAAGTTAATTTGATACATCAATGTTCTTTAAAGCCACAGTATGTTGCTCGGGGAATAGTGTCAACTATTTTTTAGGGATACATTGTACAACTCAGAGCACTAGATGCTGGTGAGTTTGGTATTTTAGTTCATAAAGTATTCTTCAATTGTGAGGATTGTGGTGTATTTGAAGGCTCTCTTATAAGATGGCCTGCAAACAATTTGCTTGACCTCGATGATGTTCCTTTGGATGTTATACTAAAAAAGAAAACAAGCGAAGATATGGTCAACACATTTGGATTATTTTTTAAGAATGTCCTTTACAGATGGTCCTTCTTGGTACTCCCCATTGTGAATATATAGATGTTAAAGGTAATGGAACAAGGCCATACAATTCTGTAAAGCAACAAGCTCGAACTAAAATTTCTGAAAGAAATTCAAGATCGGTACCTTACAGGCTTGGAATTGATCAGGGTGCATTCCTTTCAAAAATTGTCACTGAACATTGTTGCTCAAATATTTGTATGTCAAAAATTTTACTTCAATCAATAGTTGAATGTGTGAATAAATTTCATAGTATGAATGGAAATTCAAGAAGACAGCATGTTATAAATTCTATGGGATCAAATGATCTTGTGGCCAAAGAAGGAGATGACAGGAAAAGAAGCATATTTACAATGAGATTAGACACAATAGACGTATGTCAAAATGCATGGTATAAATTCCATGGGATAAAAAGGAGCACTTTCTACAATTATAAAAGCATGTTCTTGAATGGTGATGTGAGAGCTATGCATGGTAACAATGGCTTGGAAAAATCTAGGGCGAACACTGCTACACTGGTAGCTACTATTAATACAATTGTAGAAGAGAATTCAGACAAATCTCCACATATTACACAATTAATTAGTGAAGATGGAACAAGCAAAAACTTGAAATTATTGCCATTTAATATGTGCCATGGTTTGCTATGAAAATTGGCTAATGATGAAATCGAAAGTATCAGTTTGCATCCAGTATCATAATCCTCCTTTAGCAAGGTGATGAGAGAAGATTTTCAAGATGTTAAAATTTCTAAATCAAACTCCTTTTCAACGTGTAATGAGTGCATTACAATACAATATAGGCTTAAGGGGACCACTGATCCAACTGAGGTGGAAAGGTTGCGAGGAAATCAAGCAGCTCATAATAAATATATTGCAAGTTGTCGCCAAGTATATTATTCTAACAGATTAGCTTCACCAAAAATCCAAATACTTTTTATGAGTATTTTTCATGGAAAAATGGATTAGTCAAAGACTTCCATTCCAAGGATGGGTAAGAAGCAAAATATTTTAGTGATGTTATGAATCTTCCCATATCATTGACTGGAATGTTGACTCATGGGCACAAGACTGTGGGTTTTTTCCATTTCAGCCTCTCATTTTTAGAGATGGGATCGAATTTCACTATGACATCCCTGGCTAAATGCTTGAAGTGTCTTGAAGAACCAGTGGTTGATAAATATGGTGATTTTCTCTACAAAGGTGGAACATCTAAGCACCAATTGCATGATGCTCTATTGCAATTAGATTCATATGAAAAGTGTTTGATATACAGACAAGATGTAATGCAAGATGATGTATTGTGTGTTGATGGTGCTAATCAATGCATGCCAAATAGAAAACTACCACCCATATTGTTGTTGCAAATGGATAATTGTTCAGGCAATAACAAAAACCTCTTTGTATTTTCATTTTTATCTCTTTTAACAGCAAGGAGAGTGTTTGAGATAGTTGAAGTTGGATTCCTCCTGGTTGGGCACACCCATGAAGACATAGATGGAACTTATGGAAGGTTATCAGTAAAGCTAATGCGCAAGGATATATTTTCACTCTAGGAAATTATGGATATGTATAGGACATGTGAAGATCAAAATTTCTATGTCCCTTATCTAATTGATGAAATTTATGATTTTAAGAGTTTTGTGAAACCCCACCTTTTGGATGGAAATGCCAAGATCATCGGTATCAAAAAATGCTAGTTTTTTAAATTTCAGCTCATAGATGACATTCCAGTCATGCAATGGAGGGAATCACTTCGGGATGAAGCTTGGTCGTCTCCTATTTATCTCTAGCGGTCATTTCCAGATGGTAGTGCAGACTTGCCGGTGGGACAGCCTAGGTTATTAAATATTCAATGAAAAAGACCTTCAGACATTGACGAAATAAAAAAAGGAATAGAAACATATATTTCATTCTGGAATCGAGGGATTGAGAAGGGAGGTGAACAATTTTGGCGTCCTAAGTTAAATTATTGGGAGGCTATATATAAAGCTTTGGACAGTCCCTTTGAGAGTGTTGATCAGTCCTCAACTATATTTTGGCCATCGACAAGCCATGATATTCATAGTAGTGAACCTACAAGATCTAAACATGAAATTATGGATGCCTATTTGAAGGAAAATGTTCCTGCTTTGCAGGATTTCTATATTGGACCAGTATGCAACAAGCCTAGAGATGAATTCATTCCAAGAGTGGATGTTGTAAAGGGCCAAATAGTAATTGTGCAATCACCAGAGCTAGATTGTGCAATCTGGTTGGGTAGCGCGATTGGTAATAGTTATCAGGATTCAGATGCTAGTATTGTTGGGTCTTACAAAGTAGAGGTGCAATGGTGGAATCCAACAGGAGCATCAAAGGATCTGAAGGTCTTGTACAAAAACTGCTTAGATAGAAAGAAACAATGGGTTGTTGGTGTAGAATAAAATATGATGGTTGATGTAAGTAACATCATATGGGCATGGTCACCAAGGCAAGGATGGACAGGAGAAAATTTTAGAATAAATGAGAAGGGACTTGCAGTATTCAAGGCACAATGAGAACATATGGGGCATAGTGTTTAGAGTGGGATGGATGTTCCTTCGAATATCGTTTGATGTGATCTTAGCCCAAACAATTTATATTTTGTTGCAATCCTTCTAGTTTGTCTATCAACTTGGCTGGGTCTTTTCTGTGCCGACCGTTTTGATGTCAAACAGTAAGGCTTTCTGTTCAGTCTCCAAGGTTGATAGTAGACATGGTAATTTCTCTATATGGAATTTTTTTGTCTCAAAAGTGAAATGTGAAAAGAAGACGGATGTAATCTTTTTTACCAGTATATAATACAAAGTTTCTCTTTTTTTGCTTAAAAATAATAATAAAAACAATCCTTTCAATAAACAAGAAAACTAGTGGCACACAAGGATCAAATTTGAAGGGTTGAACTTAATTTCAGGTTGAAGGTTATATATTCATACCGCCCTTCTAGCATGAACGGATTTAATTAAAAAAAAAAGATAATAACTAAAAACACTTTTCATTCTTTTTATGAGATTTCATTCTATTTTAAAAAAAAAAGAAAAAGAAAGAATGCTTCTATTTTAAAAAAAACAAAAGGAAAGAATGTTTCTATTTTAAAAAAACACTGTTTCTATTTAAAAAAAACAAAAATAAAGAATGATTCTATTTTAAAAAAATAGAATAGTATTCGTATAATGCTACTATATTAATTTTTTATATAGAATGGTATTATTACCTATTCTAAAAATTTATATAAGTTAAATCCATATGTTTATATTGAAATGATACCATTAATATCCTTAATATTCATTTATACAATATTTAAACTAATTTTAAAAATCAAATATGCCATGTGTCACAATCTGAGCGTTCCATGTGTCACCCTGGGATACTAGATATCAACATTAACAAAAAACTGCAATTTGAAGGTTCATAAGTAGTAAAAAAACACACTTTTCAAAGCCAATATTGCCACTTATTTTTCACTTCTACTAAAAGAAGGGGCAGACGATATTTCTTGTCGAAAAATAGAAGTCGGGACAAATATTTTTTATATTTTTTATAAAGAGAGGTTACATTCAAACACAAACAGGTCAAAGCTCTCGGTATCTTCTGCGAAACCAGGCTCTCAGGACTTACAAAGAAAGAGATATGTTGTATGACTGTTCTACCCATAGCCAAAATCTTGACTTAGAGAAGATGTAACTTTCAGTCGAAACATCCTAAAGATCAACCAAAAATTCCTAACAGAAAGACTATTAAACCGAGTACTGAGCATACACGTACAGAACATGGTGATATAAACCCAGAAAAAACACCAAATACATAGGAGAAACAACCCCCAATCACTAAAGAGAATAACAAAATTACAGTAAAATATAAGGAAAACCCGGGAAATGGCCTTGAGGATTTTCTTCCGGCGCAATCGTGGGAGCATCAGGAATACAGAGGCCCATGGATTGCCACAAGAATTCCATCTTGCAGTTCAGCTCCCTGGATTCGGCTTGAAGCTATTTCTGTACCGGATCCATACGGTCCCTAAGAGCATACCCCACCAAGTTTTTCATTACCCAGTAAAGGGAAACAATTCGCTCGTACAAGGTTAAACGACCAACAGTGTTCCCTGGGTCCATGACCCAATTTTCCAACTTTCGGCATTCCTCCTGCAGGGTATATTTACCAAGCTTTTCCATAGCTCCTGCTTCCCACCTTCGATTTCCTTCTGCACTGCCAACGGTAGGTCCAGTTCAAAAATCCTAGATTCCCTCCAAACTGTCCTATGACTAGAAGACACTCTGCGACTATCCTCCAAAGGGATCTCTTCCCTGTTACGCCTCTTCCTCTTGACAAAGGTCATCCATAATGCTCGTCGAAGTGAAGTTTACTTGTACAATTACTGTTCCCGTTCCCCGTCAATGTCACGACCAGGCCTAGAATTTCAAATTTTATGTACCTGTCAATTCAAAAGTTGACGACGGTAACATGTTTTTATTGCCTATCATTTTACGTTTTATGTAAATTTACAAACATCAATTTTTTTATATTTACAATTGCTAGTAAGCATATTGTTGTTCTCTTATTCAATGTCTTGTTTATTCACAAAATATTACACAAAATTAAAAGTCAAAAGGATGTAAAAAACCTAAAAACCAACCATAAAACATAGCTGCCATAAAAAATTTTAAAAAACAGGAATTCCATCGAAAAAGTTTTAAAAAACAGGAATTTCATCGAAAAACTACCAATTACTACTTTTCAAAATCATCAAAATAGAACTCCCTAAGCCATATGAATCTTGAAAAAATTCGACACACCTCAAGCAAGCCGGTATTTTTTATTTACATCAAAGTTGGTACAGAAATCCATTTCGTCTCCCTCTGAAAAATGCCGCACTACACTCAGGTCACAAGTGCATCAAAGAAGCACACTACACTCAGGTCACAAGCGCATCAAACAAGCATAAATCTGATGAAAATTTTCAATTCATTAAACCATGTAAATCTTCCCAATCTTAATTACTAAACTGTTGAATTGCAACAAGTACCAAACTAGTAATTTTACTAGTATTTATTTATGACGGATAAGTGAATTTGGTGGACGTCGATTTGACGTGTTTAAATTACGCATACATGTAGACACTGATGGGTAAATTCCAAGCAGACCTATCAAATACGTTCCAGTGAAGCAAATACATTCTACATGCCGTTGATTTCTAGGCCTGGTCACGAACTTCTATATAATTG
The DNA here is from genome assembly GCA_027924585.1 of Larix kaempferi. NCBI lineage: Eukaryota > Viridiplantae > Streptophyta > Pinopsida > Pinales > Pinaceae > Larix > Larix kaempferi. Next base: position 6,538,866 of record BSBM01000438.1, read on the forward strand.
TACAATTAATCCAACAAAACCTACAGAGATGATATCTTACTCAAGCAAAATATACATAGATGATATCTATGACCACTGTCCCACCATACTGTGATAATTACCGTTCCCCATCTGTCCCATCCATCTTCATTACTAATTTTGGAAAAATAAATATTTATAAGTTTTAAATCCATAATAAAAAATTAGTAACCTTACTATACTCAATGTGCCACTAATTTTCTAGTTTATTGAAAGGATTGTTTTAAACAATGTCTTCATTCCGAAATATATCTGTCTTCCACTTTCCATATTCTAGTTTGGGCTGCAACAATAATCAAAATTCCGAAAAAATGATAAATTCCAAAGCGCGGATTATTCTAAAAGCATTAGTAAGGAAGACATCATGCATGGACGTAAGGAAGACATGCAATTAGAACGAAATAAAGCAGTAAATAAGTAACTTTTATGCTTCAATAATAGTAAGATAGGCATAGGCATGCAGTTACACAGTTATACCATTCTATATAAAAAAAAGTAATATAGTAGCATCATACGAATACTATTCTATTTTTTTTAAATAGAATCATTCTTTCATTTTGTTTTTTTTTAAATAGAAACATTCTTTCTTTTATAAGTTAAATACATATGTTTATATTGAAATGGTACCATTGATATCCTTAATATTCATTTATACAATCTTTAAACTAATTTTAAAAATCAAATATTCCACGTGTCACAATTTGAGCGTTCTGCGTGTCACCCTGGATACTAGATATCAACATTTTAACAACAAAATTTATAGAAGTTTTGCTTCAAAGACTTTGTTGGCAAGTGGAAATATTCTCAGAAAAAGAGCAGCCGCTCTTTCTCCAAGGTATTCTATTTTTACAATTCCATCGTAAATGAAGGGTCGACCGACCCTTCTTATTCCCAATATTCTTTTCATAATAGTTCGACACTGCAAGAATGGTCGGTCGATCCTTCTTGTGCTCTCCATTATGGATATAGCTGAATTACTGGATAAAGGTTTTCACAATTAACTACGAAAAGAAGGGGCGACCGATTCTTCTTGTCGAAAAACGGAAGTCGGGACAAACCATTTTTATATCTTATAACTTAGTTGATGTTCAGGTCCCTACTATTTACAGTGGAATTCAGAAGTCGAGAATTGTTGGCATAGCCTTCGTAGATCAAATATTTTTACATTTCTCATGTAAATGAAGGATCGGTCGCCCCTTCCTGTGCTCAGTATTGTTACATCGTTCACCATTTTGGATATACATGAATTGACATCTTAGCCTTTTAGGTTGAATATGTTTACAATTCCCTCATAAATGAAAGGGGCGACCGACCCTTCTTCTTTCCGGTATTCTATTTGTTAAATGTGATCTTATCCCAACAAATTTATATTTTGTTGCAATCCTTTTATTCTATCTATCAGCCTAGCTGGGCAAGCAAACATCGAGCATCTAGAACGTCCACGAGCATCTAGGCATTAAGGGAAAATTACTATTGTGATGCAGAATACACCGTTTACTAGTTACTACTGTGTAAGTAAGTTGTGCCTATATAGATTACGCAGAGAAATCCTACCTCTTTTGGAAAAGAAATCCTGCCTCATTTGGAAACTATTAAATTTATTTATGTAAAAGATAGATATTCTTGATACTGTATCAAAAAGGAAACAAGAACTAATTGACTTATTAGTCAAACAATGACTCAATATTGTAGACATTGAACTTTTCACCTTAAAATGTTGAACATTTACAAATGAAAATTGCACTTTTCAAATAAAAAATTGCATTTTTTGATTTGAAATTCACACTTTTCAAATCAAAATTTGCATTTGTTATTTGAAATTCACACTTTTTGAATTGAAATTCATAGTTTTATAACAAAAAACTGCAAATTGAAGATTCATTAGTAAAAAGCCACACTATTCGAATAGAAAACACACTTTTCAAAGCCAATGTTGTCACTTTAAGAACTTGTTTTTGCACTTTAGAAAGGTTGATATTAACACTTTCAAAGTCTAAATTCACACTTTCTTAGTCCAAAATTTACCTAATATGTCCAAATTTATTGAAATTGGCATTCTACTCCATGATTGCAAAAAATGTAGAAACCACTATTCCAAAAATGAGGATGAGTCTATTCTCAAATCACAATGCTTTGATTTGATATATTCCCAATCACGGTACTTATACACAATCATTCCTGATGCTCCTCAACATTGTTTTCTGGACCAAACTCCTCCTAGTATCTCTCACTCTATTGATGGCATTTTCGAGGTTGTTCCCCACCAAGGAAATACTCTTAATACACCTGTGTCTTTGCAACCCAATATGTCATTTCAAGGTCTCCCTCCTCCTAAGGCCATAATGTCCCCTTAGAGTATTCCAAATCCACCTTTTGGAAAAAAGACATATGAACCTTATAGTCCTATTTTTCCTAATGCAAATACACCATCAGTTGCACCACTTCATCTCCCCATGGGGCCACTAGTCCCTACATCCACATATTATGGAGATCCCAACCCATATTTACCCTACCTCTTATACAACCCATATTTTACATTTCCTAGGCCACCTGGTCCTCACCCTATGCCTCATGCTAGGATTAATTTTTTTCAACCCTCTCGCACACAACATAATCAACAGTTTGAACAGTTGAATGCATCCAACCCCCCAAATCAACAAAATTAGGGAAAGAAGCAAGGAAAAAACAAACATCAGAATAGGAACAAGGGAAGGGGGGTAATCCCCCTACCCAACAAAACATAAAAAGTGGAAACCAAAACCAAAACGTTGGTACCAATAATCACCCCAAGCAAGGAAAGAATACCAACCTAAGGACCAACTTCCCTTGCGCCATGTGTGGTGAGTATGAGAATTACACACACGGTTTTCCATTGATCCCAAAATGTCAACAGATAATGGAATCCAGAAAGAAATCTAATGCCAATCCTCCTTAAGGAAATAATTCTCCCTACAACAACAAGCGGTGTTACAACAACACTTCACCAATCAAAAGGTCGTGTCTCATCAACAAGAACCTCATCTCATAGTGGAAATTTGTTTTCAAAATATCTATATGAACACAGTAGAGGTTCATCTTTAAACTTGCACCAAAGCATGTGGTGCGCCTGAAATCCGCTAGATAAAGGATACACCTACTAACACTAGTGGGTCTCTATAGATACCACATTCCAGTAGCAATCAAATCCCTAGGATCCCAAAACCACTGCTACGATGCACTTCTTATAATACTCATATGAGGGTAGCACATAACTAAAACATAGTAGATGACCTGGCCAGTCCAATGCCCCCATCCCTACTCTTGAAGTTATTCAATATTTCCCTTCCCAAAAGAAGTCAATACTTTTAGCATTAGATGTAATCGACCCATCCAATTTATGCCTCATGAATTTTTATCTAGATAATGGTGATCCTCGATTTCCCTCATCAGTTGCTTTTGAGATTCTTTTGATAATCAAGGACATTATCATTCATCGATGCATCATCAATGAAAGAGAGTCCACTTGTGTGATGTCAACCCATGTTTCAAAATGTCTTGGTTCACCCAACATAGTACCATCATCCATTACTCTTCATTCTTATTACGGTTGATCATACCAATCACAAGGAATGTATTAG